>OY728164.1:2115520808-2116742720 GCA_963277665.1 Viscum album | reverse complement strand
AATGAAATTCCATTAAATCTATATGAACCTCCCTTGAGTGGCCGAAATTGGGGATCCCTTCTCA
The DNA here is from genome assembly GCA_963277665.1 of Viscum album. Taxonomy (NCBI): domain Eukaryota; kingdom Viridiplantae; phylum Streptophyta; class Magnoliopsida; order Santalales; family Viscaceae; genus Viscum; species Viscum album. Next base: position 2,116,742,656 of record OY728164.1, on the reverse strand, counting down.
AATCATGTACTATATAACCTATATAGTATTCTCACATTTCACATTTTTTTCATGAGTGATAAGACTTGTAAGTGTACGTTCACTTCCAACCCCCTTCTAAAAGTCTTTAAAAAACTCAATTTGAAGTGAGAGTCTATATTATAAATTATTTTTCATGGAACCCCATGAAATTGAACCATCTAAAAAACTTATATTCACCACATCTCATCTATGAATATAGTTTTCCATAATTGTCATGAAGGGATATAATATTATTAAGTGGTCTATGAAATCCCAAATAACATCATGACCTTGAGGTGTACTAGGAAATCCAATAAAAAATTATGACATCACTTCTCCACATTTATACTCTATAATGGTTAATGGTATGAAAATAAGATCAAATCAATGATTCTCATCCTTAACATGTTAATAAGTGTATATTCATGCTCAGAAAACCTATATACATTTCTCAATTATAGTCCACCTATATTTCTGATTCACATCTCAATTAATCCTGTTAGGACCAAGTCATAAAACTCATTTTGAGGATAAAATTTTAATATTATTTCATCATAAAACCTTATAGGGACAACCACTAAACCAAAACATACTAAAACTCACCACAAGCCAAATACTAATTAGGTAGTTACTCTATAACATATATTCAATCCCTCATCACCAAGAAGTTTGAGTATGAAGGATGACTGACTTTTAACTTTTGAATGTGTGAAGAATTAAAATATTGGGATGTAGAATATGGTTTTTTATAAGGCTCCCTAACATCTAATTACATATTGAAAAATAGATCCATCATCTCCAAATTTTTATAGAATTTTGAAAATACTTGATTTTGAGTCTTCCAGCTCAAAACAACTACAACGAAATTCATATTTCTAATGGTGTACACTAGTTAAAAAACAAATAATTGTATATACTCATCTCATATCCTCTAATAATGGTTCATTTAATTCTTCGGAAAAATATATTTCATGATTTTATGATCATTGTAAACCAAAATCCAATCATAAAAATCATATATCCACCAAACTAACAAACATAGACCACCAAAACCAACTCCCAATCATGAGTTGGATTATTAAAATCAGGGAGAATAATCCTCATGGATGCAAAAATGGCAACCCACTCACCCTATTTTCACATTAAACCTAATACCATACTCAAGGAAACATTATATATTTTTAACCCCTGAATTTCTTGGGTAGAGTTATAATTGTTTCAGAAGTCATCCATATCCTATGAATTATGTAGGATTCCAAAAAAGCATCAAGAAACATAATTACTCAACCCTTCCTCTCTAGTACCCTAAATGGATCTACAATAAAATAGAATTCATGGATAAATAGTTGATAATAGTTGTAAATATCAAAGATTATTTGAATCATAATGGAAATATAAGGTTTTCACTATGAAACAACAACTTCCACCTTATCAAGATGCATTTATACTTCTCATCTAGATATAACTGGCCAAATAAGTGAACGTGATCAATACAAAAAAATAGATTTTAGCATAAATTCATTCTCCAAAAATGGTTCACAGAACTATCACAAATAATGTTTTGTACCATACTTGACATTAATTAAACGATGAAATTATTAATGGAAGTAGTAATAAAAAATTATAAATAGGAAAATATGATCATTTTCAAAAAATACATGAACACTGATAGTGTGTTCCTCAGTTCAGAAGGCATCATAAGATCCTTATTTTGATAGTACCAAGTTCTAAATTATGTAAGACAATCATTTGAAGATCATACCATTAGATTTTGTATTACAATGTGAAAATAAATATTTAATAAAACTTGGCACCTATCTACCATTTAAATAATACATTAATATGCATAATAGTGTATACTTTTTTTAAAAATCATCTAATTAATCATTGGTTAGTCTACATGTAATCTCAAAGTGTTGTTCACCATTTCAGAAAACTAGACTACAACCCCCTCCCTCTTTTCCTCAAATTCATGTAATTGATCATTCAATTCCAAAATCTCCAATGGTTCTATAATATATTCAAAAATTGAAATAAGTTCTATTATAGTATTAGTTTAGTTTTGAATGTGATCTCGTGGCCAGTTTTTTTTCCTATAAACTCTATTGGGAAGTCATCCATATATAGATCATTAATGGTAGGTAAAAATAGGTGGAAATTATCAACCTCATCCAGAACTTGTCTATACACTGGGGGTGTGATCTATCTCTATTTCAGATTATCATGTCTATAATTACTTGCCTATGTATCCCAATAATATATATTAGAAAATATATCTACCTATGATGATTTAAATGAAATTTTTTTATTATAATACTTAATATAATCATGATATCATATGTTCCACTCCATCATAATGATTTCATTAAAATTGTCCTTCTATATCAAAAATAATTCCAAGATTTAGGGACAATCACCATCAAATAGTTCATAACATGTAATCCATTTTATTCTCTCTAGTAATATATCTATGTGAGTACAAATCTATAACACTTAACAGAGGTATTATGTAACTAATCCAGAGACTATGATGAATATAGTAGAGATAATATAATATGTGGACACTGTATCAAACATAGTCTACATAAGAATATATTCCATAGGAATATTACCTGGAACCATGAATAAATCAACAAATTTATTGGTCGAACTAGGCTCAATGACATGTAACTCAACTATTCTAAAATCATATTCCCCAAAAAGACACCCCTAAGACATGTTCCCCTATTGACATTACATATTCTGGTTTAGCCCTCGTGTCTTCCACCCCAAAATAATTGATGATTTGAGCTCTAGCTACCAACAATATGAGGCATATTTGATCTCACTCGAGAGTTTTGTACTGACCCATAACCTCTAATAAATTAATCCTACTAATAACATTAGAGAAATTGGAATAGATTTTCTAATAGTCCATAATTGTGGTAATCTATGGGTTTTCTGGTATAGTATGAATTAAAATTTCTTTAGAAATCACACATCTAACACAGACCCACATTTTCCTTATAAGGAGGATGCTAATAATACCCAATTAGTCTTGGGCACCAACTAGTAACTCGAAGGGTCACATCTAGTTGATGATTATGACTATTTAATAAATCACCAATTCTATCACCATAGAAGAAGTATTCCCAAAACCACCACCCACAAAAATTATTCTCTTAGTTATGTGATCATTGTTTATAAAATCTAAATGTAATGTGACGGAAAAAAAATTCAACTATAAAAAAACCTTCTAATATTGACCATCCAAAAACTATTTAGAACTATCTACAAAATAACTATAAATGTTTGTGGATAATTGATAAAAATCAGTGAAACAGGTTGTATAATCCATTATGGACAAACCTTTATGGGTAAAATGAAAAAATTATCATTCCATATCAGACCTCAATGTATCTGGGAAGACTTTACAAAAGATATGGTCTTTAAATTCCTTCTATTTCATCCCAAATTGTTGATATTTAAGTAAAAACACATCCCACAAGTTCCTCATGGGTCCCCACAACATATACACCTTTAGTCTTAATCTCATATCTTGGGTAGTCTCTAAATTATTAAATATTATTACGATTGACACGATCAATATATCTACCTCATGAAGGCCACCCTCTCCCATGAACAGTATAGGGATTTATAATTGGAACTCTTGGGTCAAACCAGACATATAAGGTAAAAATTGATGGGAAACCTTATCCCAATGAGTGTACTACTATAAATAAGTATTCATGAAGCTAGTTATGATAAGATTGACTAGGAGCTACCAGAGGCTCTGACTTCCTAGCCTCCAATATATGGTAGCTCTCCTTCTCTGGGCACAAAAATCTTTATCAATATAGTTACATATATATAAAATGATAAGAGTGTATACATCAGTTACATTTAATATTATATCCATCACAACTCTAGAAAAATAAAATAAACATACCACCAACAAGATTACAAAAACTAGGAACTCCTTTAATCCTTAATCTCATTCCCAGCAAACCATCATCATTTATTAGAATTCTGGTCTCCAGTTTCCATTATTTGTATCGTCATGACAATCCAATGAGTTATTAAATAAAAATTGATCCTCATTTTATAAGGTAAAACACCTTATAATTTTCTTACATAAACATTATTTAATAATTATATTAATTAAGGAATTAATTTATAGCATTTTAAATTAATGGAATAGTGTTTGGAATGGATTATGATAGAATAAACTACACAGTTCCCTTGAAAATTACATTTAAATTTTAGAAAACACATCAAATAACCTTACCACATTTTATGAATAAGAAATTATTAATATTATTAGATATAATTCATACATATATAATCATTGTATAAAATAAATCACTAGAAAAATTATGTCAACATATGAATCAATTTCCCTTAGTATGATTTTATTGAAATATTGGGTTCCCTAAACCTAAATAAACAATATTTTTCAATTACCATACCATGTATAGAGTGAAATAAACATTATGTTTAGTTACTATTTTAGTTTTTATATTTATACTAACACTATGTATATGGTAACTTCTCTATATTAGTTTTCATATCATAGATCATCTTTGATCCCTAGAAATAATGAGAAAATCGAAAAATTATGACATTAATCTTCAAAAAGGGTCCTATGGTCTAGATACATCAATTTTATTAGACATATGTGATGTATGAATATCAGTTTTTGGGGTCTCATAAGAATTGATATTTCATATAATTATGTTTTCGCATGGTGAACTTTAGTTAATGAGATTATAGCGACTACCCCACCAATAGAAACACCACAACTCCATGTATTAGTTGTCGTTTTTATCTAAGAACATGGTCAATAGTATCATGTCATGAGATTATTTTTTATGTATATCATTTGATCATGTACATTGATTCTTTGAATAAACTTGAAATTTAATTTTGGGAGACGTAGCATGTGTTGTTAAATAATTGGTGGTATGACATATATTAAATTATAATGATTGAATATATCTATTTCAATTGGATAATATATCTCAATTCCATTTCATCAGGATCATAGTATCGTTAATAAATCTACGATAATGGTATAAGAATGTAAGTACATTTTTTAAGGTCAATAAGTAATAAGTAATGAATGGATGAAAACACAAAGTGTGCATCTTACATTATGAGATATCATCAGACAAATAGATTATATTACATCACATATGTTCATAAAAACATTGTTATTCTTATGGAAACTCCTATATTTAGGATCCTTTATTTCTTAATAAACACAAATCTTGGTTTATGAATAGTATTACATACTAGTAAGATAATCTCCTATAGGGTTACACAAAACAATAAAAATTCAGATGTCTTCTCTATTCTAATTAATCAGAGTTCTGGATATGTTGGGATACAACATGGGGTCTGAGATATTTTTGATGATATATGATTTCCAATTTATAATTAAATTAATATTATTAAATCTTAAAATAAATCATATTTAATTAATTTAAGAAATTTATTTACAATTATTTAGGTAAATAATTTAAAATTTTTATATGAATGAATATTATTTTAATATTCTAGTTTATTTGACATTTTTCTGAACAATAGGTCGAGTTAATATCTGGGTTTTTTCTCATAATGAATTTATCATTTTAAAATAATGTGATAGAGATATATATAATTTTTTCTAATCATTAAAAGATTCATAATATTTCATATTTGTGGGTAATAAATATCCATGCACTGGAAACCACTTTCATGTATTTTGGAACCCCACTATAAGTATGACGGGAGCCCCCCCCCAATAATGTACTATTCATCTCATGATATCCAAATATTCTTTATACTCTCTCCTACATCCTAAATAGATACTATCTCCTTAAAATGAATCATTCAAATAACACATCTTCTAATCAATGGAATTAAGTTACGATGGTCATCAAGTTGTCAAAGGTCATATCGTAACTCCATACTAGAACCCTGATTCTGACCAATAATGCACCCACAAGTTTTCGAAGTTCATGTTGATGATATAGTGGTATTTGAAATGAGATCCTTCAAAATATTATTATTGTTCAAGATAATATTTCGATCTTGGATTTAGATCAAGATTTGTGTTTATTTATTTTAATTTTGTCCTTAAATTAATTACTTGATGATCCTTAGATTGTGGATAAGTAGTGCTTCCCCGAAGATGACGTAGTCAAGCCTATCGTTGTGGAAAAATTTTAAATTCCAAATTTTCAAGGCTTCTGAAAAATATACAAAACCAAAAATTGGAACCATATGGAGTGTATGAATATTTCATCGATTAGATAAATTAATTTTTCTATAAAATTTTAAGAGAGTGTTTTTACGATCCCGAATTCATAGATGATGGTTCAAGCTTGTATCAGATGGAAAAAATGGGGCCATATATATATTATAATGTAGTCTGATATCATTTTGTTGGATTATTTTTGTGAAAATAGTATATATTTAGAACATAAAATTCCCAAAAAATATTTTCATAAGCAATTCCAGTGAACCTGTTCACTAGTCAGAAGTCTAATTAATACTAGAACAGTAATTTTTGGCCACTGGGTATTATTACAGTGCTATATCTAATTTAATAACAACTAAATATTTCTAAATCCAAAATTCATTGTCTGTGTAAAAATTATAGTACAAAAGTATTTAATTTTGGGGGGTGGATGGTTACCCATGTGAAAAAAGACCAAAGTAAAAGGAGTCAACAAAATTACAAATTATCCATGCTCTAATTGGTGCACCTTATTTTGGCACCAATAGAGTGAAATATTCTCCTACTCGCTCTCTATTAATCCACACAGTCCACACGCATTCCGACCAGCCTTCCTATTTTGCAATCCACCTAATGCTCCACCGAAACAAACTGCAACAACCCTACCACATTTCCAGACTCTACTATTAGGTTGATCCCTGTCCTCCCTCTCCACCTATGTATTCTCTATGGTTGCACCGAGCCACTAGATGTCTAGACCCAAATTTCCTACTAGTGAAGGTAACCCACCACAAACATTAAATATTAGGTCAACACAATATAGTGAAGCTAGTTCATGCAAACTCAAAATGATTATGGAAGGGTCATGCCCAACCCACAAGGTAATATCTGGAATTTGGTGTGCCTCAAAATACAGAATGATCTACATATATATGCTCATATATATGTATTTATAAGTATATTTATTTTTTCAAATATGTTAATTCATGTTATATTTAAATATATATTTAAAATAAAAAATAATTTAATAAGTAATATTTCAAAATTGATTTATAATTTTTTAATTTAATTTAATTAATTAATGGTACCAATTGATGTGATTTTATTATTAAAATAGTAGTAAATAATTTAAACCCACTAAAATTATTTTAAAAAAATGAATGTTTTATTTTATATTAATGAATTAAATTTATATATGTGATTTTAATGTGTATTGAGCAATGATCCATTATAGACAGACTAGTGAATTTATATTGTCTATTTACTTAGTAATTTAATTATATCATTTCATAGCTTGTAATAAGTAAATAATAATTAAGAATCTATGTTTTTCTTTGGGTTATTATATATATAAGGGACTGACTGTCCATATAAATTTATTTACATGTATTCTTCATTCCCGAGACCCTCTCACCAATGTGAGAGTATTATTGAATAATGATGAGGAAGAGATGTTACATAATTCACCACAATATTTAACAATGCACCACACAGGGGTTTAGAGAATGAGATGGGTGGACACTGTAATTCGAGTTGCATGAATAGAGACTAAAAGAGTTTCCCCTTGGGTATATGATGATATATATTCACTCAATTGGTCTTCCATTAGTATTGTCTCATGATATATTCATTATATTTTATTTATTCATGGTTTATTATTTTATGTATTTTAATATTTTATGTGCAGACACATATAATAATAATAAATCATGCACAGATAAAATGATCATGTGATGCGAGGAATGTGTTCCATGTATAAAATTTTCATTTGAGATTCTGATGACATAGATTATTCTTATGAGATAGAAAATGATCTCATTTCATCAAATATGAATAAAACATAAATGAAATATGAAGTCTCAAATTCCTTTCTTTGTTTGAATTTTGAAAAAACCAAGTGTATGGGGTGATCGATCAGCCTAAATTGACAGTTCCTCCTACTACATGGAAATTAATCTGTGTTATATGGGTTAAATTAACTAAATATGACAACAAAAAATAATCTAAATTTATATTTTTGGAAAATTATTAGAAAGAATTGAGTAAGTAATTTTTATGATTTCAAAAGGCATTCAAATCACTAAAAAGATCATGGAATCAGATGTTATTGGGGTTTCCCATTTAAACACCAACCATGGAACTCTCATAGTAGTGGAATAGCCATTTTTTCAGTGTCACAACTGGATTCAAGATGGAGATTGAGCCAAAATTACCCCAATATATTCTCCATAGTCCAGGAGATAGTGACCAGTCCTTGTGGAATAACTAACACATGGATGACTTTTTCTTTGTATATGTATGCATTCACATAGGAATCTCAATGAAATATTGATGAGGGAGAGGGAAAACGATGAAATAGAGCTATAAAGTAAACCATGAATACGTAACCTCTAAGGTGTACAAGAGTAGGACATTGGAAACTGAAAAGTATAGTGAAAATATACACGACCAACTTGAAATATGTCCCAACCTAACAAAACCGGAAAAATTAAACTACAGAGGGAGCCAAGGTTCTGATTCTATGGTTTTGAAAACTATACGAGGTCCAAAGAACCCACTATCCCTAATATCCTCTCATGTCACCACTGACCTGTCTATCGTCTACACAAGACATGACACGTGTGGGAAATTCCCATGTTGAGGTGAGTATAATCATGCCTAGTAAGACACCATGAAAGATGAATATGGAGTTGTAATAGATACCATAATAATTGTAAGACAACACATACAAGATACAATCAAAGGGAACACATCATTCTAATCAAAAAGTGAATGTAACATCATCCAAGAACAATGAGATCAACATGATGAGTAGATGAACAACACGTCAAGACTTCTCCTCCTATAACCGGATTGTAGACTCATCCAAACATGAGAATTTAGAAATGAAAAGCTCGTTTCTTGCCCCGCAGGCCACTACCTGTCATGACCCGTCCCCCGGGGCCCATGCCGTGACTACCCCAAGCATGCCTTCCATAGGTTAGGGGCTGGCGACTAGCACCGAATGGTGTATTCCCTATAAAAAAGAAGTCATTTCCTTTATAACCTGTAAACACATGAAACCAATCACACAATAAGATACGAACACAAGTAAACATTATAGAAAAAAGAGTTTTGAAATTAAGAGGGTGCCGGAATACAAGAAAAACAGTAAAGGAACAAGTACAATTGAAATACAATAAAAATGAAGAAAGAGAAAGATAGCCACCGGGTCTTCCTCAAAGGTTCCTACCTAAAGGGTAGGTATAGATCGCCTCCTCAGCACTCCACGTCCACCCGTCCCCTCTGCATATCGACACGTCGTATGGTCTGCCTCCGGGCACCGTCTAATCCTAGTACTCTCGTCCTCAGTCATCGATGTCTATTATCTACACCAAACACAATGAGGTGTGGGAGAATCCCATGAAGGGTTGAGTATAACGTTACTCATTAGGGACCCCGAGACCCTCAAGGTCTCACAAAATCCACAAAGGATAAACCACATAACATGAAATCAACTAACGACCCTACTTAGGTATATACCCATACATATACCTAAGTTATCAAGTATACCCATCAAAATCATGAGGAAAACACCGAGTCCAACTCAAAATCCCAAAACTCAACTATTCCACAAGGGAAATAATACCACGAAGGTAAGTACCACATAGGTACACCACACGGAAGAATACCACCAAAGTATTACCATGAAGAAAAGTACCACAAGGTACCGACTCAGCTCACACCAGGAATATCTTAGGTACATTAGTAGAGATGAATAGATGAAACTATTGAATTATCTTACTCTATTAAGAGGCAGACCTACAAAGTATCCTAAATCATCATCAGACCCACAGAGGATCGCAGTACATCGTTAGACCCACACATGATCCTAGTACCTCGTCAGTATGACGTCAGACCAACACAGGATCCTAGTACGTCGTCAAACCCAAATAAGATCCTAGTACATCATCATTACATCGTTAGACCCACATATAATCCTAGTACATCGTCAGTACTTCGTCATACCCACATAGGATCCTAGTACATCGTCAGTACGTTGTCATACCCAAATATGATCCTAGTATATCTTCAGTACGTCGACAGACCAACGCAAAATCTAGTACAACATTAGACCCACCCAAGATACCTTTCTCATGTCACATCCAGCTACAGGGTTCCCGCACTAAGCTTATTTGTCTCCGAGAGGGTCCTCTCCACAAGACACCGGTCGATACTCTAACTTCCACGAAGACCCACGATGATGTATCCCAATGGACCTCTACATCATTGTGGTCTCAATGCAACAGACAGTACGTCTATTGGACGCTCGGTCTGTAATTTATTTTCCTTTTAGTTTTGAGGTCCCAATTAGATTCGTGCTCGATCTAACCTGACAGACCAAAACAAAACATGTCCAAGATACGGTGGACAAGAGGACCAAGCCTTTTTCCAAAAATTACACAGTGTGTTGAAAAGTCACACGTCGTGTCATCAGACCCCAGGTACTTCCCATGTATGACAGCCCATTTTGTAAGGTTGTTCATGTAGAAAAATTAAGTACACAGCATGTGGTATGGATTACATGCCATGTTCGAGTAATAGGGGTCATCTCTGTGTTTGCTGACTATGTGCTCGTACATGGCCTCAACCCATGTATGCCAACCTGTGTAATTGGTACACGGGATAACCCGTGTTACTAGCCTTGCTTGACCGTGTGGGGGAGTACACGGCTGTGTACTCCACCTCGTGTCCGTGTATCCCTTGGATACACCGCAAGTCCTGCGTAGCCACCTCTTCCATGTTGCGTAGAGAGTACACATCGTCTCTTGAAGCCGTGTAGTTTTTACTATGTCCGTGTATTTCCTAGAACACATGTCGAGCTTTGGGGAAGGTCCAACACATTGTGTGACCGAGGTCACATGCCGTGTGATACCCCTTTGACACATGGAACCCTAGATGCCACTGCCAGTACTACACGAAGTGTTATTAGGAAGTACATGCCGTGCATTCTGGAACATTACATAATTGACTCTTCTCACCAACGTGCCTCCCACGATGTCTCTATCTTCATTCTGATAGACCGATCACCATGAAACTCAAGATTCTAGGTCGCCCTGACGTCCCAAAGTTGTCTCCATTGTTTTCCGGCCTCCAATCGGTCCTGAAAACATGTTTTGATCCACCTGCACAAAGAACGGTTGAAGTACAGTCTTTCCCGATCCGGTCTAATCCATTGTCCACTATCTTCATCGCACCTCCGCTAGGTTATCGCAAAGATTCATCAAAATCCCCAAGGTATTGCGGATGGGTCGGGCCATGTTCGGTTTTCCTATTCCCTCTGCGTTAGAGCGGTAGCATGTGGTTCAAAAACACTTGAATCATGAAGAACAATCAAGAACGTTTATTTAAATATCTACCCTACAACCTATGGAAATGATTATTCCCACACCCACAAAAATAAATCATCTAAAGATCAACTAGTTAGAGAGTTGATCCACGTTCTTTGTTTAGAAGGGAAGAACATGGGAATCCATTATCACACATAATTAAACCCCTACCTCAAAGGTTTGTAGATGTGTCGTGAGACAAAAACGATGAAGGCGAAGAGGGTGCCAATGATCTTCACCTCCGTAATGCGCTTCTGTAGTTGGGCTCATGCGTCTTCATCTTTATTGATTCTGAAGAACATTCTTAGATAGCGTTCTCCATTTGGGGGATTAGTTTTTCGTTGGAGAATAATGATCCTCTAAAATACTCCAGTTCGCCAATGATTTCTACCAACCAAAAACAAGTGAAGAGCCAACACAAATTAAATTAAGTTTATTAATTTAATTCATTGGCACATTAGTTGGATTAATTAATTAATGGGTGTGGCACAATTAATGTGGAGGAATTTCAAGAGTCTTCTTAGCATTAAATAGAGATTTTAAGGTTTTCTCCCACTAAGAGGGTTCGGGTGGTCCCCGCCATTAAATTCAAAATGAGGGGGTTTTATGTTCTGTGGTCCCCACCTCCATAACCCTAACATGGGAGGTTATGTTATGGTGGTCCCCACCTCTTAACATCCAAATGGGGGTTTAAAATAAAAATAAAATGTTACACAATTTTATATTATATTATTCTATAATGAAAAAGTGAAAAACACTCTTTTACTCTCTACCTACTGCAGTCGAGGTAACCGTATCCTTAAGCATATACCAGTACTGTGAGTTCAACAGTGTCCTCATATTCCAATTCCAAGAACCGGTTCAAAAGTTAGAAAAAACCGCTCACACATTTACTGAACGTACCTAAAAAAAGTTCAGAAATTCGTTATGGGCACACCGGGCCTCGGAATCACACACCGTCAATTTTCACAGACTTTTTAGATTCCCATATATTTAAAAAATTACAATGAAATTATGGGTATTTACACTACCTCTATTGTAAAGAGAGTAAACAAATCCATGTTGTGGACATAAAACGATATTAATAATTAATGGAATGAAAATATTACTAGTAAAATGAAACCCCCATGATAGAGTAAGGGGATTTTTATCCCATTTCTCAACCTAATAAGAAGAGTATCCAATAGGTCCAAAACACCATAAATGATTCCCAATATCCCAACTATCTTCCATGAAATAACCATCAATGTCAAGACACATCTCATCACTATGTCGTACAATCAAGGGGTCACAAGCATGTGGTAGATGATGCTCTCCCAATTACATCTGAGGGTATACTCAGTATATATCTATGGGGGAACTACATCCATGCCAATGGGGGGGTTCCACTCTAGTCTTCACAAGTAATCATGGCCTATCTAATTGTGGATTCCACTCAGAAGGAGACAAACTGCACCCACGCTAATAGGAGAATCCACTCTATATGTGAAGTATCTGCACTCTAGAAAAACATGGGGTTTACAATTTGGTCATTATGGACCCATGACCTATCTGATTGGGGGGTCCACTCGGATGTCTCTAGAGAGTACCTTCACCAATACTGATGATGAGGGAGGGGTTAAACTCTTTTCATCGGGGACTTGTGCCCTCCAAGGTAAGGGGATCCACTGGGAAGGTATCCATAGAAACCCCATGAACATGATGATTGGGGGTTCAATTATAAAGGTTTAGGACACCACATCATATCTCTACTGGAGGGTATAACTTAAGAATCTCTGGTGATTCATTATGATCACTACTATCATCGATCATTGACTAAAAAAGAAGTTTCCTTGGAATAATTCACATAATATCTTGAAACAACTGAGGTAACATTCATGTTGTACATAGAAAAACACTTAGAATAAGATAATTTTGTTCCAAAATATTACTTCAAACGAAGGATATTTAGAGGATTTATGTATCCTAAAAATAGTTAATGGGTAAAAGGTTTGTGAGGGGATGCACATGATGTGTGGTACTGATCCACCAACTTGTTGTGTCTCATGTCAGTACATGGCTCCATATTGTGTTAGAGTACACGCTGTATAGGAGGACTACACAGCCTTTCCAGGCTACATAGGACCGAGATGTGTCCTTCTGGTCAGTTTCGTGTACCAGACTCTGTGTCTATATACCTGGGTACACAACCGTGTACATGGTCATATACATCAACATGGGTGGTGAACTATGTGATCCATGAGATATTTTGTCCATCCATGTAAGGGGTGCATATCATTTAGGAAATATACATTATTTTTCATCCATTTTATTTTTTGAAATACTAGTTTAGGTTGTGGAGAGGCTACACATAGCGTGTTCATCCTTCAAAATAGTGTGTAGTTGAGTTTTTCACAAATTTCCTGATCCCAACATCATTACAAGAATTGGTTCATTCCACCATATAAAACACCTCAAATATTCCAGAGATGAGTGGATGAGGTTGTAATTCATGGTTTTTGGATGTTTCTCATCAGAAATTGGCTCTATTGGTCCATGGGAGTTCCATAGTGAAACTTGTACATCATGAAGAATTACGTGTTTGAATTCATGATATCAAATCACCAATTCCAAAATATGTTCCATGAAATGATCACATATCTAACCCCATACCATCAATTGAATCATTTTTTATTGATCAATTATTAGTAATGGTGTCCGATGAGGATTGGTACAACCCAACAATTTGGAATCAGAACCATAGGATCCCACTAGAGATGAATGATAAGGACATTTGGGAGAAAAAACCATTAAATGTTTAATCATCATTGGAAAATTGTTCATTTACAACAATAATGTACAATGATACCAGGATAGAAAAATAATTAATAATGAAATTTAGATCTTGTACATAGGAGCATGTTTTGGCCATAATTGGAACATTCAAATTAATAAGGATGGATTTGATCAAAAAATTTAATCAAATGGAATAAATCAAAAATTGTTGAGTCCTTCCTGGATATTGGATCTTCCATCATCAATGAATGAGCCCATAAATTATTTCCATGAGTCAATATGTTCGATGCATTTAGATCAAAATTGATCAACCATTTCCTCGTCATCTGATGAGATTCACCAACTGAAGAGGGTGGAAGATATCTAGAATTTTCCCAATTTTTATGTGCATTATCCTAGATAATTCACCATGGAATTATTATTTTAGAACATTTCACTACATTTAAATGAAACAATTATTTATTTATTTATATCACTTAATGTACCACCAACAAACTAAGAGTTTGAACACCCCGCACTAACCAGTTTTATGTCATACCTAGGGTAAACACCACGGTCCAGAATAAACTATGGACTCATATATCTAATTCATTTATCTGTATAAGAGTTATAACATTTTTTTAATAATATGTTTGTGAAAAATATGAAATATATAAAATATTTTTATAAAATTAATTATGGGAACACCGGGACTTGGAATCGCATGTAGTCTTAGGTCCATCTATGACAAAATATATAGAAATATTTCAATGTATTATATAAAAAAACCGGTATCTCTACATCATTTCATACTTTAATATTATTATCCAAAAAATCATAAAAAACTCATGATACTGAGCCCTCAGATGGCTCCCCCACTCTAAGGAAGGATCCTACAAGTTCCCACATTATGACAACACACAGACCAAGGGGATGGTATTTCACCATAGGATAAACTCCTGCTGAGCCTCAATTCCAACTGGGTTCTCCATAAATGTGTTTCCATCCTTGATATCCAACTCTCCCTAGTTGATTATGTGATTCCCTCTACTAGAATATCCATTTTTTGTGTTGTAGTTGATATCTGATCATGTAAAACCTCATAGTCAATATATCCCATTGGGGAATCTCTCATATTTTTAAGAAAAGAGGAGTCAACACCATCGACTATAGAAAAACTATACCCTCCTGATCAACCATAGTTAGCTACAAGGTGGATGACTTCTATGAATCCTCAAGCACTATGTGATCCTAGGACATCTTGCAAAGTAAATATAATACTATATTTTCCTTCCCTGGGTAATAGACTATCTTGTAGTTAGAGTCCTTCATGAACTCCATCTAGAATGAATAAAGCCAAGTTACCATCAAAACTAGTAACTGAACCAATCTATCACATACTCAAAGGGTATTCCCGAACCCAACGAACTAGCGACAAGCACCCGGGAAATGATAAAAAATCACGAGGAAACAATTTCACCCATCTTATAAGGACACATGGACTATATATACACATTGAAAGAATGAAATATATAAATAATAATAAATATATTATATAACTATAATAAGACATAGGAAACAATGAACTATAGAAGTAGATAAAAAATCAAAAAGGCATGTCCAACTATAAAGGTCCAAAATGAAACAGCTACTCCAAGCGACATCATGGATGAACTCCCACCATCTCCCAACCAGCTTCCTAAACCACCTAGTATGAATCTACACCATCTTAATGAGGTGCCTTTACATTAACTGCAATGGAAGACAAATAATTTTCTACGCACTACTGAAGAGGTGAGCAGGGTGCGTGTTAACAGGCACAGTAGGATCCCACCCAAGTGTTCCATAACCATTCTCTATATAACAACACATGTGTGCTTATTTTAAATTAAAACATGGCATGATAATAAGTAAAGAATTTTTATAGAAATCATGGTATACATTTCCCTATTATCTCGTTTCTAAAAAAACAATTATATCAATTTGAAGTCATATTTTTCCATATCATCTTTCAAATTAATCAACATGTATATCATCGATAAAATAGTAAAAATACAAGAAATAAAAAACAACAATAGTAGTACAAGAATCACAAAACCATGGGATGAAAAAGTTCTATTAGTAGAATACTCATACCAATTAATCTATGAACAGTGCACTGTGGTCACTAAAGCTAGTGATCTATGCTCCATGACGAGGGAGACAGCCCAGAATATGAAACTCCAACAACATATATATACCTAGATCCAATAATATACACTTTGGGATAATAGGAACACCCCATAAAGTGAACCATGACAATTAACTATATCCCCAAGATAAACCTTCCACCTAGTTCTAATGTTAACCCATGTACTTATTTTTTCAATCATTTCAATGATTTAAATATCATTTTAGAAACCATTTTATAAAACAATTTTTAAAGCATTTAAAATACCATTTTTCATTTCAATTACCAACTATCAGGGAGTATCCATTTTTCTTTAAAAACTATTTTCAACACATACAAATCAATATTTCTAATTATTTTTATAAATCATTTTATAAAGAAGGTACTACAGGGTTCATCAACATACGATAAAGATGAACCCATATACCTGGAAGCTCATGTTTCACATGCCCGTAATAGAATCTACCAACAAAAAACCCAATGATGTCTATAGAGGCACTAAAAACCAATACCCACATATTAGTATTGATTCAAAAGAGAACGAGGGTTCATGGAGAAGATGAAACACCACATACCTCAAGAAAAAATGCCCACCGTACCCAACCAACAATGGAAAAGCCTTCAGAAAAAGAACACACAACAGATATAGAAGAATATGTTAGAAAAACAACCATAGACCAATATATAAGATAAAGAAACCTATAGGAACTACCAAAATAAATGAAAAAGAGGAAGCAGAAATATCACTTACCTAAAGAGACACATCATAACTACAGTGAAGATAGAATGCAGAATAGTTCAATCAATAAGGATTTTTGTCTCCCAAAATGACATGGGAATTTCCATCGATCATGAAAAAAAAAGATATTGGAGAAGGAACCAAAACAAAAAATCTTCACATTTCATTTAAAAAACTCTACACAGACCGCTACAAGAAATTTTACCCAGTTACATGACGTGTAAATGTCAAAGTCCAAGGTACACTGGAAAGCACATCTCCTTAGATTAAAAAATGTTATTTGAAACATTCACGACATGAAACATATCATCATAGTGTGTAACCTTTCACAACATTAATTCTTTCATAACTATAATCCAGTGAATCATACATGTTATGTAACCTAATTTCTTGGTGTTAAATCCTCCTGCATCCTATAGAGAAATCTAATAAAATTTAAGAGTCCAAAAAATCTATGACTACACTAGAATAGGTATCCTCCCAATTCCTTAATTTCCCCATATAGACTACGATAAGAAGGAAAATCATGATTTTTTTAATGAAATACCTGATAAACTATTAACAAGATGTTACAAACTCCCCACCATAAATATTTTCCATCCCCAAAAAGTTATGTGGAAAATGTAATCTTCATAAAAAGACAAGGTCACTGCTCTCTAATCCACAAATTGAATTCCAAAGTCTCATGAGAATTTGATATGTGAATCTATTATTTTCTGAACAAAATAATCAAACTCCCATGAAAGGAATTCAATTGAGAGTCAAAGATATCAACTGGTATCTCCAAAATATAAACATCAGGATCTAACTCAGTTTACACCAAACTCAGAATGTGAGGGGGATCAAGATGGTACATCAAGAGTTCAGATATGTAGAAATATCAGAATACCAATCAACTAAAATAGAAATGTTAACCAATGAGAAACCTATATGATCCAATTAATGACATCAATCGGTCAAACATATATCAGAGACACCTTGCTTGTTTTTTCTAATTCGATGGTGACCCAACTAAGGAGAAACATTCAAGAAAAACTAGTCACAAATGGAAAGATGTATAGGAAGATGTTGTCAATAAACATATGATTATTTTCATCTCTGGGGTGTAACTAGATGTCTATGGACCTCTTGAATCTTTACTGAAATCTCCTAGAACAAAGTTGGCCCAACCAGAGAAACTTCTCTCACCTCCACCCAATAAAGAGTTGATCTGCATGAGAGACCATAAAACACCTCAAACAGAGCCATTCTTATCAAAAAATGATAATTATAATTGTATAAAAACTCAACCATTCCTAGATGGATATCCCATGAACCACTTAACTCCAATACAATGGCATGAATCATATCTTCCGATATCTTGATTACTCTCTCCATATGACCATTTGTCTTTGGATGGTATGATGCGACCAAATTGACCTAAGTTCCTATTTACTCATGGATACTCCTCCATAACCTTGAGGTAAACCAAGGTTCCCTAACTAAAATAATATTATAAGGACTCCCATGTAACCTATTGATATTCTCCACATACATCATACCAATATCATCTACCATACTGGTGTCCTTGATGAGAATGAAATGAGAATATTTTTTCAAATGATCATCAACCATTCTTATAGAGTTCCTCTCTCAGGGAGTCCATGGTAACCCAAAAAATAAAATCAATGGATACCTCATAAAATATCTAGATTGGCACTGGAAGAGGATGAATAAAACCAGAGGGTTTTAAGTGCTCTAACTTTATCTATTACCATGTGCAACAGTGGGACACATAATCTGCAATGTCACAGTTCATACCCAACCACCAGAATCAATGTATCATGTAATTATAAATCATTGTAGTTCATGGATGGACATCCCAATAAGATTTGTGACAATTATAAATAACTAGACTCTTCACAAATGATGGTATAACACCTACATACCAATGAAAATTATACCATTTGAAAAGAGAGACCTGCCAGAAACATTCACTCCACCATAATGGATTTCTCTAACATTACCAAAAATGAACATCATACTTTTGACTCTACAAGACATACTACATGAGAGATTATTATAATGGATCACTATTCAGAAACATACCTGAAATATCCTAATGAGAATCTAGGTAAAACTGAGTGAAAAGCACCATGAGGTTCCACTTCTTCTCCAATTCAAGAATATCATGTGATGGTACTTTCCTACTAGGAGTGTCAGCAATGACATTCCCCTTTACGTGGGTGTAAGTGATATCGAATTATAATTTCTTTAGGTATTCAACCAATCATCTTTGAATGTAATTTAAGTATTTATGAGATAATATATAACTCAAACTATTATGATTGGAGAAGATTATGAACCTATCCCAAAAAATATGGTTCCACCAATATTTAAGTGCACTCATAACTAGAGAAATTTCTAAATCATGAGTGGTGTAATTATCCTCATGATGTTGTAGTTGAAAAGGGTTGTATTATACCACATGGTCATCCTTCATAATCACATATCCCAAACTAGAACCAAAAGATTCACAAAATACCATGTGCACATTAAAAGTCATAAGTAAGCCCGAAACATGAGTTGATGTTTGAAGTTGTTTCAGTTCATCGAATAAAGACTGACACTTCACATCCTAGGTGAATTTCACTACTTTCTTCGTATGATATATCAAACGTAACACCATCATACTGAAATCCTAACTGAACCATTGGTAGTATCCAGTAGGACCAAGAAATCTCCACATTTCAATGACATTCTGTGGTTCCTTCCATGGAGAATCAACCTTCACCTTATCTAGATCAACTGATAATCCCTGATTAGATATATTTTTTAAATAATTACACTTAGTAAATCTTGAAACTACATTTAAAAAGAGTTTTATACAAACTACGACTTCTCATAGTTTCTGAAAAAAAAATATATATAGTGATCATTCTCATGTTAAGATTTATAATATATGAGAATATCATCCATGAACACTACCAAAAAATATTCAAGATATTGATATAATATCAAACATATCAATGCCATAAAAACTTTAAGAATATTATTTAAAAAAGGAATCACTATATATTCATAATGGACATATGTTCTCTTGAAAGCTATATTTTGTACATAAGACTCCTAGACCCTGAGCTGACAATAACCTAACTAAAGGTCAATCTTTGAGAACCACTTTTCCTCCTTTAACTGATCAATAAAATAATTAGTGCATGAAAAAAGATATTTTTTCTGAATTGTTACCCAATACAAATTACAATATTTCACACACAATTGAAGTGAACCATTAGCTTTCTTGGAAAACGGGCATAGGGGATACCCAAGGATAAACACTAGGGTGAATGAAACATTTTTCCAATAGTTCATAATGATTATTTTTTATTTCTTTCATTTCTATTGGTTCGATATGTTAAGGAGGTTTTGATATTTATTTTGTACCTTAAAACTGATCAAAAGTATACTCTATGTCTCTCTATAGAGGAATACTGGGGAATTCATCTGAAAAATGTTCTGAAATTATTAAAAAAAAGAGAAGATCATAAACAAGGGACAAATCAAATGGTCTCAAATACAACAAACCAAAAATAGACTCTTGATCTCTAGTTAGAAAGGTCATTCACATCCTAATCTTTTATACCACTCCCTTTGAAACACACTAATGATAATAATCAACCACAACTTGATGAGAAACAAGTCAATCTATACTGATGGTGAAATCAAATAGATCTAGATCAAGAATAATAATATTTCATACCAACTCCATATCAGCAATCATTAATGAAAAATAAGGACACCAAAATCCCTACTCTATCGTTTTTTCAATAGGTTTCGTTAACTCCATTACAAAGGACATAAGATTCATTGGATGTTTTAGAATATAAAAATAATTTAATATATAAAAGAGTAGGAGGAACTAATATCGAATAAAAAAAATTTACTGATGATGAAATAAGGATAATACCTCTCACTATTGTCATACCTACATTGACCTCTATTAGATACTCATATTCTACGCGAAAGTGATTCACTGCTGAGGCTTGTGGCTGGAGCCCTATAGTCTTTGAATCATCGGACTACACCCTAGTAGCCGTCGAATCTAAAGAACCATGACCATAATGAGGAATAGTTATAGCCTGGAATAAGAATTGTATATGGCCAACACATCCATAGTAGTTTCACATATTCACATAAATAGGAAAAAAACATCTGGTGTGTCTAAACCTACCACAATGATATCAAGTCAAGGGCACACTAATTCTATAACAAATTATGCATAGAAGGCTCAATACTGAGACCCACCACATCCTATTATATTATGATCCTTCGTCATCCTCTTCTACCCATTCATACCACTGAAGGATTCACTAGATAGTTTGGAGAACCAATGTCACTTTCCATATCCATCTCTTCCATAATAGCTATTTTAACAATATCTACATAGGTAGAGTGTTCCAAATTAATACCTGTGATTTGATATCTAGTTGAAAACCCTACAGGTACTTCTGAGCCTTCGGCTGGTCATTATACACCATGTTTGGAAAAAAATGTATAAGCTCAGTAAAAAAATTTTTTACACTGTCATCAAACAGTCTCCCTATTAGAATGAATGTAATTACAGATACTTTGTAAAAATTAGAAACTCTGGAAAAAATTACTCGAAGAACAGGGTTTTGAAACCCTTCCAATATATGTCAATGTGTATCAATTTTTTGACCATCGAATCCCACCATCACTTGTTATAACCCTCATTCTTGAATGCTACAAACATTACCCTAATATTCTCAGGACTTTCTAGGATGTAAAATATTTTATTGATCCTATGGATCCAGTCATGTGGATCTTTAGGTTCATTTTTTTATATAATTGATGATGGATTCTCAGGTAAGAATTCCAATGATCTTTCTCTATCTCATCTAGCTGCTAGTTGTACATCAACAAACACAATCCAATCTCATGGTGCATATTGGTTAATGGCACAAACATCATGTATAATAGTTTTGATTAAATTATGATCCACTGGTGTATTTCCTTATGGATCGTCAACTGCACCTTCTTAATTAACTCGTGGATGACATCACAGAGGCATAATGATGAAAACCAAAATAGAAAGAATGATCAGACTATAGATTAAATATTATATTAAACAAGAAAACCCATAAGAAAAAAACAAGATTTAAAATAACCCAATACTAGAGACACACAACCCAAATTATCATCATAACTTGAGTATCTTCATGACAATAGCTAGCTAGAATCTTTTTGCAACAAAACTCTCATGTCTCTAAAATCCGATATCTTGTCTGACAGATATTCCCAGATAGGTACTCTTGATGAAAAACCTCCTCAAATAGAAAATTTAACGTATCAACTTTGGTTACAATTAAAACAAGCACTTGGCCCGATCTTTCACATCCTAGAAGGGTGTTACTGATCCCCATGGGCTACAGAAAATCACTTGTGTATCAATGAACAAAATAGAGTGTATAATTTCATCCAACCCATACAAAAAAATTCATATATATGTTCATGGAAATTAATACATAGCAGAAGAATAATAAATATATTTCATAATTATAAAAAGACAGTGAAAAAAACTTGTACAAGTGGATAAAACTCCAAAAAATACAAGTCCAACTACAAATTACCCAAATGAAATAGCTACCCCAAGTGATAGTGTGGATGAACTCCCACAATCTCACAACCTGCTACCCATCCCACCTGACATGTAACCTCACCTCATCACTGTGGTGTATTCCCTTTCCCTATAATATAATACATACAAAGTTCTATGGATCACTAAAGAGGTAAACAAAATTTTAGCTAAAGAACTCAGTAGGATCCCACCTAGGTGTTCCATAACCAATCACTCTATGAAAAATCATGTGTTCTCATTTAAAATTAAAACATGGCATTATAAGTAGTAAAGAGTCTTATATAAAATATGGTAAACATTTCCCTTTTCTCAGGCTTCTAAAAAAAATTCGGTATATAAATTTCAATGAATACTTTTTCATATCATCTTTTATAAGGATCAGCATGCATATCAAGGCTAAAATTATACAAAAGAAATAAATACAAGAACAACAGTAGCATCATAGGAACCACAACACCATGGAATATAAAAGTCCATGAAGTAGACTACTTATACCAATCAATCTATAAATAGTGAAATGTGATTCCTGAAGCCAATGATCTATACTCCAGGACCAGGGAGACACCTCCGAAATTGTATCCCAAAAAAATTATACATACCTAGATCTAATAATCTACACTCTAGGACAAGATGAACACCCTATAAATTGAACCACCACAATCAAAAATAGATTAAATCTAAACCAACCACATAGTACCCAAGGTAACCCATGTTCTCAGTTTCATAATAATTTCAATGTTTCGAATATTATTTTATTACCATTTCACAAAAAAATGCTTTGAAAATACATTTTTATATTCATTTACCATCAATCAGGGAAAAATAATTTTTATTTAAAAAATATTTTCAACATACACAAATAAATAAATCCAATTCCTTTTATAAATCAATTTATAAAATAGAAACAATAAGTTTCATCAACATAGGAAAATAAGAATCCAAATACATCAAAACATCAGTCTTACACACCCAAAATAGAATACGCCAATAATGGATACCCAACAGCATCTACTAAGGCCCTAGAATATTATCTACACGTCATAGGATTTCTTCAATTGAGAAAGAGGGTTGGCGGAAAAGAGAAAACACCACATACCACAAGAACGAATGCCTGTCCACCACAAAAAACAAAGGAATTCCCACCAGAACATGATTTCTTATCAGATCTAGAAGAAGATGAGAGAACACACAAACATAGACGAACGGGTTGGTTAATGAAACCCAAAGTTTATACTTAGATCAAGGAAAACAATGAATAAGAATGATCACTTTTCTGGAGAGATGTACTACAACCGAAATGAAGATCGAACATAGAACAGATCAATCAAGAAGGATTGGTGTCTCCCAAATTTTCTTGGGAATTTTCCTAGGTCAAGAGTAAATTATTTTGGAGAAGGAACCAAAAAAACATACGCACGCCTATTTTAAGAAATGGTAGGCAGGTCGTTACTTGGCTTGTAACTTCGTTACAATATGTGTAACCATCATATTACCACCTACACTAGAAGACTGGTCAACTTAGATTAAAATATTTCATTTAAAACATCCATGATATAAACCATATCTTGATGATGTCTAACCTTTCACAGTATTATGTCTTTCATGAATTTCATCTAGCGACCCTTACATGTCATGAAACCCAGTTACACAGGGTGGAATCCTCCATCATCTTATAGAATGATCTATTAAAATCTATGAGTCCAAAAAAAAATTCTGACTTCACCATTATAGGTATCCTCCCAATTCATTATTTTCCCCATATAGACAACAAAAGGATGTAAAACAGGGATGAGGTTAGAGACGTACCTAATAGAATTGTAACATGATGATACATTATCTAGTTCCACTATCTCATATTCAAGTGTCTCTTTGGGAATAAGTACCTAAGACTCCAGTGGTCTAGGTAAACCACAATGTGATTTCCCAGAAGGTAGTGACACTAAATCCTCAGGGTTAAGACTACTACTACTATCTTTAGGTTTTGATTCACATAGTTTTACTCCAGGGGTCTCAACCATCATGACCAGTATGTGATAAATTTTGGTCTCCACATCAATAAACACCCAAGAACATATCCTAAGGAATTATAATACAATATTTACTCTACACTAAATTCTTTAATTTTCAAGACATGATCAGTCATCACCCTTATCCTTAATTCCTCAAAGGCTCTATATTACTGTGAAAACCATGATAAATGTTGTACATTCCACATCAATTTTGTTATAGGTACTTAAATTCTTGATAATTCACTCACATACCTCATGTAGTAACTTTACAATCCATCAAATATACACACCTCCGGAAAGATCTTGGGTAGATCCCATCCAAGCATTGTATTGGTCTTTTCTAGGTCCCCAGAAATCCATGATCAAAAATGAAATTTCATAGAAAGTGAATATCATGAATCTATTACTGGCACTTAAATAGAATTCCATAATGTTGGTGCTCTCAACATAGATTTAGGATATTAAACAGTTTCTCTTCATGATCCTCCTATGATGTATATTATATGAGTATGTTGTAGATGAAGACAAAAAAAATATTACATGTTTATCTAGAGGCCCTTATTCATAAGATCCATAAATATAGTGGGGGAAATAATTAGAACAAAGGGAATAAGAAAGAAATCATTGTTTCCATATATACATAGGAATGGAAAATTTTGAATAGTAGACTCGTGAACCCTCAGCTGTTACAATCCAGACCTTACATCGGTCTTTGAGAACCATGTTGCGCCTCAAAATTGGTCGAAGATTTCATCAATACTCAGTAAGGGATACTTTTTCTTTATTATTTCCTATCTTAGGTAATGATAATACTAGAAAAAAAACAATATTTACCCCCCCCCCCTTTGAATAAACAACACTAGATATACCTAGGGGACACACTTGTTTTGAAGAATGCAATCCTCAAATGTCCTCCAACTACAACTGTATCACTCAGAGCTTAGTATAGGACTTCTAAAATTCCATTAAATATACCTGAGTAGATCTATGATGAATGTTAATTTAAAAATACATATCACGCATCAAAGGTAGTCCCAATACTTCCTCCGAGAAGATGTCCTTGTAATACTTCACAACTGAAGAAATCGTTATTTCAAATGATCCTATGGTACCAAGGGATATACTCAATAACTGATGGGTGTTGGGATATAGTCTCCTTCTTTTATGATCCACATTACCTAGAATGATATCTCTCACCCTTCAAATGTGGAATATATTCCCATCAATGTGTAGGAATCTTACTTGACAATAGTGCCAATGGATCTAGGATTTCACCCTAGAAACCCAATAAATACGCAAGATGAAATCATAGGGTTCCATTGTGATGACAAAATGGTCACACATTATCCTCTCTCCAACAAACTATAGATCACATTACTAGCTGGTAAAATATATAGAAGATGTATTCCCTGTAGGAAATGAAATATGATGTTGCTGGTCTTATGCATCAACTGGCAGTTCCATCTATCAAACTAAGAATAAGGAAATAAAGGAATTATTGAAAAATATGAATACTAATAATTAATCAATAGAATAATAAACACATATCAAACCTATAATAATCTTGTGTTATGCGGTGTCATAAAACATAAAATCATGCAGTTTCTTGCATTGTAGATCGTGAGCTCTAGAAGCCTGATGTGCTCCTTCGGGTGAGAGTGGTGGAAGGATGTCATTATGTTATCCACCATCCATAGTTCCACATGCCTTTATACTATCACTATATTAATGGGAACCACCAAATACATGCATTGGTGATCCTTGATCATGGCGCTGACTCTTCCGTGTAGGTTCTTTAGTTATATGTCAGTGCTACTCAACACATATGGGCATATAGTATCATTACATGTGACATTCCCTATAATAATTAATGAACATCCCGTCTCTATATTTCACTAACCCTTTACATTGATCCTAACAACATTCTTGAGATTTATCATAAGGAGGTCTTCTATTCCGAGATACATTCCCTTGGAGTATTATAGGTGATGTAGATTACATGGATTTTGGGAACCCACTACTAGCCCCAACCTTATAGAATTTATCTATAGGGAATACCTCTATCACTAGTTCCTACTCCGGCACCCCAAGAATAGGTTGGGATATAGAAGGGAACAATTCTAGCTAAGATCTCTTGACTGAGTCCCTAAAAAACATCCATTCTCATACGTATCCATCATAGATTATGTCAAGAGAGTGCCACATAAGGTCTGTGAACATCACTGAATACTCATCCACCATCATACCTCCCATCAAGAGAACTAGAAGATCCTAGATTCGAATAAACAGAGTGTAGTATGGATAATAATCATCACCGAACAATTGTTGGAAGTCTATATATGAGTGTTTTGAATCATCTAGCATAAATATATCAAGGCTCCACCAACACACAGATACTCCATGTAATGGTCTGTTTTCTATTGAAACAACTTAAAATGTTGGGGTGTGAAAAATACAGAAGATACGATCCACCAACTCTATCTGATCCTCTATTTCCTGAATATATGGATTTCACCTTAACCTCATCAGCCTAGGGCACTATAACTCATGGAGTGTTTTGATACAACGTGCATCCTAAGACATCATTACCTAGAAAATATGTTTCTCAGCAAGTAGAGGTGCCAATAAGCCCGTACCCAAGTGGTAAGGGCTCCTGCTTGGCATCCAAGAGACCCAGGTCCAAAACCGGGTGGAGGCGAATTTCCAGGTACTGTAGCAGTACTATAGTGGTACTGTAGTGGTACTATAGTCTACTATAGCAGGCACTATAGTAGGAACTATTCGGTACTGTAGCAGTCGGACTACTCACCTGATTTGGGATTTCGGGCCACCGGTTTGGGCCTACGGGTCTCAGGGACTTCGGGCCATCAAAGGCCTTCGGGCCATAGGGCCTTTGGGCCATTGAAGACCATGAATTTTACCAGTTCACACAGAGAAGGCCTTATATGAGGATCAGATCACTAGTAGCAGTCACCAGAAGCAGAGCTAACAGGATTTGAAGAATGAGAGGGTATGGAAACCGCCATCGGGACCAGGCACTGTGCAGCTTTGTATGGGGAAATGTTAGCCGATTAGCAATGCAGGTGGGGAGCTAAAGTCAATCAATGATGCAGAAGCTAGGGAGGGGCAGTTCTAGTGGTTTGGGATTAGGGGTCATGTATTGGGCATGGTATGTCTCTGGGCCTTCGGGTCGTGAATTATGGGTCTTGTCGGGCCTTGGGTCTTGGGCCTACGGGTCATGTACGGGTTCCCCTTCAACCCTTAAAAGGGGGATTATCTATAATAAAATAAAAAAGAAGGCCTTCGGGCCATTCGGGCAGTAGGTGGAGGTTCTAAAACCTACCCACATTAAGGATGGGGCTCAAAGGAATGACCCTGAATCGAGGACTCATTTCTCATTAGATCATCATCACATTCGGTAAAACGGTATCCTGGATGGATTTCATCGTGGACACTTCATGAATGTTATAATAATGTTTCATTTTTAGATGCCAATATATATATATATGTGTGTGTGTGTTTATATGACTCAATATTTATTATCAAGAGCTCAATCCTATATGATGCATGTACCATCGATCCCTGCAACAAATGTCTCAGTATTACTAGTTGAAAAGTAGGTTTTTAGGGTCCTGGTGAGTGGACCCATTGGCTTCATTAACAACCAATGGAATATCTAGCCTATGATCCACACATGATACACTTTGGCACTATTTCCCTAAACATAAACTAATCCCCTTAAGTGGTGTAGTCCAAACACAATCCCAACAATTGAACCACCATTGTTAGAAAAATATCACGACCTAACCTAAGATTGGGCTCGATCCTCAACTACCCCAAGCCTTCCTACATAGTCTAAGAGCTAGACACTAGAAACTAAGGCATTACTAAGGTGGTAAGGCCTTTTCCAATGTACCTATGTCAACACGCACATCCATCTCGATGAAAAAGTGTATAGGGAATGAGTAATAAATGAAACACAACTAGAATGTAAACAATGCATGCATAACATCTATGGTGTACAATAATACTATAGTGAATACTGGAATGAAAAGGGTAAATATGCAAACCCAACTAGAAATTTGTCCCAAACTGATAAAATAGTAAAATGTAAACTACTAAGAGAGACCACCACATGAATTCTATGTGACGACCATTATACATCGTCCAAAGAACCCAATATATATTTGTTCATCTAGATTAATTGTTAACCATTCCATCATCTCAATAAGACATGACATGTGCGGGAAAATCCCATGAAGGGGAGAGTATATACATGCCAAGTATGACACCCTGAATTCTGTTGTGGGAACATTATGAGATAAAATAGGAATATAAAGAAAATAGATGCAAGATAGAATAAAAGATAACACCAAGAATCCAAACCAAGAGTAGATGTAATATCATCCGTGGAAAAGGTCTTCAACATGATGAGTTGATGAAAATCCCAAAAGGTATTTTACACAAATTGGGGGAGTATAGAATCAAAATATAATGAGAAGCTCAACAAAAGAATCATGAATCATACCTCATGAAACTTTGCATCTACTAGATGGAGATTAATGAAATCTATTGTCTGGATACATAAGGATATATATATTATTGGGAAAAAGAATCCCAAATAATAGAGTAAGTGGATCTACATCATATTGCACAATGAGACAAAAATGGTATCCAACAGTTCCAAAATCCCATCTATGATGCCCAGTACCTCACACATCTTCCCAGAACTGACCACCCAAGTGAAGTCACACCTCATCACTATACCATACAATAGATTGTAAAAAACTGAAGCAGATGGACTGATCCTGGATACATCATATGGGTTCAAATAAATATGTATCTATAGAGTAACTACACCCATACCAATGGGGTGTTCCGCTATAGTGGTCATAAGAACATGCACCCTATTCGATATGGGGTATTACTCTGAAGGTAGAATAAATGCAGACATGATAATGGGGGGTTCCACTCTATAGTTAAAGGACATTAACCCTAGTACAATAGTGTGTTACAAAATCTTTATCGAGGACTTATGCTTAATCTGAAATGGGGTTCTACGCGGGAGTCATTTTAGAGGACCCATGCCCAAACTGATGGGGGGGGGTTCTACTGTAGTCATCATGGACATGTTCCCTAACCAAAAAGGGGGTTATAATTAAAAATTTTCTATAGAGGAACAATTATCATGATGATGAGAGATTATAGACTAATGTTCAAGGTCCTAATAACATGATCTACTGTAGTGTACAACTCAATAGTCTCTAGTGATTCTGTCTGATCACATCTCTCATTAAGTGTCACCTAAAAAAGATACAGGATCAAAATAGTTTAAATTTAATATTTAAATCCCCCCAAAAAAGGAAATAATCACCTTGTACTGGAAAAAAAACTCAGGATAGGCTACTCATATGATGAAATCCAAGTTTAAATGAATGAGATATGGATGATTAAGGTTTCTTTAAAAAAGTCCAAGGGGTACACGACATGTGTGGGGACCCCCACAACCATGTGGTCCCGGTCAACCTCTTATCCATGTCCCTTCCCATAATCATGATCCCAATAATGTATGAGTTAATTCCTTTCATGGGGACCACACATCATGTCTTGGGTACCTTGTACTGGGCTGTGTACTTCTTGCTGTGTCCGTGTACCATACCCCGTGTCTGTGTACTCAGTACACGACCATGTATCTTGCCTTTTAATAAAACATAGGAACCTTAAAATGTTATACATCACACATGATGCCCATATGGGGAATGGGTAAAATATGGGTTAGAGGGATACATCCCATGACATCCTTATATTTTTTCCAAACCCATGCCACTACCACTAATGGGATACACATCGTGTGTTAATCCCTAAACATGATGTGAGTCAGGTTTTTAATAGATTTATAGTTTTGATCCTCATTTATATGATTATTTTATACCTCCATATATTTCTCCTTGAATATTTTCAAGATTAGTTGTTCAATTATTGATTATCAGTTTACATCTATTGCTCGTTGGAAAACAGCTCTGTTTCTTCATAGGAGTTTCATCGTGAAACTCGTATGTCGCCAAGCATTCCATGTCCGATTACATGATCTAAAATCATCGAAACCAATATCTGTGACTTGAAAAAATCCTAGATATAACCTAAATTCATAAATATATTCTTTTTTTGTTGATGTGTTGTAGTTATAAGGGTCTTATCAGGATTTGTATCGTAGATAATGTCGAACCAAGATCGTGGGGTACTACAGGTGTTGATGTCAAATAATATTTTGGAGAAAACCATAATAATAAGTTTTATTCAGTATTGCTGAAGTTTTCAAGGAAACCTATCCTGAATGGTGATACCATGGTAGAATTAATTGAATAAATCAATTTATATATGATATGTAGGCACATTCTTAGGTGACACTTGGTGCAAAGCCAAGAAAATTAATGGATCTGCTCATACAATTTAAGCAAATTGAATAAATCACCATTTCAAGAGTCTTAAATAATTATTTTATAATTCTCCATAAAATAATGTTCCCAATAATGAATTCGTTGAGTTGTAGCATTCGTTGTGCCTTGATATACACTGTTCTATAATTTTTTTGTCATCCGATGAGATTCTACAATGGTGGAGGGAGGAAGAGCTCTGAAATTATCATAGGTTTTATACAACTTACACTAGAGAATTAAACATAGAAGTATTCTAATAGAAAATTACACTATTTCTAATTGAAATAAATAAATAAATTTTTCCTAGAATGGAATGCCAACGAGTTCTGAGTTTGAACGCCCCACAATGACCCAATTTATATCGTGCCTATGGTAAACACCATGTTCCTAAAATAACTATGGCCTCCAATTTCTGACCGAAGCCTCTATTTAAGAGTTTTCCTATTTTTAATAAGAAAATATTCATTTCAAATATAATATATATTTAATATTTTATGAAATTAATTTTTGGCACACCGGGCCATAGAATCAAATATCATCTCAGCGCCTAACAATGTAAAAATATGTGGAATTTTTTTGAAGTATTACAAGTAAATTACTAGGTATCTATATGTATAATAGTAATAATGATTTCCAGTATCATTTCCTCTAGAATACTCAAGATTCAATTTATCTTGATTCTAGTTAGCATGGATTGTAGATTTTGATAAAAGAGTCCAAGACATTTGATAATTAATTAGTAGGTAATGACTAATATGCAATCATGATAGAAGTATTTATTTGATGGATTATATATTTCTATGTATAAAATTCCATGTAATATGAAAATTAAATTATGATTAACATTTTAAAATTTTAATTACCTTTCTATATGAGTTAATATGATTAGTATAGTTTCATTGCCAAAATACTACGATATCAGAAATTCAAGGAGAAAAACTACCAATGCATGATGAGTCGCATCATGAAGTTAGGGTGTTAAAATAATAATTACCTGATACACATATATGATTCATATAATATTTATTTCATAATCCAATCATTGATGTCAAATGTGGGTTTTTGATATGAAATAAATACAAGGATTATTTCACATATTGTATCATCTCCTGTATGCTTGGGTGAAAATTTTGAAGGAAAATATGAATGGGTTGTGATTACACTAAGGATGTTTGAATATGAATGATGAATTGTGATCCTTCAATACATCTAATTCATATATAATTACCAACCATTTACCTGAGTTTCATTTATGATTATAAAAACGAATACTATGGAGAAAATGAATCATTTCATTTTACGTAAAAGTTACCAAAGAATATACAAATGTAAGAATTATTAATATTTTTTTATTTTGGTGAAATTTTTTAAATAAAATGATAAATGGAAAATGGAGATAGTGTAACCCAAGGAATATTTTCTACATCATTCAAAATATAGAGGTAATAAAACATGGTTATTTATTTGGTATATCAAAATATAATTATATGGATGATAAATTCAATGACCTGATTTAATGAAGAAAGTGGTGACTACTTATTAGGAACATTCATCAATTATAAGAAATGGTCATATAATAATTATTAAGTATAGATTGAAAATTTTCAAATTTCATATCTATATTTAAATATAGTAACCATGCAATAAATGAAATGTTCTAATAAGTGAGGTTTGTTTTCTAAGTGGTTGGGAAAGGGTGGTACCTAAGTTAGTAGTTATAATTAAATGAAATATAATTTCCATATTTAACTATTCTTGTAGAAAATTTATTATAATTAATAAAAAAAATTGTCACATGGTTCCATAAGAAATAAGGATACATATTTATAGTTTTGGAAAGTATGATGTTATATTTTTTAATACAAAAAATAGTAATGTAATGCTTGAATCATAGGCTAAACATGAGGAATATAAAATGTAAGACAAAATTAAACCCATCCATGTAAGGATAATTTTTTTTCATGTCATAAAAATGTTTAAATAAATGATATACCTAGTATGGTGTTTTTAAATATGATTCTAATGACCATAGGTATTATCGATGTATAAACTTATTTATTTTTGAAAAATAATCTGTTAAAAATAAATGTGGCCCTAAAGCTATCATAACTAGTTTAGCTACAGATTGTAAACTATTCCGTGATTATGTTATAAGTAAATATATATTTATCGTATTAATATTTTATGAGATTAATAAATTTCAAACATAAGAATGATATTTTCATGGTCATAATAGATGATTGTATTTATGTGGGTGTGTAATGAAATATCATGGACAAGAATTCATTGATCATAGTAATGTAGAACAGTGTAATTTCTTAAAGAAAAATTACCTTATACTCAAAAAATAAATGAGGATAGTAAGGGAGATCGATGAAAAGTCATACATGAAATAATTTATCAATAAAATGATGTGTGTTATAATTCAAAAACCCACATATCCATATACACATCAGAGTAATGATGTAAGTAAAAGGAACATTATTTAATGATTTATATTCATTATAGAACTTCTATTATTTTCAATACATGCCTTGTAAATAAAATTTGTGTCGAATAACATTACTATAGATATAATGAAAATGGATATCATATGATTTATAGTATAATATAAATCTACTTTTTTCATACAAAAATGCTCTTAGATGAAATGAGTTTTTTAGAATATAAATAATTTTTATCTAGTGAACTGCAATGTGCATATAAAGTAGTTATCCTATGGGTTTTTATAGTGATTATTTAAATCTAAATTATAAGAATAGTTTTTTAATTTTATAGGATATATTTCAGTAAAAGGGTGTGCATATCTACTTGATATTTTGGGAGAAATATTGAATTGGGTTAATTCATTTTCATAGATGCATAAGAAGCTTGCATAGGAATACATTATACAAGATAATGTGGAATGGGAATGTTCTAGTGACACATAATTTTAAAGAAGGTTAAAATAAATTTAATGGTTTTATATTCACTGTTGTCGGTGATTCACTATTTTTTTCTCAAAAGTTATCTAAAAGTTTTCATTCCATTAACTACTTAATCCCAGGTCAAATAATTTTTTCATATATTCTACGATTATGGATAAATATGGAATAAACCGCATATAATAACTAGAAAAACCCAATAATCCCCGGATCAAAAACAATATTTCAGGTTTCTCTCAGGACATAGCATCCTATACATTATCAAAATCCATTTAAATTCCCATCTCTATTAGAAATTCAACAGAAATTTCACTTCTCATAACTGAAAATCACATTCGTAACGATTACCATATATAATATGTTTCTTCAAGTATCGAATAATTATATTCAAATGGACTATATTATCCTCCAATGAAGTGTTTTACACCAAAATGTCATCTATGAACATTAAAACAAATGATTTTATAAACCGATGAGTGATTCTGTTAATCAAATGCAATAATACAACTAAATCATTAGGGTGAATAAGTGGAAAAACAATAAAAATCCAAATTCGAATATCAACTCATAATCTATATCAAAGGTATATGCTATTCTTGGACAATCAACTTGTGTTACCTAAATCAATGGTTAATCTTTGAAAAAAAAATGTTCCCAAAATGATTTATTTGGAGATCATCAATCCTAGAAAAAAGATATTTATTAAAAACATTCACCACATCAATATTATAAAATACACTCTTTA
Source organism: Viscum album (assembly GCA_963277665.1). Taxonomy (NCBI): domain Eukaryota; kingdom Viridiplantae; phylum Streptophyta; class Magnoliopsida; order Santalales; family Viscaceae; genus Viscum; species Viscum album. The sequence goes on along the minus strand of OY728164.1, from coordinate 2,116,707,669 downwards.
TTTTAGACTACTATTTTTCTTCATATCAAAGATGATATGTGATATCCATGGTGACACACTAAGATGAATAAATACCTTATCCTCTATGTTCAAAAAATATAATTTATGATCAAACAACTCAATAAGTAACAATTCATTGAGACATAAAAATGTGAATCATATCAGGGAGAAGGATATAGTTAAATAAAGTTATATATGTGGTGTTTAAATATAAAATTCATCCATAAATTCCACTGGTCACACTCACTATAATAGGAATATGATATATGAGAAAATGGTAAACATCATCTGGAAAAATCAATGATTACTAGTTTGAGATCACCCCATAATAAAGAACAGTAGGCCTCAAACATCCCATTCTAGAGTCTCACACACCCTAAATAGCATGAGTGACCCCATTTGAAGATAAAAACTAAACCTGGAAATGGACACTATCAATTAGGGAAATAATAGTGATCATCCAATCCATTGTAATTATTAGTCTCAATTTTACAATTTCATGATAAAATATCTCTCACACTACCTCTAAGTCATCTATCATCACCCATCACATGGGACACCTATAACCTTGTTTGGAAAGCATTCCAAATGGTGTGTATAGATCCAAAATATATCATATGTTTTAAAAATAATCCCAACACTTAAACTAACATTGACCATTTGAAATAATGATTAACAACAATATCAAACAAAGATAACACCATAAAATATGAAAGAAATAACAAACCTCTAATAATAGTTGTCCCATTTTTAGATTCCTATAGTTCAGACTATTCCACATAAATCCATTAGGTATTAGATGCCTGCAAAACTCACCATGACAAAGGATTAGACCCACCACCCTTGTAATCATTGAAACAACCCATCAAATCCTTGGTATTTGTGGATCCAACCTTAATTCCCCAGTATAACCTTTACCATACAAACCATTGATGGACCGATAGTCTGCAATGATGACATATCATAGGAGTATCCATATATTTAGACTTGGAATGTCTATTCCATATTGATTGGTATTAGAAAAAATTCTTTCATAATTAGTAATACATTATAACTAGTTCTGATTAATACTAACCACCCATGCATTTCCTATTATTTTCACAAGACTCACCCTGGCGAAAAAATTAACCAACCAAAGCTCCAAACAGACCATTATATCCATATATGGAAGCCTTATCCAAATATTCCTTGTCCAATAACTCCATGGAGGTTGTATGGACCATTATAATCAATATTATCTTTGTATCAATAATTGGTACCAACTCTAACCATTATGTCATTTGGTGCTCATCAGTGGTGAGCTTTGGTGTTAAATGAAACAAATCTGAAAAAATGGATGAATACACTAGAATAGTATGCTCCCCATCATACATGTCCAGAAACTCCAAGGACTTCACTAGATGTAATTTCATAGAAAAAAACTATAGATTTAATATCTTTATGAATGGTGTACATGTATGATCCTAATTAATCGTATCGTACCAAATAGAGTCCCACCATATACTTCACGGTCCCTTGAGAACCTATGTTCAAAAACTCAACATAGAGTCCTTAAGAGTCTTCATTAAGTTAATGATCCATTAAATATAATCAATACACTCTTGTATTAATTTTCATAATCGAAGACATTTGGTTGTTTCATACTGAATTATGCACATCTTCAGTTCCTAACACACCCTTAACCAAGAATCATAAATGGTTCGGTTTACACATTATCCAGAGAAATTTCCTCTAATGGATTTTCAAGAAATAAATTTATGTTAGTTTCCTCACCTAGATTAAATAGTTCGCTTCCAGGAGGAAGAGTCTAATAAACAAAAGATAATAACCCAGTAACTTTTTGGTAAAAAAATCCAAAATAACTATAAAAACATTAATAATTAACATCCTTTCATTATATAGGATGAATTTAAATAAAATATGAATTTTATTGCTAAACCATAAAATTTTAAAAATTAAATAGCCTATTTATATAAAATCCCCATCCAATTCATTTAAATGACCACAACACCAAGTCTCCAACATTATATATAATTTTTTTACCACCCACAGAAACTAGATTTATAACAGAGAAGTGAAATGGATAGGTTATCTACAAGACATACTAGTTGAATATTGATGGTAATAACTTCTACATACCTAATAAATGTAATAAATAATGATATTTTCATCCCACTTCAGGTTGGGTATGTCCCTCTGATACCTTTTTGTAATGAAAAAACTAGGATATACAAGACAAGACAGCCAATCCATCCCTCCATGATGAATAGGTGCAATAATAAATAAGAAGCATGTATTGAATCTAACCAAACATGATACACAACCAGATTACATTGTATAAGATGGTATTAAACATCCATTAGTTATGAAATACAAGAAAACTAGCTAAATAATAAATATATATCATGAAAAAACAATATGTCTCCATGTGAACAACCATCACCTCCTTACCACCCCCCACTATAGAAAAAAAATAAGATATTCTCTCGTTCTACATGATTCAATTCCCATTACCTAAATCCTATAATACAATATCCACATCTACCCATTGGAAAATTTTGGGTGTGATCACAAATCTATGAAGGATTGCACCATATAAACTATAGAGATTCTAATATCAAGAATGATGAAATTATTACTTTAAAATAAATATTATTTTAAAAATATTATTCATGTATCAAAAACTTTTGTAAATATTCCTTTTATTTTCATAATTTCAATTCATATTAGCAATACAAAGAATATGAAAATTAAATTAGAACAACATGAATGAATATGAAATACAATCCATGGGCATAACATAATATTAGGATATAATAATTATATCCATGAATCAACCCATCATGTGAATTTATGTTAGAAAATAAACATGCCCAATCTAGTATATGAAATAATATGAGAAAATAACCATGAAAAATAATTCATGTAATAATCTAATCATAAATGAAAAATAACACCATTTGGATCTAACCGATAGGTATTTCCTCTAGTGGTATATCAGTTAGTAAACTGAAAGAAAACCCCAAGTTCCTCTAAACATAGAATAAGTTACATGTCTATTCACGATGCATCCAAGGTTACCAAATGTTGTATGATTTCTCAATTACATTTAAAAATACATTCTCAAAATTTATGATACATTTTAATTAAAACCTAAATCCACATTGGTTCTTGAAGAAACATAATTTATACAAACCAAAAATAAATGAATTTATAAAACAAGTGGTCTTTAGACCCTATTTTTAAACAATAACCCCAATAAAAAAGGATTTATTTCAAAAAAAAATCCACAGTAATAAATAAAATTCAATTTTACAAATAATTAAAGGAAATTTTTCAAGAATAAAATAAATTCATAGAATTTAACTTTGATATAGGGTCATTTATATCATGTACTTAGGAAGAACAATAATTGTTCAAAAATGAATACTAGGGAACAGTAGATCAGGTCCTTATGATCCTATATCTATTAAAAACCACATGAAAACATTATAAAAACCTTATATTTAAAATCCATATCCTACATTGTTCCTGAAAACAAATGGAGATAATATATCTAGGAAGGATTTAAGATGGGATGAGGAAACCACATAAGAAAAAGAAACAATACCTTGAGAAATACATCAAGAAAAAAGGTAATCACCAAGAATCCTAATGGGGAAGACAATAAAATGACACTGAAGTATTAGGTTGAACCTAAATGAGATTATGGGTGATTATGCATAAAATATACCAAGGAAAAATGGATAAAAGAAAATATTTATTTTTTGTTGATGTGAATGGTTACACCACACGATTATACAGTTAGGAAAATACTATGTCTCTATAATATATATTTTAAAATACATTCCACACAATATCCTTGGACACCCTACATGGTTTTTTCAAATTATGAAATCCCATTCTAAAAGTACTGATAACCCACATATTTTTCCCTGGAGAACCACATGGTTTCTTAAACCTTGCTCAAACCATGAAAACCCCCACTATTAAAACATAATAACATACCACATTATTTCTATATTTTTATTACTAACCAATCAGCAACCATATGCATCGTCTGTCATCTCTTAAAAAACTACATATTTGATCCTCATTCCTCTAATACCTATGGAATGAAATTGAAGATAATAAAATCATAAATTAAATCATACATGAGATCCAATTGGTGATACATGAATCTTATTCACTATCTTATGTCTGAAATTTATTTTTCCCCTATGTTCATATCATAATCTAGTGTGATAAATAAACCAAATAATTTTTTGTTTAAATGATTTAGATTCATTGGAAAGAATAATTTATTAAAAAATATATATTTATCATAATCTATAAAATTTTAATTGAATACAAAAATAAAATTTTCCTTTTAAGTAGTTTTAATCTATAACTTTTCAGTGGTCTTCGTACCTTCATTTTACTAGAAATTATCATTTATATTTTTTATCTAAATTTATTTTCACTTCCTAACATCAACTTCTTTATCCTTTTACATTTATTAGACTCTTTAGTGACACCATTTAAATATGTTTCTTAGATTACATTCCAATTCCATGAATTTTTTGATTTCCTTATGATGTTCCTTTTGGTATTTGATGTTATTTATTATAACCTATACTTATTTTCATAATCAGTGTAATTATGTAAAATTAATGATATAAGTGATGGTGTCTGTATCAAAAAATTACAAGAAGAATAGAGATTCTTCAAAAAAATATTGACAAATGTTTTATAATATGGAATCCATTGAATTAATATCTGGATATATTCCAATGGGAATCCCAATAATATCTTATGATTGAATGATCTAGTACTCATTGTTAATAAAAATGGTGAATGTTCAAGATTATTATCCTCAAAATGCTATGTGGAGGCTACTAATTCATATGGAGATCGGGTTAAACATATTCTGATTATTAGAGAATATAGAAAAATGGATATAACATCATCATAGTACAAATAATGGGGATGATTTTTGATATAACTATTATACAATATATATTAATTGTTTAAGTAACCAAGGATGGATCATGATTGATTAATGATGATTTAAAACTATTCTAAAAGCTATATTTCATAAAACACTATATATTGAGAATTATATATGCAATAAAAACTACCAAAACCAAGGATGGATTCAAAAATTCATCATAGATTCAATATAAAATTTCAATTTTTTTTTCATAATTATTTTAAATGGTTTGTGTAGAACTAGAATTATTCAAAACTAGTTTTCATATTTACTATGTATATATGGTTTTCAGAATTTATTAAAAAATATTTATGACTAGAGTGAATGGATCTTCCAACTGATTATAGGACTTCACTCTAAACATAAAAAATTTAGGTGTTGAACTAAATACATTAATATGACAGTAAATATTTGAGCTCCAACATATGATCACATCAATCATACCACTTTTCTGAATATGGGACATAATCATAAAAAAATTGTAAATGAAAAAAGTTAATGGAATGATCATAAGACATTAGTTATAGATTATGTATAGATCATAATATATCATTGTATGTCCTTGATCCCATGATATGACTTTTCTAGAACATAGGACATCATGATAATCTAATAAAATGGAAATTAAAAGAGATTATGTATTTTGGTGATGAATTTAGGACTTATGTGGGTGATCATAAGTCATTATATATAATCCATTCTAAATGGTAGACTCTAAGGATACAAGCATAAATGTTTGGCTATGCATAAAGCTTAAAAAATATGGAATCACTTATAATGATACCAGATTAAAAATAATTTACAGAATGTAAAATTCATGTCTTCATTATATGAAATGGTGAGATTAGGGATATCTAATATGTAATATATGACATAAAAAATTTAAATTTATAAAGTCGAAATAATTTTTAACGATGAACGAGTAGTTCCTTCATGGTGAAAATATCAAAAACACATAGAATACATATTGATCCTTCTATAAGAGGTAATACATTATAATCATCATCCATTGAATATAAATATAAAATGATGATGAAAAATGGACTTTGTAGATTTATTTAATTTTAGGGAATATAAAAATGAGTTGATGCTTCTACTATAATGATAATAGTAAAACATCATGACTCAAATTTGAGGAATGTTTTATGTTTTTTTAGATGTATTTAATTATAGGATCCATTATTATTTAATAACGGATGAAATGAATTTATCCAGTTCTCATGAATAATATAGATGAAGTTCCATGAATTCTCATTATATAGGTCATATGGCATACACATTTTTAATTGAATGATGTTCTAGTGTGTTTATGTAACTAATATTTGTGTATGGGAATTTTACAATGTTATGAACACTAATAATTAATTATGACTATTACTGATAGTGAATAAAATCAAAACTTTCATATTATTACATAGTATAATTTATTTATACTTATGAAAATTGATACAATTCCTATTTGTGGTTTGAGAATATATATTATTTATAAAATTAATTTTAGACTACAAAATGACTAAAAAATGTGGAATAAAATTCAAATATATAAATTTTTATGGAGTTGATGTAATGTATTATATATATATATATTGATAGTCATTTTGGTTATGTTTCATGAATGATATGTAATAAATAAGAGTATTCAGGGAATATCATCTATGGCTGAAAAGGAGGGTATAATGTAATAAGGGAGCAAAAAATGATTATTCAATGATGTTTAATTCAAAATTAAATGAAAAGACCCCCTTGATATTAATTTAATGTATTCCAATTTCATTAGAACATATTTAATGTACATAAATCATTCCACATGTTTCTGAGAATATCATGGATGGATTTATTCAAAAATAAAATGATTCTATTACTGAAAGATGAAAGTTTGTGATAATAGAGAATATAAGAACTATGATATAGGATGATTTCTTGATGAATTTTCTAAAACAATAATATGATGGCATCACTTTATTAAATATAAAGTAATATGAATAAGAATGATATCAACCATCATTTAATTTACAGAGATTCATTTTAGAAGAATGGTGTTCCATGAGCTGTGGTAGTAATTATTTAGTGAGTTTAGTGTGTTGATTTTCAGTGTATATGTTATTGAATATATTGAATGGATTTTGTAGAAGATATGATTTTGAGAATCATTCAATAAATAAGTTTCTTATATCCTTTTTGAAGGATAGATTTCTTATCATGTACTCTAAGTTGAGGGAATAAGATTTATATTTTGAAGAAAATAAATCATAGAGAAAAAATTTTATATATATTGATGCAGGATGATGAATGAAAAAATATTCTCAATAATTTTGAGATTCTATATATCCTGTGTGTGACAGAGTATTATATGACATCATGGTGTGAAACTTTGAATTCAATGTGAAGCTAGTTTTGGTAGACTTTTGGAAAGAATGATTTTTTATATCCAGTGAGATGTTGGAACTATTTGAATATGATACACCAATACCATTATAAGGGAGAATTGTTTATATTTTATAATCTTTAATTGGGGAGTATAACCAATACTCTAAAGATGTGGGGATTTTTACAGAACATTTTGACAATTTTATGTCCATTTTATCTTATCAATATTCATACACACAATTCATGATTTCTTATTTAATCAAAAATAGATCCATATGCATTGACCATAAATGTTGTTTAAATTCCATATGGTTTAATGGAATTATAAATTTCTAAACAATTATCCAAACCTGATTAACCATCTACCCCTCCCTAGTTTTTAAACTATCCCACTAGGCACATCAATTGGTATCAATGTGATGTCTCCCTCAAATTGGATCCTTTTTAATATTTCAATAAGATGATAATAAAAAATTTCAAAATAATTTGTAAATAAAAATTTTATTCCAGTTTTATTAAATAATACATATATAACGTGCATATTTCAGATATTTGAATAAGTTAATAATATAGATTAATCAATATTTATCCCAATTAGTGTTGAATATAATGTTTTATCCATGTCATTATAGAACTGGTGGAATAAAGATAAATATATGAAAATGTGAAATGAATCAAGTTGAAAATTCAACAACTGAAGAGTATCATGATATTAATTATATATTTTCATTTCTTAATTATTATTTTTATGGGAGTAACTCAATACTCGATGATGATTTCATTAAATTATTCATTGATATCTACCTTGAGGATAAATATATTCTAATAATGTCCTAATTTAAGTATATATATATATTCTTATTCATCAAGAGACATCATACTAAAAATTCATAGATGGAAGAAGAGGCTTTTGTGGTGTAATTGTCCATGGAAATGTAGATAATATCCTATAACAATTCCACTATGATAGGAAAACCGATTGAATAATACGATATTCAATTAAATTAATAAATATTGTTTTTTTTTGTAGAATTATAATGATATTAATGTGATAATGTTATTATTAATAATTTTTATAAGAAATTATTTCATTATTTTTAAAATATTTACACAGACTCCATGGATGTCAATTCTGCTCAAATAGTATTTAAATAAAAAAAGATTAAACTCTTGTAAAATTAATAAATTTATTTAATTAAATTTCAATATTAAATAATTAAAAATATGAATAATGATTATGATGATCTATTAAAAACATTTTAATCATATTTTAATAATCACATTTTAAAATTTCAAAGGCTAAAACATCGACAAAAAAATATGCATGAAGTAAAATATGGACTTTCTCTAGAATCTGTGAAAATATGTTTTGCTAAAAAATATTTAAAAGGAGATTATTATGTAAAATATGTATAACATTGGTTGACCAAGAGAGATTGAGAACATGGGGTGAATAATCCACCAAAAAATCATTGATAAATGAAACCCATAATATAGATAAACTGGGATTTTCTAAATTTAGAAATTTATGTTGTGATTGATAGAAATTAAAATCTAAAAATCAATGGAATGAAATCAATGATTGGAATCCCACTATAAGATCATGATTTTTTTTATGTATTCTTTATTAGAGTATCTCACAAAAAAAATGTCAAATAATTAGAGAATAATTCCAAAAAAACAATATTCATTTAAATATAGATGAACTGAGACAACATGAAAGTGATGAATGTTTGTGGGTCCCATTTTTAATATGGAGGCTTATGAAAATTTCCATATACTATTTACCTGACATTTATAAATAATAAAGTCAAATAATACTTATAGGAAGTGGAGAAAATATATCTAAATAAGATAGTAACACCCTAAGATATTAAAAGTGTGACATAATGTTCGATAGTGTATAGAAATCAAAACACCATAAATTAAAGATAATACAACACCCCATGACATAATGATATATTTATTTTTAAAAAATCTATATCTCTTTGAAAGGTTGTAATGTACACAATACCAAATTTAAACAAAACATGATACTTTTTTAAAATATTATCATTTAAATATGACCATTATAACATTATCATAAAGTCATTGGTATTAATAGGACATAGAAATTTAGAAAAAATAATATGTTTAATACATGTATAAAATAAATTTTATTGGTATTTTGATTAAAAATAAAGGAAGAATCATTTTAAAGAAAATGAAAAGTTTTACGAAAAACATAATTTTTCTAAAATGCAATTTTATTTCACTTTTCACAGGTACCATAAAATTTATTATTAACACTTTTAAAAAATAAATATATCAAAATTTACTTCATTATTTAAATAATAATGTAAATTTTTTAATGATTTGACTTATTTATTAATTTAATAAAAATAATAATTATTTTATGAAAAATGAAAAATATAGTTTTTTTTAAATGTCATTTTTGTGTAAATTATGTAATCATTAAATTTTTACGAAAAATTATATAAAATTTTAAAATAATTCAATTTTTTTAATAAATGCAATATATTTAAGTGGAATGAATTTATCAATAAATTTAGAAATTAAATCCTAATGTACATTTAAAAATATTCACTTTGGAATACCATTTATTTTTCACTACTACGATTTTAATTGCAAATAAAACTTTTCCACATTTGTAAATAGAGTATAAAAAATATTACATATTTTGAATCAGTAAAATTAGTATTACACGTTATTTTTAACTTATTTTTTGGTCATATTCGTTAGTAAAATAATAATTCATGAATTTTGGTGGTAAAGGTTATAATGAGTTTATGTGAGTTACATGCTCTTGTGTCAAAATTAAATTTCTAAAAATATAGAACAATTCATTGATAAGTTAGATTTAACATTTATAATAATTGTGCATAAATTATAAAATAATGATCATTTTATTAAATGATTATTGGAAAAATTACCATGGTTATAAAAACTAATTACCACAGTGAAAACAAAAATGGTAAATGTTATTAAAATAAAAGGCTAAAGAATAATTTTTTAAATTTTTTTTCATTTATGTGATTGGTCTATGGAATGAGATTTATATCCCTCTGCTCTATTATCTATTAATATTATAAGAATTTGGTGGGATAGTGACTTTCTATTTTTGAATATTTTTCGATAATTACAGATGTGCCACTCTTTTTCGATAATAAAAGTGAACTCATTCCCAAAACTTTTTCACACATATAAATACTTATGGAACAACCAAAAAATGTAAACATTAATCCCAAAAGTCTTCAATAAAATTTATAATTCTTCTATTTTTACCATAATACTAACAATGGGGTCTTTATAAGATACCAAAAGGTGGTTTCCCAAAGAAATTGTAATTGTCTTTATCAAGCTCATTATTATTATCTCATCTTTTACTAACTCTAACTGTCTCTTAAGACATAAAATATAATAAAGTCAATATCTAAAATTTAAATATATTTTATTATGTTCATTTCATAATATGTATACAACTACACACCTATCAAATCGGAAACGATATCGTCAATCATGGGTACGGTGGACAACCACTTCTCTAACTGGGGTGACTCATTTTCCATAAAAACATCTAATGGTGTGGTTTAATGATGTTTTTATTATATGTGTATATATATATATATAATATTTATGATTTTATTATACTTATTTTGTTATAATATCATATATAACTTCTTACCTCCCTTTTCGTTTAAAATATGATAGCGTCTCTCCTATGTATGGCAGACTACCATCTCACGAAGCAATGTGATTCATTTTTCACATACAATTTACATGGAAAGTAATAAAGAAAAAATTAATGAATATATGTTACCTATATGAAATAATATTTATTATTCTATGTAATATATCACACACTTACATGACCCATCACCCTTTAAGTGAATTATATCATAGCTTGTGCATACATAAGACCTACCATCTCAATGAAAAAATGTGTTTTATCTTATATTTAAAATTTTCAATAATGTTTATAAAAATTTATTTAATTATTAAAAATAATATTTACTGAAATAATACAAAATCTATAGATTATGTAACCAAAACCTCTGTATAACAACCTAAACATTCATGAATAGACACGCATGAGAAACAAGGAAATTATCAAATGAAATAATATAAATAATGAAATGTTATTAACAAACAAGTACTAAAATTTTAAAATAGGGTGTTTCTATAATTTATTACAATAAAAATATATTTATTATATATGTGGTTCATATTGACATGAAGGGTTTTGTTCATTAGGTGAGTGTTTCGCATCTCACTTTTACTTCATGGAGGCATATTCTATTTCTTCCTTTTCTTCTTTTGTGTGGTGTATATACTAACCCTTTTTATATGTTATATAATTAATCTGTATCTATTTATAATATTTAAATTTTTATTCGAATTAATTTATTTTTTGGGGCTTATTATTCAAACATTACTGATGTGGAAATGATGTATTTCACAATCTCATCATTATTTGGAATTATTTAAGAATATGTATCCCTTGGTGGAATTATTTTATAACTATATCTTAAGATAAATAAATATTATTATCCTATTATTAGTCATGAAAATTTACATGTCATAGTACAATTTTTCATTTCTTTCATACTTAAAATTAATAAGAATTTTTTTATCAGAATTCAACTTTATTTCCCTCATTGATGAAAATTCATTTTTCCTCCAAATCCATGTATTCTATAAATGAATTAAAAACTACATTAAACAATATAAAAATGATTTATTATTGTAATTTTTACCCATGATTTACTTTTTACAAATTGGTTTGAATGTAATATTCTTGTTATTTTCGAAACACTAATCATTTTAACCCTTTATCAACAGTGTGAAAGGAATGATTTTTTAACTTATACTGCTTGTGTGTAATTTCTTACCATCATGATCACACAATGTTGTGACAGTTTCAATTATAACATTCAATGGATATTTTAAAATAAAATTATTCTAAAAATATTTTGTGAACATTTTTTCTTAGAAAATTATTTTCAAATTGAAAACGATTTTTTCCTGACAAGTTATTCTACTGAAATTTTTATGTTATTTCTATTCATAAAAAACATCAATCCATTATTTAATTTATGATCCAACTAGGATATATTTTACTGATAACATACATATAATTTCTCTAAATAGTTTATTGTCATTTTTATTTTGGATATACAATTTTATTACCATTAACCGTATAACTCAAGATGTTTTATGATTATATTTATTAATTGGGTTAACTAATAACACTTCATATGTTATTTTTTATTATTAATTTTTATGGTGATGTTGATTAATCCCCTTCATATTATGAACACATTGGACTTATTAATTGTTGGGTGGTCCTTGAATTTCATAGCCACTCGATGCATCAATAGGTATCATAAGAAAAATTAGTTGACCAAATTAAATGGGGGTTTCCCATAGTTCTAAACTACCTTTTGAAAGATAATGAAATTATATTTAGGATTTATATAATTATTCATTCTCAAATTATGAGATAAGTTTGTAATGTCCATGTGATAACTCTGTTTTTTATAATATCTATGGATAATATTCAAGATCATATGATTTTTTATAAATATTTATTGATCATCCTTTATTCCTATCATATTATTCAAATGAAAATGTTTAAATGTAATTTGTTTTAGTTATTTTCCTTCACAAATTTATTATTCTTATTTATTCATAATATATTCTATTACACACATACCCTTACTAATAATCTGAGCTAACCCCTTTCATCTATTTTATTTTTCCTAAAATACTAAGATGTGTTTAGTGGGAGATATTATGGGATATACTAAGGGGGATAGTAATTTTAAAAAATAAAACATGTTTTATATATTATTCATTTGAAATTTAATGTGAAATTCAAAAATATATATAGATTGCCATGAATAATAAACAATTTAGTCTTTTGGGATGCTATTTCTTATATCAACTGAAAATCTGATAAAGAATCTAGTAGCTACAAGATACTGTAGTCTGGGTCATTAAAGTTGTAATAGAGAAATATTAATAGAATCCTTAAGATCTACAATAAAATAAACTTATATTATGGAACATAACACTATGATATACATTCAGGATATATATATATATATATATATCCTTAGGTTTTTTTAAGGAAAATATTATGTATATTTCCATGAAATACATCTTTGACTCAATACTATAAGTGGATGAGGTTTTGGAAATATTGTACGTAGGGTAAATATACCTAAAAAGTGTGTGTAGGACTTTTACATGATCATAACCATTTGAGTTAATATGGTCCTTATTTTGCACCAAGTTTGATACTCCAATTAGATATTTACGTATTCATTTATGTATTATTTAAAACCACTTTAAAGGATTTGAAAATATTATTATGGTTTTTAAAACATCCGAAATAAACCATGTTGATGATTATGATATTTTCAATGCAAAAATTTATGTTATGTGTATAGTTTTAGGTTAAAAATTAATTTTAAATAAGATTATGGTCAAATATATTGTATGAAATTTTTTAAAAATAGTGTCTACAATAATGAATGTAATGCTTAACAATTCACCTAACCTATTTAGGTATTTCCCTCCTAGGAATGATAATGAATCTGGAGCTGGAGATATAGTTGGATATAATCAAATTATAACCATATTGGGGAAACTGATAGAGGTTATGGGAAATAAAATTTCCCATAGAGAGAACAAAACTAATCCACCTAACCTTGCAACAATGAAAAACCACATATTGTGTTAGAAAAATACATTTTGTAAAAGGAATAAAAATCCTTTTGTTTCTTTGTAATGGATATATCCTATATTGAAGATATTTCTACTTCTAGGAAGTAGTTAAAGGGATAATGTTATCTTTAATGTTTTCCACCTCTTAGGATATACTGATCAATGGTGGTCATTGATTCAAAATTTTATTTATGAAGAATACATGTATATCATAGAATGGATAAATTTTAATATACTGTTCATGAAAAGGTATTTTAATTGCGAACAATGAGTGGATATCGAGATTCAATTCGTATGTCAAGGAAAAATGTATAATGAAAATGTTTCTATGTACGATGCCAATGATACATGGATATAAATACATGTTATGGATTCCATATATAATCTAAAGAGTAATATTGACCATTTCTTTGATGTTTTAAACCCAATATATCGTAGTGAACTATTCTCCCAACGATTGTCATCATATGATTACATAGTATCATTTTCAAAGAATATTGATAAATAATACATCATGCTTATGGATTTTAAGGGAAGTAATAGAATTATTGGATGTTAGAGAAAAATAGACAAATGGAAGAATGGAATAAGGATTTCCACCCATGTGTAAAATGTTGAATGAAAAACCATCGTACTTTCAGGAAGGGAATATGAGTTTTCTACATATGTGGGGAGAAAGAAAACAATTTTCATGATTGAAATGGAATGAAAAAAGTTAACAATATTCATTGATTAATATATAATGATATGTGTAACTAAGAAAATGAATTACACAAGTGTTAAGGGAATACACATCTGAAAAATCTAAGAGGTCAGGGTAAACTGTATGCTATTAATAAAGAATAGGTGGAATGATTAAATTTCTTGTGAATTTTGATTCATGATTTATGTATTAGAACAATATCTTCAATGATATTATATTTAAATGAGTTGTGAAACTTATATAGATTGTACTATAGTAGTATTTTTCTATGAATTCTGAAGAATATGATGACTACTACAAAGAAAAGTCATTCTATTGAAATTTTTTATTTTAAGGGAAAAAATGTTTAGGGAATATATCCATTTATATGTTCTCTTATTTTGAGATAATAATAAATAAGATATTCCTATGTGATATTTTTATTTTCCTTGAATTTTGTTAAGTTAAAATATTGTTTATGTTATATTTTATGGAGTTTACTACTTGATTGGATATATGAAATATATTTTATGACTTGATATTTTTGAATACATGCATGTTTTAATTAATGTTTTTTGGTGATCATGGTATTCAAATATTTGGACATTAACAAAAAGAGAAATTATATTTTATGGGGAACATAATGTATATTTAGTGACATTCCATTTAATTTTTTGGACATTTTATTTACATAGATATATTTTGGATGTTTCCTAAGGTTTATTATTTATGAAATGGGTTAACATGAACCTTTTTATTAATTAATGAGGTATTATAAATTAATTTATTATTTTATAACTCATGAAAACAATTTTTATGTGGATGATATATAGGGACATGAGGATTTACATATCATTCTTTCATAAATCATATGATTCATTAAAATTAAAATATATTTTATTAAACATAAAAATTCATTAATGATATTTATTTTATGGAATAATAGATGGGGTGGATATTGATTGATGTGAAAAAATGACAAATTATAATTTTCATGCATATTTTCATGTGTGCATAGTCTAGATGGTACTGGAATTCCTCAACTCTAAGAAGAGGATCTTGAAACTAAAAATTTGTCCTTTTTAGCTTCATTTATGATGAATCGATGATGCTTTAACTCATTATATTTTTTTGGATTTTTATTCATCAAATTTCTATAGAATTTACATTATTATCATCAATGATCCATATAAATCACAATAATTAATTATTTTATTATTCCATGTCCATATTCTCTCACCTAAAAATTGTTTTCCAACTAGTAAACCAAGTCGGGGTTATTCCAGATGAAAATTTTACTTCCCTTTCTATATTTTGAAGATAAAATATTATGAAAACATTTTATTATTTGGGTTTACAACAGTGGTCATTCAAAATTCCAAACCATTTATTACCAAGACCATGATTAATTTGTGAGGACCTAGTTTATTTATGTTGTGTAGAATATAACTAAATATGATTTTAAGAGTACAACGTAATGTTTAGTATCTTATGTGACATGAAAAAAAAATCATATATGATAATTTAACACCCGAAGTTTTTAGGAAATATTTATTTTAAAAAAAATTCATTTTCTTTGATAGATTTTTATGCACACAACACTATGTTTAAATGAAACACGATTCACTATAAATATATTATCAATCATACATGATATTTATAAACCTGATGATAAGTTTGTGGTTATGGATATGATAATCTAAAATATAGAAATTACATGGTTCAAACTTTGATAAAGTTAATTTAATCAATATATATTAATTATAAATAAATTAAGATTCAATTTAAAGAAAATAAAATGTTTTGTGAAAAACTGTATTTTACTAAAAGTTGTTTCATTTGAAGTTATGAAAATAAATTTATAATAATTTTTAAAACATTAATAATTTATATTTTAGAAAATTATCTTCATTTTGGAAATGATGTTTTCAAATTTATATTAGAGTTTATATTTTATAGATTTATAAAAAGAATAATTTATCGTTGAATAGTGAAAAGGCTGGTTTATATTTTTTTTATTTTTTAAGAATGGGAGAAATTACCCTTTATTGAAATTCGAAAAATAGAATTGGAAAAGAGTTTATGGGGTTAAATAGAAATGGAACAACATTTGTAATTAAAAAACATCAAATAAGATAGAAAAATGCGCAATAAAAGTCGCTAGATCTCAGTGTCACCAGATCATGAGAAAAAATCATGCCTCCGCATACGGAGAAACAAATAAAACAACCAAAGGAGTTCTCAAACTATGATGTGTATCTCATAAACCCTGACCATGAGGTTTTTGACCCATTCCCCATGATTAAAGACTCTTAATTAGTCCCCCACCATCATCAATAGATTCATAATCCAAAAAATCATTGATTTCTTCTTCTATAGAAGAAACAACACATCTATGTATATCCTCCACACCATTTTCATAGTAAAGTTGTTCAAAAAAATTATTTGGTTGATATATATATTTGAATTCGTTTAGTAAACACTTAATTTAATTTAACATTAGAATGTGTGAAGATATCCAAGATTATTGCATGGTTTTGAGGGCTCCGTTATATCATTCTAACAAAATGACTATCCAAATTAATATCAATAGTAATAGTCACAATAGTCTCCTGCTTTGTGACCCAAAGGGTGGGTTTCATGACTTTAAATTTTAACCTCGAACACTAGATTTTTTAAAAACAACCCCCACCACATCACATAAATTAAATGTAATAGGTTTATCTATATGTAATGATACCATCCCAACTTTCTTAAACCTGGAAACTTCCTTAAAAGGAGATACAAAATAAAGGATAGTATAAACTAATGTGATACATTCACCCTTATATAAATTAGGCACTAAATATTGTTTACAGATAAAATATATCGTGATCCATGATGAAGTGATATCCGACCCAAAATGTGACCCAGTTCGACACATGGCCCGAAGGGCGTTCCTGATCCCACATGCTAGAAACTAGTATTGGGTATCAAATATATTACATGTATGAACAGTTGTATACCTATAAACTAAGATCAAATAAATATACTAATAAAAATAATCACAGAAAAATAACAAAAAACAGATCAAAAATAGATATATAACTGATCCATGTACAAAGTACAACTGAAAAAACTGAAAACCAAATATAAATTCAAACCACCATTGAAATGATCTCCAGGTGACCTCATGGTCACAACCTTCCACAAACTGACCATATACAAGACCAACCTACTTGAATGATGATCACTCAAACTAGAGAACATAAACCTTTAAAATTGATAGGGTCTACCAATACTAAATGACATAAGTAGAGTGTGAGATTCGCAGCTCAATAGACAACCACCAAAGAATCCAGATGTTTCCTTTATTTAAAACTATCCACTAAAAATAGATAGAAATAATTTTATAAAAATATGTATTTCTCATTTTAAATAAAGACCAGAATTTCCCATTTTTAAAATAAAACACTCCACATTTCCATTAATGTCACGAACCAACTCGGGTCGACCCTCTACCGGTCACCCGAGCCAGCCCGCGGCATGGACTGAGGGGCATTCCTTATCCCAACAGGCAGGCATGTAGTGTCGGGCATCAACACATAACTGTTGGGAACAATTTGGACCATGAAAAGAAGATAAATAGAAAAAGAAAAACTAATGTTATCCAAAAAAACTAGCAGTAGGATGGATATAAACTGCACATACCTCCTTGTGACCTCTTAGGTCACCAGCTAACTTAGAACCAATCCATCTCCAACATTGAGCAGCTGAACCATGAACCTACACAAGAAACTGAACCTACAACTGGAAAGATATAATATGCGTGAGCACCGAGATGCTCAGTAGGGATGCCAAGAATAAACCACTAAATCCAACATTTCTCTTTTCCAAAACAGTCCACTGGCACAAGTTTGAAATACAGATATAAAAGTATGGTTTTCTCGTTTTAAAATATGCAACATGTTTTCCACATGTTTTTAAAAAAACACAACACATTCCACACACCATTTGCAAAATCATTTGTCATTTTATAAATGAAATCTAAAATAGAAAATACCAAAGTTGGGCTAGAGTGAAAAAAAGTAAAAAGTGCAAACTGAAAATAAACTAGTGTAAAGAAAGTAAACAAGCAATGTAAATAATCCAGTAACCATGGTTGATCCTAAACATCCCTAGAAGACTCTTGTACGTACTCGATTTTGGAACAACCATCCGGCGTATGGTGAAGCTCCTAAGTCTATAACCAATTGGACACCCTAAATGAAAAATCAATTGTAAAAGTCCGCCCGACCTAACAACAAATCCATGGGGTACCAACTCGTCTAATTGAGGTTGGTCAGCAACCATCACTCGATCATCTAACAGATGCCCAGAAACTCATGGTGGTGATAATAATACTGTACAATTAGGAAGACCCTCACATGCATGACTCATCTCACCGCATTTTCCTACCACAAACACAGACGCTTCCTATGTGTTCAACCATAAAGGGTTACCCTAGATAGGATCACCTCATGTGCTTATATATTTGCATACGTGTCAAACATACAATGTGCCAATCGAGCCGTCACATCATTCGGTTATCAAAATCAATTTATTAAACACTTAGAGTTGTAAATCATGCCCCAAGTTTTACATAATCAAATTCCTTAATGTGAACATTGCAAAATATATTCTAAAACAATACTAAACACCAATTTTGTATTTAAAATTCCAAACGGGCCCCTAGGTTCCATGTTTCAATGCATTGCCACAAAAGTTTTTAGTGATACTATGTTCTATTTTGTAGAAAAAAACAAGGCGATTCCTTAAACCAAACACTCAACAAAATATATACACCAAAAGACAAAAAGACATATACTCGTGGATTTCTTTTCAATCCAATTTAAAGAACTACATGAAGGAACCCACAACATTTATAAAACAAGAACCGCTTATAAAACCAAGGATTTGAGAAAAATACCAATTCAATGAGACGCGTGAAATAATTTCTACAGAAAACACTAATTTCCATAAAACTAACCAATGCGGGACAAACATGTTCCATAAAATGTTTCTACAAGCAAGCACCACTGAAGACATCCAACAATACCATTTGAAGATAAAAGCATTTAGTTCTAACCATTATGTCAAGGCATAAAAACACTACAATGAATAAACTATCATGATTATAATGACGAGAATAACACTTATAAATTAAATCAAATCATGAAAGTTCTTATGAAAAACTTCGAATTGAGAGAAAGGATGGAAACGCCTACCTCAATATCAAGACCAATACAACCCTTGGCATTCGGCGCTTTCTAACTCAAGTAGTCATCCTCTCACACACACATACCTCCATATATATCTATGTATCCCCTTACCCAATGCACGTATTCCATTGGCCATGAGGTAATACACACATAAAGGATATAAATATATATATACATTCCATTGTATATGTTCGCAGGTCATCCAATAGAATTGGAAAGACTTGGATGAAGACGACAATCCGATGAGAAGCAAAACCGCCTCACCGTCGGTGGAAGATGTTGGGAAAATCAAGAAAGATACCCAAGGAGGTCTTCGCCTACTCAATGGTGAGTTGCGTGCCGAAGAGAGAACCGACGAGGTCGTGCACGCTAGAGCGGGATGCTTCCAGCAAAGGCAGGCAGTCAGAAAGGGGAAATGCCAGGAGGTCGGGTCGCCTAGAGCAGGGGTTGTCCGAGGTCAGCCGAACGCAGCCGGACTGCGACCGAAGACGGGCCGAAAGTAGCTGTCAGTGTAAGGAGGAAAGATGTGAATGGCAGCCGGTGAGGCGGAGGGGTCCGCAAGACGGTGATCGGCAATAACAGGGAAGGGAGGTGCGGCCACACGCCGACTGGACATGGAAGAGAGGAAGGCGGCGGCGTCGCAGGGGGCAGGGGCAGGCGCAGTCAGAACAAGCAACAATAAGAGGCGAGCGAGGGCAGGGGGTGCGGGGTCTCGGGTGAACGCGGAGAGGCGAGCAAGGAGGCGGGATCCGGACAGGGAGGCAGGGTCGGTAGGCATATGGGAGACTGGGAAGATGGCTCAAACAAGGAGGGAAGAACCAGGGGAGACCCAGTGCGGCGCGATCGAAATCAAGGGGCGACGGGCGACGGGACACACTAGGGTTTTGAGTTTTTTTTCCTTTTAATTTAATAATAATAATAATAATAATAATAATACCTGAATAATATTAATAAGAATAATTGTAATGGTTGTAATAGTAATATTAACGAAAATTTAATAAAAACAATACTAATATAAATTTAATAATATTGATATTAATATCAATTTAATGATAATATTTTTATTATTATCTAAAAAAATAATATTATCATGGAGGATTAAAAAATTATAAAATTTACTTATTTTATGTATCGAGAAACAGCGCATTCACCAGAGCATACTGCATGGGCACTGGTAATGGTACGGTGGTCGTACACCTTCCCTTGACCCACCGAAAACATCAATGTTTCAAAAATTATAAACCCGGACCCAAACACGATTCAGTCCAAAAAACGCGGGACCAAGAAAATAATAAAATAAATTGTGTCTGTGGTTGAGGTGTGACAATTCTCATCACCAAAGACACTTATTTCCCCCAGAAAATCACCAAGCCAACAATTGACACAACTTGAGTGCATGCCTAGACAAAAAACATTGAGAACGGAGAACCTCGGGGTGAACATTCCCAACAAACATCACACCAGACAGATTCAAGGAAAACCACTGCCTGAGATTGAGGGGAGAACATGAGTAGGTTCTTCCCACCACAAGAATTCAGTAATACGTAAACCCTGGAAACCCAAAAACACCACCCACCTAGGGGGGGACATGGGAACTCCGAAACTGAACTCATTCATTTTCCCCACATGGGTCGAACATCACACCTGAGACTTTGATGGATAGCTTGCTACAGAATAACCCAGCAACATGAGGATTAGAAATTAACACAACACCTCCGATCAATTTCACGAAACGAACATCCCCCTAACGAACACAGCTAATACCAACTCAAAATCAGAACAGGTCCGTTTTTTCACAGGCCCACACCATTCAAAGAGACTGAAGAATTTAAAAACCACACTGAGAGAAGATTGGACCACATGGATTGTGGGGGAATGAGCTCATCACACCACCACAACAAGGATGAGCTTACGACAACGATGAGAATAGAATAATAAATTTTCAATATTTCTATCCTAATGTTGAATACATTATCCGGAATGAGGTTCCACACACCCTCGGAAACTCCTAACTGTGAGCGAGCTTCACCCTGAGACCTGTGGTTAGGGCCCTGATGGCTGAAGCATCATCCACCTCACAGTCATCCATTTGTATCCTCTGGTCCCTAACTCCTTCCTCCCGAATGACTCTTCTTTCAGAACTCTCCCTAGTGCCACAAATAGTCTCACGTTATGAAGACATCAGAGGGAAGCGACAAGGCGGCTTAGAATGCCCGAACCGACCATACTAGTGGCATGCGATAGAATGGTCCAACAAAATTAGATTCGGTACAGAAGAATATCCTTTCTAGGAGGGGAACCATCATAAGAGCCAACCCCCACCAACTACAGCCGAGACTCTAATGATGATGAGACATCCCACCTTTACTAGAACAGAACTGAACCCTCAAATAACTGTAGGAGATCCCAACAACCCGAAGATACACTATCATTTCGAACTACACAACTTCCTCTAACAGACTTTGACTACCTCAATAAGCAGGCAACACACAAAAATATACAGGAACTAGGAATTACTCATTATCAACTTTTGGAGGCTTTCTAGTCGGTATACTCATAACACGAAAAACACCATCGAAACCTGTTATCAAGACAAAACTCCATCATCGAAACAACACAATCCAAGAGAAACAAGCCCCTAAGCCAAACCTATACAAACACAAGAAAAAATTACTTTTCCATAACCATTATTTCATTAAAAACATTAAACTCACCTATGGAACCTTTTGAAGCGTCACATGTACATTCATTCAATCTTGCTCACATCATCTGTGAACAAGTTCCCCCACGTACTCTCCGTACGTACCCACGCACGTGTGACCCTCCATAAAAAGTTCCAAGGTTCAAACACTTCTTTTAGTTTCCAAATCCAAACACATACCAAGTTTTTTTTCCAAATCGATACACTTTCTCTTTAAAACCCCACTTTACTAATTTCAAAAACAATTTGGAAGGAACCCCCTTTTTTTTATTTCAACAGAAAACCACATAAACCATGTTCAAAACGAAACAAAAACAACTATAAACCATGGGGATGAGGAACGAGTGTCAATGTCTAACCCGACGACATGGTGGTGAGTCATGCCCCAAGTAAGGAATAACACTAAGAGGACCTTAAACTGGGAACATAGACTCCACATGGGTCACCACCGCGTGTGATGCCACAACGTGAACCGATTCGCCCATATTGTCATCCCTAGATCCAAAATAACCAAAGACAAAAGATTCAAATCCCGGAATACCCCTGGTAACTCAGGTCTCGTTGCGAGCGATGATGATCAGGCACCGACCCGTAACCTACCTCCTGAGCCCCGACAGTCATAATCTCCTTCTACCAAACAACCCAAATAAAAATAACCTCATATGATAATATTTTTTCATGAATCAACCCGGGTCGACCCTAAACAGGTCACCCGAGTCGGCACGCAGTATGGCCAATGGGCATTCCCGACCCCCATGGGCTAGCAACTAGTGTCGGGAATCAACACCTAACCGTTGGGAACGATTTTTCCCATGCATAAAAAATAAATAGATAAAAAAACTAACATTAAATAAATAAAACTAGCACCGAAACAGAGATAAACTGCACATACCTCCTTGTGACCTCATAGGTCACCACCCAACTCAGAACCAAGCCTGCTCTAACATTGAGAAGTTGAACCAGGAACCTGTAACTGGAAGGATATAATAAGATTGAGCACCGAGATGATCAATAGGGATTCAAAGAATAAACAACTGAATCCAACAGTTCTCTTTTCCAAAACAGTCCACTGGCACAAGTTTGTAATATAGATATAAAGGTAGGGTTTTCACATTTTAAAATATGCAACATGTTGTTCTCATTTTAAAAAAACCAATACCTACGACACACCATTTCCAAAATCATTTGTCATTTTAAAATGAAAACCAAAATAGAAAATACCAAAGCTTGGCAATAGTAAAACAAGTACAAAGTGAAAAATGAAAATAAAATAGTGAAACAGAAAGTACACAAGCAATGTAAATAATCCAATAACCATGGGTGATCTAAAACATCACTAGAAGACCACTGGACGTACTTGGTTTCGGAACCCCCTGCCGGTGTATAGTGAAACTCTTAAGTCTATAACCAACTGGCCGCCCTAACTGACCAATCCATTGGGAAAGCCCGCCTGACCTAACAACAAATCCAGGGGTACTAACCTATCTAATCGGGGTTGGTCAGTAACCTTCACTCGATAATCTAAAAGATTCCCAGGAACTCATGATGGTGATAATAATACTGTGTAAGTAGGAAGGAACTCGCACACGTGACTCATCTCACCACACTTTCCTACCCCAAACACAGACTCTTCTTATGTGTTCACCCATAAAGGGTTACCCTAGATCGGAGCGCCCATATACATATATATTTCATACATGTCAAACATACAATGTTCCAACTGGGTTGTCTCATCATTCAGTTATCAAAAACACTTTATTAAACACATGGAGTTATAAATCGGGCCCCTAGTTTTACACAATCACATGCCTTCATAAAATCACTGCACAAGCTCTTCTAAAATAACACTAAGCACCACTTTTGTATTTAAAAAGACAAAGAAACCCTTAGGTTCCAAGTTTCAAACCATTTCAATAAATGTATCTAGTGATACTATGTTCAATTTTGTAGAAAAAAACAAGAATATTCCTTAAAACACACACTCAGCAAAATATATACACCAAAAGACAAATGGGAATATACACATGGATTTCTTTTCAAACCAATTTAAAGAACCACACGAAGGGACCCAAAACATTTAAAAAACAAGAACCGCTTATAAAACCAAGGTTTCGATAAAAATACCAATTCAAAGAGACACACGAAGTCATTTATAAAAAAAACTATGTTCTATAAAACAAACCAACATAGGAAAAACTAATTCCATTAAATCTTTCTACAAGTAAGCACCACTGAAGACATCCAACATTGCCATTTGAAGATAAAGGCATTTAGTTCTAGCCATGTTGGCATGGAATAAAAACATTGCAATGAATAAAATATCATTATTATAAAGGTGATAATAAAATTTATAAATTAAATTAAATCATGCAAGTGCCTATGGATAACATCGGAAGGAGAGAAAGGATGGAAACACCTACCTCAAGTGTAGGACCAATACAATGCTTGGCATTCAGTGTTTTCTAACTCAAGAAATCATCCACCCATGAAAACATTCCTCCATATATATATATATGTATCCCCTTACCCAATGCTCGTATTCCCTACACCATAAAGGAATACACATATAAAGGATATACATATCTATATATATACATAACATTGTATTTGTGAACAGGTCTTCCAAAGGAACTCGAAACACTTAGATGACGACGAGGAACCAAAGCGAGGTGAAACCACCTCTCCTTAGATGCAGGTTGTTGGAAAAAGAAATAAAAATACCCAATGATTTCTTCGCCTACTCAATTTTGAGTTGTGCACCGAAGAGGGCACCAGCTAGGTCACGCACGCTGGAGAAGGCTGCTACTGGTAAAGGCGGGCGGCCAGAAAGGGGAAATGTCGGGATGTCGGGTTGACTGGAGCGGGGGCTGTCGAAGGTCAGATGAATGCAGCCAGATGGTGACCAGAGACGGGCCAAATGTAGCTATCAGCAAAGGAGGCAGGCCGGACGCGGCTGCCAGCAAGGCAGAGGGGGATGCAGGACGACAGTCGGTGAGGACAAGGAAGGGAGGCGCGACCACACACTGACATGACGGGGAAGGGAGGCACAGCCTCACTCCAGATTGATGGGTAATGGAATCAGTGTCGGAGTGGAAAACCGTCAGGGAAGATGAGGAGGCCACTGGGAGGTGCAGCTAGGATTGGTGCACCATAAGCCGAGCGGGATAGGGAGGGCAGCACTGGGTCGTCGGGTTGCTGTAGGTGAGCAGGAGTAGGGGATGGCCGAAGATGGAGGGTGGCATCATGGGAAGCAGGCATTGCTGGAGCACGACTCAGTGGTCGGAAGGTGAGGGTAGGGGTGTGGGGTCTTGGGCGAACGTGGAGAGGAGAGTAGGGAGGCAGGATCCAGACAGGGAGGTAGGGTCGGTATGCGGAGGGGAGACAGGGAAGGAAACTCACGTAGTGAGGGAAGACCCAGTGGAGACCCAGTGCGGTGTGACTGAAATCTTGGGGGGGGGAGCGACAAGATAGAATAGGGTTTTGAGTATTATTATTTTCATTTTATTATTATAATGAAAATAATAATAATTATACCATAATAAGAATAATTATAATTATAATTGTAGCAATATTAATACTAACGAAAACGTATTAAAATTAATACTAATAGAGATTTAATAAGAATAATATTAATATCAATTTAATGATAATATTATTATTATTATTATCTGAAAAAAATAATATTATCATTGTAGTTTAAACATTTATTAAATTTAGTTATTTTACGTATTGGGAAACCACGCATTCACCAGGGTTGAATGCACGGGCACTACTAAGGGTAAGGTGATAGTGCACCGGCCCAAGACCCACTAAAAACAACAAAGTTTCAAAAATTCTAAACCTTGACCGAAACCCAATTCTGTCCTAAAGACGCAGGACTGATAAAAGAATAAAATAATTGGTGTTCGTGGTTGGGGTGTGACAATTGATTCAATCAATTTATCATCTTTGAATCTCAAACCCAAACTAAAATCCAGACAACATGATACCAAGTCACATTGAAAATAAATAGGAATTATAAATAAGAAACCAAGTACAACATAAAAATAATCAACAAAAAATGTTTTAAAACCATTTGAATTTACTAAACATACATATAGTGATCCCTGGATATTCTTGATTCAAACTTAACTCCCAACATATGGTGCATCTTCATAGTTGATAAACATCTGGCTTCTCTAAACTAGCCTCACCAGTGGCACATCCCACCCGTCCCCAAGACATCCAATGGTTTCCAACACTTCTGATTGGGTTCAAAAATAATATATCAATCATCCCACTAAAATACACCTAGGAAACCCATGGTAATACATTACTGTGTAAGTAGGATTCCATCACAAGCATGACTCACCATACCTGATATCACCACACTTGCCTACCCCAAAAACTGACACCACCTATATGACAACCCATATAAGGAAATCCCTCAATAGATTTGTCATCATATAAAAAACTATTCAAAAGTTCCATCTAGGCCTTCACATCACATTTTATTTGAAACCATTCTTCAAAATGAGTTATAATGCCACCCAAGTATTAAATCATTCAAAATCACATTTCCTTTCAGAAGCATCATAAATTGACAACCAGTCCTACCACACATTCAATTCTAATATAACTCAAAAATGGTCCAAACCATTTTTAAAACAACATCAAACACCATTTTCAAATTCAAAATGACAAATGGGCCTTTAATATATCCAATCCATCACCAAAAGAAGTT
Organism: Viscum album; assembly: GCA_963277665.1. NCBI lineage: Eukaryota > Viridiplantae > Streptophyta > Magnoliopsida > Santalales > Viscaceae > Viscum > Viscum album. The sequence goes on along the minus strand of OY728164.1, from coordinate 2,116,680,252 downwards.
TCAAATCCAATTGTACCTTGTCTTAAAGAAAAAATTTGGGGTCACAATTTTAAGAAACACGATGAAACACATTACCTTTTGGACATCATGGGACCTTTTTAAGAATAAGTGAAAATATAATATACAAGATACCTTTTATCAAAACCGAAGCTCAAAAAGGGTATCATTTTCAATGTGATCATCATTTGAAAGACCATGCATGTGTGCCCTCCATGAACCCATGCATTTGACAACCTCCAATGGCACATTCCAAGTGTCCATGAAACCATTTAGAAATCATTTTTGAGAAAAACACTTGTTGTAAAACCGACACAACATGTCTCACAATGTAATTGTAAATAACAAACTTTTAAGAATCATAAGAACCATTCCATAACATTTTACCACAACTCCTCAAGCCATAAATATGCATCAAAACAAAAAAACATACCCATATAATAAACAATTTCATTCCATAAAATGTATCAAAGGAAAACCATCACTATAATGGCTCAATTTTAATTTAAAAGAACAGTTAACAAGTCAAGAAACACATTATGTGCATAACCAAATACCATATTGATGGAAACCCCTATGAAATCACATCCTAAAAATTTTTCCAACAAAAAAAACACAATACAAAGCCAAGATACCACAAAAAGGAATAATAAACTAATTTAGATATTATCTAAAATAACCCAAGAATCAAATAGAACACATCAGAATTGAAATAGATGGAAACACCTACCTTAATGGAGTATTAATGAGCTAAAACATTAGGAGAAGAGTGATCCATGCCTGACACACAATCCGCACACCCTAACATTTAATAAATCAACTTAAACACCAACCGTATCCACTAGGGTTTTTCCATGGGAGAACCACCACCATGAAAACTTTTAATATTCATGGAAGTGGAGAAGATGAGGAGAAAATTGAATAAAAACAAAAGAAACTCACGTTTTATCTGAAGGAGGAGTATCCAAAAGGGACCAGGATCTAGGGGAGATAGCTTTGGGGATCTGTTAAGGAGCCAAAAATGTCCATGGAAAAGGAAAACTTGAAAGGGGATAAAAATATGGGTGGGAAAACTGAGAATTTTATGATTTTTAAAATATGTAAATCTTCCATGGTTTGAACACATTATAGGCCAAACCATACGCCAATCATGTGCCCCTCACTCTCCATATAGAACACCCCAAATGACTTTGTGAAAGGTTTACAAACAATGTGACATGCATGTAAAATGACTCTAGACAAAAATAACACCAAGATTCATGGTTTCCTAGGTGAGGATAATGATTTCCCCTAACCGTGGACAAACCATATTCATGCAAAAAATCACCTAAAACATCAAAAATTTGAAAACTTAAATAGCTAATCAACTAATAACTCAACCAAATATATAAAAATATAATAAAAGAATAAATTAAATTAATTATAAAGGTTGGGGTGTGAAAATTATCCCGACCATAGTCAATTTCTACCCCCAAAAAGTCACCCAGATGAATTTTATAGAAAACATGATTCCTTACCAGATTTAAAACTAAATAAAACACAAACCTCGTGGTGAACTTCATCTTCACAAGTCACACCTGACTGATTCTAGAGAAAATGTGACAACCCTGCTTTTATTACAAACTTAAACATGATTTATTACATAAAACTTCACTTGATACAACAAGAAGATCAAGAGGTTTAGTCTCTTTGAGGCTTAGGATCATTACATAAAAACTTGAAACATGAAATACAACATCTTTATTGAAAACTTCCTTTACATGACCACTACATTCCCTCGTACTTAGCATTTCATGGGATAACCTGAGGACATGCATAAGAAAAGGGTGAGCTATAAAGCCCAGTAAGAGAGTATACATGGAATAACATGAGGAGTACAATACATGTTAGAAAATAGGCATATCAATAGAGCATAAAAGAATCATGAACATAAAGGCATGATAAAGCATGGTAATCATAACTTGGAAATGTGGAAACAACACTTAACATGGAATTAGCATGAGCCAAGGCTCATTGCACATAGAGCATGAGTAAATACTCATTACACATAAAGCACGAGTAAACCCTCATTGAACTTGAATTATCGTGAGTCAACACTCATTGCACATGACATATCATGATACTATACTTTACCCAATTAATTGGAGCGCTATAAGGGCACACCCTTCATAAACATTTCATTTCATGCATAAGTGTGCCACATGGATCATAAAACATGGATTCATTAAACATAATCATTTATTCCACGATAAAGGAATGTGGAATTCATACATGAAACTTTATAATAAATAAGTAAATGTGCATAAAGGTGAATAACCTTTATGGATAAATGAGAATGGTATTCACTACACAATGGCATTGGGTTAGAAAATCAGTGCGATTTCGACAGCGTAACGACGTGACGTAAGAATTCATAAAAAAAGGTTGATGAGAGAGAAAGGGGTTACTCATCATATTTACATGTAATGGAAAAAAGGAGGTCATATAGATACATGTACCAACAATTGTAAAGGAATTTAGATTCATGATACAAAAGTATTTCTTGAATGTAAATGAGGAGAGAGAAGTTCCTTTCGGAATTTCGGCATATTAATGGGTGTACATGGGAGGCATTTAATGAGAGAGAAAGGGGTCTCCCATCATTCAAACATAAAGAGGGTAGTATGAGGGATATGCTAAACCATACCCCAACATTCATAATTGAAATTAAAAGGCAAAACAACTTAAAGAAAATTGGACAAAAAATGAGAAAGGAAGAAAAACCCTTACTTGGAAGTGTGATTCCAAAGGCTAGAGAGAGGCTTGTGAGAGGCTTATTGGGAGCTTGGGGCACCTTGGGAGGATTCTAGAGAGAGTAGGGAAGAGGTTGGACGAACTCCAAGGGATTTGAGTGAGGAGGAAGTGGGATCTTGGGTGGGTTTATATAGGAAAGGTGAGAGAATTCTTTATTATTTAGGTTTGGGACCCCTTATATTAAATTAATCCAAACCACAAACCATCCCATGGTTTTTGCCCATGGTTTTTGCCCATGGTTTTTGGAAAAGGGAATAGGAAAAAAATATTTTATAATGCCAAAGTCCGAACTTCTTAAAATAACAAGATTGCTTATGTGGAGGTGAGTCACACTCCCATAGAAATTAATTTAAAAAGGCAAAGTGTTGAATATGTCTTGAGGGGTCCATTAATACTTTGAAAAGTAATTCAAACAAACCCAAAATCATATTATTTTAATGGTAAAACATATATTGGCCGAACATAAAGATTATAGTATTTTATTACATCACTATTGGGTCATTATGATGTCATAAAACACATTATATATTTAAACAGTATTTAATTTTTACCCAAAAATTTGACTGTCTCACAAAATTATGAAAAATTAACCGTTGGATAATTTCAATGTCCTGATTCCAGAAATAACATTTATTTTATCTAAATAATTTTCTAAATATGTTAATTTTTACTTTTAAAATAAAAACCGACATTTATCGAAAATTCATGGGTTTTGACAGAAATGGCTTTCAAACCTTAATAAAATTTTTAATTGCATTCATAAAATTATAAGATCATTTATATTTAATAAAAAATAATTTAATAATAATAATCATATTTTATTAAAATATTATTTAATTCAAAAATCCCTTAATTTAATAAAATAGATTTTTTAATTAAATAATAACTAAAAACACCATTTGTACTTTAAAAACTATTTACAATGTATAAAAAATGACTAGAAATTATATTCATTATTATATACAAAAATAATGTACATGAACATATTACTACTTATTTTTTACATAACCCCTTAAAATATCCGCATAAGACCTAAGGGTAAGGTGTGCGATGGTGACAGACTCTTGGGGTGGCTCGGATAACATCACTCGAGTGGTAATTTCAATCAACTTCCACTTTTCCCGCAGACGGTCATGTTCGAGCTTGACATGATGAAGCTCAGCTTGGGATTGGTCAAGGGCAAAGCCCAAAGACGACACCTCTTTTCCGAGCTCCGACAAATGGGCTTCATATGGGGAAATTCTACTGGATGAGGCCATCGCTTCCTTTGTCTGAGTAAATTGGATTTGTTAAAGTCCTATATTTATACTAATCATGTGATCACTGTTCAACGGCTATATTAGCAACGGTCAAAATTCTTAACATAAAACCAAATAAGTTGACATTTTATATAAACATAAAGAGACATTTAACTAGATCAAGAGGTATTTACATTAATGAAACTTTGGGTCATTACAGAAAATCACAGCATGAAGAACAATGGGAGAAAATTTGTGGCTTATCCCTTCCATAAAAATTGAACTAACCCTTTGGCATGACTTTGAACTGTCTCAATGAGGGAATAATAAAAAACTATTCCATTTTATCTGAGAAACACCCCCACCATGACTGGGAACTCACAACACAACAAACCCAAACTACTGTACACATGCTAAATGACACCACCACTAGAACTAAAAATTTCCCACACTAATCAAAATCCCCAAAATAATGGGATATATCCATGATAATTACTTTAACTTGAATAACTAACCATGAACCACAATCCATCAAATTTACAAAACTGAAGAACCTAAAAATGAGCACAAAAAAACCAATTCCAACCCACATAAGGGAAAAGCACATTGAAGAAGATCATTTGATTCAAATAGACATATTAAAATAAACACAACTACTCAGATTTTGATAGAACGAGTAGATAATAATTTTACAATGAAATGATGAAATTATAACAATATAAGAAACTAAAATAAGGAAACTTTAAATGTATCCACACCATCATGGGTGAAAAAACCTAATCCAGCATTCCCCACACAATGGTGGATCCTGGCTATTTGTGAGATTCACTCTAGTGCCTATGGATGGATCCCTAACGGTTGCAACATATACTACCTCATAGACAAAAGCTAAAATCCCCAGATCAAAATTTCTTCTTCAATAGATACTTCCAATAAAACATCTCTTGATGTCCTAGACAACAACAATGATGTTAGGTCTTTAAGGAATTACAACAAGACAGTTTCTAATACCCAAAATGGCCACACTAGGGGAACCCAAGTGAATAGTAAATGAACTAGAAACAAAAAACAATGAAAAAGACTCCATATAGTTAGGGTTGTCTAGCATGAACTCAACGCTAGATAGGGAATCTTCAAAAAAATTAGAGACACTGGATTTCTAACTTCTTGCACTCTAGAAACCAACTCAGCTAAAAATAATTCATCCACAAAATTCTCGAAAAGAATATCATTAGAGTATAGGAATCACTCCCTAAACTTAGTTCGAATACCCCATAGGAAAATATATTTCTTCATCAGATCCTACAACACTACCTCCAAAAAAAGGAAACCAACTCCTTGAAATGATCAGTATAGCCCTAGCCTTGCTAAATAGTCATGATATCTTCCATATTATTTATTTTAATATTTTTAGGTATAAACCATCAGATTAATGTATAATTATACACATCTTATATCATCCCAAATTGCATCGATGGTAGGGATAAAGACTCCCATTGAAAACAACACAGATTCTAACAACTATAGGAGTTCCCAACATCTTGAAGACAAACTCAACTTCCCCAAGCCAATACACTACCTCTAACAGACCATGGTCACCAAGAAAGTCATGAAAAGACATTTAAGTAGTAAGATATGAATAAGACCCACTAGAAACCTTGGGGATATTTCTGGGTGGAATATTCTATACAACATAAAAACACAATGAAAAATATAAATGTACAACCAAATCGTATCCAAAAGACCATATGAGGCCAAACAACAAGCTCAAGGTCCATACACATATGTGCACAACGAAAAATAATCTTTTCAAAAATCCCATTTTAATTTTAATTTGAAAATAAGATTATTCTATGGAAACTATCTATAAATAAAATACACTTTGTACAAAACAAAACCTGTATCATTTTCTACTCAAAACCAAATTTTAGAAAAAAACCATGAAAAATGAGTAATTTCAAATACCCACCCATTAAATACTGTCAACCTCAAAATTTATGATCATCTATTTATAGAAAAATCATCCACACACAATTTCCAACATGTAATTTGTCATAGATACCCTCACATATTTTAACTTTCACATGGAGTACCAAGAGTCACAAATTTAATTTCCTCATAAAAACCCATGTATTTACCAAATTCCAATCCAAAATGATTTCACTAAAAACCCATTTTTTACAATCCCAAAACCATTGAATGAAATAATTTTAATTTGTAACACTAATTTAATTTTAAAATATTACTCACATCAACCAAGGATGAAATGAGAAATGACTCATACCAAACCACTGGAATGAGGAAATATTGTCTTTCAATATCATGGAGACAAGGTAGTAGGCCATACCATATGTAAGCCTCAACACTAAGAGTCCATTGAGTTGTGAAAATGGAATCTACATTGGTTACTACTCCATGTGAGATAACATAATAACATTGGATCACCTCCATTTTCATTTCTAAATTCATAAAAAAAAACTAGGACAAGGGCTCAAATCCCAGGCTACCCTTACAAACTCAAGGATCAGACCGAGAAAGGGTTTGCGACAATCTTTCAATACCTACCTCTTAAGATACATTAATACAAATCTCCAACAACTTGACAACCCAAATAAAAAGGGCATCCTCTAATATGATTTTATCATGAACTAGGAAAGAGTTCCATATGACTAGGTTAGATACATAGCCTGAAGGGCATTCCATACCCCCCAAGAGCTAAAAACTTGATCCATACATCAAATATAGGATATGTGAGAATGATTTAATTAAAATAAAACAACATCAAATAATTAAACTAATAAATTAAAATACATTAATAATAAACAACTTATCATTAATATATATACAATTGATATATGTACAAATTACATGTGAACAAAGTGAAAACCAAATACAAATCAAAACCACCACTTACATGATCTCCATGTGACCTCATCATCACTACTATCCAGAAACCAACTAGCCACAAGGTCAACCTACTCCCACAATGTTAACTTGAATTAGATAACCTAAAACTACAAAATATCTTATGTCTACCAACATTGAATGGAAAAATTAGGGTGTGAGCTTCACAGCTTAGTATACAACCACCAATGAATCTATATGTTTCCTTTCCCGAAAATAGTCCTTCAAAACTAGTTTTAAATATAATTATAAAAATTTAATTTAATCATTTTAAATAAGAAACACAAATTCCCCATTTAAAACAATACATGTAATATTTCCTATTATTTCACATAGTTTATCATTTTGGAATCCCAAATTGAAACTAAAATCCATATAACATGAAACCAAGCCATGATGAAAATAAATAAGCACTGTAAAAAAGAAACCATGTTTAGTAGAATAATAATAATAATAATATAGTTCTAAATCCATGTGTATTTCCTAAACTTTCATGTAGTGATATTTGGATGTACTCAAGTCGAATGCACTTGTCAGCGTATGGTGAAACTCCATAGTAAATAACCATCTGTCTACTCTAAACTAGCTTCACCAGTTGCATTCCCCATATGGATTCTAGATATCCAAGAGGTTACAACCTATCAAATTATGGATGAAATGTAACTATCACTCAAACCTATAAAATACACCCAGGACACATGTGGTAATATAACACTATTTTAGTAGGAGGCCCCACATGTGTGACTCACCTTACATGCCATCACTACACTTGCCTACCCTAAACAATGACACCACATATATGATAATCTATATATAGAAATACCTATATAATAGTTCATGTCATATAATAGACCATTCACATGTTCCAACCAGACCTTTACATAACATGATTTATCAAACCATTTCTCAAAATGAGTTAAAATTCCCACAAGGTGTTAATACATCCAAAATCAAAATTCATTTCTAAAACATAATCAATAGACAATCGTTCCTACCACACTTCTAATAAAAATATATCTAAAAATGTTACTAACATATGTAAAAAAACATCAGATAATATTTTTATCTTCACAATTCCAAAAGGGCCTTTAACGTCTCCAATAATTCACCAAAACATGTTTCAAGACCAAACAACCAAGTCTTAAAGAACAGATTTGGAGTAACAAAATTAAGACACATTAATCAAACCTATACCATTTAGATATCATGGTACCGTTTTAATAAAATAGTATGGATGAATATATAAGAAAACTTTATGGAAAACATATTATCAAAGTGGGTATCATTTTCAATACAATCATCATTTCAAAGATGATCCATGTGTGCACTCCATGCACCCATGGATGTTCCAAACTCCAATAGAACATTCCAAGTGTCCATGAAACCATTTAGATATAATTTTTATAACAATAATTTTTGTCAAACAAACACAAAAATCACCACAATGTTAATTCCAATAACAAGAATTTAAGAACTAGAAGAAATATTCCATAACATTTTACCACATCTCCAAAATCCATAAATAATTTTTCAAACAACACAAAATACCAAAATAATAAAATGGTTCATTCCATAAAATGTATCCATGACCAAACCTCACCACAATGGATCAATTATATATTAAAATAACAATTGACATTTTAAAAAACACTTTATGTTAATAACCATATTTAATATTGTAGAAAAATCCTATGAAATCAATTACAACAATTTTTACCTACATAGAAACAACATACTAAGTAATGAAATAACATAATAATCCTAAAAAACACATTTATATGTTATTAAAAAACACCCAAGAATCATATATAATTCATATGAAAGGAAATAGATAAAGACCCCTACCTACATATAGAGAGGATGTGATGAAACATCAATATAAAATTGATCCAATCCTTAGAAACAGTCCGCACACTCTAACATTTATGAACTATATTAACACACCAACCCTAGGCACTAGGGTTTTTACAAGAGAGAAACCCCACAAGGAAAACCCTAAAAATCGAATGAAGATGAGAAGAAGTTGAGAAAATTGAATAAAACCCATAGAAACTCGCCTTAGATCAGGAAAAGGGGAATCCACAATGTAGGAAGATCAAGGGGAGAGAACACGGGGGATCCATTCATGTTCCAAAAATTTCGAAGGAGGAAAAAACTTTAATATTTTTATTAATAGGGTTGGGAAACACTGAATTGTATAATTTTTAAAATCTAGGAAGCTCACACGGTTTGGACATATGGTTTTCCTAACCGTGTGCCAACCATACACCATTCACTGTCCATAAAAAAACCCGGTATGGCTTGGTCGCATGGATTAAAAAACATTCTAAACATGTAAAAAATCTTATAAAACATGATACCAACACACACAGTTTCATGGGTAAGGTGAATGGCTTCCCCTACCCTTATGCAAACTGTGTGTAGGATAAAATTCAATCGAAACTTCCAAAATTTGAAAATTTAAATTTTGGATCAACTAGAACCTAACTATGAGATATTAAAGTCAATAATAATAATAAATTAAAGGAATTTTAATGTTTGGGTTATGTCATTGTAATCATAAGAAATATACTTGGAAGTGGAAACTAGTATCATGTCTGATGTCACGGAAACAATTCCACCAGACCAAGCCATATGTTAACTGAAATCCCTAGAATTACTATATTTATTTTCCATTTGAGAGTAATATTCCTATAAACTAATCTCCACCTCACCCCTTTAGTGTATTGAAATACCAGGATTATGGTATTGAGAGATAGGACCAACCCTTCCTTTGGAATCCTTTGGAGTCATAGATATACCCAACATAAATTTTCATTTTCTATTACTTGAAGAAATCATTTTCACTCTTTTAATAATTGTAGTTAAACAACCCTTTGCACATCAATATCTCAATTTGTCTTTATATATTTATTATCACCAGTTCCATCCATGATTACTTCAATATTTAAGGATTCATTCTATAAAACATGGTCAACAAATGACCCACAAAAAATATTCAAGGAAGATTTCATAACCCCTGCCTCACACTGTTCTAGAATAAATTGTCCTAGAGGTATGGTATCTTTAGAATATAGATGAACAAGTCTATGCTTTGAATCAGCCTGAGACATTCTAGAAATTGGAGGAACACCCACTGTGGGAGTAGAGGAGTACCCATGAATTCCATGTGGTATTTCATTTTCACACTCTAATCTGTATTACATCAAATTAATGCCCATGATATTTCTCATATAGTTCATAGATATGTGTTCTTTAAGATTTAATATTCCACATATTAATTTACTATGGCATAATTCATCACATTGACCTATCACATTACACTCAACATAGTAAAATGAAATCCTCTCATACTCCATGCATAGGTGAATATCATCACGATGGGAGGAATGAATCAGCTCACCAATGAAAGTTTCACTATGATCAACCTAAACCAACATCCTAAAAAAATTTCCAAATATAACATTATCAGTCTCCATATCATGTTAGATTATAACACCCATTGTCATGCTAATGTCGTGTAATATCTTTGAGTGCCACTGGATCCAGTTGAGCCCCTGGATCCTAATCCAGACATGCACAAAATAATTCCTATAATTTTACATGTTAGAATCCAAAATATATTCACAGAAATAGAGAGAACCAAGTATAATTTTCAATGATCTATAAATCCATGTTCCCTTCCATAGATCATCTAATGGATATATAAAATGGATGAATCCCTGACCGATTGACACACACCTCTGAGAAAAAAATCCACAAATTTGAGACACCCTATATACTAAATCATTAAAACAACACAGTTATTAATCTATATATAGTGTAAACCATGAAATAAAATATTTCTTACCCATATATATCCTTTATATTATGTCTTCTAAATTTTCTTCAATGAGAACAAATTTAAACATTCTAACGATCTGACCTGTAGATGATTATTTGATATAGGAGATAGATCATGAAACTACATAACCTCAAATACATGATGATGGACATAGATTCCAACCAAATGTATGAAAAGGACTCTAGAAATTATTTTGTAGATATCAACTTTTTCCATTCAAAATATTGACAATTACTCCACGAAATTCAGAGACTAACCCCTTCAGCCATCCTTTAAATACAAGTTTTTATTGATAACTCCATTTCCTCTTAAATCGTACAAAGATTAATTTGTTTTTAAATTTATTTTTAATGTGAAATTAGTTTATTTAAATTATAATTACTACAAATAATTTAATTTGAATTAGTTTCATATTGAAATTTGATATTAAAAAATTATATAACTATTATAATTATTTCATTGGAAAGCTGATTTTTCGTCATATATAAGTTTAATTTAAACTATATTCATCCAAATCTATTAGTTAAATTTCCTAAAATGTATTCCTTATTTTTAATAAAAATAATAAATATCTCTAAATAAGTTAAATTGTTATATTTTGAAAATAATGAATATAAATAATAAGAAATTAATTAACATTTTTAAAGTTAAAATGAAGTGCGGTGCATTACTTATTCTTCTATAAAAAAGTATTTTATGAACACATATATTTTTTATATAAAATTTTGGATTTATTAATTAAAATAAATGGATAAAAATTCATTAATATGTATCATTTTATTTTAGTATTAGTTGATAAATTTACTTGGATATAAATATAATTAGCGTAGAAAAAACTAAACTTGTAAAAGTCAATAATAATAATGGTTGATGAATAAATTTTTTAAAAAATGAGTAAATTTATAAGGAAGAGGTGTGTATAAAAATTATATTCCCCCATGACATTATTTATAAATTTTCAAGTTACATGGTGTGAGAGTGATTTCCCCTTATTTAATATTTTTTGGTAATTGAAAAAATGCCCCTCCTATTGGATGATAAAAGAGAAGACACTCACCTCACCTCTCCATAATAATAAATCCAGTTTCATGTAGAAAATCCAACAAAAAAATTTCCCCATAAAATTTATCAAGATATATTATTTTTTCCCATCCTAATTTGCAGTCTCAAGGGCCCTTAAGAAGATATCCCACAGTGGTTCCTCTAATAGAATGTAATTTTCATCAATAATATTTTTCTATTTCTTTCTTCCTTTACAACCCTTAATTATGTATAAAAACATCCAATATAATATCAAAAAAATATAAAATATAATGAGATATTTTTATGCTGATAGAATAAAATTAATATGAATCCACTCCCATTAAATGGTAATCAAAACAATCAATCATATTTATAGCGGGGTACCTCCAAAAAATTGATGTAAACCATTTTATATAAACAATTTTCAAGTTTTGATATAATTATAGATTTAATTTATATGAATATATACAATATTTTTTTTATAATTATACTTATAGAGTTATAATACAAAATTTACATTCTTACATTCAATTCCATATATTATATGATAACATCCATTGTGTGTACGGTTAACTTTCACCTCATGAATGGATGCTATTCATTTTTCACATATGATTTAAATTAGAATTAATAATGAAATCTTTAATGAATATAAGTTATATATATGAAATGATATAAATAATTGAAAAATTAATATATCACAAACTACTTTATCAATTAAAACATTATGGGAATGTCTTTGTCTCTCGTGCGTAGAAACGGACCACTATCGCTAGGAAGCGATGTGATTAATTTTCTATGTCCAATTTTCAAGACTAGTTCTAATGATTTTTTTAATGAAAAATTTAACATTTATAAAATTAATATCATTATAGAGATTATGTATCTCTATCCATTTTAAAAGAACCATAATGTTCATGAAAAAAAATTCCTGTGAAAATAATTCAATTAACACTTGAACCAATGAAAATAATTTAATATTATTAACAAATGGGTGGTAAAATTTTATAATATTATCATATTTTGTATGATACATGTAGTTATGGATGTAAAATAGATGTAAAAAGGGCCTATATTTAATATATATTAGGTTTTAACACATACAGTGGAAGTCAAACTAGTGTTAATTAATTTTCATGTAACCTTTTGTTTCATGAGATATATGAAATATTCATGACTTATTATTTTTAGTAGAGTATAAAATAAAACTTTTTATTTTTTTATCATGAATATATTTATTTTCATGGAATTTAATTTTTCATATTTTTAATTTCATTCATGTGTCTTATGATTCAAATGTTACCAAATTTTTAAGGGTGTATTTCACAAACTAACCTTTATTTGGGATAGTTTATTTTTAAGTCTCCATTGGGGGAATTGTTAGATATTTTTATACTAAAATAAATATATTTAATTACCCTCCAGTTATTCATGAAAATATTCATGTAATATTAAAATTTTCCAACCATATTCATTTTAAAATGATTTAGAAATTTTTTTTAGAAAATACAACTATATTTCTCTCTTCAGTAGAAAATTATTTTTAATAAAAATCTATGATTTCGAAAATGCTATTATGATATATTTTTTAAATTTCAAAAATTATTTGGTAATTATTTTTTCACCTAATTTATAAATTTTTCAAAAATGGGTTGTATCTAAACATATTTTATTTTTTCAAATAATAAACAGTTTAAACTTGTTAATAAATAAATGATAGTAATATTATTTTAACATATAATTCATGTACGGAATATCCTTCTGTAAAAAACACTCAATGTTTAAAAGTAAACATTATAATTATCAAAGGTTAATTTCAATAATATTAATTTTAAAAATGTTTTTCAAAATTTTATTTTAAAAACCATATTCAAATTGGAAATTATATTTTCCTCCAAAAAAAATTAATGACATTTTTCAAGTATTTCTATTCATCGATGACATAAACACATTATTGTACATATAGTATACTTGGGATATGTTGTGTTGATACAATTGTTAATATTTTCTATTTGTTTTATCATTTGATTAATGGGGTATATATAGTTTTATTACAAGTTAACATAACACTTTAAATGGTTTGTGATTATGTTTATTGATTGAGGTAATCATTAACATTTCAATTTTTTTCAAATATTAATATTTAATATGAAAATTTCACCCCTTTTATATATTAAATTAATAAGATTTTTTTTGATGAATGGGGCTCAAAATTAAATACTCCCTCAATTAATTGATTTGACTCATGAGATAAATAATTTTTCCAAATAAAATGTGTCTTTACACATAGTTTTAAACTATCTTTCAAATGGTATTGATATTATCTTTATTATGTCTGAAATTATGCATTTCCCCATTTAGAGATCAATTATTTATCAACATTTTAATATTTTATTATCTATAATTTCTAGGGATATGTATAAATATCATGGGATTACTTTTATTGCATTATTTTATAATCATTTGTTCCTACCATTTTAGAGACCATGTATTGTATAAATGGAATGTGTCTGTGTTTTTTACCTTCCCATACTAGTTTATTTTATATAATAATGAAATATTTTATTTTTAAAATATCTTTACTAGCCTCCTAATCTCACCCATTTCACATGTTTTATTTTCCTTAGGATACAATTAAGTGTTTTTTAATTTATATGATGTTCTATTCATAGTGAAATAATTGTTTTCACATATAAAATACTTTTCTAATTTATGTTTTTAAAATTTAAATTTATTTTCAAGAATTTAGCTAGTGTACCAATACTAATAAACTATTCCAACATTGGGATTATATTTCATGAATATTGGTACATAAAATTAAAGCAACAATGATCAACGGGATACTAGGGTAAGGGTATTTATAAATACAACAAACTTTTGTATTGAATCATACATCAAGAATTTCTTTTATAAAAATATTAAATTTTATATCTTTATTAAATTTTTAGAAGTTATTTTTTTATGGTCTCAGTATTGATATATTTTGGTAAATTCATTCTCAATACTGAAGATTTTATAATGAAAACTGAGAATCACCAATGGAAGGGAAATATTTAAGCAATGAAATAGTATCATCTTTTGGTGATATAAAATGAAAATCGTAGAAAAATGTTCCTAGGAAGGAAATGAAAAAAAATGAAACAATGATATAAAACATTTAGAGAAATTATTATTATACTACGAAAGGAGATATCACACCATGGACAACTATAAAATGGATATGAATGATAAAAAATATTGGGTAAATCTAAATAAATATATGTTCACAAATTTACGAAATATGTTGTTGATTTTTTATTTTTCTTAGAGTCCCCATGATGAGTATGAGTGGATTATAAAAATACAAGAAATCATATTCAATGAAACTTTATGTGGAATAAGAAATCATGTTTTACACAGTCCAAAATATAGTATGACTACACTATGAAAATATATTGAGCTATTGAATAAGAATGTAAAATAATTATTTTATCATATTATAAAATATACTATAATGATGAAATCCACACTACCAAATAATGGAAATTATATTAAGATGTATTTCATATATTTATATTCCAATCAGCGAGAGGTGACATGAATATTTGAGAGTGATGAACATAAATGGACACATATAGTTTATCATGTAAAGAAACATGGTCTAGTAAAGCAATAAAATGAAAAGGATAACATGTTACACAATGGTGAATAATGATATAATGTAAATGGAGATCCAAGCATGAAGTGGTATAAATACTTCAAATCCTAAAAAAATAATTTCCAAGGTGATAAATATTTGAAATCTAAAAATTACATTTCAAGGAAGAAGACATACCCTCACCACATATTTGTTTTATGTCTTTAAATTGTGACGAGAAACGTTATTAAGGTTGGAGTGAACCCCTCGAGGGGGAGAGAATAACTATACGACATATGATAAAGATTTCTTATATTATTTAATTCAATAATATGTAAATATCATGAATTTAAAAAGTGTGAGGTATGATATTAAATCTCAATTCATTATTATGGTAATTACATTTTTTATTGTCCAAGGGTGTTTATTTAACAAAAGGGGAAATTTTATTTACATTCACCTAATATTTTTGGAATGGGTTGGGAAGATAAGTGTATGATTAATTTGTTTTTAATATTATTTATAAAAATACTAAGAAAAAATATTCTGATTATGTACCGCATCATTAAATGTAATGGAAATCATTGATATATATAGTATGAATCCTATATTCTGAACAAAATTTTCACATGTGAACAAAATGTTTTTAACAAATTTATCATTTTTTAAAATTATATGGTTTCTTCCTTATCATAGAATATATGAATAATATTTGAAAAATAATTAATATTTCAAGTGGTTGAGATCACCCATTCATTAATAGAGAGACAATTTTACCTTATTTTTATTCTTATTCTATTAGGGGTAGATGATTGAAAATTAATATTAAATAAGATGTATAATTTAAAATAAATACAATGGCAGAGATAAAAGTTCCCTTGGGATGATGATTATTTTTATTATCTTGTGTTATTTTTTAAATTGAAAATGTTATTGTGAATTTTTTTTGATATAGGTGTTGTAGTTACTACTAACCCATTACATGAATCTTAGATATATTTAAAACATATGATGTAAAGGATAATGAGAAAGTTGTATCCCATGAATTCATTATCAGTAATATTTTTAGCATCCTTACCATATAACCAATGAATAAGTTCTCTAATATAGCTGAATAGATATACTTAAGACAAACTCCATATTATTAGAGGATGCATTTTAGTATTGAGAAATAATGGTGGTAATGTGGGAAGACTATACCATCTTGAACATGAATAAATATAGTAGAGGAAATCGTAACAATAAATAAAGTGGAAGAGATAATAATTTAAAATGAATAATAAGGGAATAAATGCTAATAAATGAATATGATATAATGTAAAGGGAAAAACATAATGATGGATATACAAAATAAAATACTATACTGAACAAGCAAAGAAAATAAATAAATAAATTTATGAAGTCTCTATTTATGGAAGGATTACCGAGTACATTACATGCTTCACCAATGCACCAATGTACAGACCAAATCTAAAATTAATATATCACATAACATAATTAATGATCCGGAACATGCAACCATTAGGTCGGTTCAGAAAAAAATAGCTACCTGAAAAAGTTGTTAGATAAACTCTATAGGCCACCATTAGTGGTGTATAATGAATTCAATCTGGTTAATATAAAATAAAAAATCAGTAGGAATATCAAAATTTAATCAATGAAGTAAATTTAAATGACATCAAGTAGGTCTCAGGTTCCTCATGGGAAACCCGATAAAAATTAGAGTTATTACAATAGAATTTAAAAAAACATTGGCCAAGAAATAGGGACATGGTTGTTTACATCACTTGGGTTGTTAGAAATGATAGTCCACACCCCCTCTATTGGGATGATAGTCATGAACCTCACCATTATTATTCAAAAAAAAAACTAGAAAAATGTCCCTTATTATATATTATTCTCATGTATGATGTGCTACATTATTTCATGAGACCAATGGGCATGAATGAACCTAAAAAAATACGATACTCTTATAATTATACATGAACAATTGAGTTACTCCTATGGTCTTAGATAGTACTACATATATATAGGATTCTAATTATATAATATTCATATTCTAAGCTTGATTGTTCTATGATTCAAGACTATTTTAAAACATCTCCTACTAGATGAAATTTTTTATGTTTTCTTGGTTGATGTGTAGATTCATTTGGTTTTCAATAATTTTGATTAATGTGTTCCATAAAGCATTAAGGTTCTATTCATTTTTGAAAAAAAATTATTCATGGAAATTTGAGTGCTTATGAGTAAAATAGATCAATGATTTAGAGAATTCCAAGTAGTTGTGAAATAATAAAAACTACTAATTGTTAGTAGTAATGAAGAAAATTATTCTCATAGACCAATATGATGTATGATTTATATACCAATATGAAAAGTTATTCATTCTATATAATTAATTTTTTATCATTTTTAGCAATTGATATGATGAAGTGAATATGTTAAGATGATTAAAACAACATGGAACTACATCTCATACAGGATATATTGTGAGGCGATAAATTCATGCACATTATTTTAAGGTTTCCACATTTAAAAGAACATTAATTGTGACATTAGACATTGATTTATTTTTTTTATTATAAAATATCTTTTAGGATTAGAGTATTAAATAATTTAGATAAATATTACATATTAACACAAAAATTATAAGTGAACACTTATACTCTATATCTATTTTTTCCCAACACATATTACTTTTAAAAAAGAATCATGATTTCTCCTCACGACTTATCATCACAACTATAAAATTAGGTTATTTTCTATCTTACCATATATTCAACCCTATTAATCTAATTTTAAAACATTATCTGAGAACAAAAAACATTATGGTACATAAAATAGAAAATCGTTTAGTCAATTAAAATAATTTAAGACCATAGGAAAATAATTTCTTCAAAATATATATTTTAATTATAGAAATAGAATAAATTTTCCATTAAAAATTTAAATTATCTTTAAAAATAAAACTAGTTCAATGAAAGATCATTATAAATCATATAAAAATCATAATGGTTATTTGGAACATATTTACAATATCATTCATACAGTCACTCTTATCAATTGAATAACAATCAGACTGACTTAGACCTCCGTAGAACCTAATGAATTGGATAAATATCTAGGTTGTACCATTGAATTAAATATATTTACATCCCTTGTGATATATAATGGGGATAAAACCATCATAATAAATTTCCAATTACTATATCAAGGATAATCCCCTTGAAAAACAAATTTAAAATCACATGGAAACACTTAATGATATCAAAATAAAAATATATATTTAAAATAAATTTTAAAATATAAAAACTAACTATATAATAAAGAAAACATTTTTTTAGAAAATAACCATGAAAAAATATAAATTAAACCTCAATGAATTATGGATTCATGATGGTGAAAAAATACACTCAAGTGGTAAAATTTAGAAAAGAATTTCTTCTATATTTTTTCTAGAGAAGTCACAAACTACCTTATTTGGAAATGAAATAATAAACCATTCAACATGATTAAAAAAAATAAAATATGGGTAAAAATGAATTTAAACAATTATAAATAATAAAAAAAATGTAAATTCATAAAAATAGAATTCTTAGGGAATCATTTTTAAAAATAATTGTTAATAGAGAATCTATTACCTTGTGTCTCATTCATAAAATATATCCATTATCATATTTAATAAAAAAAAATTATTACATTATAAATTTATAAGAAAAAATTTGAAACTCATCATTCCTTTTATATCATGTATTACAGTGTTATATATAATTACATAATCATTTAAATTCACATTATGTGTTTTGATAATTTCATATATATAAGTCCGAAATGTATTACATATTTTGACTATAGTCATCGAGTTCAATATTCCACCATATCTAAAATTATAATCATGAAATATTTATAATTGATATATATTAATTTTACTTTTAAAACCACCCATTAAATATTTTTATGGAAATTGAACTATGTTACAATCATTGATATGGTTGGATGTTTTTATGCATGAGTAATATTCCCATTTTTCAAAAATAATACGAAAAGAAGGTAGGTATTAATATGTATTTATAGAATTATAAAAATATAAAATATAAAATATTAATTATTTATATATTCTTATATATATTATTTTGTTATGTGGTGATAGAAGAAGAATCACATTATCTTGTGGTGGTGGTAATGAACATGTATGCCTGAACGAAATTATAATTTTTTTATGCATCAAATGTTAAGTACGTAAATGATATAATATTGTTTGAGAATTATAATTATTTAATAAATATCACATATAAAAATTAATTCCAAAATTTTTATCATTTGTTCCATACATTGATGGAATATGAATAACATCAGATCATAATCCAGTAGTCTAACGTACACATGAATGAAAAAATATTTTCCCATTTGATTGAAGTGGATATGGATATAGGTAATGATAGTAGAGTAATAAAATATCATTATATGAATGATACTTAAATTTATTATTTTATAATTTTTTAAAATTTTTTTATGGATCTGAACCAACAAACAAAATAAGAACACCTGATTAAAAAAGTTTATATTCCATGGACAATATCCACTACAAAACACCTTAATAAAGCTATTGATGGTTCTATGACTTAAAAACATCTAGAATAATAGGCTGGATTATATTATGTTATTTGAGTATGTATTGGACAAAAATAGTTTTTTATGTTAGTGTAAATGATAAGGATAAGTTCCCTTTTACAAGAGAGGGTCGAGCCACTTTTGAAATTTCTCAAAATAGTAATGTAATATAAATAATTGTTTTTAAAAAAGGCATAAAAAGTGTGTTATACGAACGATAATATGGAAATGGGTATAAATAACCTCATATAATAAAAATTAAATTTTTTACCATATTTACACTGTTATATTTTGTTTTATTCTTAATTTATTTACCTTAAAAATTATAATGAAAACATATATTTTATATTTTTGAGGGTCAATATTGTGAATATAAAATTATTTACTAACCATAAATAGAAAATAGTTTTTATTTTAAACTATATCATAATAAATATTCCTTGTTTTATTTTTTAATATTTCCATTCCATTTAATAATATATTATTTACTATAAAATATTTGTACTTCCATTTTTAAGAACTATTCAATAAATTGAATTTATTAATATCCTGATAAAATATATTATTTGAATGGAAAAAAATATTTTATTATATCTTTAAAATTTCATGGTCAACTATAATATTGATGAGTGACATTAATTTTCTTATGTGTGTTTAAAAAAAATTTATATCAATTATTTGTCTTATCTAGTAATAAAAAAATTAGTTGGGGTCATGATTGAAGGGGAGAGATATTTCCTTTGAAAACCTAGTGATCTATTCACTTAAAATTATCGACGTGTCCTGAATATCTACTCATACTCCCCGAGTTATATTGGAACTAGGCTGATATTTCCCCCTTTACCATGTTACAAGGAAGGCATGATTGATCTAGGATTTTGGATGGAGTCCACCCTAGAAAACAGACTTCGTAAAAGAATTTCATTTTCTTAAGTGACATCAGTTTCGACTCCCACTTTGAAGGTACCTTATAGGCCTCTATTAATAAAAAATATAAGGTTGGAATATTTTTATCGGTTGTAGATCTAGACGCATTTCCTCAAAGGTTAGACCTTTGATAATTTTCAATTCTCTTATGAGTTTCCTAAATTAAAGGTGACAAAACCTAGTTACACACAGATATGAAAGTGATAATTTCTCACTATTGTAAATTCATTGAATAAAGACTAATCCTGATAAGAAAGGAATACTACTACATCATTTTTAACAGTCAGGAATACTTCAATACATCCCAGAGGATCGAAAAAATAAACCTAAAACCAGGCATCCTACAAATATTTGGAATGGGATGAAAACATGATTCCCATTAACCAGAGGCACTCCAATGATCTTGTATAGGTTATGATGCATGGAATACCTTGCGTTTATTGGCATACCAATATTCTAAAAGAGTTTTAGAAGGAATTGTTGCACCTCTAAAAATTGACAAACGCACACTGCATGGAGATAATGGTCTATTTTCAAAATTTCTAATTGATATTTACATGGAGAACCCAACACCAGATTAAATATCCCTCATTTATAATGAGTATGAGTTTGATATCGAGATTGAAAATAACCCATTACTCTATACTCTGAATACTGTAAAGTTTTTGGGTACTCAATATAGATATTCTGAATTATGCATAAGTAACCCAAGGAAAGATAAAGTACAATGACATAGAACAAATATCAAAAAGGAAATAAGAATATTAACCCATAATTTAGGAATAGCACAGTTTTATGTCATTCCAATAGTGTGGCTATCCTGATAACAAAACGGGTAGACATTTCCAAATATGATTACCCATTCACTTATCATGCTATTCTTGAGAGTTCCTATCTACATAGTATGTGTGACACTCATTTTAAGGATTAATATGTTTACATGGTGGAGGTTTCCTCTAAAATATTTGATTAGGAAATCTCATTGTAATATAATTTTTTTTACATTATCTCTATGAATTTAGATAAAAATATAAATTTTGAATAGAAACAACAGACAAATTTTTATGTTGTGATACAACACGCTATAGTACATGTATAAAATATTAATACAATTCATGTCCAAAATGAAAAGGGAACACTGAAAACCATTTTAGTAAAGGGAGAATCCCCCCGTTCAAATAGATCTATTTCTACCTGTAAAGGCATACAACATGACACCAGTACAACAATGCTTAAGCATCTTGGAAATCTAAAGGCAAAGTGAATATAATAAATTAAATGGGTTTATCCACAAAAAGTGGATTAAAATTATGATATTATTATGGAACATCCAGTTAAAATCCAACCCTAACATTGTGTGTTCCCTCATGATCATGGTAAGAAAATATAATCCCTTAATAATTATACTCTTTGATCCCATGAAAAATCTACCAGATCATAGAAATCTTAAGGAATGGTAGGATTATCACTTACTAGGAAAACATCTGTGCAATAACACCAATGACATACAATGGATCATGGTACACAAATATTCATTTGATCTTTTAATTGACACTGATGATGAGCAATAAATAACTTTTAGTTTCTCCAATTCAATAAAGAGGGTATTCCACTCATGATTCTATGCCTTCAACATCAATATTGATAGGATAACACTATGGTGACATTTGAATCATGTTTCAAGAAAAATTATGTATCCACAGATTATTAATAGTTATTTCAACTCTATACTGAAGATATATAAGAAACATGGACCACATTAACAGTTTATCTCTATCAAAGACATAAAGGAATTAATTAAAGAATAATTTCTTACCCAAATCAATCTTGTAGGGGGAAAAATCACTTGGTACAATAGGCACCTCAATGTATTAAGGGTTAGAAGAATTGAAAAATCATTTTCCAATGATTTCAATCTATGTAACTAGATATCCTAATCATTTGTCGCCCATTCTAGTTTAAACTCTGACCACCATCCAATTCTTATGAACCATGTTGACATAAATTGAAGGAATCATCTTCCATTCAGATTTAATAATGTCTGGTCTACAAATCCCAAATATAGTGAAATTATTTTTCAAAATTGGGAATCATTTGATAGAAACAATATCTCCATATCATGTATATTAAAAAATAAATGATAAAATCAAAATTTAAGGAATGGATCAAGAAAAAATTCCTCTTTTGAATCAAGAAATTGAATCCCTAAAATGTTCACTATAGTCTACTCGAGAGTCCATTATGAAAAATGGATTCCCTTAGAATACTACTACAAAAAACTTAAGTGGATAACATGCTACAAAAACCACTCAGACTAAAAGAAAACATTCATAGGGATGTCTTAAATGTCAGATGGCTTAGTGAAGGGGATTGAAACACAATATTTTTCAACACCCTTCAGACGACTAGAAGGGAAAATTGACATCATTATCTTATAAAGTATGGTGATATAATTCTTGAGGAAATACATGCTCTCTCCATGAACATTATTTCTTACTGTATGATCCTTTTAAATTCTCCACCGGTTCATATGGATTTGACAATCAATTAATTAATTTTTACTAGGATTTCATTCAGTGGGATGTTTACAATCTAATCAATTACTACTTCATGGATTGAGTTTTGGTTCTTGTCACTAATGCTCAATTTCTGTCCCTAATACCTAAGGTTGATAATGCTAGTGACATAAACCAATTCAATATACTAGTGATGTTCAATATCATTCATATTGTGGTAAAAAAATTCATATCAAACTGAATTTCTAGAATTTCAAAAAAATAAATTTTGTCTTGGAAAAATTTATAATTTATAAAGGGAATTAATATTTAAGATTATTAAATCACTAAATTAAAATGTTTGAACCATCTTAGGGATCCAACTAGGGGAGTTCATGTTTCCCTCAAACTTGATATCAAAAAATCCTTTGATACATTGGATTGAACTTCATTCGTAATGTGTTACACCGCTTTGTCTTCAACATGATATTTATTCTTTGGATCAAAGATATTATCAGCTTCGTCAATTTATCAATTCTCATAAATGGATCACCGAAAGGATATGTCAAATTCTCAAGGGGAGTTAGGAAAGGTGATCCCCACTCAATGATCACTTTTCTATTGCTAATTACTATATTAGTAGACATTATATTCATGTGGATGAAAAGGTGACTTGAAGACTATCAAAGCTACTCAAGGTACCTCAACACCCTCCAATATATTTTTGTTAATGTCATTATGGTGTTCACCCATGGAGATAAGAAGAACATCATACCTATAAAAAATTCACTTTTTTCATAATCAATGTGTACCAGGATAAGAAATAAAATGGGGGAAATAATTCATCTACTTTGGATAAAACATTAATCCTACTATAATAGTTTTCATACTTAATGACTTAGGTATAAGGGAGAGTGAACTTCCATTCAACTACTTAGGTGAATCTTTTTTTTATGGAAGACCTATAGAAAACTTCTTTATAGATTTATTGAGCCAGGTTGGAATAACCTTTTACTCATGGAAAGGAAAATCTCTCTCAATGGAAGGGAGAATATATAATTTCAAGGACTTTATGATCTCTATGATTTTTACTCCTTCATGGTATACTTATTGAAGACCAAATTAGATACAAGCATCAAAACATTGATGAGGAACTTCATCTGGAGTGGTAGCATCTCTGATAGGAAACATTTTCCTATTAATTGAAAGCAATGTAATAAAAACTACAACCTTGAGGGGCTAGACAGAAAAATCCTTGATTTTTTCAATCAATATCATCAAGATAATTTTATATTAAAGCTGAAAAAACGAAATTAAAATCCCATAAAAATGATTCAAACAACATTAATGGAGAATATTAATTCTGGGAAACTAAATTACATTGAATCCTAAATTTGGACTGGACTAAAATTTGGGTTTTCTATGTTGTATAGGAAATCCCACTGGCTAGACAATGACGAATCTTCTCTCTAATTTTTACAGGATAATATGATGGGAAAAAATTTGTAAGATATGGTAAATAATTTAAACAAACCAAATGTAATAACATCACTATAAAATTCCAACTAGGAAGGATAAAGACTCTTTCATAAGATCTTAAAGCTAATATTTTAATCCATCTCTTCATGAATCAATATGGCGTCCATATTTGGGAACCGGTCCCAATTGGATTCCTAGATTATAAATCCTTCTAAACTCAAGATATGAAAGGCAATCATAGTTGGATTGGTGACTTCAATAACTGATGGTGCAGCCCTACCGCTTCTATATCCTATGGATAATTTCATCCTGCTATATTATAGTTGATGCATTCCTATAACATAGAGGTATCACCTTTTTTCTAGGTGTGACTTATATCACTAACACATGGAATATGAAGAACATATTTTCTTATGATAAAAATATATTTAGACTTATCGAAAACATTATTCAACCTATTTAACCTCTACCCCCTCCAAACAGACCGAATCAACATTATCCTACATGAAGTGATGAATCTGCAACATTCCATGAAATTGAAATACTATCTCACTATCACCAATGTAGAGCTTAAAAATATGATATTACATGGTAGTAATAAGTCCATTTATAAACAAGATCCATTTTCTATGTAGTATACATGTTCAGATATGAAATTAGCCATACGAAATGAAAATAAACTACAAAAAGGGTACTGAAATAACCATTTTATTGACTTTTCTATACACATACACCTCAACATTATAGGTATATACACTCCCTATCATGGAATGATTGATGTATTTTTAGATTCCCCTATTTTCTAGTTGGAAAAAGGGAAACACAGATAGAGATTCCAAATAGAATCCTTGTTAGCGGAATTGGGTCCATCACTAGGGATCAAAAGGGATATGTCATTGACTGTATTTATGGTCCATATAGACACTAAACTACCATTGAAGCTAAAATGATTTCATTAATTAATGTTGTTCACATGGATAATCATCATAATTAGAATGAGGTTCGGTTCGAATGTGACTCTACCACTGTTGTGTAAGTGGTAAGGCTTGGTAACATTCATTTTTCATGGTATCTCACTACAATGTGGTATTAATGAATGACCAAGCTCACTACAAAGAACTACATAATTAGTCATGATTTTGGTGATGCTAATACTCTTTTTATGCTCTTGGAAAAGAAGGAGTTTAGAAAGATGCATGCATTCATGATGATACACTCCCTCTTAACCTTCATCCTATTAAAAAAAATTCAAATGTAAAATATATTCTTTTAGTCTAGTGTATCTTTCTGCTATTTTTATAATATATGATGATTATCTCATTTTTATCAAAAGACAATAATTATTTCATCCACATTTTTCAAACATTTAAGTTAATTAATTCGTCAATAAAAATTAAAAATAAATTACATTAATTAATATAAATCAAAATTCATTACATATAATATTTATAATTGAAAATATCCTATACGTAACACTGTATTAAAAAAATTCACATATTAAAAACAAGAGTGTGACATGTTTTTCATTTCATTAAATATAATACTATAACAGTTATAATAGCATACATGTGTTACTAGAAGGAAAAAAATTATACCATTGGATGAATATGGTCTATATATATTCATAGAATATGATTTAGTTATTTATATTGGTCATTTGACAGATCTTATAAATATATTTTTTCTCGAAAATACCCAATTTAACCTCTTATGTGGTAATGATATTACAATTATTTCTATTCATATTGATAAAAATAGTCATATTTACTAATTTTTTTATTAATAATATGGAATCAATATTAAAAAATTTAAATAAATGAATTCTCTAAATATTATTTAAAATTAAACATGAAAAATGAAATGAAAAACTATTTTTTTTGAAAGATACAGTTTTTAAATATAAAATATTTTTATATAATATTAAACACTAAAATTAAGTTCCAACAAATACGTTTGGATAGATTAAATTAAATTTAACGAATTAAAGTTATATACTAATTGAATAAATATTGTAACCTTGTAAATACTACAAAAAAATTATCTTTCAAATAAAAGATAATATATTTCATTATTCCTTGAAAAATAATTACTTTCATAAAATTATCAACAATTAATACAATTTTAATTTTGACCTGATGAATTTTAAATTGAAATAAAACAGTTTAAATAAATATTATTATTATTTTGATATTAATTCTAATCAATACCCATAAAATTAAATATAAATCATTTTTGAAGAAATCATATTTTATAAAAAATTGAATAACTTTAATAAAAATCTAGTACTTATTTAAAAATAATTGAATAACACATTCTAAATGTGTAAGACCAATATATGTTTTATAATTTTGTTAATACTATTCAATCCTTAAAAATTTAATAGATTGGTTATAATGGTCACTTTTGAATATAAATATTTATTTTTTCATTTAAGATTTGTGTTGTATATATTATACACCTTTAAACATCGTATTTATTTTTTATGAAAACAAGGGTTTAAAATTCCCCTAACCCCATCAAATAAATTCATTCCTTGATATTTTGATATGGGATTTAAAACTAGTTTACTGACGTTTCAAATTACCTGTATTGAAATAACAATCATAATAAGTATTAATAAAAACCACTTGACATGATAGAAAAGTTAAGTGAGAAGTTCACATGAAGTAACACATAAAAGGTTTCAGAGTAGTATAACATAAGTTTTATATGAGAAATTGATATGTAAGATAAAACACTCTCCCAAGGACTGATTGAGAGTGATATAGAAAATGGTCTTAGTAAATTTAACCATCACAAAACTATAAATATATGAGGGTTTAGAAAGCTATTGATTTCTCATTATGAAATTTAACAAGATATTTTTTTCTAATATAATTTTCTTATATTTGAATAATTAAATTTCCTTCAATACTAACAATATAGGGAGATAATCCTACACCACATGTTTAGTTACATCCTTTAATCTATTTCCATGAGAATATCATCTTGTTCACTAAATATTGAGTATTATTTTTTCAATCTTGAAGCACTAAAATAAACATCTAAGTAGTAAAATAATCAAAAAAATAATAACTACATATTCTTCATATATTTTGGGATTAACCAAAAAATGGTTTCAGTAATATAATATTATTCCCCAAAAATAGTGAACCTTCATAATTTGAAAAAATACATTAATCGAAAAAATTCAGTAGTAATAACCAATATTCAACATAGATAATTCGTGAAAAAAATAACCAAAAAATTCCAAGAAACATTTAAAGAATATTATTGAACCCCAAAAAATAAGAAGGAATTAATCACATATAATTCATTATAATTTTTTATTTTATCTCTAAATCATATTATTGAATCTTAAAGTGTTATTAGAAAATGAAACTTCCCTAATAAGATATTCTCCAAGATATTATAATCATTATTATAATTAACATGTATCACTATAATACAAAATAAAAGGATATATTCTTCAAAACATAATTCAATCATTATTTTCTATTAAAATACCATACTATCATATAATTTTCCTAAAATATCGATCTTTTTTCCAAAATAACATTGATATCCAAATCATTTTCTATTGAAACATACATCCTCATATTTTAACAACTTATAATTTCCTCAAAATAAATGATCATATAAACTATAATAGTTATTCATACTTATAAACTTATGTCCACAAAATTAAATTTGTATTATTCCTCAAATAACATTATAACTTGATAAAATTAAGGGTTACTCAAACTTAATAATATTATACCATTGTTCAATAATCATCAAAAGAGTAGAGAATCATGAAAACATTTTATCACCATTATATATACCATAACTATTTAATTCCATACATATATATAATTATTAATATCTCAACATTATTAATAATCTATTTACCATTATTTTCCATAATAACCCTTAATACTTATTTCCAAAAAAACATTTATCATGTGTTGTGATTTAACAATGTCAAAACATTCCATATGAAATAATCATAACCTTTCATATGTAATTTTTAGTTTCCATATAATTAATTGTAATTAAATTTGTTATTATTAAGAATATATATATATATATATATGTTCATGTTGATCCGAGTCATGAGTCTTCACCCTCAAACATCAATTTGAAAAATGAAAATATTACCCACACTTGAAACATTCAATTGATATCTTAGGAATAAATTCATTTCCCTTCATGGAGATAACTGATAATTTCCTTTTTCAATTATAGGTTATAGTTTTCGGACCTCCTTTGCAACATATAAAACTTATTCCCTTTATTTTATGAAATTTTCTAATGTTCTTATCTCCACATTCATGACATATTTATCATTGAATATGATTTACATTAAGATTGTTGTCACCTGAACACCCATGAGTATTTATTATGATAGTTGTCCTTACACTCCCCCACGCATTCAATCAAAGTTCCACATGTCCTAATTAATCTACCTTGACATCCCAAATATCAAAGGGAAACCTGAAAGATAGGTCCCCTAAAGAAAAAACCTCCTATGATACCATTTTTAAAGATCCATCCTGGGTGGACCCTGAATAGGTCACTAGAGTAGATCTATGTCAATGATTGAAGGGAGTTCCTAATCCCCACAGGCTTCCAACTAGTGTCGGGCATCAATAATCTAATAAAAAGGAATGAATTTTCCCAATATTAATAAATAAACTGAACATCATAAATAAACCAAGATCTCTATGATTTAAAAATATCCAAACTATGCTTCATTTATATGAAAAATGAAATTATGACAAACTACACCATAAAACCCAAAACAAAACCTAAATACCAAAACTTCTCCATGCCACCCCAAGGGTAACCCTCCAATATAGAAACCAACCATCTCCCAAGGATATTGAATCTGAGCTGGAACTTGCACTGAAGGATAAAAATAATAAGGAACTAGAGATGTGAGTATTAAAACTCAGTAGGCTTTCTAAATGAATATTTTCTAGGTGAAATCCATTTAAATAAATAAACATCAACTCTAGGTTTGAAATACCATATATAAAATATATCTTTTTTCCATACAATTTACACTTTAAATCAAAACATGGTCTATTTCCCTCTTTCTTTAAAAATTAAAATTTGATAAAAAAATGAGACATTTTAATTTTAATTAATAATAATTATTTTCTATTTAAAAATGTGATTAATGGTGTGAAAAAAATTTTCCAAAAAAAATAAAAAAAATTGAAAACCAACTCATTAATCTCAAAAGAGATACACCACACATGAGAGAACCACCAATGATAACATAATAAGGCATGTTTAAATAAGATCAAAAGTGTAACCAACCAACAAACATTTCAATTATACATAATATATAACATTATTCCTATATTAATAAGTGACATAGGATATCGTAAAATAATCCAGAATAACTAGACATATTGACTCATCATAGAAAGAATTCACCTGTTAATGAAACTAAATTTCAACTATATACTCAATCTCACCATAAATTGCCTAACTGAGGGGTACTATCCCATTGAAAAAATAATGAAATATATCCCCATTCTATGGTCCACTAGATAGAGAATAATCATAACTAGTATAGCAATAATTCATATAAAATTCACTAGCTATGTTAGGTCTCCCTGTAAAGAGTATAAATGGGGTGATCCAACCGAGTCCAATCGATCATCCAATCACAATATTATATATCATATATAAATAATTCACACAATATGAATCACCCCAAGTCCCTACAAGGATCAATATCTATAAAAAAACAATAGATATCAATGGATTCTAGACCAAGGATCTCCCATTCCACTCAATGAAATTGGATCATAAGGCGTCCATAGCTTGGAAATCCCACCCATTCACATAAATGGATAATTATTATTCCACATCAAGGACATCCCATAAAATAAATATAAATAAGTCAAAATGATTATACAAGTAGGTTTTTCATAATAATAATTTTCAGTAGTTTCACCAAAGTGGAAAATGAACCTTAATCATCCTTTTCAGTGAATCAAAACCACTTCTACAAATTGTTTCAGATATGAAATTTTCCATTTCACAATAATTTTACAAAATATCTTTTATTTTCTTAAACCAAATATGAAAACCAAAACTATTTTTATCAAAGTTTCAATTGGTCCACACATAATCATCACATATCATTTCATTTTCAATAAAGAAAATAAACACTGCATTCAAGTCCATTACTTTTATAAATCGATGCTAGGAACCAAACACAAAAATTTATATTTCTTAAAAATATTTAATGATGCATAAAATTCATTAAACATAACAAAATACTCAAAAAATATAACCAGAAATTTCATCAAAAAATTGGCATGAAATTTTTAACAAAACAATGTAATTTATCCCAAAATAAAGAAGAAATCATCACTTCTCACTCAAAAAATTATACAAAAGATCACAAAATATTATATAACGTGGAAGGAAGGAGGAAAAAAATCAAGAAACCAATTATTGTTAAATTTAAAAGGGAAGTGCTAAGTGAAACCTATGACAAACTCACAGTGATTAAACAATGCACAACCTAAAAAATGTCTCCAAAGTTCCAAAATCCATGAAAAAATGAGAAAAATAATCAATAAAATACCTCAACATAAATATAGGTAATCATTAATTTTAGATCCACATGACCAAGTGAGAGGAGGAAATCATGATAAAATACAAGGATAAGGAAGAGGGAGAAGAGAATAGGAGAATAACTTGGGAAATCTATTCCCAAACATGAATAAATCAGAATATCCAAACCTTGGGAGAGGTAGATATCCTTTTATAATAATGTAGGATTACCCTTAGGGTCACATGAGCTAGGTAGAAGAGGAATTAAAATAATTTTGGTTAAAATCATGAGATTGTACAATAGGAATTTCAGAAAAATTATGATCTGAGAAGATCACACACATTGGCCACACTGTTTAGTAAATTGTGCACAATTTATGTTACATGGTTCTTTCCAAATGGAAGAACCATGTGCATGAATTCCACATGGTTTTATAAATTATGTGGGGTCCATTCTCACTTGACTAAAGGAATCACCATGTTCACATAGTTTTCTGGTGTAATCCACATGATTTCCTATATATGTGCGCCGACCGTGCACCACCTGTTTCCAACCCCCAATACAGATCATTTCAAAACAAACCCCTAAAGACACTAGGTATTAAACATGGGGTAAAAAATAAACAAAATACCAAATCAAAATTAGAAACTATTATACTATAAGGTATATTGAAAAAATGATATCCAAAAAATGAAACATAAAATAAGGTCAAAAGATATGGGTGTGTCAATGTTTCCTGAAGGACCCCGAGACACCCTGAGAGGGGAGGGGTGAATCAGGGTGACAAATTTTCCTTTTAATGTGATGGATCTTTTTCCCACGTTGGTAGGAACTTGTTGAACCTATATGATGAATATGATCAGAAAGAAAACATTCACATGCCCAGAGAAGACACACCACTTTTTACTTGGTTCACCACTAAGGGCTACGTCCAAAGAGCATACGCCAACAAGTTGTCGGTCGTACCAAATTCCACTAATCTTTACTAGTTATGGATTACAAAGGTTCGGGCACAGTCACTCTATCCCAGGCTCACTAATTTTACAAAAGTTCATGGATAGCTCAAAGCATCCCTCAGGTCACTCCCGTTGACTCCCCCTAGCTCACTTCCCTTGGTGAAGTCACACTCAGTTTATAGACGTGAAGGTCTCTTCATCATTGCAAAAGAATGAATCCTATGTTGAATGTATATGCTCTGTTAAAGTCCAACCTTCTCTCGTATACTAATCCCACTTCTCACCAAAGGTATCGGGCAATCTTCCAATTTTTGTGAAACTCCAAAAGAACCGATGTACAACAACCTCACCTGGCGCGCTTCTCCAAGACTAGCGTGCAAGTTTCAAGAATCACTACAAGAAAACTGCCAGTTAGCGGTGGTTTTTTCGCGGCGGTTTTAAAAACCCATTTATTTAACTAATAATTTAAAATATAAATTCCATGTTTAAAAATTTTATAATCCCAATTTCCATGATATTGCATATCATCAAATACTACCCCATTATACATATTTTTGATATAATCTATATAATGGAAATAAATTTAATTGGGTTTCCTCAATTTCAAATTATATAGTGTTGACCTGAATTATATATATTTATGACAAATG
Organism: Viscum album; assembly: GCA_963277665.1. Classification (NCBI taxonomy): domain Eukaryota; kingdom Viridiplantae; phylum Streptophyta; class Magnoliopsida; order Santalales; family Viscaceae; genus Viscum; species Viscum album. Next base: position 2,116,647,154 of record OY728164.1, on the reverse strand, counting down.
ATTTAATCCAATATTTTTTATGTTTTATTTTAGGTAAGAGGTGTGCTCACATATTTTATCTTGGTGGATAAATTCCTCATACAAATTTCATGATGTTCAAATTAATTATCTACCATTGAAAAACAAATAATTTTTTTATTAGATCATGAATAATCATTCCAATATATTTTCTTCATTTTTTTTAATCTGATAAACTCTTTATAATTATCATACCATAAATTATATATAATTTAATTATAAAAAATGAAACAATAATCATGGTAATAAGGTGGAACACTTATGAGCTACATAATAATTAAAAAAGTGATGGGAGTTTTCTCTCAACCTAGTGATTGTTTACTATGAATCTCTAATATTACTTATTCTCTACATTCTTATGCAAATTTTAAATTTCACAATGTTTTCATTGAATGATTGGGATCTCTAAGAATAAATTATACATTGTAATGATTTGAATGAATCCTTTGGATAATTTCTTATAAGGGAATGAGGAACATCAACAGATGTCATATTAGAAGGAATCTAATTTTGAAACATCATTAAAAACATTTAATTGTGAAAATATCCATTCATATTTGGAAAACAATTTTTAAAAAATAAAACCATCTCAAAAACATTTTATTATAAAATATATTGGAAACATATAATGATGGCTTGAAATAGTTTTGAAAACTTTGTTTCTTGAAAACATATAAAATATGCTTCAAAACAATTTAAAAAATTTTGTCTTCTAAAACACTTTTAAAACTTAAAATGAAGTCGTGGAAATGTTTTGAAAATAATTTTTATTAAAAACATATAAAATAACGTTGAAAACATTCTGAAAACCATTTTCATTGAATAATAAATCTTCAAGCATAAAGTCATTCTTAAAACCATTTTCTTTGAAAATTTATTTAAAAAAAATTTAATTTAAAAAATTAACCTTTAAACATGAAAATAAATCTTCAAAGTATTGATGGAGTATAAATCTGTACATGTCTTATGAGGTAAAAAGAACATTTATTTGGCATAGTAAAAATGATAGAAAATTACCCCCACAGAAAAAGAGAAGAAGATTCCATTGAAATTTTTTACAAAAGAATAAATTATAAAAATGACTTTTAATTATCATACTAGATTAGTAGAATATTTTTGGAAACTATTTTTAGAAAACATGTTTTTGAGGGAACAAAAATTTCTAATTGAAGAGAGGGAAAAGTCAGACATTATTAAAAAAACATTCTTAACTATCTTAGGTAAAAAAGTTAAGATGTTTTTACAATAAATGTATATAGTATGAATAAAATTATTATAAGAATATTCATGAATATCTTGAGAGATGGAAAATAAAAATTCATCCATGGAATCATAAAAGTAAACAATCCTGAAAAGTGATGAGATTGTCTCAATAAACTCTTATACCATGGTAACATGGGATAATACTATCCATGTAAGAAAAAGAAATTATATCATGCTAAAAATACAATGAAAAATATGGATATTAATTATAGAACATTTAAAATTGTAGTATATACACTTCAAAAAAGATTTTAGGTGCATAACAAAACAAGAGTCTCAAAGGAGGAAAATTGAGACAATATATTTTTACCGATTTGGTAATATTTGAAACCTAAACCCCTTGAATGAATGACCATAAAATGGATATGTTAATACCCATAAATTTATGTATAAATTACATAAAATACATTAATTTTCATTGAATAAACCCCACAAAAAGAAAAAGTTTTAGACATATCATGTATCTCATGAAAAAGAATTGAGATGAAATCCTCTTACCTTGTATCTTGACTCCCGCCATACTGATTCCAAAATCCAGTATTATAATTTTAAATTTTTTATAAATATTTTAAAAGATAAAATTATTATATCAAATAATATATATGGTTTTATTAAAATCTTATATTACTCTATTATTAACTATACTATGTTATGGTTTGACATTGGTAATATTTTTTATGTTTTTCGTTTGTGTCTTAACTTGTTATATTATTGGTACTTATAATTATATAATGATTCCTCAATTTCAAACATGATATTAGTATAATTTATATAATTTATATTTATATTATAATAATATATTGAATATGTAATTACTAAATGAACTACAATGTTCATGGAGATGGTAGATCGTACAAATGCCCGAACGTTATTTTTGTTTAATTGTCGGGTTATGAGAAAGAAAGTAAAAGAAACATATGTATATATATTTATATATATAATCATGAAATTTTATTTATGATATCATATATATCATATATAATCCATAAAACCATCCTTAATAAATCCTTGTAGGGTATAAATGAATCATATTGTTTGGAGAGGGTAGTTGTCCACACTTTCTCAAATGAAATTATAATTTTTACATTAAATGGAATGAATAATAATATTTTCTAAATAAAAATTTTAGAATAATAAAGACGTTAGAAATATAATATATATCATATATAAATAGTGTTTCTGTAATAACGTCCACCATGATAGGTGGTAATGGAAAAATGAAAATTCATCATTTTGTGTGGTTGTAGTTGTCAATACATTGAAACAATATGTTTGTTACCCATTAGATGGATGTGTGAGTATGAGTAGGTCTAAAAATTTATATAAAAACATAAAATTTTATTGATTATATTATTTTTTGTTTAATATGAATATAATAAAGAGAGTATAAGAGGAGGATAAGAAAAATAAAGTAATGTACTTGAGTGAAGATGTTACCTCTTAATCGGGTAACTCCTTTTGGTTTTTGCAAAAAGGATTCCATGGGATTCCTTAAGCATAAGGTAAGAATTTTAAGAGTAATATAGGGATTTCAGTAAGTTTATTGTAAATGAATTTTCCAAATTTAAGAGGTTTTATAGGTGTGAGGAAGTGGGAGAGGTGGTGACTTTTTATAGGGAAGGAAAATGACTCACTAAGAATTTTTAAAAACAAGTCATATGTACACATGTTCTTACCAAAATATTCATTAAAAACCAATAAATTAGGGAATGAAAGGTTATTGGCCATAATATGGAATTAAAATGTGTGTTTAACAAGTTTCTAGTTCATTTGGGACATTTATTTAAAGGTTTAGTCCCCAAGTAATGTTCATTTGGCCTTAATCACTGTGATTTATTTTAATCACATTTTCTAATAATTTTTCTCAAATATAAACATGATATAATTAGACTCTAAATATTATACTAATTGAAATTTTTTATTTTATTTTTATGAAATTCAACTCCTTGAATAGGATAATTATGATTAATTCTAATCATATAGATGGGAAAAAATAATGGATTTTCCAAGTTTATTTTTTTCAAAAGTTTGTAATGTTTTTAAATTCATTTTCATGAAATTTTTTATAATGACATAAATTGTATTAATTTATTTATAATTGATCTAATGTGACCTTAAAAAAAATTCAATGTATAATTTAACATTAATAATTATTAAAATAAAACGATGTTTATAACTAGAACGCAATAATTTTCACTATTTATAAATAAATGAAGTTTCTCAAAAAAAATTCCCAAAAATATATCATAGGAAAATATAGAATCTCAGAATTGAAAAATGTTGTTTTTTATATCAAATTAAATTTCTAAAAGTGTCTAAAATTATTTTTACAATTTTTTATAGAAGGACATTAAAATGGGTTCATTAGAGAAAACATTATTTTTAAACATAAAATCACTTTAACAAAAAATCATATAATTAATTATCAGTATGTTTTATTTATATAAAAAATTATAAAAAATATTTGAAAATTAGTTATTACTATTCTAATAAATAATTTTGACATCTTGGTTAAAATTATATCATTTTAATAATTATATAAAAAATATGTTTTATAGAAACTCAGTATTACATGCATTGTACGCCATGTCAGTGTTGCATGTAGCATGCGCCAAGTAGGTGTTTCATGCAACATATTATAAGTTATTTATCCATGTAGTTAATTATTATCTTGGTATTGAATACAATGAAATAAAAAAATTATACTTGAATTTAAAATAAATTAGCTTTACTGTGGCACAAAATACAAAGTATTATTAAAAATAAATTAATTATATAGTAATAATTCACAAAATCTAGGTGTGTTATAGTTATGGAGAACAAAAATTACTAAAAAATTGTCAAATATATAAAAAAATATATATGATATTCTAATAATTTTTTTCCATAGAAATACCCATTGATATGGTAAACTATATGATATTAGGCACAATTTATTACCAGTCATTGAATTTAGATTTCATTGTTCCAAAATTGTCATTTTTCATTAGAAACCCCCTTATGACTTACCTATATTATATTCACATCATATACAAGTAGCGTTTATTCATATATCTCACATCTACATCAAGATCCCAACTCAGGTGCCCAATGTCTTCACCTACATCATCTAGCCAGCTCATATACCCATTACAATCATTCATCTCACACTCCCGGATAACACTCCATGCTTTACATATATATATATATATATATATATATATATATATATATATATAAAAGTTGAAACCATATCCTTATTTTTCACGCACATTCTCGGACACCGTGATGAGGAAGTGATGTTGGTTCTCTATTTTTACTACTCATTATCGAGACCCCTCACGAGAGCATTGTTAACCATAGTGATCCTGATGATCATATAATATGATGTCCTTATACTATAGTCATCCCTAGAAGCACACTAACATTGAAAATCCTTCTCACTGATCCCCTTACAAGGGAGATCCTTCCCTGAAGGACCCTTTCTTGAGTAAAACATGTTGTCTCATAAGCTACATTAAAGTAAGATGCGACCACCACTCCAATTCCATAAAAATACTCTAACCCATCATCCTTGATTAAATTCAAATTATTCATTTCTCTTATGTAACATAACAACTGAAATAATTCACTAAACACAAATACCATAGAGGACCCTTAAGTCTATGTCACAAACCTAGTGGCCTATATATAGGAGAAATAAATTTACCAAGACCCACACATGGGAACCCTCACTTGTAAAAACCTATATTCACATGTTACATACATGGTCAACATCCCAAAATCTAACCATATAATGACTAATTTCATAAAAACCTATTAAATAATAATTCTTAGCATAATTTTTTTTACAAATATAAGGAATGTTTTGAAAATTATATTGTTTTTGGATGATTAAAAAACAAATAAATCATCTCAAACTTAAAAAATTATCTAAATTTTAAAATCCTTTTAGTGGTCATATCTCAGATATGTCTTATAAAAATTATTTTGATATTATAGGGGGAATTCATAAGTAAAAAGTGATCTCGAAATCCTAGTGAGGGAATAATCATGGAAATAAAGTATAACATGGAATTTAAGATTCACAAGATGATATCATATGGAAATTTATCATATATATGGAAATATGAAATAATAAAATAACATTATAAAATCATGGAATTAGGGAATATTTCAAAAAAATTAACCCATGACATCATAACAATAATTAAAGGGTCACTCTAGAGACCATCATCACTGTGTTCAAAAAGTCCAATTGTGGATTGGGATCACTCTCCATTCACATAAACATAGTGTAAAATGACCCATGGTTGATTTTATTCACTCATTATCTCCTTAAATTGAATATAATATGATATAATTATTTATGAAATGAAATAGAGGGATATATAATTTTTCCCCACATTTCACATAATGAAAATCATACATTTGTGTGAAAAATTATGAAAATAATCCATACCAAAATCATATGTATCATCTTACCCAAGGGAAGGAAGTGGGTTTCATAATTCATATTTATTACATTAGTGATGGATAAATCAAAAGGATTCCAATGATAATATGAAATTAAATTATTTGGATAATTTATAATATAAAAAAGGGACATAGGTGTTGAACTTAGTATTCCAATTTAAAAATAGTTATGAAATTGATTTAAGAAGATAAATAATAAAAATGGGACACTTTCTTTGTTTATTATAAAATATTTATGGATATTTTTTAATTAAGAAATAAAATATTATTTTCAATAAACCTTAATTGAATTAAGTTGGCTATCTATAAAATATTTGGGATTTTTATAATCAATACACGGTTTAAAAACATTTTTAGGGGAATATGCTTTTCATGTAATAATAAATATGAATGTATCCTTAAATCATATTTATATAAAACAAGATATTTTAAAGGTAACTATAAACATGTATAACTACTTATATGATCAGGTTATTTAACTAGGTTTATATTTAAGGTGCATATACAATAATATAATAAGGTCATTGTATGTTTAAAAAAAAAGTGACCTGAAAAAGTTAATGTGTAACTCATATGTAACAAGGGATTTATTGAATATACCCTAAATTATTTATAAACTTTCCTTTCACTTGAACATAACTTCATGAATAATTAAATTACAATCATTATGTATATACCAAATTATAGTGATAATCTATTTTTAAATTACTAATGATCAATTACTATCAATGGTAATTTTTTAATACTCTTTATTCGTACATTGGTTATATAGTATTGTTATACTAATTTCATCATAAATTAATTGTTTTAATGATTGTAGTCAAAGGTTTTAAAATATAAATACATGATCAATAGAATTTTGTAGTTTTATGATATTTATTATTCCATTAAGAAAATACTTTTATAGTTTTAATGGATATCCCAAAAATATCCAAATTAATAATGATTCCTTAACAAGTCCATTTCAGTTGTTCAATGTTATTATAGATGATTATAGTTTTTATTACATATCGATTGACATATATTATCATTCTACAATATTAAAAAAGTTAAAAATATCATTTTTACATAGTAAATACATTTTAATTATAATGTAATTTTGTTTTCCATTAAAGAAAAAACATGTCATTCATGGAGGCGATAGTCCACACACATGTATGATTACATTTTACTTTTTATCAATGATTTCTGAGGAAATTTTAAAATTTATATTCCATTAGTATGAAAAAACATTAGAATATGAAAAATAATGGTGTTATGATACATCCGTGAAATATGTTATTTTAGGGGAGTAGTGGATGAACTGAGATGGAGATGTTTATTTGAGATATAACCTATCGCTTGGAGGTTCACTATTGTGTAAGTCCTATAGAAAAACATGATTATTATTTTGGTGAGGAAGATTTTTCAATGTCACTAGGAGTGTGTTTTGGAGATACTAGTTCAGAGTTATGGTTTATCCATGGTGATTGAATAGGTTGAGAAATCAATAGGAGGTGGTTAAATTTTTTAAGTGAAGAAAAGGGAATTTTTGTAAAAAAATATTATTTCTTGATAACATCACTCAATTATTCCATTAAAATTATAAAAAATGAAGAAATAATTTATTGGGAATTTAGATAAGGATGAAATTATCTAATACTTCCAATGTAATATACTTTTTCATAATGTTTCAAAAACTTTATCTATGTTAATCCATAGTTACCCTATTTTACCATTAGTGCTGAAGAACCATTTTCACCCTTGGAAATTAATTTAAATGGATAAAATTAGAATTAAAATTATTTAATATTAAAATAATATCAATATTAAATATGTAAATCATTTAATAATCTAAAACTAACAAGTGTTATAATAATTAGTTTACAATTAGTGTATAAAACTCAAAAAAACACTTTAATATTAAAACATTATTATAATATAAAAATTAATGTGATGGATAATATTATAATTTTTTTTCATTTTTATGTAATATATTGGAATTTTTATAGAATAATTAAATATTATTATAACATCAAATCAAGTGTAAAGAAATTTTATGAATTTTTTATATTAAATCAAAATTCAAAAAATAGATTCATTTAAATTAACACTACAACAAAATCACGATTTAGCGGCGGTTTAAACTGCCGCTAAATAGATTGGCGGCGGTTTTGAAAAACCGCCGTGAAATCGTGCATCGGGAAACTATTCGTGGCGGTTTTTAAAACCGTCACAGAACGTTTCGCGACGTTTTTTTAATTTTTTTTAATTTTTTTTTAATTTTTATTTTTTTTAATTTTATTTATTTATTTATTTATTTATTTATTTATTTTCTTTATTTTCTTTATTTTCTTTATTTTCTTTATTTTCTTTATTTTCTTTATTTTCTTTATTTTCTTTATTTTTTTTATTTTTTTATTTTATTTTATTTTATTTTATTTATTTCGTATTACTTTATTTACTTTATTTATCCATGCATGCACATTCTCATGCACATGCCCATGCACATGCCCATGCACATGCCCATGCACATGCCCATGCAATATAAAGAAATACTGCGTTTGGTGAGATTTAAACCCCTAACCTCTTGCATATTTTCCAAAGACTTTACCACTCCAGCAAGCTTGTCATGTGGTTAATAAACAAAATTTAATACACTTATATATATATTAATTGAAAAAACAAATAATACATAAATAAGAGATATAAACTCAATAATAATAAATAATAAATAATAAATAATAAATAATGAATAATAAATAATAAATATAAAATAATAAATAATAAATAAATAATAAATAATAAATAATAAATAATGAATAAATATAAATAATAAATAATAAATAATAAATAATAAATAATAAATAATAAATAATAAATAATAAATAATAATAAATAAATATAAATAATAAATAATAAATAATAAATAAATATAAATAATAAATAATAATAAATAAATAATAAATAAATATAAATGATTAATAAATACAAATAATTAATAATTAATAATTAATAATTAATAATAAATAATAAATAATAAATAATAAATAATAAATAATAAATAATAAACAAATAATAGATATAAATAATAAATAATAAATAATAAATAAGAAATAAGAAATAAGAAATAAGAAATAAGAAATAAGAAATAAGAAATAAGAAATAAGAAATAAGAAATAATAAATAAAAAATAAAAAATAAAAAATAAATAAAAAAAATAAAAAATAAATAAAAATAAATAATAAATAATAAATAAATATAAATAATAAATAATAAATAATAAATAAATATAAATAATAAATAAATATAAATAATAAATAATAAATAAATATAAATAATAAATAATAAATAATAAATAATAAATAATAAATAATAAATAATAAATAAAAAAATAATAAATAAAAATAAACAAAAATAAAAATAAATAATAAATAATAAATAATAAATAATAAATAATAAATAAATATAAATAATAAATAATAAATAATAAATAATAAATAAATATAAATAATAAATAATAAATAAATATAAATAATAGATAATAAATAATAAATAATAAATAAATATAAATAATAAATAAATAAATATAAATAAATATAAATAATAAATAATAAATAAATATAAATAATAAATAATGAATAATAAATAATAAATAATAAATTAAAGATAATAAATAGTAAATAATAAATAAATATAAATATTAAATAAATATAAATAATAAGTAATAAATAATAAATAATAAATAATAAATAATAAATAAATATAAATAATAAATAATAAATAATAAATAATAAATAATAAATAAATATAAATATAAATAATAAATAATAAATAATAAATAAATATAAATAATAAATAATAAATAAATATAAATTATAAATAATAAATAAATATAAATAATAAATAATAAATAAATATAAATAATAAATAATAAATAAATATAAATAATAAATAATAAATAATAAATAATAAATAAATATAAATAATAAATAATAAATAATTATAAATAATAAATAAATATAAATAATAAATAATAAGTAAATATAAATAATAAATAATAAATAATAAATAAATAAAAATAGTAAATAAATAATAAATAAATAATAAATAATAAATAATAAATAATAAATAATAAATAATAAATAATAAATAATAAATAATAAATAATAAATAATAAATAATAAATAATAAATAATAAATAATAAATAATAAATAATAAATAATAAATAATAAATATAAATAATAAATAATAAATAATAAATAATAAATAAATATAAATAATAAATAATAAAAATATTAAATAATAAATAATAAATAATAAATAATAAATAATAAATAATAAATAATAAATAAATATAAATAATAAATAAATATAAATAATAAATAAATATAAATAATAAATAAATATAAATAATAAATAATAAATAAATATAAATAATAAATAATAAATAAATAATAAATATAAATAATAAATATAAATAATAAATATAAATAATAAATAATAAATAATAAATAACCAGTAAAAAATATTATTAATAATAATAAATAATAAATAATAAATAATAAGTAAATATAAATAGTAAATAAATAATAATTTATATAAATAATAAATAATAAATAAATATTAATAATAAATAATAAATAATAGGTAATAAGTAAATATAAATAATAAATAAATATAAATAATAAATAATAAATAATAAATAAATATAAATAATAAATAATAAATAAATATAAATAATAAATAATAAATAATAAATAATAAATAACCATTTACAAATAATAGATAATAAATAAATTAAAGTATATTATAATTAATAAATAATAAATAATAAATAATAAAGAAAACACATGAAAAAGTATGAAAAGACGTGATAAGGGATGAAAAATCATCAAAACGCATGAAAACGGATGAAAACGGATGGAGAAGCATATGAAGAATGAGGCATTAGAAAGAATGAGAACGCATGAAAACTCATGACAACTCTGGAAAACCCCTTAATAATTCAACATAATCATCATAATAACCCACAAAAAACCATTGATAAAGATAACAAGTCATAGAAACCCAAATAAATAGTAATAAATGGAGAAACCGTTAAAACCCGTCAAGATGGTCATAAAGAGACTAAAACATTGGACTCACATTAACGGAGATAACTTATGATCCGAGAGTCTGTTTTAGATCCGCGACCTGTCAAATCAAAGATCCTGAAACGATCTTCAACCTGAAAGGTGAAAGAGTCCTAATGGACAGGTGGATTGAAAGTTATGACCATTTAAAAAAAAGATGACGGGGAATGGGTGTTAGAAACGAGGCATCGAAAAACATAACAAACCCGATACCCACTAAAAAGGCCATAACATATGATCCAGGAGTGCATGTGGGCGCCGCGAACAGTCAAACTGAATCTCATAGAACGAGCTATGATCTAGAAGGTGGAGGAGTCCGAACTGACATGTGGATCGAATGTTAGGTCCGTTTGAAGACACGTTCGACGGGACACCGGTGATGAAAACGAGGTTTTGGAGGCCTTAGGAGGAGTTTTTGGGGTCAAAAAACCGGACATACGCTTACTTATATTGAATTGGTGCGTAGCTCTCTTCGCTGGCTACGATTTGATATATGGTAGAGCCCAAACGGACACCCGGAGCGAATGTTATGGCCGTTTGAAGTTGGAGAACTTTTTTCAACTTTCTAATAACTCTAATATATTCCGCACCTTAGACCGTCTCATGGTTTTGATTATATGTGCCTCTAGATATCTTCATGAGCTTCCACTATGGAAAAAACGGCCTATACCCATGGTTCAAAACTGTGGGTATAGGCTATACCCACGGTTTTGGGAACCGTGGGCTGGAAAGGCGTCGGTATAAGGGTCTTAGCCTATACCCACGGTTTTGGAGAACCGTGGGTATAGGGGGTGTAAAATGTGGCACACTGCTGTGCCACCGTGGCACACAACAGACCCCACGGTTTTCAAACCGTGGGAATTTAATTCAAAAAACAGGCGCCCAGGGAGTTTCGAAACCGCGCCTCGCGGCAACACTCCACCATCGGACCATCCAGGCTATGAATTTTATTTGTTATGTATATATTTATCTACTTATATATATTAATATAATCCACGTTGGGTTTTAAAATTCAAAAAACAAGATTACGGGGTTTCGAACCCACATCTCCTGCTACGCCTCGCGCCCGCACAGAACACCGGACCAACCGAGCTGTTAAGTTTATTTGTTATAGGTACATATATTGGCGTATATATATTAATATAATGGGGTATTTAAATACAAAAAGCATGGCCATGGGAATTTGAACTCTCATCTGACAGTAAACCTCAAAGCCGCTTTTCACTAAGGTACCAACTGAGATGACATTGTTACTTGTTATATATATATATTCATCTGCCTATATATATTAAAACCGTCTGTGAAAAAATTTCTTCCTGCCAAATATTTTTTCGTGTCCCTCCTAATGTTTTTTCCCCGCCATAACGCGGGAAAGCTATACCCACGGTTCTGGAGAACCGTGGGTATAGGTCTTCAAAAAAAAATATTGCAATACCTACAGTTTTGAAGAACCGTCGGTATAGGTCTTCGGAAAATACCCTATACCCACGGTTTTCTCCAAAACCGTGGGTATAGGTCTTATTAGAAAACAATACCCACAGTTTTTGGCACAACCATGGGTATAGGTGGCCTATACCCACGGTTTCGGAAAACCGTGGGTATAGGTTCCCATACTATCCCTATACCCATGGTTTGTTGCAAAACTGTGGGTATAGACCTATTTTCCAGTAGTGTTCGATTTGACTAGTCGTGGCGCTCCAACGGACACCTGGATCAAAAGTTATCGTCGTTTTAGTTATTTCGGGGTTTCTAGTGTTTTTATTTTTTCCTTTCATTTCGTCGCGGTTTTTTAAAAAACCGCCGCTAATCCTTGAAAAAAATTAAAAAAAATAAAAATAAATAAAATTTGTGGCATTTCACAGCAGTTTAAAAACCGCGGAGAAATAGCGGCCCGAAACACGTTTAGCGGCGGTTTTTAATACCGCCGCGAAAAAACCGCCGCTAAACGGTAGTTTTCTTGTAGTGTAAATTATTTCTTTTAGAGAAAGTAAAATATAGATTTTATAAACATAACACTATATAATTAAACTAAATAACATTATTCTATATATTAAATTATTATTTATCAGATGATTTACCTCTATTATATACAAATATATTGGGAAAAATTTATTTTCCACCATTTAATTTCATTTTTTTAGAAAGATAGAAAAAACCATTACAATGATAATTCTAAAATTATGAATAAAAAATAGAATACTTTTAATTATATTAAACAAATATATATATATATATATATGAGAATATAAACATATATGTGGTTAATTTTAAATAAAAAAAATATAATAAAAATAAAGTTTAATGAATGAAATGCATCAAATTTATTTCAACATGACATGTGATGCTTTTATCCCAAAGGTAATTTTATAATCATATTACATTATTAATTGATGATAAAGTGATTTTATTTATTTATATCTATATAAAATTGTACGAGATAATTATATATTCAAAATGGAAACTTCAGTATATTAAATTAGGGTCATTACATTCCACTACCTATAATAAATGTTTCACTAAAAAATTCACTACATACACTAGGATGATGAAACTTTTGGGTATATATATCTAATTTTTATTTTAGGATTCCATTTATCCTCTTCATATTTATGATTTTCCAATGTACATTGAATAAGAGAGTTATCCTACTGTGATGTACATTATCATTTAAATAAAAGGTTAAATCAACTTCATCTGATATGAGAGATCATCCTCCGAATGTACCACCGATGGATTTAGTATATTTTTGGGATATGGAATGTTCATCCTTATGTGGGGTACATTGAACAAATAATTAACATTATCCATGATTTGGGGGAGCATTAATTGAAATTCCTCCATTTTGATATGATCATGAATCTCATTATGAATAATACTTATTGTATATAATTTCACTATAATTCCATATCACATGACACTATTCTATAGATATAAATACTGGAACACATTATTAAGAATATAAAAATACTATGCATATAAAAGGTTACCAATATAAATATTCTATAAAATTAGCATAAATTTATTTTTTCATTGAATCATATAGAAATTTTAGACCGTTTTATCATTCATCCCAAACCCCAGAATCATTAATCATGTACATTATCTATTCCCAATGGGGGCATTGTATGGGAATCTTTGTATTCATGAGTTGAAAATATTGTAATATAAGAACTCAACTTTAGGATGAAATTGGTCTTATCCTCCATTTAGTTTCATAGTTAATTCTATCAATATATACTCAATTATTAAGATAGTACACTCATAATATCCTTCATTTTGGTGATGATGGGATATACTGAATATTAACATTTTTTTGAAGCATGATGAACACTATTACAAAACACTGTGATGAACATTGATTCTTGAATATATTAACTTACTAATGGTATTTATTATAGCTTCATAAATTCTATAATTCATATCTATTAAAGGTAACCAATTGATAAGTCCACTAGAAATTTAATTAAGTGATAAATAATGGTAATATTTTCTACTATAACCTATATAAAATTATTAATTTTTTGGGCATTGGTAGAATTGTGAAAAAAAATCAACGGTTATTTTTTCACATTTCTAAAGAGGTATGGGAAATTTTTGAATCATCCCTTTATCATTTTTTACCTCGTCCTTACCTTGCTAAAAAATAATAAATTTTATGTATATTCATTAATATCGTTATTTATATTGTAAAATTAAGTGTGTTCTTGAAAATATTTATACATCATTAACCTTATTTGGTGGATAGAGATTTTCATGCCCTGAGAATCTAAAACTAGATCCTTCTTTTTTCCATGGATCAGAATGTATTCAAGGTCATTAACCAATTATCAAATCTACTTAATCATGAATATTGGACTCAGATGATTAGGATTTACTTATGGAATAATATTTCATTTATATATATCACTCCTTTGAGATTTCATCATTTTCTCAATAAGATAATTTCACAAATTTAGTTGAGAAATTTAGAATGTTTTTCCATTCATTATTAAAATTATGTACTTACTTTTCTAGTACCATTATATTAGATTATTATTAATAATAATTTTAGATAAGTTTTTAGGATCATTCTAAATCAGTTCGTTATCAACATTATTTTCCTTCCTCGGATGGTATTAGATTGACGATTATTATTCAATGTTTATCTCAAACCATCTATGTTGGAAAAAACTAATCTCTATATACGGGAATATATATATCAAGATATTATGATAAATATATATATATATATATATATCACACATCCCTCAAAAAATATAATAAATCTATATTTTCAATGAAATAATTAATGTAACCAACTGTAGATCATGCATCAGATAATTTTTATCATGTACATGTACATTTTTCCATAAATAAGATGTTACTTTATCATTTTATATAAGTAAATAATATTACCTTCTTTGGATCACCAATATAATTCATATATCCTTCACTATATGTGGGTTGTGTGAGTACATATTTAGTGGTTTCACACTTTTTTTCTCCATAAATATCACCTCAGATTCATCTATCTATATATCCTTTTTCCACTTTAATTTATCACGATTAAATAGATTGATAATAATGATTATTTTATCATTAATAATCTATTATACCACTGAACATGAGGATACTATGGATATTTATTATAGATGATGATATAGGTCAATCCTTAATAACCTTAGTCTTTGATTGGTTAATAGATATCACTTTATATGTGATAACATTCCCAAAGAAAGATACTTTATCTATCCAGACTAACATTTTCTGTAAATTATATATATATTCACCTTCCTCAACATCTTAAATACAATACATGAATTCTCCTCATGTTACTACATTATTTTGTATTATAAAAGAATATTTTATATTCGGACATCAAAAAAATTATCAAGGTAATTTATAGTTACTCTATATAATATATCAATGAAGACTAATGAAGAATTACTAATTCTGTATGAAATGTATATAAACTCATACTACTCATAACTTCTAAAAAATACGTTATTGGGAATATCAACTATCTTTCCATTCAACATACGATTTCTTTATTGAAGGGATACATTAGAGGATTGATAATAACCATGTAACATATCGAAGTGGTAATTAATTTTTGATAAGGAATACTGATTCATTGGTTTGATCATTTCTAGTTCATGATAATCAATAATGTGATTAAAAGACCCATAATTCTTATTGAAAATGAGTAATGGTTAACCCCACCATGGAGCACTATAGAATTAAAAAACCAATGATGATATATTAATGAAATACATCATCAGTTCAGCCAGTTCTATGGTGGACATTATTTAGAAGTCTTGGATATCAGAAAGGATCTGTGAATATGTTTATTTGAGAACTCAACCATTCGATTATGAGGTTGAACATAAAATTATTTAGAGAATAATTTAGTATAATCCACTATAATGAGAGTGACATCAAGAGTTGTCATGTACTATTATTCAATTAGTTTTGTTAGATATGATTCTCCTAAGACCATAATATTCATTATTCTTATATGTATTATATTATAGATTTATCCCCCATTACAAATACATAGATTAGAAGGGAAATTATTTTTATAAAATGTGATTTTCTTCCCCCAAAAGCTGTTGTGGTCTAAATATTGATACACTATTTATATTTTTATTATAGCGTGAAGTTCGACTACATGGATTATTAGATGATTTTCAACTAGATCCATGTTATAGATATATACTGGGTAAGAGTTTGGAATTATAGACGCAATATTAGCACCATTAGATGTTTTCCTTGTCAATTCAACATCCATGTTTGTTGTGGTGTTTATTTTTTTTACTAAAAATGGATGATATAAAAGAATGATTAGTAGAAATTGGTAGTAAATTCACTACTCATGAATTGATAAATACTGTATCTATAATCACATCATTTTTTGATTCACAGTTTTTTTGTAATATCATAATTTATCATTTAATCTCTTATACATTGGGTTTTTTTTGGCATTGGTTATATTTGACAACCCATGGTTAATAGAATTAGTTTTTATAGTTTCCACATTTTATGTAGTTTAAATATTTGGGATATTTCTGATGAATAATTAATAAAATATAATCTTTAGTGACATTAGCAGGATTCTTCATTTTTACATCGACATGTTTTATTTTGAATTTAATATACCTCGTGATGTATTCATTTCATAATACTTGTAAGATAGTTTTGTGGATTGTTCTTTCCACACATTTCACATATGGAGTTAATTATTTTCTTTCTTAAAAAACTTTTATCTAGTGATTCCCTAGATATAAACCCCATTATTAATTTCATATCATTAGTCTCAGAAGATTGATGAGATTATATAATTTCCATATAAATTTTTTGGGCACCTCAAATAACATTTTCGTATGTATCAAAATTATAAATTGTCAGAAAAATTCCAAGAATCATATTTAAATAAAAAAATCAGTGGTTGATTTTTAATTCATCATTAATGAAAAAACTTCAGTGAGGTAATGAATGGGTTTTGAAGTTCACTAAATACAATCAGATAGATTCATCCAACATTTTCTAGATTTCATTGAATCCCATCTACATTTCAAGATAGAAAGTGTAATGGAATTATTTATTAATAATACCCTTCCTAAATTCATGAAACTTCATAGAGTCTATATATTCCATGTGTTTTTTAATTTTGATATATTTCCACAGCTAAAAATATTCACCCTCAATGTGTTATATAGTGATTTTGATATTATCTTATTCAGAGCATATACTGATAGAAAATATCCTATTAATGTAGTTAATGTATTTTTTAGTGAATATTGGATTAGAAGGTCCCATATAATATTGAGGACTCAGATGAAGAAAGGAATCAACTATAGATTTCCCTCGTGTAGGGTGTTCCATGAAGTACATTTTATTGTTCATAAAATGAGTCACAGTTTTCAACTCTACAATTTTGTTCCCATCTCCTACTCTAGTCATTTTACAGAGTCATCTCATTGTCCATTCCATATCATGTTAAAAAAATTCCTCAAACATGATTCAATTTTCAAAAATATATGATTATTAAGGAAGATAATACTTTTGTTAATATATTTTTAAAAAGTATAAAAAATAGATGTTGTAACATTTTTGTGATGGGAAAATCCAAAATTATTTCTCTATAAATTTCATTCTACATTATCTATTATCACCTTCCTATTGGGTTCTCTAAATATATTATGTTCCAATTGTTTTTTAATCTTTCATTATTTTTTTGTAAAAAGAATATGAATTTTCAAAATCATATCCACATGGTGCGTCAAAACAGGTGGGTAGCTTGGACACTCTCTTTTACACTATGTGATGATTGAGTTAAGACATATCCTTCCATTTTTGGGTTAATTCCACTATGTAAACCTATTAATGAGAAACCATCAACTTGTAGTATACAAATATGATATTCATACCATGGAAAAGAACCAAATAAAAAATTTGGCATAATTTCATGATATTAGAATAAACATAAAATTATACCCTTGGGTTAAATTAATGTTATATCATATAAATATATAAAAATATATAAACTAAACTAGTTATACAAGGATTGTGATTTCAAGATTATTTGGATGATTATAAACATAAATATATAATCTATAACATGAAAACAAATCATTATTAAAAACTCCATAGATTGATACTAACTCCCATAGATCATCCAAAACAACAAGAGATTACATATAGAATGTAAAAAAGGAAATATGTTTGCCATAATTCCAATTATGGGAATAAAAATGTTCATAAATCATAAATTTTGAATTAAGAGAATAAAAATATATTATAAATAGGATGATCATGAGCATTGAAACATGAAACATAGAAATCAGAATATTTGATCATAAAATCCGAGAATTTGTGGAAACAACATAAAACAAGAATTTTTAATGAAAGTTAAAGGGTCACTTCATAGATCTTAGTCATAAAGATGAAAACATCCCATGGTAGTTTGGGTTCACTCCACATTCCTGAAAATATAATAGAAAAAATTTGATTATGGATTACGTTCACTCCTAAAATCCATTACATATCACCTCATGAGATATAAATCATAACCCAATAAATTGGAGAGATACATATCTATATGCAGAACTATATTACGGAAAAACATTATTATTGTTCTACCTGATGAAAAGAAACAGTACATAAATTTTAATAGTGATAATATAATTGATAAAGAAGTGGTTTTCACAATTATAATAAATGTAATGATCAGTGTCTAAATAATAATGACTTAATATAGGGGATGTAATTAAATCATTTTTAATATTCATAATTGAAATTTGGATATAGGTCGTGAATATTGAGTTCTGATATAGATAATTAATAAGAATGATTAATGATAAAAAATGTAAAATAAGAACTATTTTGGTGATGAGTTATTAAATAAGCAAGGATATTTTCATTGAAAGAAATTGAATTTTTTTATGTGAAAGTAATTATGAACATGGGGTCATTTATCAAATAATAATGGGTTTTTGGAGCTATATATAGGAACCCAACACTTTTAAACATAGTATTACCTAGATATAAGTATAATGGTCTAATAGACGCAACATAAATACCATGATACTTGATATATTTGGAATTAATTGACCATAATATATAAAACGAAAGTAAAAAATAAAATATATATTTTTATGACCCCTATTGATCTCACAAATTCCTTTGAAATCCTAAATCTAACTAGGATAACTTGGGAATATATAAATGAAAGGGGAGAGCAATAATTCGTTGTAAGAGAATATTTTAGATAATGAAGCATAACAATTTAGTCAACTGACATAACATGATAACATATAAGAGATGGCCCATTAATAATAACATGATAGGATAACATAAAAAATTCATTTTATAAATTTATATCTATATAGGAATGTCATAGATACATAAAACATTTCCTAAGAATTAGTCAAGGATAACTGCTAAGACAATATCACATGGTGGAAAATATTCCATCATGATTATATTCACTTCCTATTACCAAACATAAATATCACATGAGATAAAAATATCACCCAATGTATTGGATCCCTATCAGGGTGAAAAAATCATGACATGTATATGACTCAATGTACAAAAAAATTAAATTAGTCATATGAAATAAATAGAATATAACTGAAAACTGAACATATTGAATGTATGACATCATTATTGTAAGGTATAATAATATAGGTCTATATTTAAGATACATAGATATAGTATTTCGAATCATTTCACAACAACAAGGAGAGTGAACATTTGAGTTAGAGAGGGAAATGTGATAACCAAATGAAAACGGTTTTTCAAATAGATACCTTAACTTATAAACCATAATTTTTTATCACTTACACATAGAAACCTAGATAATGAATCTAAAAAAATTAATCAATTAATTTAGAAACATTTCCATTTTAATTCTTTTATTATAATTTTATTACATTAATTTATAATTATTTCAATGAGATATAATATTTAATTTAATTTTTGTTGGTGTTCCATTAACTATTCTATGGTAAGATCATATGTGTATAATTATTAAAGTTCATGTAATATGCGAAAAAGTAGTTGAAGTGAAATTAAATGGTATTTATGTTCATATAGAAACTAAACTGGTTCAAATATTCATATGTTCTCTGACATATGGTTGAATAATTTAAGAAAATTTTAATGTTATACTATTAGTTTATTTTTTTTTTATTTTTATGACCATCATGAAATAATTTATTATTATTTAGTATTTTAGACATTTATTTATTAAAAAAATTGATTTAATGTATAATATATATACATAGGTCATTTTAAACAACTACACATGGTTTTTATTATTCGATGACAGTGATAATGGGAAATGAAATCTCATCATCCATGGAGGTGGTTAATGAACAAAATATGAATGTTGTCTTCTATTTGTAGAATGAAATGAAAATTTAAGATGATTGATGATAGATATTAGGTTAAAACAATTATATTCAAGAATATATATGATAATGTAATAATTTTATTTATTTTTTTTGGGATTTTTTTGATGATGGTAATGAATAGAAAAATAAACGACTGTGTTGATTGTACTAATTTCTCTTTTGGTTGTATACTCTTAATCTTACACTTAATAAACCATTGATTAAACTTTTAATGAGATAATAAGAACTTGGATTTGGGGAGATCATTGGGGAGATATTTGGGAAGAAATTTGTCCATCTCCAAGGATTATAGGGTGTGAATATAAGGGGTTCTGTGGAATGGTATTTTTAAATGGAGGATATGGTATTTTTAAATAAAGGATATAGTATTTTAGGATATTATTTCATTAGATTATTTTTTTCTTAATTAAAAAAATAGTATTTATTATTATGACTATATATAATAAATGGTTCATAGGATTTTCACCTATTTGATACCTATTGCATCCATGAAAAAAATTATGTAATTAGATTAAAATGTTAAATGCGTTATTTTAAAAAAGTTAACTAATCAAAAAAATTAAACTAATTTTAAAAGACTAATAAACAATCATCATTTTTTTCAAAATGTATAATAAAAAACTGAATTACATTTTTTTTGAATAATATTATAAATATTATATATTTAAATTTTTAATAAAATACACTATTATCTGAAAAAATACTAATTTATATATTATATACTATTTTAAAAACCTTTGGAAAATTTCATAGGGTCTTCTAAAATATTATTATCAATACAATAAAACATAAAACTATTTTATTATTCCATTTTTTTAAAATTATTCTTTGGGAATTGTTATACATATTATAATAGTGTAATGAAAAATATATGTTTTACAAAAAATCAAACACATATTTTATAAATATTAAAAAGTTTATTCAATAGAACCAAGATGTAAATATAAAAAATAATCATTTTATATGATAACTAAATATTATTTTATAATTATTGATGTTGGGACTATATTCTAATGATGAGTTCACTATTCCTATTAGTTAGATTACTATTATAATGGTCATGTAACAATTTTGATGGTTAGATTTGTAATGGTCATATGGGTTTCCTAATTTATATAGATACAACATATTTCATGCATTCATTACTAAATTATATTTATAATAAGGTTATACATTTTCATTTTAAAAATTATTATTACATTACTAATATTATATTTCATTCCTATAGTTCTTTTCATGAGTGTAATTATTCTGGTAGATTGAGGAGATTTAAATTTTAATATTTTAAATATTTTATTTTCAATTTTAACCCCATTCAATAATATACATTTTTATTGAAATATTTATTCTCTAAATGTAATTTAAAAATTTATTATAATATTTTTTCTGGTTTAATCATTTTTTGTGTGTACATTATATAAGAACATGTGATATAATTTGACACAAATAAATAATCTGAGGGAGAATTCAATTGATAAAATTATGGGTCATTACAGTAATTCCTCCCTTAATAATGTTAACCCCATTTTTAAATTAAATTTCTAAAATATTCGATAGTACTAATTCTTCTTGTATTTATCTGGTTCCCTTGACACCCCCTCGAATATATAGTTTTTGTAACATCACATGTTTATGGGGAAGCTAAAATATGAGAGTTGGATGTCAGAAACATAATTAATTTGATAGGGATTAAGTCCTGATAGGTGTCTTGGGATTTTCATCGAGTTTCAGAGGCATCAATTTTCGAAATTGAGGTTTTTAGAAAGGTATGGGGAGGTGCATAGTTTTCCCACTATTAGTAAAATCTATGAACCACTAACCATGTGTCTAGTTTTATAGGTGAATTACAATGCTAAAGTATTTGGGATAGGCCACACTACCATGTGAATTTTCTATAGGAAATTGTGAAGATAAGTACTTGGGTTGTTAAAAGATTTTCTAACTCTGCGAATAGCCATGTGAGGCCATGTTGTTTTTGACAATGGGTGCTCATAGTTGGTGCACAATTTGGAAAAACACATAATAACCATGTGTAACATTAAAGTGATTGAGTTAACAATTTTTCACCTTCCTCATTTATGTTTACTTCCATTATTCATTTTTGTAATCTACGCACAACATCAACCTAGTTAGAAGATCTCCCATGGCCTCCTCCTATGATTTGTTATACCTCATATTTTCGAGCATGGAATCCACCCCCACAAATATATTTGTAATTTACATGGAAATAATACAATTCCACTTTATACGTTTCATCATTTATATACCCATTTAATAGTCTATATCTATACGATATTTTATACCCCTTTTTCATGGATTTTTTTTCTTTTCCACTATTTTTTCTTTTTCTGACTCAATTCAAATAAAGATAAGGGATGATTATAGGATCTTAGAATGATTTATGCGATATATATTTCCATTTCATAATGTTTTTTGTGTATAAATTATTATTTTTGATCCATATGGATGATCTTACCCATGTTTCCTCCAAAATGTAAAATGTCATAAATTAAATGCTTAAACAATAATTATGATGTTCCTTAGTCGACATTAGGATTAAAGGTTAATAAACTCAACCATAATCACCCCTTAGTATTATTTTTTTAGTGTTTACTTATAATAACCAACATACACATTAAGTCACCTTTTTAGGCATGTTGAATTATTACTCAACAAAGAGATGATGAAATTGGATTCAATGATATTTAATGAAAACCATATTTTTTAATAAAACCAATATTTAGGTTTGATATCTTATTAATAAAAAATGGAGACACTTGAAATGTGTTTCACAAATATTATGGTATGGGTGCATCCCATGGATTTTGGTTTTTGATAACAGGATGATCTATTTTCATTGATTGAATTGATAAGGTAATTTATTGATTTTTTTATCATTGAAATATATTATGGAATGTTCATCCTCATGGCCTGTATATATAAATATTAATTGAAATATTAAAATGAATGTTTTTTATAACTTGACAGAACATTGGATTCCCATCTAGGAATACCGTGAATGGGATTATATGTCAGATGAGATAACATTGTTCCTTTTTAGAAGTTGGGTTCCTCTTTATAAAACACCTTGTTTAAGGTAACATTGGGATAATGGGATTACAACATATATGATATTATGAAGAGGCATTGGTTAGGGTTGTTGAAAATTATGTTTCACACCCCTTGGTCTTGGTTATTGAATATAGAATTTCAAATAAATTTGGGTTGTTGGAAATTGAATTTACCACCATGTGATTAGGATGTTAGACATGAAATATCAAATAATTTAATGGGATTGTAAAAATACCTCTCCCTTTATCCTATTCATACACATGGGATTTAATCCATAATAAAACATAGATACTTCTATTATATTATCACTGTTTTATGGATGATCCTTTTTCAAGAATCTTAGGTTACTGTTTTTAAATTTATATATCTACATATATATGTTTAAATATATGTATATATATACATGATGTAATGTTCAGAGATACTCGGGAATAGGAGCATGAATGTATGCACCTCCATCTACTTTTTATGGAACCCAAGCCAATATGATTACATTTTTAATTTAATAATATTCTTTTTATACATGAATAGTTCGTTATTTTATACTCACATATATGATTACATTACAAACCATTTTGAGAAACTAATAGAGTTTATATTACACAATTTCCATGTTCCTAATTGGTAACCAGAAGAAACTATTTATTGAAATTTAGGAACTAGAATTCACTCTTTACTATATTCAAATTAGACTAGGACTGGAAATGATAGCATGGGAGTAGTAGATGATCTGGTACTCAGGATACCTTCTAGAGCTCAAATCATGTTTTATATATCTTTTTCATGTGGTCCTGATGTATTTTTACCATCTACATAAATTTTCTCTTGTATTTATTAATCATCATATTCATCCATGTTTATTTATTTGGCCTTCATCAGCTATGATTATATTGTATTGGATTTAATTTAATTTAGGATCCCACTGAAATTTTAATTGATCTTGAGTGTATATTATCCTCACTATAACACTATTAGAACATTCTTTTTAATTGGTAGCCTCTAGGATATGGGGATCCACACATGAGGCCATATGGCGAACTGGATCAGAAAACTGTGTTAGTGGCTGCTAGTTTATGGTGAAACATGTAGTATAAGTATTTTTTTTGTTTTTCATAATATTTTCATATGGTATAAAATATGTGAGGAATATTTTATAAATTAGTAAATTTCTCATGTCCAGCTCCATCCACCACACACACAAAGAGATGGTCAATTTTCCATGAAAGGGGTTATTTTCCCTGATGTTTAATATTATATTTGAGTATGATTTCACCTTGGGTTACTATTGAACTTCCAATGTTTATTGAGTTATTTATTCATTACATTACCTCTTTTCTCGTTAGGCTAAAATAGTTATGTGTTCATTTATCAACACATGCACATAATGATTCACATTCCATGTATATGACATACTGTGTAGATTTTATTTCCTAACTACTTGGTATATGATAAATGGTTCTTTTCTTATTAATTATCACCATTTACAGTATAATATGAATTAGTGGTCACATATATACGTGTAAATATTCATTTATTGTAATATTTTTCCATTTATTTGTTATGATATATTATTTTTTTTATTAATGTTTCTGCACTATCCTCAATATTTTTTCCCATACGTAATGATGGTTTACCCATAATTAACCAATTCAAAAATGTTAAAAAAATGCACTATTGGTTGTATGTTCTAAACATTAGTGGTTATGATTAAATGAGTTCCTATTTATATTTATGAAGTGTATGTGAATTTAAAATTGGAACTGGTAATTGATATAGTCAAACCATCTTTAATGTACTTGTTATAATCTGAGTTAAAACATTAAAACATGGATACAGTTACATGAATTCAAATTGTATCTTATAAAGGAATGTAAATTTTTAATTTGGGAATTATATGTAATTTAACTAAACCATGGTATATTATAAATTTAAATATTTATAAAAAATGATTTCCTTAAAAAAGGATACTACCTATATAACATGGGAAATATGACCTATATAAAAGAATCCTTATATATTATTACTCATCCATTATATGTGAGTTTTGGAATTATATTATTTCCAGATAAACCCATTATGGTTTTTGTGAAAATAAAACTATTTTAGGTTACAAATACAAGGGAAGAAAATTGTAATTCATATATAATTTTCTATATAAATTTAGAATGGATTCCAATATAATAGAACCAATGATGTCATGTTGGGACCCTCATAGGTATCCTTTTTACATATATGTTTTTTTACATATCTGCATGTGGGAATGATTAAACTAAATGGTATTATTATTTAATGTGTCAGTACCCACTAA
This sequence comes from Viscum album, assembly GCA_963277665.1. Classification (NCBI taxonomy): domain Eukaryota; kingdom Viridiplantae; phylum Streptophyta; class Magnoliopsida; order Santalales; family Viscaceae; genus Viscum; species Viscum album. The sequence goes on along the minus strand of OY728164.1, from coordinate 2,116,621,024 downwards.
TATGTAATTATTTATAGTTTTATGATACCATCTTACATGAACAGTCCCCCTAAAGTAATAATTGATTTTTTACTCTTTGGATTTATTATTTTGGGGAATCATATAATTAATATGGATATTACCACCTAAATGGTGTTTCACTATATATCTTGGAATTGAAATTTTTATTAACTAATCCAAATATTGAGGACTTATGGACATATAAATTTTTAAATTAAATTATAAGATAATTTCCCTACGAGGTTCCATGGTTATAGATGAATAAAATGTTTCTTATAATATTACATGATAGATAGTAGTTTTTATTACTTATATATATGAGATACTAAAAATATTATGAAAAATATGAATCAATTAAATTCCATATAGTGAATTGATTAAGTATTATAATACTACATATGAATTACATAAGGGATAGTTTTTATTATCCTAAAAAATGACCATAACTAGAATTTGATAATTTCATATATCCCTTAGTTGGAATTATTTTCATTTACTTTATTCTTCTTCTTAAAAAATGAGTCCTAGTGAACATTTTGGTGTGTCTTAGTTTCTAATTAAACATATTTTTTTAGTACAAGGGGATAGACTAGTAATGGTAGAACCCTAATAGATTATAATGCGATGGTATTTTGAACTGAGTTCCTATAAAATATATATCTGGTTAGTTTGATCATTTGAGTAAGGTATGAATCTTAGTTGACTGATATGATACTGCAAGGAGGTGGATGGTTGTCTGGTGAGTTAATTATATATGGATGATTAATGTATGGTTTTACCTAGTGAGTGTCATATAATATCCTTTTATATTGATGTTATTACCATCCAGGGATCACTCCCTAATGAGGATTATTGGAAATGATCGAGGCCAGGAGGGATGATGCTAAAAAAAGATATTTTTATACATTCTTGATTGGCTGTGACCCTAGTTGGTTGATTATTACATACATACCTTTAGTTTTCTCTCCATAAGGAGATTTCATGGTTATTCATGATTCTATTTGAGAGATTCCTTAAATTTAGTATCATTCTTTTTAAACTCCTCTAGAAACTGATGCATGGAAGGTTCTAAGGTTTTTAAATAAATTATTGATGATTCATTGGTTTACATGTAAGAGCCTTGGGTGAATTAGTATAGAGACTACTTAAATGGTAATGAATATTCTTATCTCAGTCCCTAAGTAATGTTGGTTGTGTGGTTAACTCTTCCAATCTTATAAAATGATAACATGTGGGAGGTGCACATGAGCCTCAGACTAATTGATGAGGACTCCATAAGTGAATCCAAGAGACCCGGGATCGAATCCAGGTGGGGGAAAATTTTCCCAGAACTGTAGCAGTACCGTAGTAGTACTGTAGTAGTACTGTAGAAGGTACTATAGTGTTACTATAGATGGTACTGTTTGTCACTGTAGTAGCTAGAAATATTCCCTCGTTTGGGCCTTCGGGCCACTGATTTGGTCCCTGAGTCCTTTAAGGCCTTCATGCCACCCATTCCTTTAGGTCAATAAGGTATTCGGGCCACCTTAAGGCCTTCGGGTCACCTTAAGTGCAGATGAGAACTAGAAAACCTACAAGGAACTAGATTTAGAATGATAATGAGCTATGAGCATTCACCATAGCAGAATCTAAACGGATTGCATGAATGAGAGGGTATGACACTTTCCATCGGGACAATACTGTACATGCATGGGAAATCCGAGCCGAACAACCATGTGAAGGTGGAGATCTGATTTCACAATTAAGATAATAGGGAGGAGAAGTTCCAAGTAGTTAGTCCGGGTTGATGTAATGTATGTAGCTTACAGGAAATTAATTCCTGTATGGCCTATGGGCCATGTTATACTTACACCTACAGGCCTTGTAAGTGTTCCATCTCACCCCTTGAAAGGTGGATTATCAATAATCAAAAAAAAAAAAAGAACTCCTTCGGGCCATTGAAGGATAACATGTGGGAGGTGGATATTTACTAAATCATGACATAGTAAGGTGATCCATTTTGAAGAGGAGTTCAATGTGATATCTTGGATTCTTAGAAAGTAAAGATCCTTATAGTACGTTGATCCTGAAAATGAATATAAAAAACTAATGATATCATGACTTGGGTATCTAATCAAGTGTTATGGTATGTGAACCCATTAATTATAGTAATTTTAGATTGGTCTTATTGTGTATTATAACTACTTATAATTGAAAAATGGCGACGGGCCTAGACCGAGATGAGGATAGATGGTTCCCCAAATGTGATTCATGGGGGCATGGTGACCCAATAATTAAAGGGAACTATAAAGAGTGGACATTGTTTATTTATAGTTTTACACTAAACTATGGGTTATGAGTGAGTTGACTGGTATTGGACCTGGACACACTTTTTTGGGGGATGTGGTGTCAGGAGTTGGATAAAGTCCTGTATAGATTTTTTAGCTAAGTATGGTTCAAAAGATAAGTACACGCTTATAATTGGAGTCGTAGTGAACACTGATATTAGAGAGGTTCATTCCACATATCATGATATTATCAAATGTATGATATGATAGGATCAATTATAAATAAAGAAACATATTATTCTTTCTGTTTTGATGAAGGAACTCGTAATGTGTATTCATAATGTGTAGTTTTATTTAAGCCGTATAGTGCATATACGCTAATGGAAATCTATGGGCAGTGACCATGGTTATATTTTGAAATTAGTCGATATTCATGAGAACAATTATTTGGGAGAGTTAATGTATGGTGGATGACATGATTGGGTTCTTAGACATTATAGTTGTTACATATAGATATGGATGAGGAATTAATGTGGTAATTTAGTTTTTTTGTTCCATTCATTGGACAGAAGATGTGATCAAATATTAGGAGAAAGATTTCATTCACTAATGGGAAACCTGTAAAATCCCATTTTTTATTGAATAATGTGTATTTATTTGATAGATTTGGTCTCATCCAAAACTGAGTGTGTCTTTTTTTCATGTAATACTGAGTTTTAACAAACCACAATATATTATTAAAATAATTATTTAAACAATATTGTCATAAACTAGCCATTAAACCTAAAAATATGAATTTTAATATCTACATTAAAAATATTAATTATAATGGTATTATTTTAATAAAAATATTGAAAAAAATATATTTAAATTCGGAAAAATACTTTTTGAGTTTCAAATATACAATTTCTTAAAAAAATTATTTCTTTTTTTGGAAAAAAAATAAAATTAATTTTGGGAACATATATAAAATTATTTTGAGAAAAGTAATGATAATTATGGAATCACCATAATAAAATTATCATAGGGTAAATTCTTCATATGTATTTAAAAATATGAATTTTTTTTATGAATAATGAAACATAATGGATTATAATTGAAAGGAAGATTTTCAATTTAATAAAATATAAAGTTAAAATGATTCTATAATTGGTTTTAATGTAATATTAGATCAACTATAAATATTTTAATACAATTTAAATAATTATAATAAATTTTTTATTAAAATATTATATAAAAAATTTGTATTCAAGTGGACATGTTCACTTTGAAAACCTAATTTCTCGTCGCGTTCATGAGATTAATTTTATATCAAATTATGAAAAATATTCAAATGAATTTTTTAATTTTTTTTTCATGTTATTAATTACAATAATATATATTTTATCATAATTTCAACAAAATTTTTACCAAAATAAATATTTAAATATGTAAAATGTTAATTATTTCCGTTAATGTAAAAAATTTGTTTACTAGTGGATAAACTAAAATAAGGGTATAAAATGACCCCAAACATGTCTAATTTCAATTTTTTTATTATTTAAATATTATCCTTTAAAATATTAAATCTATTTCCATTTTAATTAGTTATTCATGTGAATTAATTTATCATTCAGGATTCTTTTTATAAATTTCAATGTATTTTCCATGTGGGCTCATTTTCCCAATTTATAAAATCCCACCACAACCCTTTACATATACACACCTCTAAAGACATATATTTCATCCAATACCTTCCAAAATAACTTCCCAAATTCCCCTATCTAATCATTTATTCCTTTCTTCCCATAAAACCAACCTATTATATCTTTTGGTGCTAACTTAAGAAGCTTACCCAAAAGAGGTAACATTATTTAGTGAAGTCTTTTTATTTAATTCATACTATATCAAACTCAATTATTATTAAAAAATAAAAAAATAATATCCCTAGTATATTTCATATATTGAAATTTTTATGTTATGGTCATGATCTGCAACCGTCACCACTACAATCAAATGGGTTATGAAATCATAACTTGTGTGTAAAGAGGACAACCACCCCATAAACTGATTTTATTCATTTTATACATTAAGATGTATCAATTTTTGGTATGAGGATAAATTTAATGTGTATATAAAATATTTATAACATAAGTATACCCTTGGAGTTATTATATCATATATACCTTTTTTACACTCCATTCTGTAGGGTATACAATAATGTCGCTCCTGTGTAAATCAAACTACCACCTCATGAAGAGAAGTGATTTGTGTTCACTAATGCTTTAAATAGAATTAAATAAATATTGGATCATAAGAGTTTAAGAAGTATATAAGAGTTTAAGAAGTATATAAGAGGGAGGTGGAATTTTAGTTAAACTTTTTAATCTAATACATAACTAACTACCTTCATTGATAAAATAATAAAAATCAACAATCATACAATGATCAGAGTATATGTATAACATCGAAAATTTGTCTGATGACTCTGAGTTATTAATTTTTCTCATAGATAGTATGATAAAATTGATATTATAAATATTAGGAAAAAAATTCTAATATAAATTTGAAATTTTAATAAAAAAAAAATATGTAACATGAAATATTATGACAATGTATGAATGACATTCAGTATTTATAAAAGAATGTCTATTGTATAAACATAAGAGTTAAAGATGATAGAAATCATTACATATGATATGATCAGTTCTCAACCTAAGTATAATAGTCTATATTTCCTTACCAATATAACTATTAAAATGATGATTTATTTCTTCTATTTCATTATGAAATAATAATTCCCATGATAAAATGATTAGAATATTTTTATATTCCAAAACCGTAGATTCACATGATCAACATGATTGGTGTAACCTATATTTCAATCCCAAGAATCCATATATCTAAACCTAAAACCAAAATTTTGAATAAAAAGAAAGAACATATTAAATTATTTTACAATTAATCACATTGAATCCATAGAACACAACACTGTTAGAAATTACAATTTTTATGAATGAGATATTCAGGAGGAGAAAAATATCAGTCAAGTTGACTTAGAAATGAATCTTAACCCACATCCTCAACCATACTCCTATTTATCCGAACCCTTTAGAATTCATATTTTTCATGAATCTAGGAGATAATTTCAAAAAAATTGGGTTTTTGTAAAGACCCATAATTTTCATGTAATTTTTTTAAAATATATGGGAATTTTATGAGTCCACGAAAATTGAAAGCACATGATACCAATGCCCGGAGTACCCGAAATGAATTTCTGAAATTTTGATCAGGTACATTAAGTAAACGTACGAGCGGGTTTTTATAACTTTTGATCCAGTGCTGGGAATTGAAATCTGAGGGCACCATTGAACTCGCAGCACCAGTATTCTCTTAAGGAGACATTCACCTCGAAGGTAGTTGGTTGAGGGTGAAAGTTAGTTTTTAGGTTTTTCGTGGAAATAATAAAATAAAATAAACACACCTTTTATTTTATTTTATCTATTGTAACCACCCATTTGGAAGTTTCAGGTGGGGAACACCAGACCTTAACCTCCCATGAGATGTTATTATGGTGGGAACTACCACACCTTAACCTCCCATAAGATGTTGTGGTGGTGGAGACCACCTGAGGCCTAAACCTTCTCTTCATGTTTAATTGTTGTGGGGACCACCCGAGTTCTCAATAACCTCCAAATTTGAATTTAGGGTTGGGGACCACCTAACCCCTATTAATGGGGCGAGAGGAAACCTCTCAACCCCCTCTTTAATGTGGAGGAGCCTCTTGTGCTTCCTCGACATTAATTCTACCAACGCACCAATTAAATGTTCCAACCTTAGGCTATTTTGATTTTTTACCAATGAATAATAGATATGTTAATCTATTATTGGGGGGTATCTTTTTATTTGGGTGGAATTGGGGAGAGGAGGAGCTCTTGGAGAAAGAACACCAATGAAGAACCTCATATTCGAATGTAGAACTTCTTCTCCAAACGAAGAACGCCAACCTCCTTCGACCTTATTCCTCAAGACTCCTTCTAATGTGGGATGTCCTAATCCATGGAGAATCGACGTCTACCTTTTCCAAATAGTTCATATTCTTCCCTGTGACTCTTTCAATGAACAACGAACAAGGTAGGGGTTTATTCATTATTTGATTAACACTTCCAATGTTCTCCACTCTTTTTACTTTGCAAGGTTGGGAATAGAAATTAACGAGGGATTATGGGAATTGATGTTTTAAAACATCTTCCATTCTAATTATTTTTTTATGAACCACTTGATACCACTCTAAAAGTGGAGGGTGAGGGAAAAACAAACATGGACTGAACCCCTGTCGTTCTTCTTTGTGGCGTTCTTCGAAACGGAGGAAGGCGACAACGGCGGCGAAGGCGAAGAAGGAAATGGTCGCACCACTTGTGGCCTCTGTGAACCATGCCTCCCCCGTGACACTCCAACGCCTTGGCCGAACTGGATCCGCTGCGCCCCCTGCCGGCTTCCATGCCACCCCGACTGCGCCGCCTGCCGACCGCGCACTCCCGCCGGCCGAGCCACCATGGCCACACCACCCGTCAGTTGTGCCTCCCGCCGACCGCGCTGCCCGCCGTCCATATCCCCCGCTGGCTCACACAGTATGCCAGCCTACCGAGCTTCCCCGGACGCACTAGCCCACCGTCCTTCCGATCCCTCGGCCGAACCGGCCCCTCGCGGCGCCCCGGCCAAACTGGCCCACGCCCTCACGACACCTTGGTTGAACCGGCCCCTCATGGCGCCCTTCCAGGACGAGCCGTCCCACGCCCTCGCGGCTCTACGCGGCCCCTCGCGGCCTAATTGGTCGGGTCAAACCCAATGGGTCATGCCGGGACGACCCTAACCAGATCAAGTCGGGTCGGTCCGACCGGTCCTGGGCCCACTATGACCTATTATACTTTGGCCATAACTTTGGCACCGAACATCCATTTAGCGAACTGTCAGTGGTTCTGTAAATCATAGAGCGTGATGGTCCCTTTGAGTATACCGCACTGGAGTTTGGGGTATAGTTGTGTTACTGTTAGGTTGGATTGAGCAGGAATCCAACCAGGCCCCCGGGACTAAATGGCTAATAACTCACAGACCGAGCGTCCGATTGACGTGACGTCTGATGAGTTGATATCCCTATGATATGGAAGAATGTTGATATACTTCTTCGTGGTACTTTGTGACAGTTGGAATTTTGACCAGTATCTTTTGAAATAGATCCACCCAAAGACGAGAGAGCATAGTGCGGAGACCTAGAAGATGGCTGAGGCCTGAAGACTACTAACCATTTTGACTTAGAGTGACTCAACTAACCCAGTGGGGAGTGCATTGGAGTCATGGCAGTCCCACAATGAGGAGTGCCTTGGTGTCGTGGCAGACCCACGATACTCGACAGGAGGATTACCTCAGCAGGCTATGAGGGGGAGCGCGCTTGGTGACACTGTAGACCCATAGTGGGGAGCGTGCTTGGTGAAGTGGCAGATCCACGGTACTTGATAGGATGAGTACCTCAGCAGTCCGAGGATAGTGGGAAGCACGATTGGTGACATGGTAGGCCCACTGTACTCGATAGAGGAGGATTTCTCCAGCAGCCTAGGTGTTTGACAATGTGAATGGGGATGTTACTTCATACTACCCCTAGAATAAAAACCTGGTTGAACTGAGTCATTACTTTTGTGTTTTTCTCATGATTAAGACGAATTACTTGATAAATTAGGTATATGTATAGACATATACCTAAGTAAGGTTATCTGTTGATTTCATACCTTGTGGTTTATCCTTGTTGAATTTTTTAAGAACATGATGGTCTCAGGGTCCGTACTGAGTATCGTTATACTCACCCCTGCATGGGCTATGCCTGCACCTTCCTGTGTTGGTTGCAGACGATGGACAACGTTGACTGAGGATGAGAGTACTAGGACCGGATGGTACCCAAAGTTGGACCATACAATGTGTCGGTATGCAGAGGAGACAGAAAGATGTGGAGTGATGAGGAGAATATCTGTACCTACCCTTCAGGTAGGAACCTCGGAGGATGATCCAATAACTGTCTTTATTTTCTTTAGTTGTATTGTATCTAAGTTGTATTTGTACTTTCCAGTTGGGCTTGTATTCTGACCCCCTTTTTACTTACTACACTCACTCTTTTTACAGTTCTGTTCACTTGTGTTTCTACCTTGTTGTGTTATTGGTTATGTTTCTTACAGGTTATAAAGGGAATGCATTCCCATTTTTAGGGAATATGCCTTTGGTGCTTGTCACCAGCCCCTGGCCTATGAAAGACAGGCTTGGGGTCATCACGAAACAGACCCCAGGGGACGGGTCGTGACAAATTGGTATATGAGGAGTCGGTTCTACCACTGAACATAGGACTCTGGTATTTCCTATGATGGAATATTGTTAAGGTTAATGAGTGTAGTTTTCAGTCCATGGAGTCCAGTGTAAGTGCGACGACCAACGTATCAATACACCAGGACCCTGACTTCTGATTTCCGAATTAGTGCATGAAAACAATGACTGTGTATGTGTTTTCAAGAGTTTTATTTATGATTTATTATGTCATCTCACTAGATCATCTCGCCATGTATAACTTTTTGGTCATGTCACATTTGTTTCTTTTCAGGATGCCTCCACGTAGACATCCAGTTAGAGTTCTGAGAGTTGTTCGCACTGATATCCCACTGAGTGATGAGGCCTCGGTGCAGGTCCCTTTCCTAGCAGAAGAACCCACGGTACCATTACCCGTTAGTCCACCGATGCCACCAGCCCCAGCAGCAGATGATACACACCTCTTGAGCGCATTGCATGAGTTTCAGTGCCAAAGGACTCTCAGGTTTAGGGGAGAGATAGACCCGCAGGTGGCTGAGGATTGGATGGAGGCTCTGGTGAGAGTCTTCCGACTGGTGGGGACACCAACAGACCTCATGGCGATCCTTTCTTCCATCCTTTTATAGGTAGCAGCAGGCAAATGGTGGATCCTGATGCTCCAAGTCCACGAGGAGGTGACGCTTCTCTGGGTAGACTTCGAGATCCTCTTTCAGGTAGAGTTTTTTCTAGATACTCTTCGCGTAGTTTGCATTCAGGAGCTACTTCATTTGCAGCAGGGAAGCATGACTGTAGATCAATACTCAGCGAGATTCACAGACCTCTCACGTTACCCCACTGATATGTTGTGGGACCCGTTATTTAGGGCCTGGACCTTGGAGAAGGTACTCAGGCAGGATATAAGTTCTTTAGTGATCTCACTCAGCATCCCTACGTAGGCGGGGGTGTTAGAGAAATCCCTCATAGTGGAAATTTTCCTTAATGAGCAGTCTCCAATAGGGAGATCCACCACGAGTCAACACGTAGTGGGGTCTTTTGCAGCTGGCAATAGACATATATCCCAGAGGTCCAAGAGGACCATACCTATAGGTGGACGATAGCATGACTCAGGATCAGTTGTGCGGGGCACCTGAAGTGGAGACAAACATGCCAGGAGTGGGCAGTGTTTCTCATATGGAAAGCAGGGAAACCTGGATCGTGACTGTATGACCTACCATGCAGATGATCAGCAGACAGTCAAAGGACCACCCAATCAGAGACAGAGGTTCAATCGAGGTGGTCCGCAGGGAGTAGGCAGATGTGGCATAGGAGCTGGTCGTGCAGCTAGTGGTGGAAGACGATTCGAGATATTACCTCCACCACCACCAGGAGGTCCAACCAGACTGTAGGGAGTAGGTGGACAGGGGAGAGGTCATCTCTAGGTAGCTGAGGCCTACGATCATGGCACTCTAGAGATGATATGTGGAATGATCTGTTTCTATTCCACCTTAGCTGCAGTACTTATTGACACAGGTTCCAGTCATTCTTTTATTTCAACTTCCCTCATTCAGAGCTCAGAGATTCCAATGGAGCCTTTGGTTCGATCCTTACAGATAGAGACTCCTACGGGAGCGGATTAAATAATTATGCACTGGTTCCGGTAGTGTGAGCTTACTCTAGGACAAGAGATCTTCGTCTGGGATCTCCTCGTAGCGGCGTCAAGGACCTATAACAATATCTTGTGTATGGACTAGTTATCTACAGTCCATGCTCAAATTGACTATATTAGGCGGAAAGTGCGGTGTGTCCACATAGATGGTACCAGGTTTACCTTCACCGGCGAGAAGGGAACCTTTACAACACATGATGGACTTTCTCGGAGGAGGGTGCAACTAATCACTAATTAGTGGGCTAGCCTTTCCCTCAAATTTGTTGATGTGGAGAGTCCAAGTTATAATATAGTGGTGGAACAATACGCAGATATCATCCTTGATGTTGTTCTGGGTCTACCTCCTCGAAGAGAGGTTGACTTTTCCATAGATCTATACCACCAGGATGGCACTGATATCTACACCAGCATATCTGATAGCTCCCGCGGAGCTTCGTGAACTGCGAGTACAGCTAGAGGACTTTCAGGGGAAGAGATTCATCTGGCCTAGTGTTTCTCCCTGGGGATCCCCGATTCTGTTCTCCAAGAAGGCGGATGAGAATTTGAGGCTTTTCATTGACTATCGGCGCCCGAACCAGGTGACCATGAAAATCATGTATCCACTCTTGAGGATTGACGAACTCTTTGATTAGCTGAAGGGAGCACGATGGTTCTCGAAGATAGACCTCAGATCAGGATATCACCATCTTAGAGTATGAGACAAGGATGTGCAGAAGACAACTTTCAGGTGTCGGTACATCCACTACGAGTTCTTTGTTATTCCATTCAGCATAACCAATGCTCTAGCAGTGTTCATGGGAATCATGAACAGAATCTCTTAGCAATAACTTGATCGCTTTTTCGTAGTCTTTATTGACGACATTAAGATTTACTCGACTACTGAGGAGGAGCATTCCTATCATTTGCGTGCTGTACTGGACAAAATATAAGAGAACCAACTTTATGGTAAGCTCTCGATGTGCCAGTTTTGGATCCGAGAGGTTCACTTTATGGGATATGTCAACTCGAAGGCTGAAGTTGTAGTGGATCCAGTGAAGATTTAAGCGGTACTTTCTTGGGATCCACCCAGGAGTGTGACGGAGGTACAAAGTTTTTTTGGGTTTGGATGGATACTACTGGAGGTATGTGCCAGAATTTTCCAGAGTTGCAGCACCACTTTCAGCATTAACAAAGAAGGGGAAACCCTTCATGTGTTCAGAGAGATGCTAGCAGATCATTCAAAAGCTAGGACAAAGGCTGAGTAATACCCCCATCTTGAGGCTTCTAGAGGAAGGTGTAGGGCACGTAGTCTACTCTGATAGGTCAAGGACCAAACTATGATGTGTCCTAATACAGGAGTGAGTAGTGATCGCATATGTTTTTCAGTAGTTGAGATAGAATGAGCAGAACTACGCTACCCATGACCTGGAGTTAGTAGCAATGATCTTTGCCTTGAGGATGTGGCAGAACTATCTTATGGGTGAACATTTTATAGTGTACACTTATCACAAGAGTCTCAGGTATGTCTTATATCAGAAGGACATGAACCTGAGAGAGTGATGTTGGCTTGAGTTCTTCCAGGACTATGAATTCGAGATATTCTATACTCCTCAGAAGGGGAACGTTGCAGCAGATGCACTTAGCAGGTGGTCTGGTATACAACTGCTAGGAGAGGTGACAAAGAAGATGGCCGGTTTTCACATATCGTTTGTGGATCAGGATGGAGCAACTTTTCTATAGTCTCTTACAGTCACTCCCCCATTTCATCAGCAAGTTAGGGAGGAGTAGCATGGGGATGCTGACTGTATGAAATGACGTGCTCATATATCCACAGGTCAGACTCTAGATTAATTTTTTGAAGGTGGGGTGCACGTCATCCTCTTCAGAGGACGTACTATGGTACCATTTTCATTTCAGGAGGATGTATTGAGGGAGTTCCACACATACCCTCTTACGGTACATCCTAGAGTGGAAAAGATGTACCAGGACCTCCGATGACAGCACTGGTGGCCGGGAATAAATAAAGAAATTGTTGAGTTTGTCTCTAAATGCCTCACTTATTAGCAAGTGAAGGCGGAGCATCAAGTTCCAGTAGGCTTGGTTTAGCCTTTAGAGGTTCCAGAGTGGAAGTGGGATGGGATATCCATGGACTTCATGATGGGTATTCCCCATACATCCAGGGGATATTACTCAATTTTGGTGATCGTCGACTGACTCACAAAGTCAGCCCAATTTCTGCCAATCAGAGAGCAGGGTTCAGTAGAGAGATTTGGACGCCTCTATGTGCAGGATATTGTGCATCTACATGGATTTCCCTCAACAATCATTTCTGATCGTGACACATGCTTTACTTCCTGACTATGGAAGGGGTTGTAGGAGGCTTTTAGGATGTATCTTCATTTGAGCACCGCCTCCCATCCCCAGACAGATGTTCAGACTTAGCGGACCATTCAGACCCTCAAGAACATGTTGTATGCTTGTGTCCTTGACTTTGGTCACAGCTGGGAGGATCACTTTCCATTGGTTGAGTTTTCATACAATAATAGATATCACTCCACCATTGGGATGCCACCTTTTGAGGCGTTGTACGGGTGACCTTGAAGATCACCCTTGTGCTGGACTAACCAAGGGGAGTCAGCACTAGTGGGACTAGAGATGGTACGGGCTACCACAGAGAAGGTGCAGATCATCCAGGTGTGCATGAAGACTGCACAGAGCAAGCATATGTCTTATGCTGATAGGATACATAGACCTATGGAGTTCGAGGATGGTGACCAAGTCTTTCTACAGGTCTCACCTCAACGAGTTTGGTAGAGATTTGGATGAGGCAGAAAGTTATCTTTGAGGTTCATCATACCCTTCCAAGTTCTCATAAGAGTAGGCAAGGTGACTTATCAATTATAACATCCACCTCAGTTGCAACTGGTGCATGACGTCTTCCACATATCCCAATTGAGAAGATACGTGCACGAACCTTCCCACGTCATCAACCATAGAGAGTTGGATATCGACGATGGGGCTACTTTTACAGAGGTTATAGTTGCAATTGAGGATCGACAGGGGAATGTCCTTATTGGATGGTCGATACCTCTGGTACGCATTCGATGGAAGCACAAGAACCTCTAGGAGAGAACATGGGAGAGGGAGGCTCAAATGCATTCTAAGTACCCCCACTTGTTTACCTAGTTTTGAGCTGTGGCTTATGGGGATATAGATCCATGAGGTGGGGAGAATTTAAAGACCCGTAATTTCCATGTATTTTTTTTAAATATTTGGTAATTTTATGAGTTTGTAAAAATTTACGGCGCATGATTCCGAGGCCCAGAGTTCCTGGAATGAATTTCTGAACTTTTGTTTGGGCACGTTCTATAAACGTACGAGTGAGTTTTTATAACATTTGAACCAGTTCTTGGAATAAAAATATGATGGCACCATTGTACTCGTAGAACCAGTATTTTATCAGGTATACTTTCACCTCGACGACAGTTGGTTGAGGGTGGAAGTTAGTTTTTGGTATTTTCGTGGAAATAATAAAATAAAATAAACACACGTTTTATTTTATTTTTTCTGTTGTTACCACCCATGTGGAAGTTGGAGGCGGGGACCACCAGACCTAAACCTCCCATGAGAGGTCATGGTGGTGGGGACCACCACACCTTAACCTCCCATGAGAGGTTATGGTGGTGGGGACCACCCGAGGCCTAAACCTCCTCTTCATGTTTAATTGTGGTGGGGACCACACGAGTTCTCAATAACCTCCCAATTTGAATATAGGGGCGGGGACACTCGAACCGTATTAATGGGGGGAGAGGAATCCTCTCAACCCCTTCTATAATGTGGAGGAGCCTCTTGAACTTCCTCCACATTAATTCTGCCAACGCACCAATTAGATGTGACAACCTAGCTAATTAACTAGGTTATTTTGATTTTGTGCCAATGAGTAATAGATCTCTTAATCTATTTTTTTGGGGGGGATATCTTTTCATTTGGGTAGAATTGGGGAGAGTAGGAGATCTTGGATAAAGAATTCCAATTAAGAATCTCATCTTCGAACGAATAACTTCTTATCTGAACAAAGAACGCCGACCTCCTTCGACCTTCTTCCTCAGGACTCCTTCTGACGTGGGACATCATCATCCATGGCAAATCGATGTCCGTATTTTCCCAACAGTTCATCTTCTTCCCCAAGACTCCTTTGACGAACAACGAACAAGGTAGGGGTTTATTCTTTATTTGATTAAAACTTACCATGTTCTCCCCTTTTTTTCCTTTGTAGGGTTGGGAATAGAAATTAACAAGGGATTATGGGAATTTAAGTTTTAAATTATCTTCTATGCTCATTATTTGGTTATGTTTTTGATGAACTGCTTACTATCACTCTAAACACGAAGGGTGTGGGCCAAACAAACATGCCCTGACCCCCCACCGTTCTTCTTTGTGGTGTTCTTTGAAACAGAGGAAGGTGACAACGGCGACGAAGGCAATGTCAGCACCACCCCCGCGACTCTCTGGCGCCCCAGCCAAATCGGCTCCATCACCCCAGGCCAAACCACGCCGCCCGCCAGCTTCGGAGCCACCCCAGCCACACTGCCAGCCGGCTGTACCCCCCACCAGCTGAGCCACCCCGCCCACGCCCCTCTCCGGCCATGACACCCACCGACCATACCACCCACTGGCCGTGCCCCCCGCTGGCTCGTGCTACCCGCCGGCCTCCCGAGCTGCCCTGGCTGTGCCATCCCATTGGCCTTTCGCACCCCGGCTAAACCGGCCCCTCGCAGTGCCCTTCCAAGCCGAGCTGCCCTAGTCCAAGCTGAGCCACCTCACGACCTCGCGGTTCTCCGTGGCCCCTCGCGGCCTGTTGGGCTGGGTCAAACCCAATGGTTCAGGCCAGGTTAACCCGAATCGGGTCGATTCAACTAGGTCAGACTGGACCCGTGCCCAGTATGACCTATTTTAATTCCTTTGGACATAACCTTGGCACCAGACGCCCGTTTGAAGAACTGTTAGTGTTTCTGGAAGTCGTGAAGTGTAACAGTTCCTTTGAGTATACCCCACTGATGTTTAGGGTATAGTTGAGTTCTGTTCTGGTTGTGTTGAGCACGAATCCAAATGGGACCCTAGGATTAAATGGATAATAACTCATATATCGGGCGTCTGATTGACGCACTGTCTATTCTGTTGAGACCCCTATGACATGGTGGACCTTTGATATACTTATTCATGGAACTTCATGACAAATGGGGTTTCGACCAGTAGTTTGTGGAGATGATCCTCCTAGAGATGAGAGATCATAGTACGAAGACCTAGTAGCTGGCAGAGACCTGACGACTGATGACCATTTTGACTCAGAGTGACTCGACTAACCCAGTGGGGAGTGCCTTGGAGTTGCGGCAGACCCATAGTGGGGGGCGCCTTCCTATCGTGACAGACCCACAGTACCTGACAGGAGGAGTACCTCAGCAGGCTATGAGGGGGAGCACGCTTGGTAACATGGCAGCACCATGGTGGGTAGCACACTTGGTGACATGGCAGATCCACGATACTAGATAGGAGGACTACCTCAACAGTCCTAGGATAGTGGGAAGCACGCTTGGTGATGTGGTAGGCCCACTGTACTCGATAGAGGATTATTTCTCTAGCAGGCTAGGTTTTTGATAATGTGAATGGGTATTTTACTTGATAATACCCCTAGAATAAATCCCTAGTTGAGATGAGTCAATACTTTTGTGTTTTCCTCATGATTGAGATGAATTACTTGATAACTTAGGTATATGTATGGGCATATACCAAAGTATGGTTATCTGTTGATTTCATTACTTTTGGTTTATCCTTGTTGTATTTTGTGAGACCTTGAGGGTCTCGGGGTCTCTAATGAGTATCTTTATAGTCACCCTTTCATGGGCTATGCCAGCACCTTGTTGTGTTGGTTGCAGACGATGTACATCACTGACTAAGGCTGAGAGTACCAGGACTGGACGATACCTAGAGGTGGACCATATGGCGTGTCGGTACGTAGAGGATACGGATGAACAAGGAGTGATGAGGAGGCTATCTATACCTACCCTTCATTTAGGAACCCCAGAGGATGATCCAGTAGTTATCCTTATTTTCTTTAGTTGTATTGTATCTCATTTGTATTTGTAATTTCCAGTTGGGATTGTATTCTAGACCCCTTTTTACTTACTACACTCACTCTGTTTACAATTCATTTTACTTGTGTTCATGTCTTGTTGTATGCTTGGTTACGTTGCTTACAGGTTATAATAGAAATGCCTTCCAAGATTTAGAGAATACGCCTTTGGTGCTAGTCACCAACCCCTGGCCTATGGAAGACGGGCTTGGAGTTGTCACAGCACGGGCCCCAGGGGACGGGTCACAAGAGTTTTCATCACTTCACATCTTAGAGAAAAATATCCATATGATATTGTTTTGGTACTAAAATTACTATGATTTAATAATTTAGTTCGATATAAATAATTCAAAATATCCTATTATAATTTTTTTATTTCATGAGGTTAAACTTTTTCATTCCAATGAACAAAATTATGGTCAGTCTGATGGATCTAAACTATGATCAATCTAATTGATATAACCTTTGTCATCCTGATAGACATAACATTGGTCAATCATATGGACAATAAACAGTTTTATTCTAATGGACCATACTCTAGTTTTACCCTATGGATTGTAATAAATAATATATTTTTTAATTAATTTACAAAATAATTATTTCTAGGTTTTTTATGAAAAAATATTTATGAAAAAATTATTAAATACATGGGATATATAATGCTAGTAAAATAGGGATTTAAGAAGCAATTTGTGATTTTGAACACTGAGGATTGGACAAGCTTTTTAATTAATAATCTTCCCTATTTTGGAATGAAAATATCTATAGATAAAAAATGGAATACTAATATCATTGAAAAAAATTAAACCATTTGTACATTTATAAACATAAAAAATCATAATAAAAATATCCCCTTTTATTATCTATAAATTCCACTTTTTTGTTGATTACATATTTGTTATCATTCTTTAACAGATAAGAATAATTATTTATTTATATTCCCCCCTTAAATAAAGTGTCTCCCTTTAGATAGTTTCTAACGTATAGATAATTTATCCCACATTGTATTATTTATCACCCTTTATATTATTTCTCCATATTTATTTTTTGAAAAAAGGAATATGGAATGAAATATATTTTCATGATATGTTATAAAATAGATTAAGAAACAATTTTAATTGAATAAATATTCATCATTAACAAAAGGAGACAACATTCAACCAAATAAAATTAGAAAAATTTCAAATAAAATGTGTTTAGAGACCAAGTCATGAAAATATGATTTCATTCTAAAATTATTTAGAAGAATGAAGACATTGAGTGTTCATAAAAAACATATTCACTATTTCTTATACAAAATATTGGAAATATATTTATTCTTCCTAATAAACTCTCGGTTTTTCTTCAATTTATATAAGGTATATTTGATCATATATAAATTCTCATTCATTAGTCTAGAAACTTGTTTCTCTATTATTTAAGAGATAATATTCTCTTCAAGAAAAACTTATCTTCTTGTTTTCTTTATTTAGCATCAGAAACAATTCATCGATTAATCTTATTATGATCTTCTATTATTTCAACTTTTTAATTCTTTCTTTCAAATAAATAATTTCTTGATTCATAGAATATGATAAATTACTATATTTTTCAATGTAGTTTATCCTATGAAAATATAAAATTATAATATTCGAAATGAATTATATAAATCAAACAATTCTTACATTATCTCCATAAGATGATCGTATTGTTTTTTCATGTCCCGATATACATGACTTGATTATTTACTATCTGATTATAACTACTTCTATATTATCTATATTGTTTATTAAAACACATTATATCAACATAATTCTAGAAAACTAATTCAATTAAAATTTTAATGATTCAAATATTTCATTCACACTATTTTTATATACCTTAACTTTTGTTCAATGATTGGAATATAATTCCTAATATATAAAATTTATTTCAGAGTCTCAAAAATATAATTTATTACCATATTTATTTAGTTAATGATGTATCCTACGAGTTAAAAGAAGCTTCTAATGTGTGTTGGTGAGAATTTCCAATATAAATATTTCCATTTCCTTCATCATTCTCATCCTCTAAAATCTTTCTCGAATTAACCCCTCTATCTGTTTCTACCTTTTATAGTAGTTTGGTATGGGTGTTTTTATAATTCTTATTATTTATGAGGTGATGATTTTTAATCCATAAGAACATATAAAATTATATTCTTTTATGATTTATATGATAATTAATTCAGTTATTATGAAGGATCAAATGAATATTCTTTTTCATTTCCATCCTTACTCTTCTTCTACTTCTTCTTATTCAATTACTTTCTCTAACTACAATTTAGTCACTAAAACACATTTTACTGAATTTATAAACTGTTTTATAACCACATTTTGAACTATATTTTCAACATGATATTCAACTACAACTTCTTTTACCATTCCATTGTCAGTAATAGTTGGAAATACGGATGTTTAAACAAACACTAAATCAGTAGATTAATATTTTCCAGCACATGGGAAAGGTTAAACTAATGATCAAGTTAAAAATAATATATGTTGATTAGAGGATTTGTTCTACACATTTAATCAAATTTTACATCATTATACCCTCAAAATGTATTTTCATTTACTTATTCTTTTTATCAACCTAATTTATTGTATCCATGGAGTTGATATTGTGATCTAAAGTCTTAGCTTTATCCAACCCGAATGATGGATCCCATGGATTCTTCTAAGAATTATGATCCATCAATTTAATAATTTCCTTATCAAAAATGGATTATTTTCCTTTTGAATTTGTAATATATGATTCTACATTCATTTTCATTGAACTATTTATTTCTCCTTTATTACTTATGAATCATAAACATTATTATTCAATTTATCTAAAAACTTTTCAACATTGGAATAAATAATTCATTCATTCTCAAAATGGTTTTCCATCAAATACATTAGAAATTTTATCAAACATCACAATTTTGATTCTTAACCAAAAACACTTCCATACAAGTGACCAAAATTATAAGGACCTAGCCTTAAACATTATTTAATCATGAGTTATTTCAAGAATACACACTGAGGATATTTTTAGGTTTAGAGTTTTAGAAAATTAGATCATAAATCATGCATTACATTCCACATTTAAACAAGGTAGTTACGTCAAAGATAGTATTCATTTTTTTTCATTGAAGGAAACATATTTAAAATAAAACATGGATTCTTTATTGAAACATCCTCGACACTGCCATCACATCATGTACCATTTCCTTGATCTGTGAAAAACATTTCAAAAACTTGGGATGAGCATAAAAAGCTCAGTAAGGGATATAAAAATACGGAAAGAAAACATTAGTCCATGTATACATAAGAATCAATGAAACCAAAATTTACTCATAAAACATATGCACTTTAACATACCTCATGAAATCATAAGGTTTATGAATAACTCATAGAAATCATAAGACATAAAGGTAACTTGAGGAATTCATAACATTCTTACGTATGGAGTAACTCTTATGGTTACGTTTGGAATACCCATCACAGTATATTCCCTAAATCTCTTTGGAGAAACCTTAGAGTTTAACTCCTTTGCGTTACCCAATACATTGGATAGCTATCTCGGGATCACCCACCCTTAGTTTATCATGAAACCACCGACTTCTTAAACAATGCCAAAGAACCATAACATAATCGTATCACATAAAACATGCATAAATGAAACATAAAATTTCCACCTTTCAATCAAAAGATATCAATAAAACACATTGATATAATCAAACATTATCAAAACCATTTTCAATACCAAAATAAAAGAAAAGTAAAACATGGTATTTATTTTTCATTTAAAAAACTATGGCTTTTAGAGGAAGCCAAAACTCAAATAATGGTCGCGGCGGCGAAGAAGTCGTTGTCGCCGCTTACGTAAGACAAAAACATTCCTTTTGTCATTTTATAAAACAATTCATGTAAAAAGATTCAATTTTAATGAAATTAAAAGTCAAAAGGGTTTATTATAAAACTAATAAAAGAAGGTCGTATATAAATAGAAGTATGCCTCAATGAAAGGAGATTGAGATGAAGTCCCTTACCTCAAGTCTGACTTGTCTGGTTCATTTCTTTATATTCATGAATAATAAAAATTGATCAATTTATAATTTCATAAGGAGTCCATTAAAGTTTATTATTCAATTCATATCACATATTATCATGTTATAATAATTATTTAATTATGTGAGTTCATATCATATGTTTTGTCGATGTTCGGTACACAAGTCAAAAATAAACTTGTTCGAAGAGAATTGTCCATGTAGTTATAAGTACATCATCTCCAGAATAGTATTAATTATTTAAATATCATATATATCTAGTATATATTCATTTTATATTATTCCATGACATTTGGAGATAAAAAATTAAATGCATCGTTCATGGAGATGGTAGGCCGTACGTACCCATGAACGCTACTTTTATTTCTTTTTCATTTTAATGGCATTAAAACATATTGAGAGATATATATATTATAATTCCAGTATAATATATATGTTTTATAGGTAACATAAATTCATTAATTTCATTCATTATATGTTCCATGTATTGCATGAACGAGTCACATCACTTGAGGGGGTGGTAGTCCACACTTCCTCAAATGAAATTATCACAATTACACGACATGAAAAGCATAATGATATGATTTAAACATAAAATACAGAAGAATATAAAAAACAAAAATAACATATATATCATATATAAATACAGTAACCTCATAATGGCCACCATTAATGGTGTTAAAAGAAGATTGAACAATCATCATTTCGTGATGCAGTAATTCGCCACCCATAGAAACAATATGTTCTTTAACCATTAGATGGAGGTGTGTGTAAGTGTAGCTCAAATAATTCTCATAAAAAAATACTATTATATTGAGGATACTTGTTTTGTAACAAAATAATGGAATAAAAAGATTTTAGGGGGTTGTAGAATCAAAATAAAACAAAAGAACGTAAGAGAAGACATTACCTTTAAATCGGGTAACTCTTATTGATTTGAGTCAAAGGCTTACATGGAAATACTTCTTCCTAAAGTGAGGCTTCTAAAAGTAATAGAGTGATTTGGAGATATTATTTGAGTAGATTTTGGTCGAGACAAGGGGCTTGAGATGTGTGATTAAGGGGGTAGATTTGAGGGCATTTTATAAGAGGGAGGAGGGGCACTCTTGGAAAGTCAGGAAATATTAATTTATTTTAAAATGTTTTTTAAATTATAATGGTTAGAAAATTATATAATTATATGATAAGAGGATAATGGGTAGAAATACACTCAAACAATAAGATTTATACAAGTTTAGATCATATAATTCACCTTATCTTTTCATTTTATCCCATAGTTAAAATTAATAATTCTTAACACGCCTTTTTTTATTTTCAAAATATAAGGTCATAATAACTACTTTAAAATGCTAATAGTACCATAATTTTATCAATAATGATATTAGTAATATATTATATTTCATTTTTCAGAATATTAGATTTTTAGACTATTATACCATTTAATAAAATGACATTTTCTTTAAAAACTCATTTATTCCAATTTCAACACTATTTGGTAGTTGACTTTTGATAATGGCATAAAAGCTTTATTCCTTTAAAATAAAAGCATTAAAAAATATTTTACATGTCATAATTGTATATAAAATTAGTTTATAGCATCAAAACTTTCAAAATAAAATTATTTTAACACTTATAATATCATATATTAAAATTTTTCTTTAATAAGGTAATAACTGAATCATCATTGTGTCACAATTAAATTTATTTATTTAATGTCTAAAAAATAAAAAATAAAATACCATGATGTATTAAATATGTTTAGATTTAAAATGACTATTTATAGTAAAATATATCATTTATATAAACAAAATTAATTTTTTTTACTTAGTTATTACATACTTTTATTATATTCCTCTTTCTTTAAAAATAATACGATAAAAGGTCATTATCACACAAAAGGGATTACATGGGGTCCCTAAGTTTTCCCAAGTCATCCCATGGTTGGCTATAACACAAAAATAGCAATAAGACACATTTTGGGGCCATTTTATATTATTATGATATTATTTCATTACCCTTAACTACCCGATTACTAATTAATCATGATAATGAAAGATAATTGTCGTCCTTACCATTCATAATGTCCCAAAACAAAAGAGTCTTAATTAAATAATTTTTACCTTATGATTACAAATATGGAATCCATTTTACAAATTTCAAAACACAGAAATTTCAGTAATTGATTTAAAATTAATTCTCGTTGTTAAAACATATAGCGCGTTTTTAAGAAACAATAACTATCAAAAAATTGACAATTGTTTATTCCAATATAAAAGTGAAATTAATTCAAAATGAACACCATTGGATTAAATGGAAAAAATATATTCTAATTACACTTTAAAACCAATTAAAATAAAAATATAACTATATAATTAAAATCTATGGAAAAGAAGTGTTGAAGTAAAATGAAGTATTTTTCACTATTTATTAAAAAATGAAAATTGTCAGAAAAATACCAAAAAATTATCCAAATTAAATTTCAATATCCCAATTATAAAGAATAATTATATTTTGACAAATAGTGCTTATAAAATTGTTAAAAGTTATATTTAAAAATTGTTTTCCATCAAAAGTCCATAAAACAATCCTTTAAAAATATTAGAGTATTATATGCTTAAGAATGGATTTATTCTCATTTTAAGCCTCTAAAAAACTCTTTAATTCATAAATAAACATTGATATGAAAATATATTATTATTTACTTAAATGGGATGTTACATCCTTCCCCCTTTAGGAAATTTCATCCTCTCAATTTATTTACTTACCGAATAAGTGGGGGTATTTATCCCTTATTACATTTTCAGATTCCCATGTTGCCTCTTAAATCATGTGATTTTTCCACAAAACCTTTACATGATGAATCACCTTATTCCAAAACACTTTCTCCCTATGGTCAAGAATCTAGACCGGTTATTCCTCATAAGATAGAATCTCTTCCAGTTGAGCCACCTCTGGACTCAAAACATGAGATGGATCTGGCATGTACTTCCTTAACATTGAAACATGAAAAACATTATGTACCTGAGATAAAATCGGAGGTAAAGCCACTTGGTATGCAACTGATCTAACTCTCTCTAGAATTTAATATGGTCTAATGAACCCTGGACTCATCTTTCATTTCTTACCAAATCTCATCACACTTTTCCATGGTGAAACTTCGAGGAAGACATGATCACCTACCTCAAAAGAGAGATCCTTCCCCCTATTGTATGCATAATATTTCTGCCTTCTCTGGGCTATTCTCATGTGTTTCTGTATCATCTGAACATTTTTTGCCATCTCTTCTACCAATTCTGGTCCCATCAACTTCCTTTCACCTACTTCATCCCAAAAATCCGGAGTTCGACACCGCTTCCCATATAAAGCACCAAACTAAGCCATCTGTTTACTGGAATGAAAACTCTTATTATAAGAAAACTCAACCAATGAATGATGTTGGTCCCAACTTCCCTGATAATCCATCGAATAAGCACGTATCATATCCTCAATGTCTGAATTGTTCGTTCTGACTGCCCATCTGATTGAGGATGAAAAGTTGTACTAAAATTTAATTCAGTACCCAATGACTTCTGATGGCCTTTCTAAAAGTTAGAAGTGAACCTAGGTTAACGATCAGATACAATAGACAGTGGAACTACGTGTAACCAGACAATCTCTTTAATATACAATCTAGAAAGTCGATCTAGGTAAAAATTATCTCGTATAGAAAGGAAAAGAGAACATTTAGTCAAGCGATCTACAATAACACATATTGAATTATTACCTCGAGGTGTCTTCGGTAATCCCACAACGAAGTCCATGGATATATTCTCCTATTTCCACTCTGGCACTGGTAAAGGCTAAAAGCATCCCTTTCAGTAATTGCTTCTCTGCTTTAAACTATTGACAAGTCAAACACCTCACACTAAAATTAGCAATATCTCTTTTCATTACATCCCACCAATAATACTTCTGAAGATCTATGTACATCTTTGTACTGCATGGATGAACTGAAAATGGAGAACTATGAGCTTCACATAAAAACTCTCTCTTGAAATGTGAATCACAAGCCACACACAATCTCTTCCTAAATCTCAAAACACAATCATTGTCAATGTTGAATTCAGGTAACATACCCTTTTGAACCAGCTCTACCTTTTTCTGCAACTCACTGTCTTACTTCTGTGCTTGCTTAATTCTGTCGAATAGAAAATAATTCACTGATACCTGAAAAAAATAGAATAATTTCCTACACAACTAATTTCAAATCCAAAATTAATCAAATCCTTAACCAAAGGATCACGTTCCAAATATAACAAGGTTAATGAAGCATTACATTTTCGACTCAATGCATCTGCCACTTTATTTTCTTTTCCTGGGTGGTAGTGAATCATGAAATCATAATCCTTGATTAATTCTATCCATATACTCTATCTCATGTTCAATTCTTTCTGAGTGAATATATACTTTAAACTTCTATGATCAGTATATATTTTATACTTTACATCATACAAATGATGCCTCCAAATTTTTAAAGAGAAAATAACATCAGCTATTTCCAAATCATGTGTAGGGTAATTTATCTCATGAGTTTTCAACTGACATGAAGCATAAGAAATTACCTGATCATTCTGCATTAGGACACAACCAAGTCCTTTCAATGAAGAATCACTTTAGATAACAAAATCACAATTCCTGGAAGGTAGTGCCAAAACTAGAGCATTCACAAATCTTCTTTTCAATTCCTAAAAAGAATCATCACATTCTTTTGTCCAGATAAACTTAACACCCATCCGAGTTAGCTTAGTCAATGGTCTGGAAAACCATGAATTTTTTTTGACAACCCTTCATTAATAGCCTGCCAAACCAAGAAAATTATGAATATTGGTTATATTTGTGGGTCTTGGATATTATTTAACAGCTTTTGTTTTTGTAGGATCAACAGTTATTCCATATTTAGAAACAATGTGGCCAAGGAAAGAAATTTCTTACAAAAAAAACTCACAATTTTTGAATTTCCCATAAAATTTCTTTTCATTTAGGGTTTTCAAAATAATCCTTAAATAACTTTCAAGAAACTCTTTACTTTTATAAACTACAAAAATATAATCAATGAAAACAACCACAAACTTATCCAATAACTCATGGAAAATTCTATTCATAAGGTCCATGAATACAACAGGTGCATTGGTTAACCCAAAAGGCATAACTAAAAATTCATAATGGCCATATCTTGTATGAAATGTGGTCTTCAGAATATCTATTTCATTTACCTTCAACTGATGATACCCCGATCTCAGGTCAATCTTTGAAAAATACCGAGCTCCCTGGAGCTGATCAAACAAATCATCGATATGAGGAAATGGATATTTTTTCTTAATAGTGATGTTATTAAAGGATCTATAATCAATGCAATGTCTCATTCAACCATATTAATTTTTAACAAATAAGATAGGAGCACCCCATGGTGATGTGCTAGGTCGAATTAAACCTTTCTCTAATAAATCTTGCAATTTCTGCTTCAAATCTAAAAGTTAAATTTCAGACAATCGATAAGGGGGATTTGAAATTGGCTTAGCATTAGGAACTAAGTCAATAGTAAATTCAACTTCTCGATCTGGTATTATTCCAAGAAACTCATCAGGAAAAACATCAGGATACTCATTTACCACTGGCACATCATTAATATGAATGGTTCCATTTTTTTTCAACAATATGTGCAAGGTAGCATTCATTTCCATCTTTTACAAGTTTCTCAGCCTCTTGATATGTTATGAACAGTAAGGGTTAATTCTTGTACACAAACTGAAAGTCTTTCTAAAAATAAAATTCTTTAGCTCTACAGTAAATCTTATCATGGTAAACAGAGAGCCAATCCATACCCAGGATGACATCAAAATCTACTAGAGATAAAAAAATAAGGTTTTCAAGTAAGTTCTCTTCACTGATAAGGATAGAAAAATTATTATAAATTATTTTTGCCTCAACATTTCCCCCAGGTGTTTTTACCACAAGTTTAGGAGTCATTTATTGAGATTTAGTTCCCAATTTACTAGAAAATTTTTCAAAGATGAAAGAATGTGTAGACCCTGAATCAAACATCACATTGGAATAATATGAAAAAACAAAAAATTTACCTGATACCACTTCATTTGATGGCCCAACATCTGCTAAAGTAGTTGTAAAGGATTTCACCACACCTTTCTTCTTGTAGTTTGACTGCTACCCATCATTCGAGCTCTTTGTTGGACACTCATTTTCATAATGACCCATCTCATTGCACTTGAAACATTTCACTAACTGTAAATCAAATTTGGTCTTACCATTATGATGATCTTTTCCAGTGCAATCACGAGCCTTATGTCCCATCTTACCACATCAGAAGCACATTCCGGAATCCAAAAGACATTCCCTAGTATGCTTTTTACCACATTTATCACAAACTGAAATCTTAGTTATCTTACCATCAAACCTTTTTAAAGGATTATTCCCTTCCTCCTGCCACCTCGGTCTCTTCTTCTATTAGTTGTCATAGAACACTTGATCATCGGTAAACTCCATTTACACCTTCTCAGCACATTGGACAAGCATTTCATAACTTTTGAACTCACGAGAAGATAATTCCCTTTGATATTTTGGCTTTAATCCTAAGTAAAATGAATGATTTTACTATCAAGGTCTCGGATAAAATTTAGAGCATACCTTGCCAATCGAGTGATCTTTTCTTCATAAGAAACCACTGAGTTTTCCTCTTGACTCAATTCCAAGAATTTTTTTCCATCCTAAGTTGAAAAGCCTTAGGAAAATATTTCTCTAGAATCATACCTTTGAATTCAACCCAGTCAAGTGAATCAATCTCATCAGCATCCCTGATATTTTTAACCATCGAAAACCACTGATCTGATTCACCCTCCAAATGGTAAACAACAAGACTAACCATTTGATTGTCTAAACACCCCATGACATCAAAAATCTTCTCCAGTTCTTTAATCCACCCTTCAGCTAGCACATGGTTAGATGATCCTCTAAATGATGGGGGATGTTACCTCATGAAATGTTCCACCACTGACATGTTCCTCTGTATTTGATCTAGCCGATCTCATGCATGGATACCACCCTCATTTATCGCTTGAGTCAACTGTGCCATGGCTGTAACAAACTGTTCAGTTCCAATTCCGACCATCTTAGGATGCTGATTTGGAAGATCATTTCCTTCTGTATTCCTTCCTAGCATTTCTTTACTGTTTACTCTGTGGAAAACTATTCTAAAAAAACATGTCTTAGATGAATCAACATGGTAATCTTCAAATTCTATATCATTTCAATTTGACCATATTGTAAAAAAAACAACGATATTTTTGGATAATCATTTAATATAATTATAACACCTAAAGTTATCAGAACCGACCTTTGATACCAACTATAAGGTCCCAACATTAAACATAACTTAATCTTGAGTCTTTTCAAGAATACATGTTGAGGATCTTTTCAGGTTTATAGTTTTAGAGAATTAGATCATAAATCATGCATTACATTCCACATTTAAACATGGTGGTTACATCAAAGACAATATTCATTTTTTCATTAGAAAACATATTTAAAATAAAACATGGATTCTTTCTTGAAACCTCATCGACACTATAATCACATCATGTACCTTTCCCTTGACCTGTGAAAAATATTTCAAAAACTTTGGATGAGCATAAAAAGCTCAGTAAGGGATATAAAAATATGGAAAGAAAACATTATTCCATGTATATATAAGAATTAATGAAACCACACTTTACTCATAAAACATAATAACTTTAACATACCTCATGAAATCATAAGATTTATGAATAACTCATATAAATCTTTAGATATAAATGTAACTTGAGGCATTCATAACATTCTTACATAGGGATTAACCCTCATGGTTACTTTTGGAATACCCATCATAGTATATTCCTTAAATCTCTTCGAAAAAACAATAGAATTTAACTCCTTTTCATTACCCAATGCATTGGAGAGCTATTTAGGGATCACCCACCCTTAGTTTATCACAGAACCACTTAACTTAATTAACAATTCCCAATAACCATAACATAATCATAGCACATAAAACATGCATAAAAAAAACATAAAATTTCCATATTTCAATCACAAGATATAAATACAACACATTGATATAATAAAAAATTATCAAAACAATTTTCAATACCAAAATAATAGAAAAGTAAAAAATGGTATTTATTTTTCATTTAAAAAAACTATGGCTGGTAGAGGAAGCTGAAACTCAAATAATGGTTGCGGTGGCAGAGAAGTCGTTATCACCTCATACGTACAACAAAAACATTCCTTTTGTCGTTTAGTAAAACGATTCATGTAAAAAGATTCATTTTTAATGAAATCAAAAGTCAAAAGGGTTTATTATACGACTAATAAATAAAGGTCATATATAAATCGAACTATGCCTCAATGAAAGAAGATTTAGACGAAGTCACTTTCCTCAAGTCCAACGTGTCTTGTTAGTTTATTTATATTACTGAATAATAAACTTTGGTCAATTTATAATTTCTTAAGGACTTTATTTAATGTTTATTATTCAATTAATATCACATATTATCATGTTATAATAATTAGTTAATTATGTGAGGTCATATCATACGTTTTGTCGATGTTCGGTACATGAGTCAAAAATAAACTTGTTTGAAGAGAATTGTCCATGTAGTTATAAGTAAATCATATCCAGAATAGTACTAATGATTTAAACATCATATATATCTAGTATATATTCATTTTATACTATTCCATGACATGTGGAGATAAAAAATGAAATGCACCGTTCATGGAGACAGTAGGCCGTACGTACTCATGAACACTACTTTCATTTCTTTTTCAATTTAATGTAATTAAAAATAATTGAGAGATATATATATTATAATTACAGTATAATATATATGTTATATAGGTCACATAAGTTCATTAAATTTATTCTTTATACATTCCATGTTTTGCATGAACGAGTCACATAACTTGAGGGGCGGTAGTCCACACTTCCTCAAATGAAATTATCCCAATTACACAACATGAAATGCATAATGATATGATTTAAACATAAAATACAGAATCATATAGAAAACATAAATACCATATATATCATATATAAATATAGTGACCTCATAATTACCACCATGAAAGTTGTTAAAAGATGAATGAACAATCATCGTTTCGTGAGGCAGTAATTCACCACTCATAGAAACAATATGTTCTTGAAACATTAGATGGAGTTTTGTGTAAGTGTAGCTTGAATAATCATCATAAAAAAATCCTAGTATTTTTAAGATACTGGTTTTGTTACAAAATAAAGTAATAAAAATATTTCAGGGGGTTGGAGAAGCAAAAAAAAAAGAACAAAAGAATGTAATATAAGACATTACCTTTAAATCGGGTAACTCTGTTTGATTTGAGCCAAAGGCTTCCTTGGAAAGAATTCTGCCCAAATTGATGCTTCTAAGAGTAAGAGAGGTATGTGGAGAGATTATTTGAGTAGATTTTGGTTGAGCCAAGGGGTTTTAGTGGTGTGAGTAAGGCGGTAGAGTTGAGGTATTTTTATAAGAGCGAGGAGGGGCACTCTTGGAAAGTCATGAAATATTAATTTATTATAAATTTATTTTCAAATTATAATGGTTCCAAAATTATATACATAGATGATAAGATTATAAGGGGTAAAAATACACTCATCCAATAAGATGTAGACAATTTTATGTCATATAATTCATCTTATCTTTTTAGTTTATCCATTAGTTAAAATTAATAATTCATACCACGTCTTTTTTTTTTATTTTCAAAATATAAGGTCATAATAATTACATTAAAATGAAAATAGTCCATTATTTTATCAATTATGATATTATTAATATATTATATGTCATTTTGGAGAATATTAGATTTTTTATACTATTATACCATTTATTAAAATAACATTTTCTTTAAAAACTCATTTATTCCAACTTCGACACTATTTGGTAGTTGACTTTTCATAAAGGCATAAAAGATTTATTCCTTCAAAATAAAATAATTAACACATATTTTAAATGTCATAATAATATATAAAATTCGTGTATATCACCCAAAGTTTCAAAATAAAATTATTTTAACACTTATAATAACATATAATTAAATCTTTCATTAATGAGGTAATAACTGCATCATCATTGTGTCATAATTAAATTTAATAATTTATTGTCTAAAAATTATAAATAAAATACCATGATGTAGGAAATCTATTTAGATTTCAAATTAATATTTATAGTCTAAGATATCATCTATATAAAAAAATTAAAATTGGTTTACTTAGGTATTACATACTTTTATTATATTCCCCTTTCTTTAAAAATAATATGATAAAAGGTCACTATCACACAAAAAGGATTCTATGGGGTCCCTAAGTTGGCCCAAGGAATCCCAAGGTCATCCATGACACAACCAATATAATTAAGACTCATTTTGGGGTGATTTTATATTATTATGATATTATTTCATTACCCTTAACTACCAAATTACTAATTAATCATGATAATTAAAGATAATTGTCGTCGTTACTATTCATAATGTCCAAAAACAAGTCTTAATTACATATTTTGGACCTTATAATTCCAATTATGGAATCCATTTTACCAAATTCCAAACACATAAATTGCAGTAATTTATTTAAAAATAATTCCCATTGTTAAAACAAATAGCGTGTTTTTAAGAAACAATATCTATCAAAAGATTGACAATTGTTTATGTCAAATTTCAAAGTGAAATTAATTCCAATGACCTCCATTGGATTAAATGGTAAAAATATATTATAATTAAACATTAAAACCAATTAAATGGACAATGAAACTATATAATTAAGTTAGATGAAAAGTAGTTTTGAAGTAAAATGCAGTATTTTTCACTATTCATTAAAAAATGAAAATTGTCAAAAAAATACCAAAAATTTATCCAAAGTAAATTTAAACATCACAATTATAAATAATAAGTATATTATGACTTATATAGAATATTAGATTTTCAAAAGTTTTATTTAAAAATGGTTTTCCATTAATAGGCGGTAAAACAATCCTTTAAAAATATTAGAGTATTCTATGCTTAAGATTGGATTTATTCTCATTTTAAGACTCTAAAACACTATCTAATTTATAAATAGACATTGATACGAAACTCTATTATTCTTTATATACATGGGATGTTACAACAATCTTAATTATAAATCATGGAAACTTAATATTTCTACAATTCATGGATTTTTTTAATTGTATCCATCATAAAGGTAGAAAAAATATCCCATGTATATTCATATCACCTTTTCTCAGTATTAAATACACATTCAACCAAGGAGTAAAAAATAAAGTGTCTAGAGTAAGTTTAAATACCATTCTATACATATTATAAGATGAGAATAGTAAATAGTATATATTTGAATATTTTAAAATCCCATGATTCATTGGAAGATTTTGTAATGGAAGTAAAGATTCCCATTGTAGATTGATATAAAATAAATAGAAAACATTTTGAATAGATAAGATTCAACTTTCACCTATTAGAGTAAAAAATTCATTGATATCACATTCCATGGGAATTCATCCATATAATAGAATTCCCTTAAAATTTTAGGATAATCTAAATTACAATCATCATTTTCTACATTGATTATTTCCCATCGATGAAATTTAATTACTATTTTAAATATAGATTAATATTTTTCATAAATTGTTTCTTCAACCAGCCTTTACATTACAACATCACAATATGATAATCCTTCTATAGATTCCACCAGATGACAACTATTTTATAGAGCTGGTCTAAAGAAAGGGATCAAGTGAAATCCAATATTTTAGACTTAGAAGTAATTATAGTGTTGATGGTTATTAGATTATTTGGAAAAAAATATTGGGTGAGGGTGAACCAAATATTTCATGTACCCTCAGGTTTAAAATATTCATATTCCAATGATATAATGGACTTGATTTAAAAAGTATTCAAATATGATCATTAAGATTTATAAATTATTTTTTTAAAATTATTTTCAACTCTAAATCTTTTTATTATCAAAAATAATTATTATGATAATGTATTCCTCAATTATGAAAAAATTAAAATTTTATACAATATGAATGTTTTTATTAAGTATTTAATATTAATAATAACATATATAAATAAAATTAATTCATAATTAAAAAATTCTATGTTTAGAAGAATACCTCTTGGAGTAAAATTTAACCATTAGTAGGAATGTATTATCCAGTAACATGTTCTTTATTATTTCTAAAAAATAAATTAAATACTATAATTTTGTTTTCAAAATGATTTTAAAAAAATAGTTGACTATAAATTTTTTATTCGGGTTTTTTTATAAATATTTATTTCAAAAAAAACCCAAACATATTTGTTCAAAAAATATTTTTTTAAGAAAATATTCATAAAAACATCCATTATAAATGATGAGTCTAATGTTTTTGAAGATACAAGAAAAAAATAGAAAAATAAATTATTTAGAAAAAATGATTTTATAAAACATCATTATATGTACCCCCCTTTTGAAAAAGAGTGCATTAATTTAATCATATTGGTAAAAATGATGTTGATATGAATGATCATTTTTATATTGATCAATCCATGATTCTATTTTAAATTTTCAAATCTATTGGATGTAATGGGTTTATTAAAAATACAAGAATATTTTTATAGTATTTCAATGAATTATGAAATTATATTAATTTTTTTGTGTGATCTTGTAGGAAATAGCATCTTATATCTATATTATTTTTTAGTGAGTGATGTGTTGGTTTTCTAAGAAATGAAATGGAACTTTTATAATGGAATAATATGTTAATTCATCAAAAACTCATTCCATATTCTATGAGTGTGGTTTTCATCCACAACACTCATGTATAAAAAATTCCATCTTCCTTAAATTCATTTACCACAGAAGAAAGTGAAAATGAATGTTGTTTATTACCTGAAAAATAAACTAAAGCTTCTCATAAAAAAGGAAATCATTCATAAGTATTTTTTATATCCTTACTATATCCAGAAAAATCGATATCTGATACGTATTTTTAATTCAAAATAATTTCTATAAGAGTAAAATAAAATAATATTCATAGTACCCATAAGATTAAGAATAATTTTTTTATAGAATTAAGATGGGACTTTTTCATATTATTCTAGATATTAATATCATAATAATACATAAATCCTTAAATCTGAATAACTAGTTTTTAATTAAATTAAACATCCAATCAATTTCATAATGATACATTGATCAAATGGTTTCATAAATTTTTCAATATCTAATGTATTGGAGGTTCTAATAGGAGTATATATACTATTTTAAATTTTATAACTAAATTTATTAAGAATTTTCTTTTTATACTAATGTTGTGATATAAATGTTACCATTAGTTTTTTAAACATTTTAAATCCAAGAAAATATCTATGTCCTCGCATCATGATAATTTCAAAATAAGACTATACAAGATCCACAATGGAATCTGTTAATAATTTCTTAGTTGAATGAAATATATTTTAAAAGGAATAAATTTGTTTATTAATCCGGAATGTTTAAATTTCAATTATAAAAATAGATTGGTCCATAGTTCACATAATTTTTTTAATGAAAATATAGTTAATATATTATTCATGTATTCAAGGGACTATTTAAGATGATAAAGAGCCTTGGTATGTTTGAATAAAAATTATAGATGTTTTTTGTGTTTTCAAAATTACAGGGTAATTAAATATATAATCACCCCTAAACATAAATTTTAATTGGTTCACAATTCATATGAATTTGAAATAATTTCAAATTTATGATGGATGTATATGATAGAAGTATACAAACAACTTCACGTATTTCTAGAAGTGCATATGGTTCTTAATAGTCTATTACATCATATTGATTATATCCTTTACAATCATGTATATTGTTATTTATAACTATTATTCCAATTTAATCAATTTTTATTCAAAAACCCCATTTTAATCCAATTAAACATGCTTCTTTAGGTTGGTCAACCAATATCCAAACACGACGTATCTCAAATTCATTGAATTTTTATTGAATTAATTTTATCCAATCAACATAATCAAATTCTTCATTACGAATCTTATATTTTAATAGAGATAAAAATTAAAAAAATTTCATTTCATTTCTCAAATAAAATCTAGTTCTAACTGGTTAATCTATATGACTAATGACATTATACCTAGTATGTTTCCTAATAAAAAATGAATTATAGGGTTTTTAAGACATGGTTATTCAAAAAATGTTTAAATAATTCTTGTTATATAAAACCAAATATATATATTTTAGTTTATCATTTATGTGAATAACATTCCAACTTATGTTCAAAATTATGTTTTGTAATATCATATAAATATGTAGGTTGAGTACATTTAAATAAATTAAATGTTTCAAAAAATTTTACATCTTATGTTTCCTTAAAAGTACTTGTCATTTTATTTAAAACACTATATTCCATACTAGTGTTAGAATGACCATCAAATATTTCTTCACATGATTTTGGATCAATTTTATATAAGTTATATATAGTATTTAAAATCAATATATTTAATCCAAAAAAACTAAATTAAGAATGATTTTATTTTCTTCATATTAATATATCATAGTAAGTTTTATTAATGAAATTTTGATTTAAAACATAATTTATATAATTACAGGCAATACTAGCTACTTTGTCCAATAATTATTTAGCAACTAAGTATTCACTCACTGTGGTTCTTGTAATCTCTTGAAGAATTATATTTATTGTTTCAATTAATTCATTTCTAAGTGGTGTTCTAGTGGAATTAATATTAATTTATAATAATTTTTCACTAAAAATGTTCAAAATTGTAATTTAAAATATATTTACTGTGATCACGATGAATAGTTATAATGAATAAACATATATCATTTTTAAATATTCCTATACAAATTATAACACAAGTAATTCCATTTGAGTTCTTTTCTAGAAAATATATAAATATATATCTAATGTAATCATTAGCTAAAATATATGAATTGTATTATCCATCCAAACATCACATTTTTATGTTACCAAACAAGTCCATATATATTAACTGTAAATATTCTTGTGTTGATAATTAATTGATATACCTATAAAATGACATATTTAATATTCAAAATTGAAAAATATCAAAAACATTATAAGTATCAAACCTTTGTTCTATTTGATCCTAAAATTGTCCTTTATTAGTCAATATGGATAAAGTTCTTAAAATGGGGCGTCTAAATCATTTATTTCATAACCAAGGATGATATTCCATGGCACAAGCACATGGTATATATTTGGTCCTAAGTTCGTATAAGTTAAATGTGTAAATATTCTCATTACATATAGAATAATGAATAAACAGATCCTTAGGTCTATGAAAAACAAGTTTACCATTCATAGAGAACAAAAGTCATCCCTAATAACATAATTGTCTAAATACTTAAAGGATTTCCTTCTTTTATACAAAAAAATAAATCATTTGAAATAAAATATTTTCCATGAAGAACAATGTTTCATATTTTGATAATTTTTACCTGATCATTATCCTGAAAAGGGACATTGCCAATTCTCATCATTAAAATATTCTTAAATAATTCTTTTTCCGCAATCTTTTTTCTATAGAATCCATTATAAATTTACCAAATATTATTTTTGTTATAGTCTTTATTTATTCTTAAATGAAAAAATTTTAGTTTTTGAACCCAAACCTTATTCAGTATGATATTATCGAAAAGTAAGATTTTAGGAATCAACATTTTTCCAACATTTCTTTGTTGATAAAATGATACCTCTTTTTAAAGGAAATATTTATGAAAAATAAATAACAATGATTATATAATGAATATTTTTTCATATAGTGGACACCACATTGACATTTATTAAAAAGTGTATCTCAACTTGGAAAAAATATTTTATTATTAATAATATGATTTTTTTTCATAACCCCTTACAAAAAAATATATATTAGGTCTAATATGATATTAAATTTTATCAATGTTTTTCTTAACACTCATAACCCTAGATAAATTATTTTTCAATCTATAAATTTTATAATTCTTTTTTACAACTACATTTGTACCCTCAATATTATTTTTTTCAAACAAAATTTTAAAATATCTTTTTATAAATTAGTTTTTTGATAATTAGAATTTCCTTGTAATTTAGAAATATAATATTTCTGTAAATTATTTTTATCTATATCTTTAGAAAGATCTTATTTACCTATAGTTAATGGTAAAATTTTAAAAATTTCCTTCACATGTTTTTCTTGAGAAACATCATGCACGTTTTGAAATATTACAATTTTCCTTTTCTTGTAATTAGGAAATTCAAAAAACATTGTCGAAACATAATAATGAAATAATTTCACTAGATAAAGAATCTTATCAGTAAAATTATGTAAAACTATATTCAATATTACTATAATGATAATTAACATTTAATGTTTAATATATAAGATATTTATTTGTTAATTTAAAAATGAAATTATTTTAACCATTTGAATTTTGTTGCAAATTAATATATTATTATTACCTAAAAATTCATTATGTGATGAATTCTCAGAAGAAATGACTCCATAAAATTCACTCAAATGTATCTAAATAATTCAAAAATTTATTATTTTTATGATTTTAATACTCTTTAGAATTACCATATGAATTATTTATTTAATATCCTTTCTAGTCATTATTGGAAAATTTGGTATGATATTTCAAACATTCTAATATTCATAACATATCACAATTGGAAAATATTTTTTATCACTTTTCTCATTGTGATATTTCTTATTTCTATACAGAAATTCAATTTTCCAAAATCATTTTTCTATCCTTTTTGAATGATTGAAAAATTAATTTCCTGATTTTTATGTTTAATTACTATATTCCTAAAAAAAATTACTCTTTGTAGTATAATTTACAACATTTTTATTATACCGAGACTTACCAAAAATATTTGATGTAATTACAAAAGAATGTCCAATTTTTTTATTTTTTTTTCATTTTTTTATGTTTCTTTTAATTCATCCCTCATATTGAATTATGGTTCTTATCAAATAATGTTATGTAGTCCATGATATTTGGTCATCATTTAGTGACTAGAAATGTTATCCTTTTATTTATATAAAATTATCATTAAACTAGGTCATGGACCTCCCATGTAATATTATTATACCCTATTTTCATTGAATATATCTTGTAATGTTTTATTGATTTAATTCATGTAATAATTAACAAGTAATTATAAATAATAATTACTAAAAATTATATTATTATTTCTATATTCAAATCAATATTGAGTGATAACCTTAATAATTTAAATTAATTTACATACCATATAATTTCGATTACATGAGTAGTTGATTATATACCATATATATTTATTAATCATAAATGAAATTTAAATATAAAATACTAATCATTTCTATCTTACTTTTTGTAAATCCTTATCTATTTTTCTATTATCCTAAAGAATATATATTTTCATATTTATACTTTTCATTGAAATTTATTTTTACTATAATCAACGTAGTGATAAAAATATGAAATGAATATGAAAAAATGAAATGGTTTTATTTTTAATGTCTTATTATTTTATATAGTAAACCATTTCATGGTGAAGGTCATCGTTTCATGGTCATATGAACAACCGTGCATGTGTTTTTTCATAATTCATTTAAATTTCATTTTCCCCATACTATAGGTTGTTATAATCTAATTAAACATAATGTGATGATGATTATAGAATATCCATCATCTATAATTATTATTTATATGTTACAATATTTTATAAATAATTTAATTTCATTTTACAATGAGTTATTACATATTAAAAAATAACAAGAATGTTTCATTTACGGCAGAATGGATTTGTTATGTTTTTCAAAGAATAATGTATCACTGGATTACTATATAATTATTTTCAATCCATTGGAAATGGTAATATGATAAATGTTTGATACTTTTTATGAAACACTAATGTTAAAACTCATATTATATAATTTATTAAACTCTAGTTATAAAAGACTATGAGAATGAGAGAGATCCTTCTCAACAATTATGTGATTCATAACATGCCATGGATAAACTCTTAGTAGACAACCTTTTTTCTACTTATTACTGATCCACATCAACCATAGTGATAACTGAAAATGATCATTGTTTCATAAAATAAAATAAAGGATACTTTTTATATTTCAATAAATTTAGAATAATGTTTTTTATATTATGGAAGAATTATGTTTAGTTCTGTGTTTAAACTTTTGTTGGAAATTATTTTTCAAAATAATACAATAAAATTATATTAGACAATATTATAATTTAATTTTATAGACGATGATGTAGATAAAGAATATATGAGAAAATTATTTTTATATTAACCTTAGTATTTTTAATGAAAAATCTATGGTTGTCCTAGATATTTTCATATACATAACTTGTTTTTTACATGAACAAAATAGGGAGTGCATTAAAAAATATAAAACTACACTGTTATATAACAATATATCCATTTAAATACACTCTAAAATAGTTAATAATAAAAGTATGACATATATTATTGAATATGTCTTAAAAATATCCATGATTGGATTTGAATGATATTTCTATATCACAACAGTGACATAACTAAACGAGAACATTTCATTTTTTATAACAAAATACACAGAAGGCTCTTCCTGAAATGATAATTCCTATGAAATGATATGTTTTTTATTTTGAAAAAAATTTCAAATGGTAATAACCATGATGTAGTTTATAGAAAAATATTCATGGTTTTATATTTAATAATTTGTTTTTTTCATATTTTTAAAAAATATCATTTTTAAGGACCTGATGGTTATTGGTCTATTACCATGGTGGCTATAAATATTTAATTTTATTAAAATGATGTAATCTATGATAATTATGGTATTAAATTTCCAAATAATTTATAATGAGTTTAATATTATAATAAAAGGATACATATTTTTATTTTTATCTTTTCTTTTTAATTATTTTCAAATAATTATATGAAATATTATTATTAATAGAATTTAATTAGAAATTTATTTTGGCTAATCCAGAAGTGGATTTAGTGGAAATTATAATTTTATAAATAAAATTTAATATAATTAATTTTATGTAAATAAAATTCATATATAAAATAAGAAATATTAATATGGAATATAATGGGTTTATATTTTAATAAATATCATTTATTTTATACATGAGGGATTTCATTCTTTGAATTTTTTAATATGAAAATATTTGAATGATTTATTAAATAAATGTGAGATATACCATATTAATTATATATTGATTTTTTGTATATCTTTTTTTAATTATAATGTTAATATGATTGTTTATTTTTTATATTCCATTAATGTTTATGTAAATTCTATATTTATGAACTGTTCATTAATATAAATAATTGTCCTCATTTTTTAATTTATGAATATAAAAAAATTATAATTCATTGTTTATATTATATAGTTTGTACTAT
This sequence comes from Viscum album, assembly GCA_963277665.1. Taxonomy (NCBI): domain Eukaryota; kingdom Viridiplantae; phylum Streptophyta; class Magnoliopsida; order Santalales; family Viscaceae; genus Viscum; species Viscum album. The sequence goes on along the minus strand of OY728164.1, from coordinate 2,116,581,099 downwards.
TAAAAAAATGTTATATAGATCCTATCTTATTTATGAATAGTTAAATACTAGTTTTGAAATAATATATAGATCTATTCTACCAGAACTTTGATTTTATTATGGGTTTTGAACAATATTGTATATTTTGGTTTTCATTTATACATATTTGTTTTTATTATTCTTTTATATATAATCTCTCTATTATATATTAACAAGTGGATATTGTAACTCTGGATAAGGCATTTTATTAGACTATGTAATTAGGCATAGTCAATAAATACATGAGTGGGATAAAAATCTAAAAATAAATTCTCTTATGGGAATTTTACTATAATATGATTTTACGAATTCACCTAACTTGGTTTCAAGTACATTATTAATGTAATTAATCATGATATATGTTATTATAATTTACCTTTTTCAGTATGTAATTCAAATCATGAGTTGTATTAGGTTCTACAAAATTAATATTTTATAAATTTATAAATTTTTGTTATTGTTTGAGTTTTTGGAATTAATTACTAATATGTATGTATACAGAAATAAAAAATATGAAATAATATTAGAAAATTATAAAAATTCTTTAATAATACATAGTTTTAAATTTATTCAAAAAAATACTTATCTAGGCCTATATCATCGAAATGGCTAGGCCATGACAATGTAGGGATCAAAAAACTTATCCTATTTTTTGAAATTAAAATATAGGTAACGGAAATTATATTAATTATTAGTATCAAATATGTGCATTGGGTAACATTTTAATCATAATTACAATTTTTTTTATAATAATTGATTTGATTTTGGATAATATATGTGGTACTATTTTTAATGGGTTGCCGTTTAACTATCCAATGTCAATATATGATATGATTTACATTACTGTGTAAAAGAATATATGTGTGATTATAAAAAACAATGTCAAATCAACGAATCTAGGAAATAAATATTGTATAATTATAAAATATTTTGTATATTAATAGAACTCATAATTTTACTATTAATATAATTAAAAAGAAATATTAAAGGATTGTACAACATGATATTAATCCCATTAAAACATGTATTATGTAAAAAAATCCCCATTATCAAATTTTATTTTAAGATTTACTAAATAATTAAAAAAACTAATAGAAGTAACTTCTAAGACTAGTATAGGTACACCAAAATAATTTTCAATTTATATAGAAAATTCTATGAGTCGATGGACCACCATTTTATGAAACCATATATAGATAAATTTTTTCAAGATGTTATATATTGTTATAATAATAATTTTAAACTTTTTCATAATGTATAATAATTGATTAAAGATTATAAAAATATCATGCTTCAAAATAATCATGATAATATTCATACTTTTACTCTAATAAGTATCCTCAAATAGGATTTAACCAGAACAACTAAGACACAAAATATACAAGGTCTATAATGAACTCTCTTTTCATAATATGTTTAATGATATATCAATCTTACCACATATAATAAAAATCATTTGGAATGGTAATTACATAGAAATGCTATGGTAAGTTCTCAATCAAGATCTAAATATATTCCCTACATTAAAATCACTATAATAAATGTATTTAAAATTAATATTTGTTTATTATTTGAGTGATTATACAAAAACATTATCTGATCTATTCCATTTTATTACGATATATGATATCAAAATCAAAGTTAATAGTTATGTTCCTAATACATAAGTGTAAAAGTTTAAGATTAAAGAAGATGACTATGTGGATGAATAGTTAAACCATGTCATTGAAAGTTAAAATATAGTTTATAATAAAAGGAAAATGTTTCTATTTTGGAAAATTCCTTCACTATATATATATTTTCCCAATAAAAAATGTTTATTATATGAAATATAATGAATATTATATGTTCTTTAATCATATTACACCCCATTAAAGCGATGTTGATAAGAAAACTATAGACTCTCAACTCATGAAATCAATATGATTAGAGGAGTACATTACATTATGGTAATAGTGTTATTACATTTTTTAGACTTCTACAGACTTAATTTACAATCACAATTGGATTTTTTCTCTGTGTTCCTTTGAAAAATAAAATCAATTATTTTAATAAAAATTAACATGATATCTTTACTAATTTAAGGATATTTAAATTCAAAATGGTGCTATAGAGACTCTGGTGGTGCTAATAATACGGAAAGGTGAAATATACTTATGAATAAGTTGACTATAGAGTTTAATTTTTATTCCATGTCATTACCATTAAAATATGATTTTAGGAAGAACAAAAACCTTTTCTATCATTCAAAACCTAGTCACCTAAGTAATAATTTTTCAAAAAATACCAAATTGGATATAATAAATATCCTAGAGTATCTAATTTTTTTTATTAATTTTATAGAAGTCAATAAATATATTTTAAAATGAGTTTGATACCAATTATAGATTTTTTAAGTCTTATAAATATATTTTAATTAAAAACTAAGAATGAAGTGATAAATTAATAAAGATGTATGTAATCAAATTATGGATCAAAATAATTTAACATAAAAGGGGTTTATATAATAGATTGCATCAAATTTAATGTTTATATGGAATTTTTTTTTCAATTTTCATCTTATATTATCATATGTAACATTATCTTTTCATTATAAATAAAAATTTTATAAAAAAGTTTTTATTTCCATAAATATGTTATTTTTTTATTTTTTAATAACATCATTGAATAAGAAGGAATGAAAATTTCATTTTAAAATAAAAAATATGTATTTATGTTATTTTCATTAATATTATACATTATTGTCTCTACATAATAGTCACACATTTTAATTAATAATAACATATTTCTATATTTTTATTCTAAACCCATAGAATGAAATATAATTAATAGTACCAAATATATTATTTATCAAATATTCACTATAATGAAGTTAACTTTAATTTGATAACCAAAAATATTTTGTGCTTTATAATTACTTGTTGAGTCAATAAGGTTTTACTTATGACTTTTCCATTCCATCTTGTTTTGAAAATCACAAACACCTTAAACTTAAGCAAATATATATTTTACTTCTCTAAGGAAAATTTCCTTCCTTAAGGAAATTTACCCTAACCTAGATTTCCTTATACATATCAATATTTTTTCTTAAGTAAAAATATCAGATTCATACCTAAAAACCTCAGAATTTTATAATAATTAGATATGAAGCATTTTATTTTAGGTTCTAAATTCTGGATATGAACTGTAATGAAGTTCCACACCGAATTCTAGATACGAACTCCAATAATGTTCCACTCCAAATTCTGGATACGAACTCTAATAAAGTTCCACTCTGAATTCTGGATACAAACTCTAAAAAAGTTCCACTCCAAATTCTGGATACGAACTCTAACAAAGTTCAACACCAAATTATGGATACAAACTCTAATAAAGTTCCACTCCGAATTTTGGATACGAACTCTAACAAAGTTCAACTCCGAATTCTGGACTCCGAACTTTTATGAGTTCAACTCTGAACTTTTACTAGTTCAAATTCGAACTATTATGAGTTTGAATCCGAACTATTATGAGTTCGACTCTGAACTTTTACTAGTTCGACTCTGAACTCTTATGAGTTCGACTGCGAACTTCTACAAATTCGACTCCAAACTCCGTAAGTTCAGATTCTGAACTCTAGTGAAACCAGACTCCAATTTTCCATAGAAATTCAGACTCCAGATTTCTACAGAATTCAGGTTCTGAATTCCTATAAAACAGAATCTGAATATCTTTTTATTATAGACTCTGAATTCCATTTTGGTTAGACTACGAACATTTATTTTCCTAAATTATTAATTTCAATATTTCTTATGCTTACACTTGTTTCATTATAAAACTATGTCGTGCTTTCAGTTACACAAGTTTTGTTATAAAACAATGTCATCCATTCTATTTCTAACTAATCGTTGGTTGAGTGACACGTGTACAGGTCCCTCTGAAATTTAAGGAAAATATGACCGTTGGAGGAGGGAGTCGATCGTTCCAACTATTCCAATAAATAAAAGCTCATTTTAATGAGATCAATATAACTTCTACAACTGGACAACTCGTGCTTACATGCTGTTGAAGTGATTTCTAGAGGGAGAGGCTCTTATCAACTCTCAAGATTCGTGCAGAAAGTTTGAACGGCTAGTTCAAACTTTGACTTGTACAGATTGCTTCGTGCGACTCCGATTTTTGGTGAATAAAATTGAGGGCTTTTGGAGATAGGAAAAAAGAGGTGTCGACTTCCTTGAAGTTCGAGGTCTTCCTTGCTGAGGAAGGCAGAGGTTCCAACTACCTTGAAGTTGAGGGCTTGCATGGATAATAAGACAGAGACTCTGATCTTCGTATCGAGGGATTACCCTGGTATGGGTAAGACAGACTTGCTTGAAAGTATAAATCAAGGTACCTTTATCCAAGGTTGTTTCATACCCTTCTCTTTGGTTTAAAAGATTTATATCTTGTTACTTGTAGTTTTACTATTTAATTTTCCACTGCATTGTGTATTGTAAGGAAAGTATAATCTTCTTATATTTCCTTACACTTATACTTTGATTAATTTAGATTCTATACGCTATAAGGTAGAATATCATATTGTAAGCTTTGGTTAAGTTTCAATTTATGGATCCATATTTCTGGAACCTTTTTTCAGAATCACTTTCCAGATTTAAGCAAGTGCATAGAACTAGAAGTGTGTAACTTTATACTTTGTTCCAATCTTTCATTGGTGATTAGAGGTGTTGTGAATTTACTTACTTTAACTTTATTAAACATAGATCTTTCCTTGTTTAAGGAAATTTTTAAATTGTACAATTCACCCCCTCTTGTATATTGAGCATCTACATCGTTATTTTGATCCTACAATTGGTATCAGAGGTTGGAAACCTCATAATCTATACCAATCTCACATTTTTTGTCAGTGCTGGTTCTGAAATAATTATACTCACATATAAGTTTTTCTTACTCAGTTTTTCATTGTTCTATATTTTCCTTGCTTAGGAATATTCTCCTTGAATGCAAACTTTTTTTATTAACAAGTTTTTGTGTAGAAAGATTTTTGAGATGGTAGGTTTAAATGTTGGTTCCATCGATAATCTAAATCCTACAATACCACCAATTTTTGATGGCAATGACTATGAGTATTGTAGAGATCGAATGAAGACTTTTGTTATCAATACTGGTGTAGATAACTTTTTTATGCTTACTGGAGGTTATAAAATTCCTGATAAGGAAGTTAGTGCTTTCACAAACAAAGAGAATCATGATTATCAATTAAACTATAAGGTATGCAATACTCTACTATGTTCAATGACTAGGAACATATATAACCAAATTTCTTCTTGTGAAACAGCTAACTATATACGGAAGATACTTGAAGTTACTCATTTTGGTACATCTAAAGTGATTGAGACTAGAAGAGCTATGTTGAGAGCTGAGTATCATGGTTTTAACTTTCCTTATGGAGATCCCATCTATAGGATGAAACAAAGGTTTATGACAATTATTAATAGCTTAAAATCAATGAGAGAGAAAGGTCTGGATGATGAAGGTCTTGTGGAAAATATTATAGATATTATGCCTAATGAGTGGGAATCAAAGAGAATAGATATTGATAAGAACATGAAGGTAACTCAAATTTCTCTTGATGAACTATTTGGAACTCTTCTCTAACATGAAACAAGGATGAAGAGAGATACTGACAACATCAAGAACAATAATGGGAATGGTACTGTTTCTTTTACTACTACATCAAATTATATGAAAGAAAATACTCCTGAGAGAGTAACTAGATCCAAGTCTAATAAGGTTACTATCCAATCCGAATCTAGTGAGAGTGAAGTCTTAGGGAATGAGTTAGCTAATCTTGCTCGAAGAGTGAACAAGATAACTGGTCAAAGAAATTTCCAATCCAGGTATAAGAAAAATGAGAGGAAAGATAAGAAATATTTAGAGGTCACATGCTATGAATAAAAGAGAAGTGGACATATATGACCTGATTTCCCTATACTTAAAAATAAAGAAAGGAAAGAGAGGAATTCTGAAAGGAACAAGAAGAAGTTCTATAAATCCAAAGCTAAGAAAATTCTGAAAGCTAATACTACATGGAGTGCTAGCTGTGGAGACTCTTTAGAAAGTGAATCTTCAGAATATGATTCATCAGATCAGAAGAATATGGGATTCATTTCTAATAATTCTTTTCCACATACTTGTCTTATGACAAAGGTACGCTCTGCTGAGGCTTTAACAAATTTATCTCTTGATAAGAATTAATATTATGAAAATAGTACTTATAATGAAGATACTTCATCCTTAGAAAATGAAGAACCTTAATATGAAGAAGTATCTAGATTTTCCAAGTTACATGAAGAAAAAAATTGTAAAATTTATAAGAAATTAGACATGGAAAATACTAGGGAAGATGTTCTTACAAAAGAGATTTCAGATCTTTCTTCAGATCTTAAGGATAAAGAAGAGCTTATAGAAAAACTTTCTAAAGACCTTGAGAAAGCAAATTATGATAGGGAAGAAATTTCTAAAGATCTTAAGAATGCTACTTTAAAGATAAAAGTTTTTGAGGAAAAATCTAACTCCAAGGAAATGATTCCTTAGGATAGGAATTTAGTCATTAGACTAAAATCCAAAATTTTTTCTCTTAAGAAGCTTCTTGCAAAATTTACCTATAGGAAGGAAAATTTTGACAAGATGTATTCTCAAATTAAACATCACGGTAACACTTCTGGAGTAGGTTATAATCACCAAAAACCAGTTTTCAAAAACAACTATTTTGTTCCTTCTAAATCCCCCTTTTTCACTAAGTGTCAAAGTGGTGGGCATTGGAAGAAAAATTGTTCATTGAATAAATTTCAATATCTTGGGTTTCATAAAGAATATTTCTCTAAAAAAATGTGGATACCCAAAATTTTTTTATCTGTAAATCTCAGATCCAAACAAGTTTGGATTCTGAAAGTCTAATTCTTTTCTTATTTTCAGGAAAACAAAGGAAGTACCAACAAAAATACTTGGTACATGGATAGTGGATGTTTCTGGCACACAACCGGTAACAAAAACTATTTTGAAAAGATTATCAAGACGAAAGGAGGAAAAGTAACATTCGAAGATAATACTCAAGGAGAAATTGTTGGTATAGGTAATATTGTTCTTCTTGGTAAAACCTTGATTTCAAATGTTTTGTTTGTAAAGGGTCTTAAGCGCAACCTCATTATCATAAGTAAATTATGTGATGAAGGATACCTTGTGAATTTTAGGAATGATAAGTGCTTAGTACACAATTCCAATGAATAATTTATTCTTTTTACCCAGAGGCAAGAGAATATTTACATTTTGAACTTAAAAGTCCTTAGGATCCAAGACATACCTTGCCTTAGTGCAATGGAAGATCATTCTTGGTTATGGCATAGAATACTAGGTCACTATAAACTAAGGAAATTATGTAAACTCTCTATGAAGAAACTAGTTAAGGATATACCGGAGCTTAGATTTGGTTCTTCTAATTTTTTTGATCCTTGTCAATATGGAAAGAACCATAAATCTAGTTTTAAATCAATTGGTGATGTCTCAACAACTGATGCGTTATAGTTAGTGCACATGGATCTTTTTGGTCCAACACAAACTGGAAGCATTGGAGGCAAATACTATGTGTTTGTTCTAATTGATGATTACACTAGATTTACATGGGTATATTTTCTAGCAATGAAGTCTGAAGCATTTTCTTATTTCAAAAGTTTTAGAGACCAAGTTAAAAATGAGAAAAAGCGTCCATTGAAAACTATTCATAGTTATCATGGTAGAGAATTTCAAAATTATGATTTTGAAACTTTTTGTAGTAGAAAAGGTATTACTCAAAACTTTTCAGCACGTAGAAATCCTAAAAAAATGGTGTAGTTGAAAGAAGAAATAGAATTCTTCAATAGATAACTAGAACCATGTTGAGTGAATATTCTATAGCTCTATAATTTTGGGCTGAAGCTGTAAGTACTGCTTGTTATATAATAAATCAAGTTTTGATTAGACTTTTTCTTAATAAAACTCCTTATGAGTTATGTAATGGTAGGAATCCAAGAACTTCCTACATTAAGGTTTTTGGTTTCAAGGTATTCATCCTGAATACTAAAGAAAACCTATAAAAATTTTCACCAAAATCTGATGAAGGAATTTTCTTAGGCTACTCCACAACTTCTAAGGCCTATAGAGTTTTTAATAAAAACACTTGTACTGCTGAGGAAACAGTACATGTAAAATTTGATGAAACTAATCCTTTTATTTTTAAACTATCCCAAACTACATCCTCAGATGTGTTTTCAAAAACTGATTATCGACCTTTGATAGCAGATTTTTCTGATAAGGAAAATGTTCAAGAAGATGCTTCTGAAACATTTACCCCAGAAGACTTTCTACCCTATGTTGATGAACAAGTGTTACAAAACCCAAATAAGGTGTTTCTAAAGAATCATCCCAGTGATAGTATCATTGGTGATGTCAATAAACCTATAAGGACTAGAAGTTCCTTAAGAAATGAAGTAGAACATCTAGAATTTCCTTCCCAATTAGAACCAAAAAGCACTGATGAAGTTTTAGGTGATGATGATTGGATCAAAGCCATGCAAGATGAGATAAATGAATTCAAAACGAATAATGTCTGGACCTTGGTTGAAAGACTTAAGTAAACTTCTGTTATTGGAGTTAAATGGGTCTTCAGAAATAAGTGTGATGAAAATGGATTCATAGTTAGAAATAAAGCTAGACTAGTTGCTAAAGGCTATAATCAACAAGAAGGAATATACTGTGAAGAAACTTATGCTCCAGTAGCTAGACTTGAATCTATTCGTATTTTACTTACCTTTGCAGTATTATTTAATTTTAAACTTTTTCAAATGAATGTAAAATGTTCTTTTCATAATGGTTATGTTCAAGATGATGTTTTTGTTGAACAACCTCCTGGTTTTGAAGATACAAAACATCCTGATCATGTTTTTAGACTTACCAAAGATTTGTATGGCCTTAAACAAGCCCCACGATCTTGGTATGATAGAATTATAGGATTTTTGATTCAAAATTACTATGTTAAGGGAAATGAAGATCCAACCCTTTTTATCAAGAAATATAAGAAAAATGTTTTGATTGTTCAAATTTATGTTGATGACATTATATTTGGTTCAACTCATCAATCTTTAACGGATTCCTTTGCGGATATAATGAAATCTTAGTTTGAAATGAGAATGATGGGTGAGTTAACATTATTCCTTGGTTTTCAAATTTCTCAAAAACTAGAAGGAATCTACATTTCCCAACATAAGTATATTAAAGATCTTCTTAAAAAGTATATTTATCCAAAAACTAGGATTATAAGTACTCTTATTGGTACCTCAAACACACTTGATCTTGATGAAGCTGGGAAACTAGTAGATCAAACATATTTTAGAGGTATGATATGAAGCCTACTATACATGATAGCTAGTCGAATAGACTTAATGTTTTCAGTATGCTTATGTGCAAGATATCAATACAATCCTAAGGAATCTCATTTAAAGGTAGTTAAAAGAATTTTTCACTACTTAAAGGGAACCATGGATTTAGGATTATTTTATACTTATGGAAATGATTTTATCTTAAAAAGCTTTTCAGATACTGACTTTGGTAGATGTAGAATGGATAGAAAAATAACATCCAGAACTTGTCATTTCTTGGAAGATTCATTAGTTTCTTGGTCCTGCAAGAAGCAACACTCAGTATAACTTTCCACTGCTAAAGCTGAATATGTAGCAACTGGAAGTTGTTGTACTCAAGTGTTGTGGATGCAACACACACTCACAGACTATGGCTTAAGTTTTACTAAAACTCAAATTTTGTGTGATAAAAAAAGTTCCATTTCCCTTAGTAAAAACCATGCTCATCACTCTCGTGCAAAACACATAGATATTAGGCATCACTTTCTTAGGGATCACACACTTAATGGAGATATCATTCTTCAGTTTATCGGAACGCAAGATCAACTTGCTGATATTTTCACAAAATCTTTACCCTCTGATAGATTTGAATACATTAAACAGAAGTTAGGAATGATAATCGTAAGATAATCCTTCTTCATTAAATTTTTGTTGATCAATTCTCCTTACAGTAATAAACTCCTTTTCATAGTGGTAGTACATTTTCTTGATAACATAAAAAAACTTTTTTAGTTTTTTTAAAATAAAACCTTTTGTAACCAAAATTTTCGTAGTTAGTTTTTTTTTCAAGCTTCTGTAATCAAAATTTTTGTAGTCAGTTTTTTTCCCTCTCAAAATTTTCAATTTTTTTTTCGTAATGAGTTTTTTTCAAAATTTCTGGAACTAAAATTTTCGTAATGAAAATTTTCGGAACTAAAATTTTTAGAAAGGAAATTTTCCGAACTGATAATTTTCGTAATGAATTTTTTTCGTACTCAATTTTTTTTAATGAGGATTTTCATAATGAGAATTTTTTTAATGATAATTTTCGTAATGAGAATTTTTATAATGAGAATTTTCGTACTCATATTTTTTCATAGCGAGTTTTTCGTAGTTGGTTTTTCGTAGTCAAAATTTTCTTCAAGAATAATATCACCTATTACAAACAAACTTCCTGGCCAATCCGAAAGGTATGATTTCCTTACTTTAGTAATTGAAAATATATTTTACTTGCTGGTGTTTTTGTACGTGTTTTAAAAATTTTCAGATTCTAGTTTTCTTAAACCCGGATGTTTTTCTTAAAATCTCAAAAGATAGCAGTCAGGTTTTCCTTGTGGTTTGTATCTCAACTGTCAGATAAAATCTTAATGTATCTCAACCATTTGATCAACCGTGGAAACTGAACCGTTGTCTCAACGCCTATATAAAGGGGACCCCTAAGGGTCGTCCCACGTCGGTTTTTCAAAGATTTCGCGTCTCGAAGCCTTGAATCTCTTCTTAAGGACCGTTCCGATCTTTCTGAAGCCCATTCCAAATCCTTCAGAACTCTCCATTAAGAATGTCTGTTGAAGCTACATACCAAGATATGTCTACCTCAAAGCCAATCTCAAAATGGATAGTTTACAAGGAGAGGTTAGTGCATCCAAGATTCTTCAAGTATAATTCTATTATAACTAAGAATATCAAATTGAATGGCTGGGAGAATTTTTTCCTATCGAAACCAGAGAAACAAGATCCAGTTTGTACAGATTTTCTCATTGAGTTCTATAAGTCTATTTCCTTCCTTGAGGAAGATGGAAGAGATTTCTTTTCTTTCAAGTCTTATGTGAAGACTTTCAAATTATCTTACACCAAGGCTGCATGTTTGGTGGGTTTGACTTATAAAGGTGAAGCTGAGTTCTGTTCACATAAGCTTCCGGATGAGCAAGGAAGTTTCAAAAAAGTGAAGGCATTGAAATGTCTTGGACATAAATATTTCAAGACTGCTATGATTGCCCATCTCACTTAGAATAATCGAATTCTACATCTATGGGTGCAAGGTTTTCTCATACCAAGAAGGGGTGACAAGGATAATCTGAAGAAGAGTGACATTTACGTCCTAGATTTTTTGGTAAATATAAGGAAGATAAATCTGATGAGACATATTTTGATTATAGTTAAGAATATCAAATAAGGGAATTTGAAAGCTCAGATCATAATGTATCTGACCCTGATTTCCAAAATCATCATCAGATGTCATGACTCTTTCAAAGTTACTTGCACTTCTATGAAAATAAATTGCATGGTAATGGTGGTTAGTGATGATACTTTAAAGAAGGATAAAAATGGGTTTTCCAGATTAATCCTGAGAATTCTACCCTTTACCAGAAGAAGAGGCTGAGACCATTCTAGAAAATGTGGAGAAGGATGAACCAGAAAAGAAAGTTACTAAGAAGAGGAAGCTTAAGGAAGTGGTTGCTGAAGAAAAAACACCCAAATCTAAGGAGACCCACTCTGCACCTCCCAAGCCGAAGAAAAATAAAGCATACCCATATGAAGTGGTGACTAAGTGGAGAAAAGACAAGGAGAATAGAAAAGAAGTGGATCCACAGTTCGGATTGGACCCTGCTAAGGATAAGGCCTTAAAAGAGAAAGCTGTGGATGAGTTAGAAAAACAAGAAAAAGAGAAGAAGATGAAGAAGAAAATGTTTGAATCCAAGGTTGTTCAATCTCTTTTGAATGCAACATAGATGGATTTTGAGCAGATTATGGTTTCGGAAACTTTCCTTACTGAACCACTATAAGAGACTCCAACAAAGAAACAAATCACTCCAAAAACGTCCAAAGGGAATGAAGTTGTTGAAAGAATAGAAGAAGAAGTTGTTGAGAGAGTAGAGGTAGAAGAAGAAGAAAAAGGATGCGATGATCTTGATGACATGATCAAGAAAGTAGAAGATTATCAAGAAAAGGCTGAATCTGCAATAATTTTCACTCCGAGAAAGGGAGTTGAGAAAGAAAGTAAGAAGTATGATGATAAGCAAGAGTAAGAGGAATAATTTTTTTTCATGATGAGGAAGAATCCTATGAGAATAATTTTCTTGAAGAAGGAACAGAGAAGGAGAAAATTGAAGAAGAAAAAATTGTTCAACTATCAGAAAGTGAGGAAGAATCTCTTGATGATCAACCCATTCCGAAAACAGATAAATGTAAGCAAGTGATCATGGATACACTAATAAAATATATCATCAGAAAGAAATAAGATGGTGGTTCTTCTAAATGGAAGTTGGTGCAAATTGAAGAATAAAAATCTCCAAGTAAGGTCTCTGATTCGGAGTCATCACCACATGGTCATGACTTTTTTGTTGAATCTTTGAAAAATCTGGTGGACCCCATTCCGATATTTCCCACTATTGACTCCAGATTCCAGATGCTGCAACATAGTTTGAATCAGAAGTCAGAATCCTTATCTATGGTGATGGATACGTGTATAAAGATTGAGGTTGACCATATAAATTTCATTATCAATTATGATGTACACAAGAAATCATGTAGCAAAATCACTTTGTGGTCTTAGAAAATTGAAGAAGGCATGGATCAGTTTGATAATTTTCAGAATGAGGTAAAAGATGCCTTTGACACCGAGGATTCCAAGATTAAGAATCCTCATAATGAGCTGATCATTGAGAAAAGTTCTCAGAGTCAACAAGTGAAATAACTGAATGATAAGGATAACTCTCTTGCTCAAAATTTTATAAGGGATATAGATCTATGGATTGAGCTTGAGAAAAGAATTTTAAAGCAAGATGAGTTAGTGAAGATGATGGAAGAGGCCATGAAGACTCAGGTAGAAGCTTTGAAAGCTCAAGATGAAAGGATAAAAGATTCGGAGAGGCAAGCTGAGGAGGATCAGAGATATTTGATGAAACGGAAAACCTTATTAAGGAATCTAATCCTTAAGGAAAAGGAATATAAATAAACTCACTCCGATATTTTTTTTTGTATTTGTCTTTCCTTGTAAAATTTTTCTCAACTCTAATGAAATTGTTTCCTGGTTGTATCTTGTATTGTTATATACTAATGTTTCAGGTACTCTATTTTATTTCCATTCCCTTAAATTCTTTTTTAAAATCACAAAGGGGGAGAAGGAAAAAGAACTACTTAAAAGAGGATAAGGAAAAATTTATAATGGAGAAGGAAAAATTTATAAGTAAAATATCCTTAAAAGTAAGGGGGAGTTTCTCATTACTATGTTTTTAATTCCCATGAAATTGAAAACTCCACTATGGAAATTCAGAATACAATCCTTAGAGTTTCAATGCCTAAGGGGGAGTTAGTTGAATTCATCATCATTCATGAACAAAGGGATATAAGTTTTAATTTCAAAGTCTAATAGAACTTTCAAATTCCTTATATTCTTTTTCGTAAGGTTGTTTGTGCTTTCCAAAAAGGGGGAGATTTTTGAGTCAATAATGTTTTCCTTATGAATTTTCCATTCCTTCTTATTTTAAAAATCACAAAAACCTTATACTTAATCAAATATATATTTTACTCCTCTAAGGAAAATTTCCTTCCTTAAAGAAATTTACCATAACCGAGATTTCCTTATACATATCAATATTTTTTTAAGTACAAATATCGAATTGATACCTAAAAACCTCGAAATCATATAATAATTAGATATGAATCATTCTATTTTAGGATCCAAATTCTGGATATGAACTGTAATGAAGATCCACTCTGAATTCTGGATATGAACTACAATAAATTTCCACTCTGAATTATGGATACAAACTATAATAAAGTTCCACTCTGAATTCTAGATACGAACTCTAATAAAGTTCCACTTAGAATTCTGGATACGAACTCTAAAAAAGTTCAACACTGAATTCTGGATACGAACTCTAATAATGTTCCACTTCGAATTCTGGATACGAACTCTAACAAAGTTCAACTCTGAATTTTGGACTCCGAACTTTTATGAGTTTGACTCCAAAATTTTAATAGTTCAACTCCGAACTATTATGAGTTCGAATATGAAATTTTACTAGTTCGACTCTGAACTTTTATGAGTTAGACTATGAACATCTACAAGTTAGACTCAGAACTTTGTAAGTTCAGATTCTGAACTCTGGTGAAACCAGACTCCGAATTTCCTTAGAAATTCAGACTTCAAATTTCTATAGAATTCAGGTTCTGAATTCCTATAAAACAGAATCAGAATATCTTTTTATTACAGACTCCAAATTCTATTTTGGTTAGACACCGAACTTTTATTTTCTTACATTATGAATTTCAATTTTGCTTATGCTTACACTTGTTTAATTATAAAACGATGTTGTGATTTCAGTTACACAAGTTTTGTTATAAAATGATGTCATCAATTCCGTTTCTAACTAACAGTTGGTTGAGTGACACGTGTACTAGTCCCTCTGAAATTTAAGGAAAATATGACCGTTGGAGGAGGGAGTCGACCGTTCCAACTGTGCCAATAAATAATAGCTCATTTGAAAAAGCTCAATACAACTTGGACAACTTTAAAACTCGTGCTTACATGCTGTTGAAGTGATTTCTAGAGAGAGAGGCTCTTATCAACTCTCAAGATTTGTGAAGAAAGTTTGAATGACTTCTTCAAACTTTTCCTTGTGCAGATTGCTTCGTGCGACTCTGATTGTTGGTGATTACAATCGAGGGCTTCCAGGGATAGGAAGACAGAGGTGCCTACTTCCTTGAAGTTCTAGGGCTTCCTTACTGAGGAAGAAAGAGGTTCCAACTACCTTGAAGTTGAGGGCTTGCAGGGATAGCAAGAAAGAGACTCTGATCTTTGTATCGAGGGCTTACCCAAGTGTAGGTAAGACAAACTTGATTGAAAGTATAAATCAAGGGACGTTTATCCAAGGTTGTTAGATACCCTTATCATTGGGTTAAAATATTTATATATTGTTACTTGTAGTTTTACTACTTGTTTTTCCTCTGAATTGTGTATTGTAAGGAAAGTATAATCTCTTTATATTTCCTTACACTTTTACTCTGATTAATTTAGATTCTATATGCTATAAGGTAGAATCTCATATTGTAAACTTTGGTTAAGTTTCAATTTTCAGATCCATATTTCTGGAACCTATTTTCGGAATCACTTTCTAGATTTAAGAAAGTGCATAGAACTAGAAGTTTTTAACTTCATACTTTGTTCCAATCTTTCATTGGTGATTAGAGGTGTTGTGAATTTTCTAAGTTTAACTTTTTTAAACATAGATATTTCCTTATTTAAGGAAATTTTTAAAGTGTACAATTCACGCCCCTCTTGTATATTGAGCATCTGCATTAATTGTTTGGAGAAATAATATTTTGTAATAGTCTAGTGGGAGTATATTTGAACATCACAAAGTTCATAAGGTTTCAAATAAAGTAATATTTCAATAAAATATAAAGTGAGAGTTATAATAAATTTGAATGGAATTTAGGATATGCTGGTAAAATGATATTAATTTGAAGTGTTCCATTTAGGATTTTCACCAAATGATATGAATAAAATTTTAAAATTAAAATACTCTATATAAAATATTCACCATTAAAAGAGATAAATATTTGGATTAAAAAATTGTATGAAATAATGAAATTATATTTTGTGAAGAAAATATGATTATAGATTTTTTAATGATATGGCCATGAAAAATTACATAGTTACGCAATGATTTTAGAAAAACAAATAAAATAGCAATCAAAAGGCCACTTTAGTGTTCTATCATATAGAATAGGATTATACTGGATTTAATGTATGGGTTTTTACAATAATAATATAGATTATGAACATATACATTTATATAATGTTCCATTTTATACCAAGATTTGTCTTTAATTTATCATTCGTTCTTACTGTCTATATAAATTACATGAAGTATAATGATAATTATCCTCATAAAAAACCTAGTTATCCTAAATGGATGTTCATTAAAATTTATTATTGTTTTTATGATATGTAAAGTCTAATAAGGTCAATATTTTATACAATGATTCAAAAGGATATTTAGAGTCCAAAATTCAGTATATTCATATATTGGAAACAATTAGTAAAATAAGTAGTGTCACACACAATGACATTTGATAATTAAGTGTTTATATTTAATCTAAATCCACATTATAAGAGGATGTAAAGAATCATACCAAGTAAACCTGAATACTTTGAAACCACTCATATTTTATCCATGAGTATGAGATATTGAACATGTTTTTTTATATTATTGATAATGTTATGATTTTTAAATCCCATATTGGAATTATTCTCTCATATATTGAGTTTCCAATATTGTCCAAAGATTATGGAAAAACATTAAGTATATATTTATACCAATATTAAAAATACGTGTACTTATTTTTTTTAGGGTTATGTAAACCATTAATAAATCAATGTGTATTACATGTAATGTTTTAATTTATTATATCAATACATGATATATGAGTTGAGAATATATGTGTTTGTTATATGTGATTGAAATAATTTACATATCATATTCACTCAATGTATTATAAAATAAAAGTATACAGTTTTTTTCCAATATTATAATTTTATTTTAATTTTCATACAACTATGTTTTATGTAATTTATCATTATTACCATGTCTAGATAAATATACAAGTAAAAAAATCTATTTTTTTGAATGATTATTTTTTTTGTTTCAAGTATTTTTTCAAAAATAAAGTGATCTACTTAATATTTATTTTTAGGATGTAAAAAATTATTTTTCATTAGTTTTAAAAAATTATCTTATATGATTTTACAGGTTGTGAAAAGTCATGAAATCATAACCAAAAAGAGTTTTAGAGAATATTCATGGATTGTTTTTTATATGGTTTATCAATAAGTAACATATGACATGGCTAATTTTTAAAATTAATATGTTCTATGATACATGAGTGAAAGTGAGTAATTAATAGAAATCTAAAAAAGAGAAAACCATTCCAGAGCAGTATTAACCAAATAATAGTTTTTTCTCTAATTTAAACCATGTCATTATTCTATTCATGGAAGTTCATGTGTTTTATAATAAATAATGTAGATTTTTTTTCCAAAAATTTTATATTATGATTAGTCGAGACATCATGTGAATATTATTGATGTTAAAAAACATTATCAATAATTATCATAGATGAAATATGATTGAGATAATTAATTCAGTAGAAAAGACAGATTTCCATGTATCTTGAGATGCATGAGACAATATCTATATGTTGTATACAAGTACAATTATTTTATTTAATGAACGTACATCATGAGAAAGATAGACCCCTATGATAGGTCCATTCAAATATTCCTTATCAATTCATTTCAAGGATTTGAACATTACATTTCATATTTCAAGGAATGTGATGATTTCAACATGTAAGATATCTACTTCTATGATTTTCACAACCTAAAAAACCTACAAAATACTTTATTATGTAAGACAATATCTCAAATTCCCTCACTCATGATTTTAGTAAAATTTTATTTAATTTTATTTTTTATTTCAAAGCTCCCATCCTGGATGAATATAAATCATTTGAGGGACTAATTCTCCTAACAATTCAAAATTTTAAATTATTGAAATGTTACAAGAAATAGTTCTATAAGAACCAAACTGGATAAAAAATTAGAGATATTACAATATAAAAGTGAATATGGATCATGTGACACATGTATAACTTATATATATTCATTCATGAAAACACCATACATGAAACTAGTATTATGTACATTAAACCAATGGACATATTCACTATCATGGGTCATGTAACATCAAATCTTGTTTCTCTTATGAAATGGATATAAAGACAAATTCATAATCCTTATGATGTAAAATGAATTAAACCCTTTTTTTAAAAAAATTTTAATTAACATATTCCATTAAACTATATATATTAGTGTAACCAAATGACCCAAAATTGTAAAAAATTTACAACATGTGTTTTTATTCATGCTCTAAAAAGATATGTTTCATGCCTCTTTATGGTCCAATACCAAGAGAAAAAAACATACCATACATAATATCATTCATGATTTGTTAAAACCCATTACTTCCTGAAATAATAAAACCTATGTATACTTTCCATTTAGACCCTAATTTTTTACCTCTGAACCATGATAATAATAACATGATCTACATACCAACTGGACGTTGAACTGTGGCCACCTAGTATAAAGAGAAGAATAATATTCACATCATCATTGGATGATGAATATTTAAAAACATTATGTTATGATCATGATTGAATCAAAATTCTCACTATATGATAATTTATGACCACTCACAGACGAATAAAATATTAAGGTCCATGTCAACAATAAATTAAGTACTATTACATATTTTATGAAAAAAGAATAAGAGGATCCATATACCCAATGGATGGTAAATCTTGATTTCACATATATGAAAAATGAAATAGGATCCTTATCACTATATAAAAAAACAATTACCTCTCATTCTTAAAAAGGTTAAGAGAAACAATATCCATACTAGACTCTATACCATGACTCTCTAGATGTGGATATAATAAGAGGATCAATTCCACTTTATATAGTGAAAATAATTTGACCATTTCCTCAGGTGATGATCATGTGATTCCTTATTTGAAAAGAATAAGATGAATCCATATTATTGATACATTAGAAAAAAATATGTTCGTATGTGAAAGGAATAGATTCCTAAGGTGATAATTCTATGATATTTCAAGTTATGTTCCTTATATTTTCTATGTTATGAGAATAATATACCATTATTGTAAACATAGGATGCGCCCTATTCTTACCAACTCATTCCATCTGTGACATGACTAGGATACCATATGTGATGAAAATAATAGGCATTGTGTGGGGAAAAAAAGATGAACCAACTGAGGAATATGTGGTTATATATCTGATAAGATTAATATTCTTTGTTATTAATTAATAAGACTCCCTAGGCGATGATCATTTAATACCATATGTGATAATAATAAGATAGAAACTTCTAATAATGTAAAGAATTTTAAATATTTAGATTTCCAATAATCTTAATTAGATATTCCACTCAAACTGATGGTTATCACCCCACTATGTAATCATTTGATTCAATTTATTTGTCTCTATATGAAAATGGAATTGCGAATTGGGTTCACCAGAATTGCAAAAGTAAATAGTGGAGTCCTAGACGAGATAATGAAATCCTTGATGAAATGTTAGAAAATATCATCCTCCCATTCTGATCAAGGGTCTATTGTAACACCCCAAGATTTTATGAGAAATGCTCTTTTAATTTCTTTGATATCTTTTGTTGTACACTTCACCACAATTAGCTTTCGCTATACACAACACCGTATTAGCTTGTAGTATACGAAACCCTATTCCAGGCTTGCGTTGCACACAATTTCAAGTTCTTTAAAATAAAATTCATTTTACACAACACCAAGTATATATTTTGATCAATGTATAACTGAAATATATTTTTATTAGGTTATACACAACACAAAAAGAAAATTTACCTTCATGCAACCCTGACTTTGCTTGCATTACACGCAAGAGCGGCCATCCTCGATAGCGTGTGTTGTAAGCAATATCGTGTTTCACTAAAAAACAATATATTGTTATGATATTATTATGAACTAGTAATTATGAATAGTATTAACCAAAATTTTAATTTTATAACATTTTTATTCATCTTACACATATCCTAGAACATGGATGAGGACAACATAAAATTTTCGGGTAAATTAAGTATTTTTAAAAAAATGCAATTTTGCCGCCTTTTGATATCAGACACACATTAAATATAGTTTTTGGCATGTTTATAAGTTAAATTTGAGAAATTAAACTTATTTCTTGGAATTAGGATATAAAAATTTACGTTGGATAACCTTTTGATATTTTTCTGATAACTTTCATATTTTGATGAATAGTAAAAATATGCTAATTTTTTAATGAAAAACACCTATTTTATTCATGATAATTTATATGGATAAATGATAATATTTAATGGTTTTAAAGAAAAAATATAATATATTTTTACCACTTAATATAATGTATGTCATTAGCATTATTTTTCTATTGAATTCATAGGTAAAATAATTTCAATCTTTTGCAATGTTTTAAACAAAAACCCATTTTTTTCACAATGGGATTAATATTAAATTAATTACTACAACTTCTGTGTATTGAATTTGGAAAAATGGATTCTATATTTGGAATCAATAGATCCAAATTATTTTAATAGGATACTTTTTATTTTTGGGCATTATGAATAGTAACCACGGTAAATTTTATTTACCAAAGTTAAAGGTAAATCAAGAAATTAAGGGTAATAATAATATTATAAAATTACTCTAACACCTACCAAAATTATATTGGATGAATAAAAGTTGACCCATATCACATAAGGTACGAAATAGATTCATTTAATGGACTTTTGACCATGAAATGATGTAATTATTGTTAAAACCAAATAAAGTGACAACATGTCACTCTCTTATAACTTAGAAGTGTAATAATTTTAATTTGGTGATATACTTCTTAAAACATCAAACATATAAAGTCTCCAAAAATCCAATAAAAGTATCTACATCATGTGAATTTATTTATAATTTTTAGGGATTAAATAATTACCATTAATGATGACACAATAGTGATGTAGAAATTATTTTATTGATTGAAATATCAAATAAATTGTTTTAAAAAATATAAAAATAAATATTATATGAACTATTTAATGTGCTCATCAAATTTTCTAGACAAATATGACATGTATGAATCTATTAATTTTTTTTTTCGAATATATACCATGTATGGATTTTATTTAAATTCAAATAAATGAATAGTGTCAAAATTGACAGTATTCTTATTTTATAAAAATAACATATAATTAAATTGTTTAAAAATCACAAAAATATTTAAAAATTATAAATTGAAATTTATATGGTAAAAAATTTCATAAAGTATCCAATTATAGACAACTCACACCTTATAAGTAATTATTTTTAACAATTTAAAATTTTGAATATTATTACCACAAACTAAATTAAATAGATTAAATAAGGATAAATCAAGTTGATAAGGATTAAAATAAATTTATAACATGTATAAATTTTATTGGTTGATAAGATTAAAAATATTTCTCATCTAATATTAGGATTGGAGTCATTTTTGGAGGTTTTTAAGTGTGTATTGAATTTATTATAAATTAATATTTTTGAGGTTTCCAAAAGTACCCCTCTCCTCCCTTATAAAAGGGCACCTCCTCCCTCTCTTCTTCAAAAAATTTTGAGCCTTCAATCTTGGCCAAAACCTGTCCATTTATTTTCTACACTTAAATATAAAACTAATAGAGTTCCTAGTCTTCTTTAATGTCAAACTTTAGTGCCCTAAGAGGAGGTTAAGAATAGGCGCATCGAGAAAGAGGTAATATCCTTTACCGATTATTTCAAATTTATATCTTCTTATACTTCCTCTTTTTTATTTATTTAATTATAAATTAATAACATCGGTATAAATCATATACTGATATATTATTATAAAAATTAAACAAACCTATTTCACCTTCTATCCATCCTACGAAAAATGAAATCACCGCGTGTGCGTACATTCGGCTTACTGTATCCACGCCCAGGTGTAATCTGTTTTTCCAACACCACCTTACATGGATGGGTATAATGGTGTAAATAATAACTATATATTATTATTATAACTTGATAATAATTATGAAATATTCTATTATCCACTCCAATTCCATTCAATAATTATAGGAATGATATCATCGCTCATGCGTTCGTACGAATACCGTCTCCATAACGCGATGAGATTCATTCTCCATGTTAACCATTCATGAATGATTATAAAGTATATATAATGAATAATAATGAAATATATGACATTATAATTCTACTGGATTTATGTATATATATATATATTTCATCTACTAACTTCTATTCTATTCAATAAGAAAATGAAAACAGCGTTCATGCGTACGTACGACCTACCGTCTCCATGAACGATGTATTTCATTTCATTTATCTATCTATTATACCTATATATAATGAATATATATGATATATAAATCATTTTTTACATTCTATAAGTAAGTAAATAATGAATTAAGTAATAATAATATTAAGAACAACAAGTCCAAACACCCACGATAAATGAAATGATTATTACCCAAAATGTTGCCTTAACATGAAATTGACAAATGAACGGGTAATATAAAGACCTAAGTGAATCATATAAGATATTATAAATATTATTATGGTTCTGTTACAAGTTTATAATTTGTTTAAACCCACTATATATGATTTTTGGATACATACGAAGCATATCGGACCTAAGGTAAGGGAAAATCATGCATTCTCATTTTTTTATCCGAGATTGTTTATAATTCAGTATTTTCTGGGGCATATTTATCATCCACATCCATTTTTCCTCAATTTATAATATTATTTATATCCTCTTAAAAAATTTTAAATCAAATTTCACTTATTAGTGATTTTTTATTAAATGATATGAGAGTAATCTTTTTTCGTTTTCAGTACGAGATACTTTTTGACTTTTCCGGCAAAAGTACGAGAAGAATGTTTTTTTAACTTATACGAAATGAATGGATTTTTATGAATTCATTGAAAATTATTTCCATGAAGAGTCCTTTACAAGTTTTCACGTTTATTTTAAATTAACTTCTTTTAGTTTAAAATTTTATGACATGTTGAGAAAGGGAAAATGTTTTTGAAGAAGAAAGGATATTTTCCTCAGGAATGGAGTAAAAGTGTTTTATCAAAATTACATTCCATCTAAGATAATATAGGGTTCTGTTTCTATCCATATTATTACATTGATTTGATTATGTTATGATGGAATTATTTTTATAATGTCCTTTTATCTTATATGGATTATGTTATGATGTCATGATGTTTATGAATCTCATTCTATTACATGGGTTATGCTATGATGTATGAATTATGATTTTGTATAACACATAAGAATGGTTTCATTTTGAGATGGGTGGGACCTATATCTTCCTCTAATGCATTGGGTAAAGATTTTTATCTCATGAGATAGACATGGCTGGAATAAAAAGTTAATCCAATTCAGTGATACATAACTAGAACGAGGAGTGAACTCGGTTCAGTAATGGACTTTGTCCATTATGATGGTCTTGGAAGCAATGAATTGGATACTATGGAAATCATATCATGTGATTATTGGGTTTCCACAATTACATGTTTTATTCCCATGCCATTTTATCATGATTAATGTTCCTTTATGATCTATGCCTTATGTACTGCCAAAATTTATGTCATTGCTCATGATTTTAATTTTTTATGTTCATGTTTTTACGTTCAAATGTTTATGAATTGTTTTTATGTTCTCCATGTTTACCCTTAATGAGAATTTGATCTCACCCTTTTTATGTTTTTCCCCATGATATAAATAAAGGTTTTAGGTTAGAAAACAAAAGGGGAAGATATTTATGGGAGATGTTGAAGATCTTTCACCATGATTGGAAGATTATGTTCTGAGTTTCCAAAGACACTAAACTAACACGATCTTTGGGCATATTTTTGTGCCATGTATTAAGATTTCTGAAAAATTAATATAATTTCCATGTACATCACGCTTGGGTCGTTATATCAATCATCGTCACCATGGTTCTGGAAGACTACAGAGCACTATAAAGTGGGAATGTGGGATAAAATTGTAACCATCCAAATGGAATTATAGAAAAAGTTCATAAAACATAAAAAATAAAAATAGATACCAATTTTTGAATCCAATATACTTAAAAATGAGTTGATGAAAAATATTTAGTAGTATGGTGTTTATATAAAATGATATGTTGACACCACTTACATTTAATTGTTGAATAATATGAAATAATAAAATATCCAGTTATGGTTCCCCCTCCACTAATAATAAAATACTAGGATATAAAAATCTAGTTATGATATTGACACCCTTTGATTCCTTTCTGTGATGATATAGAAAATATATTCCTAGGAAGAAGCACTCATACCATAAACTATTACTAGGAACCCACAACCATTTTCTCTAGTGGTGATCATACATTAACTGGTGATCAATGTAGATCATACATTAATTAGTGATAAATGTCTCCTTTAATCAGAATAAATAAGATGTTTTTATCCTAATATGGTAAATGGATTGGGAGGATGTTAACACCATTATATTATATTATCATCCATAGTAGTAGAGCTCCCGTAGGTGGAAATCACCCCATGCATCGACTTAAAAGAACTTCTAGAGTCTCCCCAAGGAGTACACTAAGGATTATTTCCCCTATACTAAGGATATATGGGTTATCCACATTGTGGAATCCCCTAATTCCACATGGGAGTGACCATGGAGGGATTTTTAACGAATTTTTCATTATAATAAGGTGATGTAACCATTATACTAACATATTAATATCACTCTTATTCAACATTATCTAGCTCCAGGTACATGGTACAAATGTTAGGGTTAGTTCTCCACTCCTGATCTAAGAGATTAAACACTTATATCTCTACTTAATCCTAAAACTATTTATTTTCACATTTTCTATGAATAGTATAAAGGGAGCCACATTTTTGAAAATAGGATAGATCCCAAAACAATCATTTGGAAACATTGGTTCAACACTCTTAACCATCAATATTACTAGTATCCATCTTGAAAGTTCTATTTATGATAGATTAGTGTACCCCCTTGAATATCATCCCTATTGTGAAGTAATTTATAGCCATTATATATGTGAACCTCATTACGCTAAAGAATAATATTGTTGAAATGCCCCATATGATATGGTCCAACTCAATCTCAAGGAACCATTTAGCAAGTTCCAAGGTCCACATTGGGTCATCAAAAATTAATTACGCATAATATTTCCAAATATATTAATACTATGGATTCTAGGGAGAATACTATTCCACTATCATCACAACCCTCAAGGTAAATACATCATTTTTAAGAAAACATTT
Organism: Viscum album; assembly: GCA_963277665.1. NCBI lineage: Eukaryota > Viridiplantae > Streptophyta > Magnoliopsida > Santalales > Viscaceae > Viscum > Viscum album. The sequence goes on along the minus strand of OY728164.1, from coordinate 2,116,555,723 downwards.
CGATAAAATTAGGCACACATATTCAGGATTTCACACAAAAACACATATTTTGAGGATGTGATACCTTTCTTCCATTGAGTATATGTGACACCATCTTTATTTTCTACAACATTACATTTATAAACATCCACACTAGATATATAAGAGATTTTTTAACATGAACATGCACTCTCAGATGAGGAGAAATATCTTGTTGAGCTACAAGTACTCATTGAGTCCCCCCCAAATTAGGGTTTAGACTCCCCATTATACATGAATATTATTTTAAATATTTATATATCGTAATATGACATCCCTATATTCAATTGTATGATATCATAGACAAGAGAACTCTCTTGTGTTGTTTATCAATTGAGTAAAACCACATAAATATATTCTACGGATTTAAAATTTATAATATTCGGTAAGTAGAAGTGAAACATTGATCATGAATAAGTTGAAGATGATATCATGTGGTTATCTCTAAATATCAACTATATTTCATTCATGTTCTAGTTTAAAGTGACTTTACAATTATTAATACTACAATTTCACAAATGAAATCATGAAAAATATATATGGTAAAAATATGTGGTTACATTTAGCTACAATCAAGTCCATCAAATTGAAAATATTGGCAACCTTGAATTCCTTCATTAATTAACCCAATTATAATTAATTATTATCTTATTTTTATTTAAGGTAGCATATAATCCTGACACTTGTAGATGTCACTATAATTTACAACATGTATAAAAAAAATTCACACACTAATACACCCAATTATTATAGACTCATATCTACATGTGAGTGTAAAGAGCCAAGAAAATTATACTAATATCAAATTAAGTCATATTTTATATGGATAATTAAATCTAAAAAATTTATTATCTAATTAAAATGAAAAAAATCCACCACCATCTTCTACAATGGTATATTTCATTATTGTAAGTCACTCTGATAATCAGAATTTTGATGAAAATGATGAGGCTAATGAGGATGTATTTCATGTGGAAGATCTATCATTATTGAATAACCCTCTTATATGTTTCCATACCTATATAAAAGAGGTCATGTTTCTCAAAATACCACATATGCTACAACTCCAGTGATTTTTTTGGATCATAGAAAATGATATTGGTGTGGTTATGTATTCAATTGTTCTAAAATACACTAAGAATACCTCCATCAATTCACCATTCACTACTATAATCCATAATCTTCCTATCAATCGACATCTCAAAATTATGATCCTTTTAGTATATGACTTATAATGTGATGATGATAAAATTACCATGTTATACATATTGTGAAAACTCAAGGCCAATAAATATTGAATAATCCCCCATATTTGAGATAGGGTGATATTTATGATGTCATAAAATCTATTATTCCCACTATCTCTAACTATAATGAATATATATGGATTCCCACATATGGACCACGATTTTCAAATTCATATGTTCACCGACCATCCTTGATGTAGAAACATGAGAAACTTACTTGGAACACCTGATAAATTCCATTAGAGATTTCACATAATCCATGGGGATATTTCATTATTTATAATATATTAATTGGAACACAAACCAGGAGTGGGCATAAAATCTCTCCCCTTGTGAAATTCTAGAATTGCAATTTTTTCCTTCAACAACACTATTGTCCCATAGAAGAACCTCACACACATTACCTCTATAGTACAGAATGATGTGGGCCACTCTATAAATATATGTGGGGTTAAAAATTTTGTGCATGTTCATAAGTAGGAGGGGCCACCCTTTTTGGTAAAATAATAGTGTCCTCATCCACTACCTTTTGGGTGGATAACCAAGGATAATTCCTATACTAGTTTATCTTGACCATTTATAGGGCATATTTAACTGACCACCTTAGGTGAAACAATTGGGAGAATTAGTGACCTAAAAAATTTATCACTCATTGGGTGTTCCCAACGTCTCAATAAAACAATAAACATCTCATGGAGAAGCTGTTTAAGATATGTATGTAGATTGTATGAGATGTACTAGTGATTAACTATATTTTCCTAATGTACAAATTTTGACCTTGAGTTTTTTCTAAGAGAGTCTAATTATTATTGTAATATGTGTAGAATAATAATTATTGTAATTAGTTAAAAGATTCTATATGTTTAAAAATTATTATAAGTAGATAATTATTATGATAATTTACATTGAACCTTATCTCATTCTTCTTTAGGAGGCCCCAAAAAATATACCCTTTAATAAAATACATGTGATGTCAATTTTTACTATAAATAACATTTAAAAGGTATTCTATCCATTCATATATAATAGGATTTTTTAGTCCTTCATAGTCGACAACATTCATGGCTTTATCATCTGTTCTATGTAAAATAATCATCTTGGTCTTTAGAACCCCAATAATCAATAACAGGATGAGTTAAAAATACATCAAAAGTATATTCCCTTTCATATTTTACATGTGCACACCATATAAATTTATTTCATATTAATCAAATCTATTGAATGAATCATAGATCTTCAAATAGTATAATTTAATGACACTCAAGAACATATACTATTTTTCATCCACTATAGGTGTTGATAAATATTCGATTGATGAGAATAATTGTTTAAGTTGAAGATAAATAAAAATGATTATTTTGTGGATTAATATTGTCCAAATGACCCCATAGTATAATTAATTTATAACTGAACCACCCAAATCATTCTTGAACCATCATATCTATGCCTATAATTATATTAACATCCCATCGTTATAAATATAAAAGAAAAAATTACTATCATTTCAATGATGATTACTTTATTCTTCTAACAAAAACAAAAATTTTCAATATCATTGTCATCATGCCCCATATATTGGGGGGAGAGTCCCATGACCCACATGACTCTAGATAAATACTAAAATTAGAAGCAATAATTTTCCACTATGATTAATAATAAAATTTTAAATTATTATATGTATTCGATATGTAATCCATTATATATAAATCCTCTTAGATCCTTCTACCACTGCTCTTCATAAATGGGTAGGCCCTCAAATTGTAGGTACATTAATAGAGGGGAAATCATTAAAATTTTTATTTATATTATTGATATTAAAATTGAATTATTTCTTATGGATGGGAAATATGTACTTCCCTATTATTCTCGCCAAGTGTATCTCCGTGGATAATTTAATTGGAGGACCATTCTACTAAGCCATGATAATAAAATTATCAGGAGAATTAAATGTGTTTCAATTATTTTCCCCCACCTCATCCAACGGATCCATAGGTAGTTATATTACATAAAAAAAATAGAGTTAAAAAATATTATCATTTCATGGATGCAACATGTGTTTCTGTACATAGTATTATCATAAAAGAGATCTCAATCCTTGATGTGATGCACATGTAAAATAGGGTTTATAAGCCCCTTATTTATTCTTCAATTATTCCTTTATAGATATAGAGACATGTTATTGTTGTTGAAATATAATATGGATGGAAAAGAAGTCACGAGGACTATAAAAGATGGTATGTCCTTCTCTAGTGAAGTTGGAGTTGAAATCTTGTAGGTCCATACAAACCAGAATTATGTCGTATGTATGATCTTTTTTATCAACACCGAGTAGTTTTTGATTGAAATTTTCTTTGTGATCATTCTCATCCCAGAATAGATTATGATCATATTTGGTTTAAAAATGTTGATCTTAATTTATATAACATTAATATTCAACAACATGATATGATAAGATATAAGTCTCACATATTGACCAAGCTAAAGTTTTTGTTTCAAAATTGGGTATCCTATACTGAAATAACTATTATATCATAATATATTTTTCTTACCATACTATAAAAGACATCACTATAGACTCATTAATATATCCCTTGATCATGCCACATGTTCCTTTAATACTCCCTCAAAGGATTAGTAGGGGTTCTCCATGTGGAGTATTCCCACTTCAATTCTATATAACCCTATACATTAATGATTGAATTTAAAAGGGATATAAGAAGTTTTATTTCTTCTAAGTAGAATAGTCTTTCAATGAACCCAATTATTTGACACCCACATTGCCTCCACAACACCATACTAGAAACATTGTAGTTCTCTTATGAATTCTAGTACCAAAATCATGAATTGGAGGATCTAATGTTGTGGAAACCCTCCCTAGTTATATATAATTATTTTTACCCCACTATCATCATTTAAAACCTCAATCTAATATATTATAGAGAAATGATTGAATATATAATTTTCAATAAACTTATAATGACTTGTTTTAGTTGAAATAACACATTATCAAATACCATACATATTGGGATCCATGGTCTCTATCATCATGGTCCCCATAGAAAAAACATCATGAGTCTAATTTCAATAATTTCACACCAATATAAAAAGATAGAACATCAACTTAACTATTTATAGACAATGATTTATACCATCTCTCCAATCCCCATGATTGTAATGAAAAGGAATAGATTAAATACATCAATTTTTGGGGATATATTATATACTATTGTTGATTAGATGATATATCAATACCTCATCACATATTGAATTCTATGGAAGAAATTTATTAAGGTTATAATGCATCTCATCCAATTATATACATCTATTTCATTCCTAAAAAAAATGAAATTATGCATTTTTTAGAACTACATGAAGATAAACTTGATTCATCCTTACAATAATATACAATATTTCAACATTATAGTTGTGAAATTTGGATACCATCATGAATTCACATGTATTAAATAGTCAAAATGTGTCATGTTTTAGGCTGATGTACAAAATATTATTTAACTAAGATTTTCCAGGGAGTTTATATCCCCCAAATGGGTGGTTAAAACCGTCCCAGATAGAAATAAGAATATTCATATCAAATTATATATAATAAAATATGATCTTAGTGGACAATAAAAAAAGTAATAATTCACATTATTGATCTAAATGATGATAAGATACACATTCCCCAATATCTAGGACCTCCCATTCATGGATGGATAATTTCAATACATCCATGATTATATGGACTCTATAGATGATGTGTTTAATTAATTTAGGAAACATAAGGAATAAAATAATAATAATTTATTCCATTTTGATTGAATAAAGATAGAATATCCTATCAGAGGTTCAGGTATTGCATCATCAATCCCTATGTTAGAATTATAGTTGAGTATAATATTGATAAAATGGTTTCCAAATTTGAAAAAATAAAGAAAATAATTTTAATGATCTTAATAAATTTATGAGAATTATTATTCCATATTGTTATAGATAAATCAAATAAAGGTCAAATTCTAGCATCCTTTTTTATGTTGCATAATTGATTTATATAGAGTCGAGGCATTAAAAACATCTAAGAGATTATAGATGAAAATAACTAAATGATCCCATTCAATAATTAGTGATACGTGAGAGGATTTCAAGGTTCTGCATCTTATAGTCAACATTATTTCACCACGATACCAAGAATTTTTAGGTATTTTTCCATTAGGAAAAATAATGTTCATATCAAATAGCGTTTTCAACTAACTAATGGAATATTCAATGAAATCCAGCTATAATTACATTCCACCATGGTTTTGATGCATCTTTCAAATAGAATTGTTTGAATATTGATTTAATTTTCCTTGTGTGATCCCTTTGAATCCTATAGGATTATAGTTACATTGATGGATAATAGGTCTTTTTATATATCCATCATAAAATAATTCAATACATTAAGGCTATAGACTCTCCATTCAAGATGAAAATCATTCACATAATCTCCAATGTTATGATCTTACGACACATCATATAACATCATTATCTGTAATTAATATTTTGAATTGAACAAATTGATGTATATTATTAATCATCCCATATTTTAATAATGAAATTTGAATTGTTAATTTACCATTTATTAGTTTAATAAAATGAGTATACATAAGAAGGATTTAAAAGGACATGTATTATTAGATATAATTGTTTGTTACTGAATCTCAATTGGGATAACCACAAATTTGGTTCTTCTTGAAGAGGTCATCTTTTCATTGAACTGTGAGAATTAATTATTACAGTTGAAAATTTTTAGTTAATATTGATACATGGTTTATAATAACATTATCCTCTACAAAATAAATATTTTTAGAATTGTGGATATCCTTCCAATTCATTAAATGGGCCTCATGTAATAATAATCCGTAAATTTAGAGAGTTTTACCAAGAAGGGGATAAATAAAAATCCCACATCACTAGTATTTAATTATCTCTTGATATTTAGGTCCCATTATTTTATCTGAATTGAAAATCCGAGTCATTGGGTATGAAAATCTATTATCACTATACATTCATTATTAAATCGATTATATTCATAAATAATAGAACCTCTCAATTTATGGCTTAGTTATTGTATAAGGTAATTTTTTTCACATGACCTTCAATTATAAAAATAATAATTTAGATTCTTTAGAAAGCATAGTTCAATCCCTTATTAAGATTATCTAAGATAACATGGTGATATATTTGGAACATAAAAAATTGATTTCCACACCACTCATAATCACTAAAATAGAGAAGTGAATCAATTATCCACTATATTATCCCATAAAGGACTCTAATTTTACCTATTAGTTGAAATAGAAATTTAATTGGATGAATCCCTTCAATGAGTATCACTAACATTGAACACTTACCTCATGTTATCTTGAATGAAATATAATTTACAACATGGCTCTAAATATAATACATTATCAAATCCTTAATTAAATGTGTGTCTACTAAAACAACATCATTCAGGTAATTATTATTTTCGGATCAAATAGTTCATTTATTCTATTCTAGAATTGTTGTTGGTCAGGAAAATTCTTTATTCCTCATTCATAAAATTTCAATTATTTTTTTCATACAGTACTTCCAACATACTTACAGGAATAAAAATTTAAAATAATATATTTGGATAGGAAAATTCTATTTTACAAATTATAAACAAAAGGAAAATATATAAAATATAGTGAAAACATAGATATAAAATAGATATAGGAAACTCATGGTATTCAATATGAAGTTTATATGAAAACTCATACAACAAGGTTATGTAGTATTTTGTAATAAGACTTTCCATTTTTTCACATACTGATAATGAATTACATGGTCATAGAATTTTTTAGTCTATTATCTAATTAACATGATTGTGATAATCAAATATAAACAAGGAAACCAGAAAACCAGAACATTTTTTTTCTTTTTATAAATAGTAAGTGAAGTCCAAAAACTAGATCATCAAATTTAATAAATAAATATCATTATTTTTTCCATATGGATTCAATTTCCAAAGATACATCATTCTTTTCCTAGAGTATTTTTTTTATGTTTTTCCAACCTGTGTATATTTTTTTCTATACCACTTATTGTGGATGCATGTTTTCCATCCAAATTCGGATCCCACTCTACTAAGTCATTCACTCTTCTATGTAAGACATGGTTATAGGTAATATATATTAAGTAGTGGTATTTTGAGTCCTCAATTGTGAAACATATTCCTCCTACATCTATATTAGGGTCTAAATTACAAGCCACTCCACATCTATCTCAAAAATCTGTTATTAAGCCATCTGATGTGCTAAAAAAAGTGTTTTATATATACTTATCAAGAAAAATCAATAAAAAATAATTTTAATCTATATATTTGATAGAAAATGTGTCATTACATTATTTGGAGAGATTTTTAGTCAATACCTTATCTCATATGTTCACCATAAATGGATGATAATCCCCACCCAACCCCATTAGATCTACTAATGTGTTAGTGACGTGAATATGAATGTTCTTCAATTATGAATATTGGATTTAATGGTGGAATTTAGTAATGTAAAACATATTTATCCCTATATCTTTTATTTTTATTGTATTCCACAAACATCCTGAGAATGGTTCATGTATCACGGTATCAGGTTTTATCTTTGAGTAGTTAGAATATATTTTGAGTTGAATTCATGGGTAATTGGATACATCCTCTATATGAGAAAACATTAACAAGGTATTGTTTTCTTCATTTATTTGATGATGATCCACCCCAGAGGTAATAATAAGGCCTTATTGGATGGTTTCTTCCTCATGATCCATCCACATCATAGAAATGTGCACTGTTCAATCATCCAATGAAGTTGACATTTTTTTAATACTTCATCCACATGATCATTCTACTTACATAAGTGATCGTAATTTTCCAATCTCATAACACATTCCTGATACCATGGATTATAGACTACCAAAAATAGGAATACATTATTATATAATTTAATAGAAGTAAACTAATAAAAAAAATTTAAGATTAGGGATTACATAGATAATAAACATCAATTAGATATCCACTTTATAGAATGAAAAATAAACTTGACACCACTCTAAAGTAAACCACTACAGTCACCAATAGGTTGAGGTCTAATTCACTGAATATAGGTTATTCCACCCATAAATATTAATTGTTAGTGTGTTACTATGTAACCATTGAGATATGATCCTTGAATTGAAAAAATAGAATTACAATGTGAAAATAAAAAGAGTCAATAAAAAGTATAAAATATTGAGATAGGGATGGAGAGAGTTTGAATTTAAATTTTGATCTCGGTAAAAAGTTTATTTTTTGATTATTTAGATGTTTCTAATCATAAAGGGATGGAGATAGACCAACATTATCAAGAGGTGATACTACTAATGCTTCTTCATTTCTATTTTTTATCACTTTATTCCTTCCCGATGAATGATTTAGAGGCTAGAATGAGTCCTTAACTTCCTCTATAAATCCTGTTAACTATAGAAGAAATTAATTGGAAATTAATACAATTAAATTTCATTCGATGATTTGTTAGATTTAATGTGTTTGGGAAATTATTAGATCGAGCCAGAGATCTCTTGAATACTCATTAGGTGGAGTATCATCTCTTTCCATAGTTAAATAGGTCAATCCTATATTACTTGTACAAGATTAATCATTACTATATTCCCTCAAATACATGTTCCCAATTGTTGTTGACACTTCTAATTTTCCTTTATACGATTGTTTAAATATAAAAAATACATAGTAATTGAAAATTCCACCCAAATGATGTACATGTTTATTTATTACTCCGAGATAGTATTTTAGTTCTTCTAGCTAATCTATGAGATAATAAGTTATGGGGGTCAGGTTGGGTATTTATATCAAGCCTATTTGGATCATAATATGTAGTCTACTCAATATTCAGTGAGTTTTAATCATGTACAACAAAATCAATTCTTCATGAAACATCATTTTTTTGTGTTTTCATATTCAAATTCAACATGTACCTATATACTTTCAAGATGCAGACTTAGTGTTAATGATGTATTCACTATTTCTATAGTGTAATAAGACATATTTTTTTTTTTTTATTTCATGAATAAACATGTGTTATATTATCTAATACTAAAAACATAAAAACCATATGGAAACCAAAATACCAATATTTTAATAAAAATGATTTTTATTTTAATCAATAACTAAAACAAAGAAAATTCAAAATATTATAAATGGACCAAAATAGATAATAAAAGGACTTGAACATGAATATTTGGCTCAACACGCCATACCAGAATCATCTCTCTATTGAACACAAATATTGAAAAGGAATAAAATTTTATTTAACTAATCGACATTTTAGAAATTAAAAATATAAAACATTCAAAGTAATTCTAGTTAATAAAAACTGAAAGAATTAAATTTAATAATGAACTAATGAAGTCTAATAGTACAATATTTTGGTAAACAATATTTTTTAAATTACATTATTCCTCATATAATAATAATCTAATCAAGTACAATTTTTTAATTGACTATAATCCAATTTAATGAGTTAAAATTTTCATTAAAAAATATATTATTTTCAATAATTAAAATTTATTTTCAAAACTCTTAATCATTATTTTTACCATTTAAATAACAATTTTTTAAATTTCACTTTTCTTTTTTTAGAAACAATATTTTTTTTAATGCCTTACAAAATTCAATTATAAATAACTTAAAGAACAATTAATTTATAAATAATATCACTATTATAGTTATTACAATTGAAATTATATGTTAGTAAAAAATTTATCCAAATAAACAACCCTCTCCCAAATATAAAAAACCCCTCAACCATCCCTTGAAAAACCTCTAACATTACATATACCAAATCCAACTCCATACCAAAATACACATTCATTATCCTTATATCATTTTTTGGGATGTTCTAGTGTCCCTAAACTCATATAATTCAAGGGTACAACTACCATAAAAAGATTCAAATCCAACAAGGTTCTATGCTTTAATCCACTCATTCTTTCAATTTCTCAATCTTTTTCACTTTTTTTCAATTTAATTCTACCATAAATCTTCTATGATTAATTGAGAAGAACGTTAAATTTATAGAAATGGTTTTATCCTACTATAATAATTATATTTAAAATTAAATTATATTAAAAATTATCCTTCCCCAACTTTTTATAATGGTTTTTCATTGGTCGGATAAATTTCTAAGAGATAATTTCTAACACTATTAGTATCAAAAAAATTATTGATGATTATAATAAATTATTTATAATATAAAATATAAATATTTGAATTCCAAATATTCAAATTATAATCTTAATAATGTATAAATATAAATAAATATAAATCCTTAAATCAATTAAATATGAGATATTTTAAGGAATATATGATATCTAGACATTTCATTTTTATCAAATGGAATTATGGAATAGAAGCAAATGATAATAAATTATCCAAAAAATAAAAAATTGTAATCTGTTTCCATTACCATCATTTAATAACTATATTTTTAAGATAAATACCTTTATTTTAGATGTATAGATCTCATATATATGTACTCTTGTTTTTATTTTTTGAGTTCTTTTTTTGTGTTTTTGGTTAGGGTGTTTTTGATTGAAATTTGATAATTTTGGAAGGATATGAGGCAGTGTGTGGTCAGCTCACAGTTTTCTGAAACAGGGTGCCCCAGCCAAGAAAATCGTATCAATCCAAACATAGGGGATTCACATAGCTAGAATGTGGATTCTCAATATGTTATACCTCTTAGGAGAAACTATCCAACCTATGTAAAATGAGGCTCACAGATAAGGCACACAAATTGGAAAACTACACGCCCTTGCCCAAGAAACCTGCATGGGGTTATAATTACCCAAACTTATATTTAAATTCCTACATGTCCTATTAACCCCTAATCATCCCTAGATCAATAGTAAACAATACATCTCTCTTTTTATGAGTCCCCCATATATATTACAATACCTTTTAACATACATTCATGATGGTTCAAATGGGGGATAAAAGAACTAAAACTCCACAATTATGTGATTTATTCCTATTTATACCTCTCTATATATTATTCTCACACCTATTCTTGGATGAAATAAGGATTTTTATCCATTTTGGTTCTAGTTCGAGATCTTGGTTTGATAGATCTTAATTTTTTTACCTTTGATCAAGGTTTAAAATATAAACTATTTTCTTTATCAGGGGTTTGAAGAATCCTTTTCAAATTGGGGAATTCTGTTTTGTGATCGCTTGTCAATGAGTTGAGGTTCGTGGTCAAATATTTAAATACTAAAGTAATTATATCAATAACATGTATGAAATTATATAATTTATATTGGATAATTATAATGTTAGTTTCTTAAATTGAATTAATTAATTTGGTGATTTATTTAATTAGGGGATTAATAAATTAGAGATATTGAATCGATTGATTTGGGATAATTAGTTAATAAATTAATTATGTGGATATTGATATTGTGAAATAGAATAATGTATTATTTAATTATATATGGGTATTTTAGGATTTTGAATTGGATTAATTAATTTTTGAAATCATTAATGGGATTTATGTGATTAATTAATTATTATATTAATTAATTTAATATATGTTATTAATTAACTATTGAATCAATTAATGGATAATTTAGTGATTTTTAATTTATTTAAATCAATTTATTATTTTTGGAATTAATTAATCAAGTTTATGTGATTGATTAGTTATTTATTTAATTAATGGAGTTGATGTGATTAATTTATTTTTTAATTAACTAATGGAATTGATGTGTATAATTATTGGTTTAATTAGTTACTGGGAATTATTGTGAATATGTAATTGACTGAAATGGATGAATTATTTTTTGAATTAATTGATAAATGTTTTTATTGAGGAATTTTATTAGTAGGTTACTGTTGATTATCCACTAATGATGTAGTATACACGATATATATTTTTAATTGAGTAATGAGGTGAGGGGTATGGATTTATTCTGCAAATCCCAAATGGGTTTGATACAAGACACTGTAGGCCCATAATATTGGTATTGGAATATGGTTCAAAACGGTAGAATTTTGAATTTAAATGAAATGGATAATGAAATTACATTTGTTATATAGATTTATGAATTTAGTATTGTATATGGATCAAACTCAGACAATGGATGAAGAAGGTATTGGTTGGTTTGAGTGTCCTTAGAAACTCAAGGGGGAGTAATGTGGTTAAATAAAGTGTAATTGAATAAATAAAAACTATTTTCATTATTTTTGGATTTATTATTTATAAAAATACATAAACTGTTATTGACTAGATGATGTTTTAGACACCAATGGTGGTGGCATATTTAGTTGCACTCAGTACCTAATCTGGCTACCTAATCAGTACTTGAAATAAAAGTCATGTTTGAAGGACATGTTAAAGGTAACAACCTAATATAAAAAGGTTGTGTTGGGATGGAGAATGGATAATAGAATAAGACTTAGTCTAAAGTTCTTCATGGGAGTTTTCAACATCTTTAATTTTGGTTTTTCATTTTGACACATGGTATGTGCTTTGGCATGGCATGTATATTGTTTAATTTTGGATATTATATTTCTTGTTTTAGTCCAAATGGAATGAAGGCCTTCATTTTTTAATTATAGATAATCCCCCTTTTTAAGGGATGAAGGTGAACCAGTAAATAACCCGTAGGCCCAAGGCACAAGGCCCAACATGACCCATAATACATGACCCAAAGGCCCTAAGGTATACCGTGCACATTACATGACCCGTAGGCTGATCCCACTAGAGATGACCCTCCCCATCTTCTTACATCAGTGATCACATTTAACTCCCCAACTTGAATTGTTGATCGACTAACATTTCCCTGTACAAAGATGCACAGTGCTTGGTCCTGATGGCAGTTGTCATACCCTCTCATTCTTCCAATCCGGTTTGCTATGCTTCTGGTGACTACTGATGTTGCTCAGATCCTCTTCTAGGGACTGCTCTATATGAACTAGGATACATCATGGTATTCAATGGCTTGAAGGCCCTGTGGCCCGAAGGCCTTTGATGGCCTGAAGGCCCTATGGCCTGAAGGGATTTCATGGCCCAATGGCCCTTGAGACCCGTAGGTCCAAACCAATGGCCCAAAGTCCCAAATTGAGTGAATAGTTACCGCTGATACAACACTGAACATTACCTACTATAGTACTGCTAAATTACCCAGAAATTTCCCTCCACCTAGTTTTGAACCTGGGTCTCTTGGATGCCAAGCATGAGCCCTTACCACTTGGGTATGGGCTCGTTGGCTATTTCCAATTTTAGTCATCATATAAAACTGGTTTATTATAGTTATTGGTTATATCATTTTTCTATTGTTTATTTCTTTCTTATGTTGTGCTACATTGATAAAGAGGCAATATTCTCACCAAGATTAATAATAGACCCCCACACCTAGACTATAGACTTTTAAATATAAGGAGGTGTGCATGAGGTTACATATCAAACCATATTGGGAAACCATTGGGTGGCACTTGGTTTAGAATGATACAATGTTATATTAGTGGTTGTTTTATTTTCATCATTTTTTTATTACAATGAGGAAATTTTAGGTAGGAGAATATGATATTTTGGGACTGGGATAAGAGATCGTCCATGGGAGTAGGTAAACCATGTATAAAAGAAAATTCCTAGTACATTGGGGGGTTTATTATTTATATGTGTTCTCACAGTTGGATAATATATCACATTTGGTGATGCATTTGTTGTGTGATGTTGTTAAATTATGATATTTTCAGAGATTTCACTTGTACCCATACAAGAAAAGAGATTTTATTATTCATTTATAATTCTAGGAACTAATGATTTCTTTGTGAAGTGCATAATTTTAAGAATTTATAGGAAAAAAAGGTTTTGGGTATGTTGTTAAAATGAAAATGTTTTTATTTTCTTATTTAAAATAATTTGAAATGGTTCTTAATGTAAAATTGAGATTTTTAAAATGTGTCATGTTCGGAATAATTTTGTTTCAAATGAGACATGAGTGATGAGAATGTGATTACCATTTTTAAGGATGACCTATATTTTGGATGATTAAGTGTAGTGGAAGTGCTTTAGTTTTAAAAATGTGGAGGGGTTTAGGGGAATGACTTGTTATGAATAATTTCAGACCGCTATTACATAATCAAGTTAATATTGTGTAATAAGTCCCAAGATGAATGTTTTTAATTGTATATATATATTCCTCTACGATGAATATTTTTGAGAGGATGACATGATGACATAGTCAGAGATTCCCCTCTAGTAGTTGAACTAGAGGCACCAAAAGTGATGTGTAAGGAATTCAGTGAGAAGTTATGATATAAAATTTCTTTTTTCATATATTTTATGGAAATATTGGGTAGGTTCTGATAATCATTTATTTTCTAACATGGGATTTCCAATTGCCAAACCCTATAACATTCACAAGAGAGGGTGGACCTAAGGTGCTCGAGTTCTGGATTGAGTATATCCAAACTATACATGACCACATGGATAATATTACTGAGAAAATAGTAAAATATAGAAATTACATATTATGTGTTCATGAGAAACGAAGGTGGTAAATCAAGAAGTTAGATGAACAATATGATTTTATGATGTGGATGGTCTTTTGAGTATATAATTTTTACCATGATATGCTCAAGAAGGAGATAATAGATGAGTAAATGAGATTAAAATAGGGGAGTATGTTCATGATAGAAAATGTAGGCTACATTATAGATTTAATTTAATTTTTACAGTGTTTTCATGAGATGATTCTACATCGGAGAAACAGTTTCAAGATGTGCTCAAATTTGATATTATGTCTTATGTTAATGTCATTATGTCGAAGAATTTTTAGATGTGGTGAATTAGAATCTCATATATGAGGGTAACATGAATGATTCTTCTAATGGAGTGTATTTAATTTCTACTAGATATTCCTAAGGAACATCATCTGAGGGAAGGAAGCATCGTTATGATAGTTTTTACTAGAAATATGGGAAGAAGTGTAGCCAGGGGGGAGGATCTATAATATTGGATCTTACCTGAGTATTTTTTCACTAGTGTGGTATGTCAGGAAATTTTTTGATCCATTTTACCTAACCACCAGTAGAGTGATGATTATGTGGAAGAATGGGAAACCTATAGAGGCTCTACAAGAACTCAAGATTGATAGGTTGCGATGGAGCATCTCGATAGAACCATGGTGTAGGAAGGGGATCTTCAACATCATATCCGCATGGAAGATGGTGGTATAATGGACACAGTGGTCGAGGAAATGGAAACACTACTTATGGGAAAGTGAGACTATATCAGAAGAGTGGGGTAGCTCAGGGGACTCAAATGCATTATATGGAAGAGAGGAATGACAGTTACATTCCATTCACCTTATTAATGGGTATAATGAGGATGGATTGTGGAGAGTAAGAGGTATTATTCTTATTGATTCAATGATAGCTAGTTCTTTATATGAAACTACTTCCACTAATTCATTTAAATATTAAAAATATGTGAATGGATTGGGACTAGTGATGAATTTCATGAGTGGGGTGTTAGCGATGTATAAACCTTTGGGATTATGGTTAAGATATATATATGTTTTGAATGGGTGTTCTCTTGAGGATGAGAAGTATCATTTTATCTGGGATCTTTACATCTATTAATTATAAATCATTGACCTAATTTTGGTTATGGAATTTTCTATAGCATATTAACACAAAATATATTTCATCCACATGAGAGTTATTTTATGTATCCTATGGGTGAAAATAGTGTTAACTATGGAGAAATGGACATCTACGTGAGTCGTGTAGGGCCAGTTCATCTGCAAATATGAGGGGCTCACCACCCCATTTTATGGACTTTTTCTAGATGATGTGGGTGTGAAATGGGATTTCTTTCTTACAATAATGGACTTTTATAATATTTTCTTTCCTAAAGGCTTCTCTGGGATTCCACCTTATATAGTCATGGATTTTACAAATGAGCTCATTCTGGGGGATGATGTAGTTTATATTCCACCATAAAAAATTGAACCAACAATGATGCAAGGGATCAAGACATAGCAATAGGATTTTATGGGTAAGTGGTTTATTCATCAGAGTACATATCCTTAGCATTATCTAGTATTAATTACAAAGAAGGATGATATGACTCAATTATTATGTGTTGATTACAAGATATAAAATTGGATAGCTGTAATGAACTTGTATCCTCTTTCATGAAACAGTGACCTATTTGATAAATCTATTAGAGATTAAGGCTATCCCAAGATTTACATGAAATCAAGGTATATTCTGTTGACAAGTCAGACATCTTTTATACTAAAGACTTATTTACGAAGAATGAATAGTATTTATGAGAACGTTTTTCTACCATTTGAATTAATGAACTCACTAGTAGTGTTTATGGATTTGACAAAAAAACATTCCACCCATACCTTGATCTATTTATTTTAGAATTTGTGGATTTTATCTTAGTGTACTCCAAGATTCACGACAATCATGATCAACATCTTGAAATCATCTTGAGTACACTGAGATAGTATAAATTATATGAAATGATATTTATCTGTAATTTTTTTATTTATCATGTACACATCCTAGGTCACATAATCATAGATGGTTGTGTCTCAATAGACTAAGAGAAGGTTCAGGAAATTGTTTCTTGGGTTCACACAAAGAACAATTCTTTATAGATAGATTTTTGAGGTTGTATGGATATTATTAGAGGTTCATTCATGAATTTTTCCATTGGGGAAATCAAAATTCATGATTTAGAAAAGGGGGGTAATATTAAATGTTATGGATTATATGAGAATGTTTTTTAGGGGTAGAAAAATATCTTGACTAAAACACCAATCTGTATCCTACCAGAGCTAGTTAACGAGTAGACAGTGCATTGGGAATCTTTTGGGATCTTGAAAGGAGGCGTTTTGATATATTCATATCAATTTGTGGCATATGGGTCTTGATTGTTTAGGACACGAGAACATAACATTCTTATTCATTACCAAGAGTTAGCTAACATTATTTATTCCTTAAGATATTATAGGACTTACTTATTGGGAGAGAAGTTTACTATGTATTCTGATCACATGTTCTTAATGTACTTATTTTTTGAATGAGGTTTGAATCACCAGTAGTATAGATGGGTTGAGTATATGTAGTCATTTTACTTTGAGCTAGTGTTTACACAATAGAAAGGAAGTATTTTTTCTCAGGCTTTGAGCAGGAAATCATTGAATAAGGTAGATCAGGAGTCCTATTCGTAGTAGAATGTTATGAATTTTCTAGATGAAATGCATGTTGTGGTCTCGGAGAGTTAGAATCATATGAATCTCATATCATTTTCAGTAGAGAATACACTTTTTAGATAGATTTATGATAAGAACTACGAGGATGCAGAATTCTTATACATGAGTGAAAGCATTGAAATTTGGGAGTAACATTTCAATTGGACAATAGATTAAGATGTGATCCTCTATGTTACAAATTAGTATGTTGTGCGTATGAGTATTTTCAATGAGTTGATGCGTAAATTTCATGCCTCTATGTGGGTAGTGTATATAAGAATGGAAAAAATGCATCATGACATAAAATGGATGTTTTGTTTGATGATAAGAAAACAAGATATAGTAGGCTTCATGACAGAATACAACACATGTCAACAAGTGAAGGACAAACATCAACGACATGGTGGTTTACTAATGTCATTGTCTATTTTGAAATAGAAGTGAGATAATGTTACCATGTATTTTTTTATAGGTCTCCTGAGGACTCAATAGAAGAATGAGGTTATTTGGGTGATTGGGGACCTTTGGGAAAGGTAGTGTATTTCATCTCAATGCAAGATACTGTTTAAGATGATGAGTTGGGAGATATGTATTTTTGAGAGTTAGTGTATTTTCAAAGGGTTTTAGATACTATTATTTTAGAACAAGAATCATGTTTTACAACGTGCTTCAGAAAGGGCTTATAGAAGGTCTTATTACACAGGTTTTAGTGAGTATGACCTTCCACCTACAGATATATGGGATGTTAGATTGTACAATAAAGGTGATGGAAGATATTCTTTAGGCATGTGTACTATACATAAGTGGGTTTTGTGATAGGAGAACTTATTTCTTGGAGTTATCCTATAGTAGAACTTATCATGTAACTATATAAATTGTTCCATATTAGTATCATAATGGTAGGCCATACGGATCACCTCTATGATAGATGGGGATATGTGATTCAGAGTTATTGGGACCATGTCCTATGTAGGAGACATCAGAGTAGGTTCAGTTGATTCAAAATATTATGGATATTGATCAGAGTAGAAAGAATCAATATTCTGATAGACATATAATACCATTAGAGTTTACCATGGGTGATCATGTAATATTTTTTGTTGCACTTAGGCTGGGTCAGCACAGGATATAGAGATAGGGAGACATAGCACCAAGGATTGTTGGATTATTTGAGGTTATAGAGAGAATTGGTCTGGGGGCATTCTAGTTGGCTCTTCCACAGAGGTACAATGGTATGAATTTCATTTTTCAAGTGTCAAATCATGGTTAGTATCACCCAGAACCTTATCATGTGATCTATGTGTATGGAATTGATCTCAAGATAGATGCATCATATGAGGATCATCTAATATGTTTGTTGGATCTTAGTGAGAATGTGTTATATGGAAATAAAATTCAAGTTGTTTTTGTATTATGTAAACATTCCCATGTTCAGTATGAAATTATAGAGAGTGATATAGGTATAAGGGCCTTGTTGACCGATATTTTTGGATAGGAATCACAAAGGCTCATGGGTATTCGACTCGAGGAAGATCCTTTATAAGGTTGGGAAGTTGTAGGATCCATAATTTTTTTAGAGATGTCTCATGATCATTTATAGGAACTATTTTTCTTTATTTTGTGTTATTTTTTTGGGTTATTGGTTAAAGTTTGTTTAGGATAAATTTGGGAAATTTCGAATGAGGTCATGTAGTGAACAGATGGTGCACTGTTTTCCCAAATAGCGTTCCACAACCTAGAAATTTGTGAAAACTGAAACAATGTGTATTTGAATGGATAGAACATGTTTTCTCAACCCGTGTGACGTATTATGTGAAACTGTGATCACCCTTAAAAGTTGTGAAGGGTTTGGAAAACTATACAATCCTTCTTGGAAAACCATGAATTGGTTTTTAATTTCCAAGCATTTTGAAAAAATTCCTCAACCCCATGAATTAACCCCTAATTAGACCTACCTAGACCCTAATCATTATCTATCATTCTTGGATTACTGTGGTCAAATTACAATCCCTTACAACCTTTGTTATAGATGATTCGATGGGTGGATTGAACATCTGCACCTACCCAGGTTTTTGGTTTTTTCCCATTTAAGTATCTATCTCTATCCCACCCCACTTCTCACATAAAATATGAATTTTTATCTGATTTGGTTCTAGATCTATATCTATGATTTTTAGATCTTAATTTGTTTGACTATAGATCTAGGTTTCCTCTATAGAATGGTTAATTAATTGTGGGTTTTAACTATCCATTTCAAGTTGGGGAATTCTGTTGGGTGATCACTTGTCAACAAATTGAGGTAGGGTGTCTGTTATTAAATTCCCAAATTATTGATTTAAATCACATGGATCTAATTGTGGAAGTTATATTTTTTTTATTAAAAATTCAATTTCATAAACTGAATTAATTAATTTGTTAAATTAATTAATTAATTTATTTTGAAATTGTGGATATTGAATTGATTGAATTTGAATAATTATTTATTGATTTAATTATTGGGATATTGAGATTGTGAATTAGAATAATTAATTGATTAATTAATTATTTTGATATTGGGATTATGTATTTGATTAATTAATTATTGAATTAACTAATAGAATTCATGTGGTTAATTAATTATTTAATTAATTAATGGAGTTGATGTGATTATTTAGTATTTTAATTAATTAATATATAATTCTGTGGTTTATTAATTAACTGAAATTGATTAATTATTTATTGAATTAATTAATGCAGTTGATGTGAGTAATTAATTTTCGAATTAATTTATGGACTCAATTTAAATAAATAATTATTAAATTAATAAATGGAATTGATGTGGTTAATTAATTGTTTAATTAATTAATGTTAATTGTTGTGATTATGAAATGTTAATTGTTGTGATTATGAAATTAATTTAAAATGATTAGTTAATTTCTAAATTAATTAATAAATGATTATAATATGGAATGTGATGATAATATAAATGTTTATTATCCTTTAAGAATGATTTCTATTTTATATATGTGTTTTATTGATACATGGGATGTGCGACAAAAAATGATTCTCCAAATACCCATGCGGTGCTAGACATGATGTTCAAGGCCAAAATTAATACATGTGAATATTTTTATGGGATAGTGAGTGATGATCCAAATAACCATGAGGTGTGGGATATATAACGATGCTCCAAATATGATTCAGGTTCTATACATGATGTTTTATGCCCATGATATTGACATTGGACTATCACTCCAATTAACCATATAATTAATTCAAATGATATGGATATTGAAATACCATTTGTTAAACTGAATTGTGAATTGAATTTTTGATGTATTTCATACTCTAGAAAATTTTGAATCTTGTATTTGTTTCTTTTTCTTTCCTCAAGAACATGAGGGTAGTTATGTGGTCAAATAAACAAAAATTAAATAAATGTAACTTGTTTAATTTATTGAATTTATTTAATTTTTATAAAACATCATACGCTGTTATTTAATGGATGTATTTTAGAAACTAGTGGTGGAGTTCTAATAAGTTTTACTAACACCCAACTAAGGCTTCTTGATTGGTACCTAAATATATAGGATGTTAGCGGGAAAGGTTATGGGAAAGGGCCCTATATAGGATGGATGAGTTAGGATGGATCATGGATGAGTGAACCAGACCTAGTGTTGAGACTCACTTGGTAGATCTTAGTGCCTTTACATTGGTTTATAATTTTGACACATGGCATATTCTTTGGGATTATAGGTCAATTGTTTTGTTGCGAATGTTGTATTACTTTTTTTTGGTCATCATGCGTTATTGGTTTATTCTGGTTATTGGTTATACTATTTGGCTATTCTTAGTTTATTTATTCTATTTTGATACTTTAATAAATAGGGTATACTATTTACATTTTCAATATTAGACCCTCACAACTAGTCATAAACCACTGGCATATAGGGAGGCATGCTTAAGGTCATGTATAAAACCGGCTCAGGAAACTAGTGTGTGTTAACCGGTTCATAATGTTACAATATGTAAATTATATTGGATGTGGAATGTAATGAAATAAATTAGGATTTAAGGTAAGTGAATTCTCATACTCACCACATTATTCTATGTTATCTCATTTTTAAAATTATTATCATTTTGGATATTCCACTAGTATCCTTATGATTTATTTTAAACATTATTTCCATCCAATTTTGAGGTATATATATGATAACACCTTATTGAAATGACATATAATATGAATAACATTATTTTTAAGACACATTATTTTCTCAAATACCACATTGAGTCCTCTAGGTATAATTCTCTTTCACTCAATAATGATGATGTTTTACAGAAAAATATGATTTTCTATATTAAATTGGGAACCCAAATCATTATTCATGAAATTATTCTTTAAAAATACCTTATTAAAAACATTCATTTCCATTGATTTACATAATTACATTGATGGTTATATGTTTTTATTTTCATGTAGAATGAATGATTAAGATAATTTTATGATATGGGGGATGGTCCCAAAATAATATAGACCTCCAATTCGCTGGGTAATTTGTTATATCAAATCAAATTATTTGAATTATGAAGGAAAATGATGATATTTTTTTTCATGAAAAGGTGTGTTATTTGAGTACATTGTTATAATGATTCCTTATTATCTATATTAAACATTCAATTACATTATCAACTATTTCCATGATGATTAGGATAATTATATTATTCTTTTGATATGATGATGTTGATTCTTCTCGGCCATGTATAATTGATTCATTCCCCATATTCCATCTATGTTATTCATCCCCTTTTAAGACTGTTACCTAATTGATATCATTAATGTATATACACATTTTATTACATATAATAAGGATAAAATGAAATATTTCAAGAGGGTAAAATAGAAGTACTTAAAAAAAATTAATTTATTATGTATTTGTGATGTGTTGAAAAAATATTCCCAGGATACTAATCCTGAAAGCCCATTATTGTAGACATATTATGTTATTTATTATAAAAATTATGTAGTTGTCTTATATAAAAAAACAGGGTCACAATATTGTGTAATAAATAACTATTTAATTAATTTGGTGATTAGGACTAGGAAATTATAGTGAAAACTCAAAGGATAAGTTAATTTAAGTGTCATAATTCAAGGATTTGATAATTTATAAGAGTTTGTGGTATCAGAGGAATAAAATCCTGAAATAGATTCTAAAATTTAATGTGGATATGGAATGAATACACCAAGGAGTATAAAAACCAAAAGAGTAAATTAGTAACTAACTCCTCTATTAACTCAAGAAAGAAAAACAAGCCTTGTTGCACTCATGGTTGACAATCCCAAGGGATATGTTTTAGTTCATCATGGACATTACATAAACTATAGTGAATTAAATATATATATATATATATATAATGTAATTTACTCTTTAGATTTTTGAATAGGATTAATGTACATGATCCTTTAGCAATTATTTGAGAAAAAGACTAATCCTATGGATCCTATAAGATATTAATTTTTGAAGATTATTTTTATAAAAATAAAATTACTTATTCATTATTTATTAACATATGATTTTTCAAACTATTTCTATTTTAGAAAATAGTAAGAACCTGGAGAAACCAACCAAATAACTCATATGAGGGAAAATGAAATGATTGTCTAAATTACATTCCTAGTGAAATGATAGGTCGAGTTGAAAACATCATAGTGATACCTTCTGAGATATCTCAAGCTATGAATATTATACTTGACCATGAGGAACATCCAAATTCATCCAAGAAGAAATAAATAGTTATTGAGTCTAATATGTTGAAATTACCACAGACCATTAGTTGGTCATGTATAATAATTTTCATGAAATAATATGTGAAATAAATGAATGGTATATTCTTTTGTCCACTATTTTGGGAAGGACATGGTGACTTCTTTCATCCATCATTTAAATATATTAGATAATCAATGGGGGTATTTCATATTGGATACAATGGTGAATGGAAAAAATTGAATAATTGGTGAGGGAATATATTATGAATTTATATCATAAAAATTAATTCCCTAAAACTCTTGGAATGCATATAGATATATAATTCATAGATATTTAGAAAAAGGAGTGGAAATTTTCAGGGATTACGAGGAATAATTTACCATGAACACAATATATTCATTGTGATTTTTTATTAAGAATGATTGAAATGGAGATAAAATCATTAGGGGTTTAATACCAAACCACTAAAAGGATCTTATTATTCGGTAGTTTGGATGTTATGAAAATTTAGATCGATGTTATATAAAATTAGATATGGTGTTTGTAGAATTATCTCATAGATAAGCATATAAGAATAGATGAAATGAATTTAATTATTGGGTGTAAAATGAAAAAGGAAAAATAAAATTTGACCACAAACATGTCAAAAATGTTGGAAATAACATCAGGGTAATTACTTTGAAGGGACATGATAATAATTTGTTTACTATAGAAATGGATCCAAACTTCATGAATGTCAATGTGACATGATAAATCCATATTAATTGATAGAGGAAAGGATGGAACCACCTTTTTTACCACAGTTCAATGTTTCTTTTATAGGGAGTTATGGAATTAAGAATGTCTGTGCAGTATAAAATAGGTCATTAAGGGTAATCTTTTATGAGGACAATAAATGATGAAGAATTAGGGGAAGTATTATTCTATTAACACCGTTATGGTGGAAAACACATATGACATATTAAAAGATACTTTTCCTATTCACTCAGTAATAGAAATCTATTTATTTGATTCTAGTTCAATGAATTTATTTATATCATGGAGTTTTTCTTGAAATATAATATGAAAACACTAATAAAATGATATAGATGTATCCATAGAAACTAATTGTGCTAAGATCAAAGAAACCCAATTATTGGAATAACTTATTCTTACTACCTAATATATGATTCTCTAACTGAATATCAAAATACTTTATTGGGTATAATTGGATTCTATATTATACTTGTATTATCTCTCCTAATATATATATGAAATCAATTATTTAGAAAAGTAAAATTTACTCTATATTATGAACCATCCCTTGGTCCTATAAAAATAAATTGATGATACATAATATACTTTGGAAAATTCCCCAATGTTGTCAGTGTTTATACACAGTGAATAATTTTACGTTCTTAAAATTGATTATTAAAAGGAAAGTATCAACTATTAAGAATTATTTATTATTGTTTAATTTTTGGATTTATTTCTTAATGTGTTATCTGAGATCCCCACAAATGACAAGGAAATGTTCAGATGAAAAGTTCTTGTATGTGGAGACATTCATATCTCTAAAAACCATTATAGTTTTTCACTATCTAATATTAAGTGTTAAGGAATTATATTCATGTTCAATGGGAAAAATTATTTATCAACCATAGTATATTTCCTTGTGGTATTCTTATGCACGTCTTAAATAAAAAGGATTGATTAATGTGGCTGTGCATTGAATATTGTGAGGTCAATAAAATCACTAAAAAAATTAAGTATCTCATTCCATGTATTGATTACATTTCATATCAACTCTAAGGATCTCCATACATCTCAATGGGGGATCTTAATAATTGATTTCATCAACTGAAGTTAATGAAGGTTGATATATAGAATTCATCCCTCTTTACAAGGCATAGAAACTTTCAGTTCATAATAATTCCCATTAGACATAATAATATCCTTCTAATCATCATTGGTTATATGAATAGAGTCTTTGGATACTACTTTGAAAAAATACCTACATTTTTTATTGATGATATTTGAATTTACTACAAGAGTAAAGAATAAAATGGAGAGAACATCTAGATTATGTTGGTGACATTAATGAAGGATAAAATCAATGCTATATATAGAAAGGGTGTAATTTTGTTTTAGAATTTCACTTTAATGGGAACATGTGATCACTAGTGAGGTAATATTTTAGGGACCATCAAAGAAAAATTCAATTATTTAATGTACTAGAAACACTAATTTCAGTAAAATTCATAGTTTTATTGGATTAAGGTGTTACGGATTATTTGTGATAAATTTCTCACAATTATCTAGCCATGAAAAAAATATTACATAGAAAGGGATAGAGTATGTATGGGTGTATGAATCTAAGGAATTAAGGATATCGTTAATGTGATAGTATCTATGTATGTACTCAAACTACTTTAAGTGTAGAGGGGATTATGATATATAATTATGATTCAAATAATGAATTTGGATGTATAATCCCAAAAAAAGTGATATAATTTTCCCCATAACATGAGAATACCCAATAGAATACCTACCCAACAGAAGACTATGAGTTGGTAGGTATGATATTCAATGTGTAGATTTTTCATCACTACCATTATTTTTTGATTTGTTTCATATATATAAATCAAAAATTTCAAATGTTTATATCAATATTGAATGATATTAACATTTTTCAATGAAGATGGTTATTGATGATCAAAAATGATTATTTCTCTATCCACTACCATATTGAAATGGAAAATGATGTAGTTGATGATAATATTAGATAAGAACTTACTAATTTATCAATGATACAGATTTATAAATATTTTTTATTTAATATATATACCTTATGATAATTAAAACATGACAGAATGGAATTTATCATACCATTCAAAAATGATTTCTCATAAATATATCAAATAGATGATCAAGGATGTAAAATAGATTGACATTGATCTTCAAAATAAGGTGAAATTATTATCAGAATATTCACGATTTCTAAATAAATTAAAATATTTTATTTTTATTTAGAAATATAATTTTTTTCATTTATCACCCATGATAATCACATATCTATTTGATAATGATTAAATCTCATATCTCACATTCTATCCAAGAATTACCATGATGTACCATGATCATAGAGAGAACTACTTGTGGGTCCTCAAGAAGAATTATATTGTTGATAAAGTATCATTGTTCATGTTAAGTTAACTTGTTAAATTTTTGATATATTAGTATACGTGATGATTCAACAATTTCCCTTACCAATGTGGATATTGAAGAACATATCAATGAAATTTATTAGTACTCTCTTGAAGACATCAGAAAGAAATAATGTGTCATGGGTTGTGTTGGATTGATACACCATGACTACCCACTTAATCAATAGTAAGGAATATTTGTCAGTAGAAAAATATTCCATGATATATATGAAAGAACTGAGGAGTCTACATGGGGAACCCCTTTAAATTTTGTGTGATCTATATGCATGGTTAACCTTTAAATTCTATAGAATCCATCAATGTTCTTTAAATATTAAATGTAATCTTAGTATGTCCTATCACACAAAAAATGATGGGGAATCTAAATGTACCATTCGGATACTCAAGTACATACTGATTTCATGTTCAATTTATGTTAATGTACGATAAGATCATATATCCCATTAATTTAGTTCACTTATAACAAAATATTCAAATCTTGTATTGATATTTCTCCAAAAAAATATCTACATGGGAATAATTATAGATCTCCATCATGTTTGGATAAAGATGGTGATTGAATTATTAATTTCAATTAACTTATTATTATAATGGAAGATATATATTTAACAATTCAACAACATATAAAATATTCTCATAGTTAGATGAATATTTATATTGATAAAAGTCCATTGGACATAGATTTTGAAGTTATAGAGAGATTTTTCCTTTGAATATCACCATAAAAGAGAGACATGTTGATTTAAAATGATGTGAATTATTATCCTACATAACATTGTTCCCTTTCTGATCCTTGATTGTATAAAAATCAGTACCTTATTGAATAAAACATCCAAAAAACACAACTCCTATTCATAAATTGTTCCACACCTCACCCTTGATGAAATTGATACCTGAACCCCCATAATCATTGAATCCAAAGGTGGTAAAACATGGGCATGAACTCTATTATGAGGAGTAGTAAAATATGATCTTTGATAATATATTTAAAGTTACTTACAAAATGACAACTCACCTAGTCATTGTGTTGTGGTGGATACATTAATCTAAAGAGGTGACATGGGAACCTGAAAAAACAATGTAAAATAAGTTACCTCATCCTCAAATGAAAATTCACATTTTTGAAATAAGGAAATTCTAATGGGATCCCATAAAAAATAGTATATTGTAGTGGGATCACCTAAAATATATCAAGTTATAGTAAATGTTTCCATAAAATGTTCTTTTTTGATTGGTCAACGCAAAAAAGACCCTTTTGATAAGGGTTATACTTTCATCATAATTTTTTTTCATGTATATATATTTATATAATTTTATTTTCAATGAATATTTGATTATATTATAAATATTATGATAGAACAAAATTTCCATCATAATTAATCTGTTGAGACAAATATTGAGCCACCTCTCATATAATATGAAAGCATAATAATTGTTTTAAATATTTAAAAAAGAAGTATATAAAATTTAAAAAATAATAATAATTTAACAAAATACAATGAATCCAAAATATATAAATTGTACAAATATAAATTAATAAAAATAAACATGATATTTTCATTCAAAAAACATCATATTTTGTTAGTAAACACAATATACCAGTCACTATAGAGTTGGTGGGTCATCTAGAGAACCCATTAGATAGAACTCCATCCCTATAAAAATAAAATCCATCACATTTACTAAATCACCTAATTTATCTATTTCTTCTACCATGGATGTTTTAGATCCTCATTATTCTACTGATATCAAAAAATCTCCACTTATACCCTACATATAGTCTCAAAAAAAAACATATTGAGCTTGTGAAGTCCCCTCATACACTATATATGATGATGATGAATCTACATGAGTTCTATAAAGATAAACAATGTCATTGAAATAGTACAATAATAACTATAATTAATTAATTGGGAATTGATACAAACAACATGGCCTTTCTCACTATCATACTGAGTATCAAGATTCCCTACTTCCTCATTAAATTCTCAAACACTAGTCTCCTAAAACTCAGTGATGTCTTAATTTCCCACTTTTTTGTTATAATTTTTGACCTCATAGATCACAATAAAATTATGTTTTAAAGGAAAAAATTTTAAAATGTTTTTTAGTTTATTTTAAAAATAAAAAAAATTATACTAACCACCACCATTCATTAAAATTGACCAAAAATATCTCTAGTGATTGGATAAATTCACATACTATTAAAAAAATCAATAGCTATAACATATAGATTCTCAACTATGTATGTGAATATAAAATTAATAGTAATAATATAAAAAAATATACAAAAAATAAAAGAATATTTTTTACTATGTGACACTGATGAGTACTAAATGTTTCACTACCATCTCTTTGTGTGGCCTCCCCCATAACCCTGAGTCATCAAATATAACAATGTTCTCAAATGAATACCATCACCAATCCAATATGAGAATAATCCATCTAAAATAGTATATGCAATGCAATGAAGTTGATAAGCATATTATGAATAAAGAAAAACTATGACTGCAACTTTCCCCAATGATACCTTTATAAAATTAAGGGAAAACTGACGATAGATCTAACACATACAGATCTCTAATGATTCTCAAATAGGGGATATCATTCTATCATCTTTTTTATATTATAAATCATACAAATAATTATAGTAGGTTAATTATTAATATTTTGAAAAATAATTAATATTTATTATCATTCCATATAATGATTAGATATTCGATAATGAACATCATTAATAATTTGATCCCATGTCACCCATGGTCAAAAAAATCAAATTCATTAGAAACATTATCCCGTTTCCATTACTTATAAATAATAAAAAATGGTAAAAATATTAAATAATTAGATAATTAGTGCATAAATCAATTAATTAAAACTATTGAAAATTTATGTGAAATTAAATAAAATAAAAAAATCAACATAAATAATTATGCATGGATCAAAATAATGATGTTTAAATCACTCATGAATAGAGATTGGAGTCATAAAACTCCTAGAAAATGACCACTCATAGCTGAAAATGAATTGTAAATAACATGTTGGTCAAATGATAATGAACTATCTTGATCACCAGGAAGTATATCCTTATTTAGGCTACAAAACCTCTCATTGTAACTTTCACCTGTCATATGAAACACAAACAAAATGTTGTCTAAAAAATATTTTAAAAAATATTGTATATTAATTATGAATTTAATAAATTTTCACATTTTTCATTTTGTATAATCATCGCCATCTTGATATTCAACATTGTCAAAATCATTATCTTCTTCCCCAATATCATCAATTTCCATTGAAGGTTAATATTTTTATTCAACTACAATTTCAAATTTATTTCAGACATCATGAATATATTCATCTCCATTGGGTCATAACTTTGGGGTTTCATCATCGTTATTTTTGAATCTTTATGAGAAATATTTATTTATTATTTTCTCTAGAAAAATTATAATTCCATTCACATAGTAAAAACCACATTCACTTTTCATAAATTGAATTCATGAGATTTCATTTTTATATTGATCCAGTAGTCAATTAAACATCATAAAGAAGAATAATAATTTATCTAATAAATTTAATTTTCCTGATGAGACGACATAAATGATTTTTTACAAGATGTATATACTATTTAATGTCAATGATTCCATTGTGTGGATGAACATGCATGCCTCTATCTTTATCAACACAATGGAATGTAAATATTGTCACATAATTATGTACTAGATAAAATAAAATAATTATTTCACCCATCATGCAATTAAATTCATCCTCAATTTCTCTATGATGATATCTTCTTAATAAAACACCATTAATCATTATTTTATTCACTATATGCATATGCATGAAATGAAAAAACATTCACCTCATATGCTTTATAAGTTTTAACTGTTTCAGTAGTTGGTTTACACAATACAAAGAATAGAGTTCCAATTTTATCATCATGTTGTGATACATTAAAAATTAGAAAAAATTATAAATATAATAATTAATAACATGATTTTATATTCAAAATAAAGAAATTTAAATTACCAGTATTTGAAACTTGTAGAAAAAATTACACTGTCAATGATATTAAATAGAAACTACTGTAATTCTAAGAATTATTTTCATGATATGATCATCATATAATTTAGAAATAAAATATTAACATATTATTTTGAAAAAATGTAACGAATCTGTGAAATTTATAGTCAATATAAAAATAATTTCATTTATTCAAAATTGAGAAGAAAATATATATGAACATTTTGAGGTTAACACCTAAAAAGAAATTTATCATTAAATCCACTAAATACATGATTTTATTAATTAAAAACTGATAGTTGATTTTTAATTATATCATAACAAAAAACATCATTATGACCCATTATGTCATGTTTTTAAGGGTATTCCAGCTAAAAATAATAAGAGAAGCGAAATGAAATTTCCTCTTAATAATACACTTCTGTAGTTTACCAGTCATTAAATTAATTATTACATAAAATTGGTTTCAATTTCATCTTTCATAAATCATATGGGTATATTAATCAAAAGTATACTAATTCCCAATATTTTTCTTCATGTAGAAAATGTAATAGTAAATTTTCAAATGAATCCAAGAAATATGGTGATTTTTTTCTAGTTTACATTATATTAAAAAAACATCATAATGTATCATACTCTATGCTTCATAGTCTAATGTAACCAAAAAAATTCATTGTAAAAAACATAATATTTCTTTATAGACATCTAGAATCAAATAATACATAAACCCTCCAAAGAAAATAGGTAATATTATTTCCATTATAAAAGAACAGTGTGAAATTTTTATTCAATCAATAGATTATTTCTAATTCATGTGGAAAAATTTGAAGCATTAAAATAATATAACCTCAAATATTCATTTTAATAACAATATAATAATCATTTTTTATTAGAAACTATATATTTAACATTTTTCATAATTCGGTTCTTTAATCTATAATTTTCAAATTACACTAGTTGTAGTCACCTATAAATTTGTTAATTATATAATGATTTCATTATAATGTTGTTTTTTATTAAAAGGTGTGTCTAAGACATTATAAAATTTATTATAAAAATAGTTATTCTCAATGTTCACATCACCTAACATTTGATGGGTTATAAAATCAATCCAATATAGCAGATACCAATAAATTAGTAGTTTTTTTAAAATTGTGATCATCCCCAAAGCCAAAATTCATTAGTGGTTTATAGTTAGTCCCACGGTAATAAGTGATATTGAAGAGTTTTTTATTTTTTAATAAATATCTTAGATAATGTTTAGTGGTCAATCTATTTCAATTTTTTCTTTTCTAAAACTATTTCAGCTTCTCTAGAAAGGTTGTTCAGTAGGAAGGAACCTTTAACGGTAGTAAAAAAATAATGTTTTCTTCTATTTATGAGAATAAACACATTATATTAATTCATATTGTATGGACTTGATTTTGGTCCATTTTTACAATCACTAGGTAATATTATATATAATGGGAAGTCACTAATTTTCCTCATTAATTTATCTTTAATTAGAAAATTTTACATATCAATAACATTATATGTATTGACACAATTATGCCAAAATTTTTTTACTCATAAATAAATGGCTTCAAATAAAAATCAATATTATTTCCTAGATTTTATGGGATTAATAATGTTAAAAATATATATAGTTCATTCACCAACATCAAATTAGGTATTTTTTGTGTAGTTATGAATATGGTTCCACAATAGTATTGACTATTGTAATATTTATAAGTGTAGAAACCATCAATAGAATATACTAATCGCTTTTTATAGTCCAATAGAGAAAAATAAAGATCCAAGTAACAAAAATATCTTCATGAATCATAATATTAAGAATTATTAAATATTTGACTAGTGGGAATAATTGATTTTTTCAAATATATCAATGATGGTTTCATCTATGTTATAAATAAACACTACAATCTGGGAGTAATTATATAATACATAAACTAGTTAATAGGAACCAACCCATACTTTCCTTATTAATTGTCTTTGTACCTTGATTGTACAAATGTAGGATAAATAACTAATGAAACATTATCATAACAATATTAGACACATTTATTTTTACATGATTTTATATTCATATATCTATGACCCAAAATGTGGACCATCATATTTCTATCATATAAATTTTTAGTAAAAACAATTCTGTATGGTAACAATGATTATTCCAATGTTAATATTTTATAATAATTTCTATTTGAAATTTTATTTTAGGATTTAGTGTCCAAAAATATTCTAACATATTCAATGTTTCTTATATTTAAATAAGGATAAGAGTAATCCTTAGTAGACTTAAGTAACTTATAAAAAAAGATGTTTTAAATTGAGTAGATGAATCATCATTTTTAATTTCTATTTGTGGCAAATATTGATCAACAACACTGTGTAGTAATGTTATCAACTACGATGTATATAAAAGGATTTATTATTATCTTTAATAGATCAATATTCACGATGTTCATACCAAAAAATACAATCTTTTTAAAAAACAATACACAATAGTTAACACCAAACACTGTAAAATGATTCAAATATCCTTTGAACAAATTTATTATATGGAACCTTAATTTTCCCATCTGAAAAAAATTGTAGTTTTGATATTGTAAATGGAAAAAAATATTTCCCCCCTCTTTGTATAGCTTATTTATGCCACTAATGTTTACATTCTTGCTATGATTTATCAATTCGTTATATTCAAATAAAAATTTATGTCAACTCAATTACGATTTTTTAAAAAAAATATTATTATTAAAATGATTGAATTATGGTAAGATTCAAAAAATTGGAAAATAAATAATTAAAAATTTATTATAAAAAATATCAAATATCAATAATTTCTTATATATACTGTAAAATATCATAAATAAATTTTAAATAAAAAATTATTGTATAGAAAAATTAAATTCCATATATAGGTATATGTCCCTAGTTTTGAAAATTTACCACTAGTTTTTATAATTTACCACAATTTTGTACAAATTACCATATGTTTTCTAAAATTTCGAATATTTTTTAAAAATTTCTCCAAATTTTTAGGCATTAATGTATGTTATTAAAAATTACCAATAGTTTTTGAAAAATTCAATTCTATTTTCACAATTTATTTACACTTCTTATAAATTAACTCCAATTTTGAAAAATTATAATGAATTATTATTAATTGCTGATAATTACCATTAATTTGTATTAATTACATGAAATTTTTAAGTATTTTTTTTATAAATTTCACCAATTTTTTTGATAATTTATATTTAATTTTCATAAATTAAAACAAAATTTGGAAAATTACCACCAATATTTATCAGCTACATGTACTTTTTAGTCATTACTGGTAATTAAAACTAATTTCTTCTAATTATCAATAATTTTTTAGAATAAGAGGTAATTTTTAAAAATTATTATTAATTACAACTATTTTACCGAAATTACCAGTAATTACTAATTATTATAGTTATTTATAA
Organism: Viscum album; assembly: GCA_963277665.1. Lineage (NCBI taxonomy): Eukaryota > Viridiplantae > Streptophyta > Magnoliopsida > Santalales > Viscaceae > Viscum > Viscum album. The sequence goes on along the minus strand of OY728164.1, from coordinate 2,116,521,686 downwards.
CTAATTAGGTTTAGTTACATCAATTTTTTACTAATTAATGTTAATTAACAGTAATTATATCAATTTACTTTTTATGACTGCTAATTTTAACTAATATTTACTAATTATTTCTATTTTTTTATAATTTTTACAAATATACATTACTTCATTATAATTTTTACTAATTTCCTACTATTTGCGATATTTTTTTTCTAATTACTCAAAATTTCAAGTATTTTTTACAAATTTTGTATGATGTTTATAAATTACTGGTAATTATTGAAAATTTTAACTAACTACCACTAATATTTAATTTTTTAATATTTACTCATAATTATCATACATTTTAAATAATTTTCACAAATATATAAATTTTTTTAATGAATAACTATAATTACAACAAAGTTTCTAATATGTACAGATTCCTAGTAATTACTGCTAACTTTTACTACTTTTTTCCAATTATTGTTAATTACAACAAGTTTTTAAAAATTACCACTATATTTTTCCATTTATAACTACTTTTTACCAATTGATTTTATTTTTTATGAATTAACTTGTCTTTTTAACAATTACTCATAATTACCTCTAATTTTTAGTAATTACTCTTCATATTTAGTAATTAACTGGTAATAACTCATGTTTTTTCTAGTTACTAGTAAATACTATTATTTTTTACTCATTATCACTAATCATTACAATTTAATTTCATATATTTCTATTTAAATCTAATGTTTACTATTAATCTCTAATATTACCTAATTACTATTTTTTTTACAATTTACAGGTATTCTTTAACTAATTAATGGATATTTTTACAAATTACCCATAATTTTCTAAAATTATCATTAAATTTTAATATTTACATATAATGGTAACTAGTTACCACAACTACTTAATAATTTCATTTTAATATTTCAAATTATTATTTTTCTTAATTACCACCAACAATTAATATTCACCACATGTTATTCAAATAATTGATAATGATGAGTAATTATTATTAATTACTACTAATTATCTTTGATTATTATAATTTATCATTAATTATTACTAAATATGATTAATTATTAATAACTATCACTCTTTATTAACTAATTATTAGCCAATAATATTTAATTAATATCAACTAAAACTAACTACTTCAAATGACAAGTAATCATTGAAAATTAAAGATTACAATTTCAAATATATAAAAATAAAGTATCAATTAGTAAAATTAAAATAAATAACTTAAAAAAGATGATTTACCAGAATTAAATTACTGATGTGATGCCAAAAAGCGCTATATCAATGGAAAAAATTATAAAAATTATAAAGAGAAACAAAATAGGCTAAGGAGTAGAGAGAATGTTTTGTTCTGGAAGAATTATATAGTAGCCCTATATAGAGGTAATATTAGTTACAACTGAACTATTTGTGAAAGAATTACTTCATAAATATTTTTACTTATGATGGGTTCAATCATAAATAGTTCTTATAGTAAATAATTTTGGTGGTTCTGTATAACCATTGACATGGGTTTTTTCCACAAATGCCTCTATTCCAAAAAAATAATTTTTATGGATCCTGTCACAATTGCCAAGGGAGATATAGAAACATTTGTAATGGAACCTATATCAGTAACCAAAGTATATATAATTCATTTTTTACGAAACATGTCCCAAATTATGTTCATATAGTTATATTAATTACGATGAGAATATAATTCCCATCGCAAATTATAAGGCCCCAGCTTTAAACATTACTTAATATTGATTTATTTCAATAATTCACATTGAAGATCTTTTTAGGTTTAGAGTTTTAGATAATTAGATCATAAATCATGCATTAAATTTCACATTTGAACAAAGTGGTTACATCAAATACAGTATTCATTTTTCTTCATCAAAGGTAACATATTTAAAATAAAACATGGATTCTTTCTTGAAACTTCCTTGACATTATCCTCACATCATGTACCATTCCCTTAACCCGTGAAAAATGTTTCAAAAACATGGGACGAGCATAAAAAGCTCAGTAAGGGATAAAAAAAAGGAAAGATAACATTATTCCATGTATACATAATAATCAATGAAATCAAACTTTACTCATAGAACATAAACAATTTAACATACCACATGAAATAATAATATTTATGAATAACTCATAGAAATCATAAGACATAAAGGTAACTTGAGGCATTCATAACATTATTACATATGGAGTGACCTTCATGGTTACGTTTGGAATACCCATCACAGTATATTCCCTAAATCCATTCGGAGAAACCTTAGTGTTTAACTCCTTCGCATTACCCAATGCATTGGATAGCTATCTCGAGCTCACACGCCCATAGTTTATCATGGAAAAACTCGACTTCATAAACAATTCCCAAGAACCATAACATAATCATATCACAAAAAACATGCACAAAGGAAACATAACATTTCCATATTTCAATCACAAGATATCAATACAGCACATTTATAAAATCAAAACATTATCAAAACCATTTTCAATACCAAAATAAAAGAAAAGTAAAACATGCTATTTATTTTTCATTAAAAAAATTTATGGCTTGTAGAGGAAGCCGAAACTCAAATAATGGTCACGACGGTAGAGAAGTTGTTGTCTCCAAATACGTAAGACAAAAACATTCCTTTTTTCATTTAATAAAATTCTTCGTGTAAAAAGATTCATTTTGAATGAAATTACAACTCAAAATGGATTATTATACAACTAATAAAAGAAGGTCATATATAAATTGTAGTATGCCACAACGAAAAAAGATTGGGATGAAGTCCCGTACAAAGATGGTATCCTTAGATTAAGGATAAATCAATTCCATAATTATGTGTGACAAATATAAATACACATAGTATAAGTGGATATTAATTATAAAACAATCATAGGTCATCCACACATATTCATAGCATGACATAATCAAGAAGTATAGGTTTAACCCAAAGAATTGAAAGTGGGTTAAGAATTTCCCTTACAGAAATTCGACAGCCTAACGACGTCACCTTAAAATTCAGAAAATGAGATAATGAGAGATAAAAAGGGTATCTCATCACTTTTACATAACATTTACAACAATAAGAATATATAATAATATATCCTGACATAAGATAATGTAAATTAAATGACCGAACAAAAAGAAGTCTTTTAAAAAGAGGAGGGTGAAAGGTTTCCTTACCGATTTGGGTAACTTTCAAAATGTACAACCCATGAAATAAGGGTCATACAATGAAGATGTAGATACCCATAAATTAATTTATTTTACCTAAAGAATATAATAATGGTTAGTACATACACCACACAAAGTAAATAGTGGAAAATGTAGCATGAATCTCACGAGAACAAAATGTGAGATAAAAACCCCTTACTGCGTTGTCATCAATCGAGTCATATGACCAAAAGATAATAAACACCAAATTAATCACATAATACAATGAATATAAATAGAATCATGATAATATATATTAAATTGAAGTAAAAAATACCCCACATGCAATAAATAAGTGGTGAACAATGGAAATCTCACAGAATTAAAAGTGAGATAAGGAATCCCTTATAAAAATTCAGCTGCCTAATGGGGCCGCTTAAAACCTCCAAAAATGGATTGATGAGATCAAATAAGGTCTCTCATAATATGAACATAAAAATTATAGTAAGAAGAATATAAAAGAGCATCCCCCAACATAATAATGAAGATCTTAAAAGAAGTGACATAAAAGAGACTACTTAAAAAGAAAGAGAGAGGTAGGTTCCCTTACCTCAAGTCTGACTTGTCTTGTTCATTTCTTTATATTCCTGAAGAATAAACTTTGGAAAATTTATAATTGCTTAAGGACCTACTTTAAAGCTTATTATTCAATTCATATCACATATTATAATGTTATATGTAAGATCCTGGGTTTTTGGAAAGGTATGTTTTTGTTGTGTTTGGTTGAATCCCTTGTTTTTGGGTTTTAAAATGTTTCCTGAAGGTATTAGAGGCCATGGGGGTGTTCTGGGGGATTAGGGCACAAATGAAAGGAAATCTGGGCAAGACAGGGCTGGGCACATGGCTTGCACACGACCTAGGTAAACCGTGTGGCCGGCCGATGTAAATGTGCGACCCCTCCTCCTCCGAATAGTTGCATGTGCATGGTTTGTACACGGTTTATCAAACCGTGAGACCTCTTAAAGAAGGGAAAAATTACAAGTTTTCCACTCTGGGACTTTAAGAACCCCCTCGTGATTTCGTCTCCATTCCTCCCTCTTCACCCTAGGAACGAATCAAATCACCCAATAGCTCCAAGAGGTCGATCTCCCTAGTTTCTAAGAAGTTTTTGGTGCCATTGGTTGCGGATCGAAGATCCAGGTACGGCTAATCTCATCATTGGTTCTCTTTTTTGGTTTAGGGTTTGTATCTTATCTCCCTCTAGTTCTGAAGCTCTAAAAACCGATATTTTGGGTGTTTTTTAGGTTTAAGCTCCAAAGGTTGGTTGGATCGAGGTCTAAGGACTCTATTGAGTGTGTGTTCAACCGCGGTTTCGAGGTAGGTGGTCTACAAGTGATATCCCATGTTTATTTGAGTATTTATGCATATTTAGTAGTGTTATTATTTTCCATTGGTTATGTTTTGAATAAACTTGGCATGTTTGGTAATAATGGTGATTAAAATGTCAAATGGGAACTCTCACGATCCTCGTGGGATGCGTTGAGATTGACTTGACCTAATTTTTGGCCATCCATGGGTTGTGCCGGCTTTTCCCAGGCTTAGGGATTTATATTAAACAAGTGAACTTGTTGTAATAAATTGTAGATTCCTTGATTAACATGTTTCCATGGCGGGTTGAACTTGGAATAGAAGTTAGGTGATGCATTTAGACTTGGAAATAACTGAAAGGTTATTAGGATGGGTTGAATGGTTGATTCATGGAAATGATGAATGGGTTAAATGGGTTAATGTGTAAAATGATTAATGACAATAATGGGATAGGTTACGGGTCTAGTGTTGAAGGCTTAGTGAGATAGGCATAACACATGGTAATTGGGTAAATGGATAATTGATGTGAAATGATGATGTGTTAATGGGTTAAAGCATGATGTGGAATCCCATGTGGGTTGTTGTGGATAGTGTTTTCCAAAGGGCAATGGTTTGGATGGTTGATAGTTACTTATATATATAATCCTGTGCACATGGCTTCGTAGAGTGGGGTATGACTTGAGGATCTACGCCCATGGGTCGAGCTAAGACTGAGGTTCTAAACTCCACCCTAAATGCACGGGTTAGGAAAGGGGATTGAGGGTTTATTCTCCTAACAATTGCATCCACTCGGACTGAGGCTTCGAGGTGAGGATATAGTTTCTATGAGGGATTTAGTTCTAGTGAGATAAGATAACAATGTGTTTATCCTATTTCATGTGATTGTAGGCCTTAGACCCATGTAACATAATGTATGTGATTAACCGATGGAAATGTGATGAAATGGTAAGTGATGATAATTGGTGTGAAATGAATGGTAATGGATGTTGCAATGGATTTGGCTCTAAAATGGTTAATGGAACCTTAAATAATTACTTGGAATATATCATTCATATTCCTATAGTATGCACTACCTGTTTATACTGAATATTTTGTAGACACTGTTGGTGGTGGCCTACTGAGTTGTACTCACGCCCTGCTCGGGCCACCATTGGGTACCCGAGTAGAATTCATTTTTGCAGGTTAGGAGAAGGGCAAGGGTCCTTGATAGATAGTTGAGTGGACTTGGGTAGCACGTGGTAGAGGATCCAGACTAGGAATTCGGGGCCATTTTTGGGATTTTGGTCGTTGTATTTATTTTGGTTTAGTTCACTTTTTCAATTGTAGTATGACATGTCATATTTATTGTTGGAAATGGTTGTTATGCATGTTCCTTGTTTATTGGTTATTGTTTCTACTATTTGGTTTATTTCTGTTGTGGCTTACTCTGATAAAAAGGGGATATAGTCTCCCCACATGACTCCATAACCCCCCACTACTAGTCGGAAGCCTTTGGCATATAGGGAGGCACACTTAACGTCGTGTAACCACCCGGCTCGGAGCACTGGTTTAGTGGCTTCATGTTTGGGGATGTTTCAAAGTGGTAACATAGGAGTTCTTTCTTCTCCTTGTCTGAGGTCTTGTTATTTGGGATTGGTATCCAAGGGTTAAGATGTGTTAGGACTTGGTAATGAACTCTTTCCTGGGAGTAGCTAACCCTGGTACGGGGGAAACCCAAGTCACCTAGGGTAGGAATTTTTGTTCTTGGTTGTATGTTGTTACAGTTGATGATATTTCACCATTGGGTGATGCACTTTGGGTTTGATGTGACAGATTTATGATATTGGTTCGTGCCCTAAACGACATGAGGAATTTCATTCATGCATCATGGTAGGCACTTAGGGAGATATGTGACATGCATTGTGTTAGGCACACACACGGGGTGGGTGTGTGAGGCAGGAAAAGTAGGATGCATCATGCATTTCATGAAATCAAGAAATGATGATATGAATGAAATAACACAAGGGGGTAAAGATAAATGAATGGTAAATGATATTTAATGGAATAATTGGGTTTGAAACAAATTGAAAATTTTGTTGGGTTAGAGTATGAAAAGTGGGTTGTTGTGGCTAGTAATAAGTCTTTTGTGATGGAGTCCTGAAAGTTTTATGGTACGCGTTCTAAATATTGTGCTTGACATTGTAGAGAAATGACACCACGACGTCGGTTATCAGTTGAAAAAAGAGAGGACGTTGCTGAGAACACTCCTCTAGTAGAGGATCAAGAAAATGTGGCGATCCATGAAGGTAGAGAAGTCCAGTTCTGGGAGAACTTGGTTCGCCTTATGAAGACGATGGATCAGGACCCAGGGCGGGTTACACCAAGTATGTTTAAGCTAACCAGGGAGTTCTAGCTGCAGCACCCTCCGACCTTCACTAGAGAGGGTGGGCCAGAGGCAGTGGAGTTCTGGTTAGAGACTTTCTAAATAAAACTGGATCATCTAGATACCTCTGTTGAAAAGTGATTGAAGATGGACGCTTATATGTTGCGGGGCCAGGATAGGCGTTGGTGGGACATTCAGGCTCAAATCGAGCAGGCTGAGGGAATGTCGTTGAAGGTTTTTCAGGAAAAGTTTCTGGAGCATTTCTACCCAGAGACTTTGAGGAAGGAGCGGTCTGTAGAGTTTATGAGCCTGACTCAGGGATCGTTATCGGTGATGGACTATGCTAGTTGCTTCACAGATTTGAGATGCTTTATCCCATTGTTAGCAGGGGATGAGGCAGCAGCAGCAAGGCGTTTCTAGGATGGGCTGAGACATGAGATTAGGTCCCAAGTAAACATCTTCCGCTTGAAGAGGTTCACAAAGGTAGTAGATCAGGCACTAATCTCAGAAGGAAACCTGAAGGGAGCTTGAGGTAGTGGGCTTGTAGTGCCTGTGGGGCGGATGAGTGGTGCGGATATCGAGGGTCGGAAGTGACGCCATGACCGCTCACAGTATGGAGTAAGTGTGCAAAGTGGCTGAAATGAAGGGTCAGCCTCTCAAAGTGGGAATCAGGTGTTCTTATATCAGTATTGTAGGTTGGGGGATATGCGTACTCAGTGTTCTCAACCTCCAGTTGAGTGTTGTTTGTGCGGCAGGATGGGACATGTGCATAGGTTCTACAGGAAACCTCGGCAGGTAGGTGAGTATGATGGTGAAAAGCAGGTTCTGGGTATGGGAAGGGGATCAGTTTCAACGTATCAGGTAGGCAGTTGGAGATCCACAGGCCATACTGGTAGGGGCGGTAGACGTGGGACTCCAGGGAAAGATCGCTCACGCCAGTAGGGTAGTGTAGCAAATGGTACTCATGTAGGAGCCCAGGGTAGAGGGGCAAGTCAGCTTCAGGAAGTTCAGTTTGCACCTGGTGATGGCGAGGCCGGACCGTCTACTTTTCGAGGTATGATCCTTATAGATTCTACTTTTTCTAGCGCGTTGTTTGACATAGGTTCCACACAATCTTTTATTTCTACTCAACTTGTGGTAGCACTGTGTTTACCTATGGAGAGAGCATGTGGAGTTATGTTAGTTGACACTCTGTTGGGGGTGCGGGTTGAGGATATCAAAAATTTCAAGGGATGTGCCTTGGAAATTTGTGGGTATCATTTTCTATGGGTTTTTTTCATTCTCTAGATGTCATGGTTTGACCTAATCCTTGGAATGGATTGGTTGGTGTTGTATCGGGCACACATAGACAATTATCATCGCAGAGTATCATTCAGGTCGCTAGAAGGTGACACTTATGTCCACCATGGAGAATGGGATATTCGAGTAGGTTGTGTAGGACCAATTGGTTAGTAGTCGAGTGGAATCCCGACACGAGTGGCATGTCTCATTATTGATGATGACAAAAGAGGAAAATAGTATGTTTTCCCTATTATGGTATATTGGTGTCAGGACGTGTTTCCTGAGGATTTCTCGGGGTTACCCCCTGAGAGGGATGTTGAGTTCACTATCGAGTTTCTGCCAGGAACGAAGCCAGTTTCTTTTCCGCCATACTGAATGGAACCAGAAAAACTCCAGGAACATAAGGTTCAGCTTGAGGATTTGGGACGAAAGGGGTTTATCCATCCTAGTATGTCTCCTTGGGGATCTCCCGTGCTTTTTTCCAAGAAGGCCGATGGGTCGTTAAGGATGTGTGTTGACTATAAAAAGTTGAATCAGATGACAGTGATGAATTCGTACCCTCTTCCTAGAATTTATGACCTGTTTGATAAGTTGAGGGGTGCATCGATGTTTTCTAAGATTGATCTGAGGTCAGGTTATCACCAGTTGAGGGTGAGACATTCTAATATATCGTGGACAACTTTCCGGAGTCGGTACGGGTTATTTGAGTTTTTGGTAATGCCTTTCGGATTGACCAATGAACCAGTATTGTTTATGGATTTGATGAACCAGATCTTTCATCTCTATCTAGATCGGTTTTTGGTTGTCTTTGTTGACGATATCTTAGTGTACTCGAAAACTCACAACGATCATGCCCAACATCTTCACATTGTTTTGGGTACACTAAGAGAGCATCGTCTATATTCTGGCTGTCAAAGTGACAATTCTGGATAGGTGAGGTGCATTTTCTGGGTCACATCATCTTGGAGGAAGGTGTTTTGGTAGATCTAGAGAAAGTGCAGGTAGTTGTATCTTGGGAGCAGCCCAGGAGTGTTTCAGATATTTGGAGAATTCAAGGTTTGGATGGGTATTACCGAAGGTTCATTCAAGATTTTTCTCACATGGAAGCACCACTCTCGGGATGGACAAAGAAAGGAATTAGGTTTGAGTGGTCTGAGGCTTGTGATAATGACTTTCAAGAGTTGAAGATGCGGTTGACGACCACACCAATCTTGATCTTACCCGAGCCAAGTAATAAGTACATCGGGTTTTGTGACGCATCCAGAATCAGACTTGGGGCTGTGTTGATGCAAGATGAGCGGTTTGTGGCTTATGGGTCAAGGCAGTTGAGACCCCATGAGCGGAACTATCCCACTCATGATCTTGAGTTGGCTGCAGTAGTGTACACCTTTATGTGTTGGAGGCACTATCTTTTGGGAGAACAGTTTACCATGTTTACTGACCATAAGAGCCAAAGTACATCTTCTCACAGAGGGATCTAAATCTTCAACAGCAAATATGGGTTGAATATCTCCAGTATTTCGACATTGAGTTGGTATACATGCCAGGAAAGGGAAACAGTGTTGCTGATGCTCTGAGCAGGAAAATTCATAATCAGGTGGTTTAGGAGTCCAGCACCGAGTGAAGGGTGATGGCTTTGTTGGCAGAGATGCACCTGAAAGTGCAGGAGGAGAATGGTCATGTCACTTTTGCTTCCTTAATGATGGATTCAACACTTTTGAGTCGAGTAAATAAGGGTCAAATTAATGATCCTGAGTGTTTGATCATGAAGAAAAATCTTAAAGGTGGGGATCTACCTTCTAGTTGGGCCATCAGCATAGACGGTGTTGTTCGTATTCGTGATTGTGTGGTTGTGGCAAAGTGTGTGTGGGAAGAGTTGATGTGTGAGTTCATGCATCAAAGTTGGCAGTGCATCCTGGTTTTACCAAGATGTACCGTGATCTCTTAAGGCAGTTTTGGTGGACTGGGATGAAGAAGGAAGTTGCGGGCTTTGTGGCACGATGCCTTACCTCTCAGCAGGTAAAGGTCGAGTACCAACGCCCAGGTGGTTTGTTGCATCCATTTCCCATTCCGGAATGGAAGTGGGATGGTGTAACAATGGATTTTGTCGTGGGTCTTATGAGGACGCCACAAAGGAATGATGCAATCTGGGTGGTTGTGGATCGATTAACGAAATTGGCCCATTTCATACCAATTTAGGAGACCTTTACAATCAACCAATTGGATGAGCTGTATGTTCGGGAAATAGTGTGGTTTCATGGTGTGACGCGGACCATAGTTTCGGACCATGATCCGCGTTTCACATCGCGTTTCAGGAAATGGTTGCAGAAGGCGCTTGGTACACATGTGTTTTTGAGTATGGCTTTCCACCCACAGACGAATGGTCAGTTGGAGCGTATGATCCAAGTGTTAGAAGATATGTTAAGATCTTGTGTCTTGGACCTTGGTGGTTCTTGGGAAAGGCACCTATCACTAGTTGAGTTCGCCAACAATAACAGTTTTCATCCTACGATTAAGATCTCACCCTTTGAGGCACTTTGTGGGAGACCATGTAGATCTCTGTTGTGTTTGTTAGAGGTCGGTGAATCTGAGTTGTTGGGGACATGTCTCGTGAAGGAGACTTCAAAGATAATTAAGATGATCAAGAAGAGAATGGCTATGACTCAGAGTAGGTAGAAGTCATATGCAGATCGGAGGCGTGGACCTCTTGAGTTTGGGGTGGGTGATAAAGTGTTCCTCTGGGTGTCACCATGGTTGGGTCACCGTCGGATTTAGAAACAGGGTAAGTTGGCGCCCAGGTATGTGGGACATTTTGAGATTGTGGAGAGGATCGGACCAGTGGCTTACCGATTGGCTCTTCCACATCGGTATGGTGGGATACATGATGTGTTTCATGTGTCACAGCTTCGACAGTATCACCCTGAACCATCTCACATGGTTGATGTGGAGGATGTGGAGCTTGAGGCTGATGCGTCCTTCGAGGAGAATCCAGTTTGTGGGGTGGATCATAGTGAGAAGATCTACAGGGAAAGGTTGTGCCATTAGTGCGAATACTATAGTAGCATGGGAATGTTCAGGAAGAAACTTGGGAGCGAGAATTAGATATGCGGGCTCAGTGGCCAAAACTCTTCTCTTTGGTGGAACAATGAGGCTTGGAAGCACGGATCCAGGAAGAGCCATTATAAGGTTGTGAGGTTGTAAGATCCTGGGTTTTTGGAAAGGTATGTTTTTGTTGTATTTGGTTGAATCCCTTGTTTTGGGTTTTAAAATGTTTCCTGATGGTATGAGAGTCCTTGGGGGTGTTCTGGGGGCTCGGGGCATGAAATAAAGGAAATTTGGGCAAGACAGGGCTGGGCTCATGACTTGCGCATGACCTAGGTAAACCATGTGGCCAGCCCAAGTAAACATGCAACCACTCCTCCTCCAGACAGTAGCATGTGCATGGTTTGCACATGGTTTATCAAACCGTGCGACCTCTTAAAGTTGGAAAAAATTACAAGTTTTACACTCTGGGATTTTAATAACCCACTTGGGATTTCCTCTCAATTACTCCCTCTTCACCCTAGGAACGAACCAAATCGTCCAAGAGCTCCAAGAGGTCAATCTCCCTCGTTTCTAAGGAGTTTTTGGTGCCGTTTGTTGCAGATCGAATCTCTGGGTAAGGCTAATCTCATCCTTGGTTCTCTTTTTGGTTTAGGGTTTGTATCTTATCTCCCTATTGTTCTGAAGCTCTAATACCCGATATTTTGTGGGAGATTTTGGTTGATGCTCCAAAGGTTGGTCGGATCGAGGTCTAAGGACTTGATTGAGTGTGCGTTCAACCACGGTTTCGAGGTAGGCGGTCTAAAAGTAATATCCCATGTTTATTTGGGTATTTGTACATATTTATTTGTGTTCTTGTTTTCCATTGGTTATGTTTTGAATAACCTTGGAATGTTTAGTAATAATGGTGTTTAGAATGGAAAATGGGAACTCTCACGATCACCGTGGGATGCTTTGAGATTGACTTGACCTAATTTTGGGCCATCCATGGGATATGCTGGCTTTTCCCAGGCTTAGGGATTGATATTAAACAAGTGACCTTGTTTTAATAAATTGTAGAGCCCTTGATAAACATGTTGTCATGATTGGTTGATCTTGGAATAGAAGTTAGGTGATTCACCTAGACTTGGAAATAACTTAAAGGTTATTGGGATGGGTTGAATGGTTGATTCAAGGAAATGATGAATGGGTTGAATGGGATTATGTGTTAAATGAATAAATACCATAATGGGATAGGTTATGGGTCTAGTTTTTAAGTCTTAGTGAGATAGTCATAACACATGGGAATTAGGTAAATGGCTAATTGATGTGAAATGATGATGTGTTAATGGGTTAAGGAATGATCAGGAATCTCATGTGGGTAGTTTTGAATAGTTTTTTCTAAAGGGAAATGTTTTGGATGGTTGATGGTTACTTATATATATATATAATCATTTTCACATTGCTTTGTAGAGTGGGGTATGACTTGAGGATCTACACCCATGGGTCGAGAAAATACCGAGGTTCTAAAATCCTCACGAAATGCACGTGTTAGGAAAGGGGACTGAGGGTCTATTCTCCTAACAGTTGCATCCACCCGGACTGAGGCTTTGAGGTGAGGATATGGTTTCTATGAGGGATTTAGTCCTAGTGAGATCGGATAACAATGTGTTTACCCTCTTGCATGTGATTTTAGGCCTTAGACCCATGTAACATAATGTATGTGATTAACCCATGGAAATGTGATGAAATGGTAAGTGATGATAATTGGTGTGAAATGAATGGTAATGGATGTGTCAATGGATTTGGCTCTGAACTAGTTATTTTCACCTTAAATAATTACTTGGTATTTATCATTAATATTCCTATTGAATGCACTACTTGTTTATACTAGATATTTTGTAGACACTGTTGGTGGTGGGAAACTGAGTTTTACTCACTCCCTACTTGGGCCGCCATTGGGTACCCGAGCAAACTTCATGTTTGAAGGCCAGGAGAATGGAAAGGGTCCTTGCTAGATAGTTGAGTGGACCTGGGTAGCACATGGTGGAGGATCCAGACTTGGAATTCGGGACCATTTTGGGGATTTTATTCGTTGTCTTTATTTTGGTTTTGTCCACTTTTGCACTTGTAGTATGAAATGGAATATTTATTGTTGGAAATATTTGTTATGCATGTTCCTTGTTTATTGGTTATTGTTTCCTCTATTTGGTTTATTTCTGTGGTGGCTTACTCTGATTAAAAGGGGGTATAGTCTCCCCACATGACTCCACAAACCCCAATTGATAGTCGGTAGCCTTTGGCGTACGGGGAGGCATGCTTAAGGTCATATAACCACGCAGCTCAGAGAACCGGTTTGGTGGATTCCGGGTTGGGGACGTTACATTATATTAATTAGTTAATTATGTGAGTTCATATCAGACGTTTTTGTCGATGTCCGGTACATGAGTAAAAAATTAACTTGTTTGAAAAGAATTGTCCATGTAGTTATAAGTAAATCATCTCCAGAATAGTTTAAATGATTTAAATATCATATATATCCATTATATATTCATTTTATACTATTCCATAACATTTGGAGATAAAAAATGAAATGCACCGTTCATGGAGACGGTAGTCTGTACGTACTCATGAACGCTACTTTCATTTCTTTGTCATATTAAAGGAATTAAAACTAAATGAGATATATATATATTATAATTAAATTATAATATATATGTTATATAGGTCACATAAGTTCATTAATTTCATTCTTTATACATTCCTTGTATTGCATGAACGAGTCATATCACTTGACGGGGTGGTAATCCACACTTTCTCATATGAAATTATCGCATTTTACCAACATGAAAAGCATAAAGGTATATTTTAAATATAAAATACAGAAGCATATAGAGGACATAAATATAATAAATATCATATATAAATATAGTTCCATCATAATGGCCACCATGAAAGGTGTTAATAGAAGATTGAACAATCATCATTTTGTGAGGCAGTAATTCTCCACCCACAAAAACATTATGTTATTTAACCATTAGACGGAGGTGTGTGTAAGTGTAAATAAAATAATTTTCATAACAACATCCTAGTATATATAGGGTACTATTTTTGTTATGGAATCAATGAATAATAATGTTAGGGAGAGTGAATAAGGAACATAGAACAAAGGATTTTGAGAGAAGGCGTTACCTCTAAATCGGGTAACTACTTTTGATTTGAGGAAAAGGATCGCTTGAAAAGAATTCTGCCCAAAGTGAGGCTTCTAGGAGTAAGAGAGGGATGTTGAGAGATAATATAATCAATGTTTGGACGATACAAGGGCTTGAGAGGTGTGGGTAAGGGGGTAGAGGTGGGGGCCTTTTATAAGAGGGAGGATGGGCACTCTTGAAAGTAATGTAATATTTATTTATTATAAAATGTTTTTCAAATTATAATGGTTCCAAAATGATATATTTAGAGGTTAAGAGGATAAGGGGTAGAAATCATCCAAACCAATAGGATTTATAAAAGTGGAGGTCATATAATTAACCTTATCTTTTCATTTTATCCCATAGTTAATATTAATAATTCTTACCACGTATTTTTTTATTTTGAAAATATAAGGTCAGAATAATTACTTTAAAATGACAATAATCCCATAATTGTATCAATAATGATATTATTAATATAGTATATGTCTTTTTGTAGAATATTACATTTTTTGGACTATTATACCATTTAATAAAATAAAATTATCTTTAAAAACTCATTTATGCCAATTTCGACACTATTTGATCGTTGACATTTGATAAATGCATAAAATCTTTATTCCTTTGAAATAAAAGAATTACCATATATTTTACATGTCATAATAATCTATAAAATTTAGGTATATCATAAAAAGTTTCTAAAAAAAACTATTTTAACACTTATAATATCATATATTTAAATCTTTCATTAATGAGGTAATAACTGCATCATCATTGTGTCATAAATAAATGTATTTAACTAATGTCTAAAAATTAAAAATAAAATATGATAATATAGGACATATTTTTAGCTTTAAAATTAATATATATATTCAGATATATCATTTATATAAACAAAACTAATTTTTTTTACATAGGTGTTACATTCGTTGGTTATATTTTTCTTTATTTAAAAAAATGATAAAAGGTCACTATCACACAAAAGTGATTCTATGGGGTCCCTAAGTTGGCCAAAGGCTGTCCATGGTTGGCCATGACACAATAAATAGCATGAGGACACATTTTAGGGTCATTTAATATTATTATGATATTATTTTATTACCCTTAACAACCCGATTACTTGTTAATCACGATAATCAAAGATAATTACGGTCGTTACTATTCATAATGTCCAAAAACAAAAGAGTCTTAATTACGAAATTTGGACCTTCTAATTCCAAATATTGAATCCATTTTACCAAATTCCAAACACAGAAATTTCATTAATTAATTTAAAAATAATTCTCGTTGTCAAAACAAATACCGTGTTTTTAAGAAACAATATCAATCAAAAGATTGACAATTGTTTATGTCCAATTTCAAAGTGAAATTAATTTCAATGACCACCATTAGATTAAATGGTAAAAATATATTCTAATTACACTTTAAAAACAATTAAAAATATAATCTTACCATATAATTAAATTATATAAAAAAGTAGTTTTGAAGTAAAATGCAATATTTTTCACTATTCATTAAAAAGTGAACATCGTTAGAAAAATCCCAAAAATTTATCCAAAGTAAATTTCAATGTCCCAGTTATAAATAATAATTTTATTTTAAAAAATATAGCTTATAAAATTATCAAAAGTTAGATTTAAAAATGGTTTTCCATCAAAAGGCAGTAAAACGATATTTTTAAAAAAATATTAAAGTATTCTATCCTTAAAATTGGATTTATTATCATTTTAAGCCTCTAAAACACTATATAATTCATAAATAGAAATAGATATGAAAATATATTATTCTTTACTTACTTGGGATGTAACATCCTTACACCCTTTTGGGAATTGCGTCCTCGAAATTTTGAAATTGGGCTTGGGAACTTCATTGAAAACCCAACATCAGAAATGGACTAAATTAAACTATCACATTAAAATGAAGAAAGAAAAGTAAAAAGGTCACCCAAGATAACCCACACTTGGATTCCATGATAATATGGATATGGAAGAGAATAAAAACCATCATGGTCTGATGGAGATTGATAGAAATCATGATTTAGGAGAAAGTTAATCACCAGAAAATCACAAACTTGTGATGGGTTAAACGGTATTTGATTCCTCATTAGGAAAAGTTAACAGACAATGTTTTTGTTTTAAGGTACTTTTAATTGAGTAATTTATTAATGAGATTAACTAAAACATAAGTAAACCTACATACTTGTCATTCATACTTTCATCCTTTACTAAATTCAAACACAAACTCATATTTCCTCCAAACGATGAGTATTCAGGATGACTTGTTCACATTAAGATTGCTATAATCACCTTCTATAGAATCACATAATCCACAAAAGAGAACTATATATTTCCCATGTCTTTATAACTTAACCAAAACCAAAAACGTTAGTACAAGATCAGTTAATCCCCAAAAAGGATAATCTTTTACAAAAATAAAAACTACTCTTAATCTCCAAAATTTGTCAAACAATACCCAAAGTTCAACAAAGACCATTCAATAAACAACTGTCCAAAAAATTCATCAAAGTAATCCAAACAAAGATTGAAACCCAATTATTAGAAGGATTTAATCACATAGTTTTTTAAGATAAATCTTACCATTTATCTCTAAATAACACCAGTTACTATTAAAGTCTCATATTGAAAAGTAATTAACCTAATCACATATCCTCCATTATAGGTTAATCATTTTCATAGATAACCCAAAATCATATAAGTCCATATATAAAAAACATAGATTCTTCCTAAATAAAATTCCACCGATTCTCCTCAATTGAAATCTAAAAGTATACTATTTTCTAAAGGAATATATTTTTTCCATGAAATAGAGAACATCTTCAAAAATAACATTTATTACTTGATCACCAAATCATTTTCCTACATTAAGTATATCCATTTGATAAAACATAAGTTCCCAAAATCAATATATTCTTGATCCATAAAATCATTTAAATAAAATAATAAGTCATACTAACTAGGGACTTCACGTAGGCTAGTGGTAGGCTATGCGCCCTTGTCGCCCTTCGGTTGTGGGTTCGATTAATGTGGCCTTGCTGGACACGATGTGTTGCTACCCATCTTATGGATTGTCCTTTTTATAAATCTCAAAAACAACCATAACATGTTTTTACCTAAATATTTTCCTTATACCTATCATTTTCATCTCATTTAATTATATTCTCAACATCTTAATTCTTCAAGTCTTATATATATTGTTTTTTTATAACAACACCATATGATAAAATAAAAATATTCCCATAATGAATAACATCATACCTTGATCATGGTGTACATTTGGTTTCATCGTCATCTTGTTGACGTAGGTAGAAGGTCCATACATTGCTATAATGATTTAGATATCTTTCAAAATCATTTTCTTCCTTCATCCAAATACACCTTGTACAACATGGGTTATATGGGTGTTCACAGAAAAACGGTTTTGGAAAATAATAATGTATGACATATAATTTCAAAACATCTGATAAAACATGATTTCTATAAAACAGTCGGACCGAATTTGAGTTGAAACTTTCAATTAATGTTCCTTTTAAAATAACATAGGTATGCAATGAGAGACTATATTGTAAAATCAAATATAAATAGGTTACACATGGGTCTCCTTCTTCAACACATTTTTCAAAATTATAATATGCTTCAAAATCTCGTGATAAGGTAAAATATTTGAAAATTATTTGGCAATATTTACCTTTCTTGAAAATATGAGAAAATTGAGAAAATATGATTTGATTAAATACAACCCATGATCCACGATGATATCGAGGTATAGTGGAGGAATTTGATATCGCAAACAATTACTTGCAAGTGAGTTGTATGCTAGAAAAGTTTTCAAAATAATCTGAACATGAATTTGCAATATTTATTGCAAGCATGTCATCAGGAAGATATTGGAATGTCATTTGAGATCCTCCTCCTTACATTTGTAGCAAACTTTTCTTGATCTGAAAAAGTTATAAAAGAAGGATTTAACTAAAATAATAAACATAGGGACTAATCATGTGTTTAACTAAAACCCCTAATCCCTAAAGTTGTTTAAACCAAACTCTGATACCAACTATAACACACCATCCTTAAAAATTACTTAATCTTGAGTTATTTAAATAATTCACATTTAGGATCTTTTCAGGTTTCGAGTTTTAGAGAATTAGATCATAAATCATGCATTAAATTCCACATTTGAACAAGGTGGTTACATCAAAGACAGTATTAGTTTTTTTCATAAAAGGAAACATATTTAAAATAAAACATGGATTCTTTCTTGACACTTCCTCGAAACAATCATCACATCATATAACTTTCCCTTGACCTGTGAAAAACATTTTAAAAACTTGGGATGAGCATAAAAATATCAATAAGGGATATAAAAACACATAAAGAAAACATTGGTCCATGTATACATAAGAATAAATGAAATCATACTTTACTCAAAAAACATAAGCACTTTAACATACCTCATGAAATCATAAGATTTATGAATAAATAATATAAATCATAAGACATAAAGGTAACTTGAGACATTTATAACATTCTTACGTAGGGAGTAATCCTCATGGTTACGTTTGGAATAACCATCACAGTATATTCCCTAAATCTCTTCATAGAAACCTTAGCATTTAACTCCTTCGCGTTGCCCAATGCATTGGAGAGCTATCTCGGGCTCACCCACCCTTAGTTTATCAGGGAACCACTCGACTTCTTTAACAATCCCCAAGAACCACAACATAATCATATCACATAAAACATGCATTAAGGAAACATAACATTTTCCACATTTCAATCACAAGATATCAATACAACACATTGATATAATCAAAACATTATCAAAACCAATTTAAAAACCAAAAAGAAAGAAAAGTAAAACATGGTATTTATTTTTCATTTAAAAAAGTTATTGCTTGTAGAAGAATCTGAAACTCAAATAATGGTCACGGCGGCGGAGAAGTCGTTGTCGCCGCATACGTAAGACAAAAACATTCATTTTTTACATTTAGTAAAACGATTCATATAAAAATATTCCATTTGAATAAAATTACAAGTCAAACGGGTTAATTATACAACTAATAAAAGAAGGTCATATATAAATTGTATTATGCCTCAATGAAAAAAGATTGAGACGATGTCCCGTACAAAGATGGTATCCTTATATTAAGGATAAATAAATTACATAATTATGTGTGAAAAATATAAATAAACCCATTATAAGTGGATATTAAGTGTAAATCAATCAGAGGTCATCCACACATATTCATAGAAATAGATAATCATGAAGTATAGGTTTAAACCAAATAATTGAAATTGGGTTAAGATGTTCCTTTACAGAAATTCGACAGCCTAACAGCATCACCTTAAAATTCAGAAAATGAGATTATGAGAGATAAAAAGGGTATCTCATCACTTGGACATAACATTTATAGCAATAAGGATATATAAGAACATATCCCAACATAAGAAGATGTAAATTAAAAGACCTAAAAAAAATAAGTCATTTAAAAAGAGGAGGGTGAAAGGTCCCCTTACCGATTTGGGTAAGTTTCGAAACGTACACCCCATGAAAGAAGGGTCATAAAATGAAGATGTAAATACCCATAATTTAAAGTATATTATTTAAAGAATACAATTATTGGCTGTACATACACCACAAAAAGGAAATAGTAGAAAATGTAGCATGAATCTCATGCGAACAAAAGGTGAGATAAAAACCCCTTACCTCGTTCTGATCAATCGAGTCGTATGACCAAAAGATAATAAACACCAAATGAATCACATAATACCATGAATATAAATAGAATAATGATAATATATATGAAATGTATGTACAAAATACACCAAATGAAATAAATAAGTGTTGAACAATGGAAATCTCACAGAATTAAAAGTGAGATAAGGAATCCCTTACGAAAATTCCGCAGCCTAACGACGCCATATAAAACCTCCAAAAATGGATTGATGAGATTAAATAGGGTCTTTAATCATGTGTTAATAAAAATTAAAGCAATAGGAATATAAAATAACATCCCCCAACATAATAAAGAGGATCTTAAAAGAAGTGATATAAAAGAGAGTACTTAAAAAAAGATAGAGGTAGGATCCCTTACCTCAAGTCCGACTTGTCTTGTTCATTTCTTTATATTCCTGAAAAATAAAAATTGGTAAATTTATAATTTATTAAGGACCTCATTTAAAGTTTATTATTCAATTCATATCACATATTATAATTTTAGATTAATTATTTAATTATGTGAGTTCATATTAGAGGTTTTTGTCGATGTTCGGTACATGTGTCAAAAATGAACTTATTTGGAAATAATTGTCCATGTAGTTATAAGTAAATCATATCCAGAATATTATAAATGATTTAAATATCTTATATATCCAGTATATATTAATTTTATACTATTACATACCGTTTGGAGATAAAAAATGAAATGCACCGTTCATGGAGACAGTAGGCCGTACATACGCATGAAAGCTACTTTCATTTCTTTGTCATATTAATGGAATTAAAACTAAATGAGAGATATATATATTATAATTAAAATATAATATATATGTTATATAGGTCACATAAGTTCATTAATTTTATTCTTTATACATTCCATGTATTGCATGAACGAGTCACATCACTTGAGGGGGCGGTAGTCCACACTTCCTCATATGCAATTATCATATTTTCACAACATGCGAAGCATAAAAGTATTTTTTAAATATAAAATAAAAAAGCATAGAGAGGACATAAATATAATATATATAATATATAAATATTTTTCCATCATAATGGCCTCCATTAAAGGTGTTAAAAGAAGATTTAACAATCATCGTTTCGTGATGCAGTAATTCACCACTCACAGAAACAATATGTTCTTTAACCATTAGACGGAGGTGTGTGTAAGTGTAAATAAAATCCTTCTCATAAAAAAATCCTAGTATATTTAGGATACTATTGTTTTTATGTAATCAAAGAATAAAAATGTTATGGAGTGAAGAAGGAATATACAACAAAGGATTTCGAGAGAAGGCGTTACCTCTAAATCGGGTAATTTCTATTGATTTGAGGAAAAGGCTCTCTTGAAAAGAATTCAGCCCAAAGTGAGGCTTCTAGGAGTAATATAGGGATGTGGAGAGATAATATGAGCATATTTTGGACGAGACAAGGGCATGAGAGGTGGGGGTAAGGGGGTAGAGGTGGGGGCCTTTTATAAGAGGGAGGAGGGGCACTCTTGGAAAGTCATGTAATATTTATTTATTATAAAATGTTTTTCAAATTAATATGGTTCCAAAAAGATATATTTCTAGTATAAGAGTATAAGGGGTATAAATACACTCAACCAATAGGATTTAAACAAGTGGAGGTCCTATAATTCAACTTATCTTTTAATTTTATCTCTTAGTTAAAATTAATAATTCTTACCACGTCTTTTTTTATTTTCAAAATAAGAGGTCATAATAATTACTTTAAAATGAAAATAATCCCATAATTGTATCAATAATGAAATTAGTAATATATTATATATCATTTTTCCTAATATTAGTTTTTTTGGTACTATTATACCATTTAATAAAATAACATTTTCTTTAAAAACTCATTTATGCCAATTTCGACACTATTTGGTAGTTGACTTTTGATAAAGGCATAAAAGCTTTATTCCTTAGAAATAAAATCATTAACATATATTTTGCATGTCATAATCATCTATAAAATTCATTTATAGCATCCAAAGTTTCAAAACAAAACTATTTTAACATTTATTTCATATATTTAAATCTTTCATTAATGAGGTAATAACGACATCATCATTGTTTTATAAATAAATTTATTTAATTAATGTCTAAAAATTCTAAATAAAATACCATCATGTAGTAAATATTTTTATCTTTAAAATTATTATTTATAGTCAAAGAGATCATTTATATAAACAAAACAAAACTTGTTTTACATAGGTCTTACATTCTTTGGTTATATTTTCCTTTCTTTAAAAAAATAAAATGATAAAAGGTTACTATCGCACAAAAGTGATTCCATGGGGTCCTTAAGTTGGCCCAAGGCTATCCATGGTCGTCCATGACACAATAAATAGATTTTGGACACATTTTTGGGTCATTTTATATTATTATGATATTATTTTATTACCCTTAACTACCCGATTACTTATTAATCACGATAATTAAAGATAATTACCGTTGTTACTATTCATAATGTCCAAAAACAAAAGAGTATTAATTACATAATTTGGATATTATGATTCCAAAAATGGAATCCATTTTACCAAATTCCAAACACAGAAATTTCAGCAATTAATTAAAAAATAATTCTCATTGTCAAAACAAATAGCATGTTTTTAAGAAACAATATCTATCAAAAGATTGACTATTGTTTATGTCCAATTTCAAAGTGAAATTAATTCCAATGACAACCATTGGATTAAATGGTAAAAATATATTCCAATTAAAATTAAAAAAAATTAAAAAGATAATCTAACCATATAATTAAATTAGATGAAAAAGTAGTTTTGAAGTAAAATACAGTATTTTTCACTATTCATTAAAAAATGAACATTGTTAGAAAAATACCAAAAAATTATCCAAAGTAAATTTCAATGTCAAAATTCTAAATAATAAGTTTATTTTGAAAAATAGAGTTTATAAAATTTTCAAATGTTATATTTAAATATGGTTTGCCATTAAAAGGCGGCAAAAAAATCTTTTTTAAAAAATATTAGAGTATTCTATGCTTAAGATTGTATTTATTCTCATTTTAAGCCTCTAAAACACTATCTAATTCATAAATAGACATAGATATGAAAATCTATTATTCTTTACTTACCTGGGATGTTACAAAAATATCCTTCCAGCGATATGAGGTGTAGGCGCACAAAAATTATTTGCGATGGGAAATCCATTCCTTTTGAAAAAAACCGAAAAATGATATTTGTGATTAAAAAGGAATACCATAAAAAAACTCAATAAACTATATTATTTTATATGGGAGCTTATCCCTTTAAAAAAATATCCCATTTTACCATAGTAACCTATTTTCATTCATGAATATGAGTTGAAATTTCATGAATAGATTTTCTAAATGGAGGAGGAATGTAACAAACAATATATTTTAAATGATTTTTTCCCTAAATCAATGTGTTATATATTAAAAATTATTATATGAATACAAAAAATTGATAATCCAACAATATATTATATCATTAATGAAGACTACTGCATTTTATAAAACTAAACAGATGAAAATTACAATAGTTATAATAAGTAAAATTAAATAGAAATATTGGGAATATATTGGTCATTTCAATCTTCTAGAATCATCCATTCGAGTAAAACACTATATGTGAAAAAAAATATTATTAAACTGGCTGAAATATTTATGAATTAAAATTTAATACCTTTTGGGGATTAATATTGAATTATGTATGATTTTATTAAGTGGTATTTATAGGATGATATATGACTATTGGAATAGTAATGTTACTATTGGAAGAATGAAGTTCCCAATGGAACAAATATGTAACTATACAAAATAGTAATATTACTATTGAAATAGTAACATTAATGTAGGAATTTTAATTTTATGTCAAAATAATGATATATAATATAATATTTAGTTATCATGTGTAACTGAAGTATTTATATATTATAATTCAATAAAACAAATAACAAGATAGATATGAAAATAAACAATAAGAACATTTTAAATAAAATGTATTTTAATATATTTCATAAATATAATATTTTTAAAATTGAATTAAATATGTCATAAAATTAATTTTTTAAATTTAGAATCATTTTTACAATAAAAATGTCAAATTTATGAGTGGGTAATTTTTTTTCTCATTTCTAAAAATACATTAACTTTTAAGTGAATAAAAAATATAATTTCTTTCAAAACCGTTGTGTTTCAAAATATGTAATTATTAATTTCTGAAAGACCTAATCAAATATATAAATTCTTACAATACCAATTACATATTTAGTGAGATAAATGAGTAATTTAAATAAAATAAACTTTTTCCCAAAATCTTAAAACTGTTATTCAATGTCTAATCTCTAATGTATCCCATTAAAATAACAATATTCTTTTTTTCAATATACATGTTCTTAAAATACATTCTATTGAATTTGAAACTCATAAAAGGCACATAATAAATTTTATTTTTTCATATATGACATAAAATATCAATAATATCACAATTATAAGGTTTTCCATGGGAATTATATTTTATATAATATTTTGACATAAAAGTACCCATCTCTTCAAGTATAAATAATCCCTTACACATCCCTTATAAACCCACATACCATTTTCTTCCAAAATAAAAACATTAAACCTAATTCACACTAAAAATCCCCTTAGAATCCATAGGGATATTACTATGTCACTCAACTCCATAATTTCAATGAGTTTTGTGCCATTGAAAAGATGTATCATCAATAAGTGGGAATGTTTTCATCAAATCAATCAATGATTTTATTTCTACCTACCACTATCATTGTTACATTCAAAATCAAATCTTCTATGATTAATGAATTATTATGTTACTAGTATACTAATTATTTATCCTACTATATTGATTATATTTATGCCATATTTTAATTTCATAATTATCTTTTCCAATCTTTTGAAAATGTCTTTCAACGGTTTGTGAACCGACAATGAGGATATTTCAAACTCTATAATTATCACACGAATTACGGATGATTATAATAAAATAATTATAATATAAAAATAATTATTTTTATTTATAATATTTTGGAGTTAATCATTGTATTTTATAAATATAAATAAATAAATATCATTAAATCCAATAAAGATGTGATATTTTAAGGAAAATGTGATAATAAAACATTTCACTCGTAACAAAAGGAATCGACGAATGGATTCAAATGATAATAATTTTTTATTTTATTTAAAATTAACATTATTAAATTTTGGATAAATGTTTTCATTAACCAATATTTATTAATAAGGAGGAATAAAAGGGAGGATTTAAATATGGATTTAATGTAGTGGGACTCTCAAACCAAACATATTATTATGGGTTGCCTTCTATTTCACATTTTTATTAGTATGAACATTTCTCTAAAATCATAAAAATTTACTCAAAATATTATTTTCTATCTATGTTGGGGGTTATATATGTTTTCTCAATTTTTAAATATTTTTTATGATAAATTAAATGATTCTAGTAGGATATGTCATTTTAAAACACAACTTAGGGAATCCTTTTAGGTTGTTTCCCATCCACCAAATAATAATAGTCTTTTTCAAAAAAAATATGATTTTCATTATTAATATGGGTTACAAGATTTTTTATAATTAAATTTTTCTTCTCAAATAATTAATAAATATATTTCTTTTTTGGTATTCTTAATAGCATAAATTATTAATTTTTTCATTCCTTGTTTCATACATGATTATGGGGATTTCTAATGTGAAGACTGGGATATGAAATATGTAACAATAAAATTTATTAAGTAGTTTATATATCTAATGTGATGATGTTTATTATATATGATCATAATTATATCACTATTAATAATTATGATATTATGACTTATGCACATATGTTATGTATGTACATGATTCAATAATTGTTCATAACTATATATTTTATTTGGACACTATGTTACTATTTTTCTTTATTATGTATGTGACACATTACATGTATTTATCAAATATTTCCCTCAGGATTATGATAAAGATACTTTTCTTTGGTGATGTTGATTATGATAAACCATGTACTTTTGATTCATGTTCCTTATTAATACAATTTCATTCATCCCCTTACTAGTATTTTAACTCACAACATTCGTTAATGGATATCCTAATGTGATGAAATATACTAAATAAATCATCTATTCTATTATGAGTATAAAAAAGAATGATTTAAATAATTCTTATGTTGTATTTTCTATATGTGATCTATGGGTTTAGATTTACCAAGACACTAAACCTTAATATCATGTATTTTATCACTATTTAATTATTTATAAAAACAAAATATAATGGGCATGTATGAAAAGATGGATCACTATACATATAATTCCTTCCCACAGATACATTGACTCATAGATACACCTGTGCATGAGGATTCTCATAAGTAATGAATGGGTTACCTCAATACACCCTCAGTAAACACTAACTCATTAAAAGTGTCTCTCTAACATTATTAGATGAGTTTCAATGACCACATAACCAATTGTTCTCTACATACCCTAGGATCATAGATTTTTCTTCACCAAAATTAATGGGTTTCAGGGGTGCACCCCTGGATACTAAATTATCATACATAAAGTGTTTTCCTATTATAGAGTATTTGGTGCATTGATTGTTTGTAAAATGATCCTATAACCCAGAATTAAGGGGAAATTATATAATAAAACTTTCAGATAACAATGTGATGGATTTCACATTAGTATTTGATACACAAAAATTATATTATATTCTAATAGAAGTTGAATGATTGAGTAGACCAGTGTGGGTTTTATGGTTTTAAAATGATATTTTTATTAATGAACTACATTGGAACCCCACCTCTGAAGTACCTCATGTACAAATTTTTTTGAAATGTCCCTATCCATCATCTATTCCCTCTATAGTTGTAATGATGAAATATTTTATGATGATCTAGTCTTGTAAATTAATCCTACAATTCACCACTACCATGTTGATTTACTAAGGATGACTGATAAAAATGTTAAAAAAGTATGGTAAATTGTTAGTGTTTTAAGGTATGATCATATTTTATAATTCCCCCAACTAAATATATGAAACAAACACCCCAAACCATATAATAACTATAATTTTAAGATTTTATGCAGGGGTGAGTTCCATCCACTGATGTGATTAATCATATTTTAGAGTTTATCTAGCAATATGATATTTATGATGAACCATTATCTATTTGATAATACTTTTTACATGACTAAGGTCTATATCTTCATGATCATGTCATAATTCTATAATGAAAACCACCATATATAATGGAAAGACATAGGAAACACCTACAATTATAGAGCAAAATATAATATCATCCCATTTAAGACACATTCTATATATATCAATACTATATTAAAAGGACACATTATATCTCAATAATTACCTATGAACATATTTAAGGTTAATGATTTTACCACATAGATATCCTATGCAGATGAATGTTGAGAAATACTATAGAAATACCTTTAAAATTAAAATTTTATGGATAAAATATAATTTCAGTTATCCATCCCACAAGGTTTTTTGTGATTCCATTTCCAAAATAGTTGAATTCCATCATGTCCCCCAATATTTTCCAAATAAAAAAAGAAAAAATTCTATATCCCTTCAAATATGGGAACTCATCCAATATAGGGGAGGTCCCAAAGGCTAATTCTAACCTCTGCATTATAGGGTTGAATTGCCTTTTCCTTTGGTGACTACCTGCTTAAAATATATCATTTACAGAATAGATAGAAGTAAATATGAAATTGTGATTTCTATATTAACTAATATTTTCCAACCCTATAATTTTTTTCTCCAAAATCCACTCATTTTTCGTAGGCCTAGATGGTCCATTCCCACTCATCCCCAAAATTCACACTAGATGAAATGGCAATTCATATATCTTGTATAAGCAGTTATGTTAGTTTTTATCATTAATGATTCATGAGTATTTTTTGGATAAAATTATGCTTTCAGTAATCCCACTATAAAATAAATCACAGGTCTTGATATTTTGTATGTAATCCTCAAATTGTATCCCATTATAGGGTGGATAACAACTACAACATATTAACTCATATTCCCTACTGTCTGCAGACCCAATTAAATGGGAGTCATTTTTAGAACATGGAATTGTAACATAATCCCAAGGACTAAAAATCAAATAGAATCCAATGGATTCATGATTGAAATTCCCATTATTAATGTATTAGCATGTTTTTAATCTCTTCAATTTATATATAATCACATGTTTGAGATTTTACTAATTTCTATGATACATGTGCAAGGCATTCCATCATCTCCCCCTATGAGTTGTGATATTATCATTATTTTTCATTTTCATATAGTGAGTTCAAAAAACATTAATTATTTATTATTTATATATCTTACCTATCAAATATCCTTTTATGAAACTAAACATTTATGAATCATTAATTATATATCATACATGTTGGGTTATAGAACAATAGTAGAATAAAATTTTATAAGTGAAAAATATAACAATTTCTATGAAATGAATTTTAAAAATTTATTTATTTTTAAATATTTTTGAAATATACCATTTTCAAAAAAATCATTGGACTCTTATATAGTATTAAACCCAACTGATATTAAATTTGGAGTCCTATGTTGTCTGAACAAGAAAAGAAAACTTGAAAAAAATATATTCCCCAAAAATTGGTTCTCCTCTCTCTTATAAACTCCAATTCTAATGGTGTCATATTTTTTTAAAAGAAACATCCAACATTGATTATAGATTAATTATGAACAAGGGAAGTAATTTGGTGGAAAAATACTTATTCAGTTTCAATTATATTTGAGTGAGATTATAAGAAGAGAGAACATGAAAGACAAATGTTATTTTACTATAAAACCCAATCTCAAGAAATTTATTCACATGGTATAGTGTCTTATAAATAACATTCAGCAAATCATTTCAGATTATTAAACATATTAATTTTTATTTTTCGTATTCAAAATGTATCTCTTTATTTAATATAGAATTATGAAATTTGAAAAACATTGTAAAACCATAATAGACTCACACAAGCAAGATATTTATAACTATTCCATCACATAATCCCTTCACTAAATTAAAATCAATTCGTGTTTTTTCTAAAAAATCCAATTTATGAAGACAAAATATAACATAAAAGGACTTATTCCTCTTTCCTAAAAAAGAATCATGTAACCCAAAATTTCATAAAATAGTGTTAATGTACACAAATTTTATTTACCTCCATTAGATTAGTTTCCTCTATAGTTAATGGGATATGAAAACTAAATCCCACCTATACATATTAATTTTTTCAAACATCATATAAAAAATTAGTAGCATGAACATTCACCCACAAGTCCTATACACCATAAATTTTTTGTGATGAATCCATGCCTATTGCAACCAAGAACATGTAGGGAATTCAAGAACATTAACTCCACTAAATCCCATGGAAAAATCCAATTGAAGACGTAAATATCCTTACCGCATGATATTATAATATATAGATTGGTCTCACCATAGGACGAAAAAATATGATTCTTTAACAACATGGGTTTTTTTCATACTAAAACATAATATGTTTTATTATTCTTTGTAATACTTTTTGAACACCAAAAAACATTAACATCCTGTATAAAATTTAATAGATAACAAAAAAAATACCTTCTAGTACAATAATAATATTTATCTTGATCCTATGATGTAGTCAAACACTTGAACACCCCAATGTGATGAACTTAAGAGATTATTTTTCAGTAGTATACTCAACAATATAACCATCCTAAAATGATGATCAGAAGAGGATACATGTCCTTATATCATAATAAACCATGAAAATCCTAATATGATTATAGTAATTTGGTCAGTTCCACCACTTGATTCACAACTATTAAGACCCTTACATTTATAGTGTTGGAGGGTATATTCCCCCAATTGATTGTAACCCATGAACACAAACACTTGATGATCATAATAGAATCTATTTCCCCTCTATATGTAAACTTATAACACCACTTATGTGATAAATATAAGAATATCCCTGTTACCAATAAACCTTAAAATGTTTCCATAATTACAAGATGATTGTAAAATGATGAACAACTGTTTTAGATGTCCTAAAATGACTAAATTAACATTTTAGGGGAATGAGGATCATTTAATCCTCATGTAGTTTTAAAATGTGGATCATTTCCATATGTATTATATATACTATTCCACATGTGAATAGTGTAGAATTACCCAATGTATTAAAACATTAGATATTCATCATTCACATTTTAATGATCATAAATGATTTAGGTGATGAGACAATGATTTCTCTTTTGATGATCATGAGATACATTAGGTAATTAGAAGAAAAAAACAATTGGTGATTAACCTATTGTACCTCATTAAACATTTATTACATTACCTAGGTGATAAGAATAGGATTCACTATGTGATATGCATATTATTCATTGTGTCATAATAACATGATGCCTCATATGATAAGTATGTGATACCCAGGTTTATTAGCATAGGATTATCTTCTAGATGAACATTGGATGGATCATTTGATAACCCATGGATTAAAAATGTGGATACAACAATATCAAATCTTAATCACACATATAGATGATAAAATATATATATTCAAAAGTTGATTGACACATTTATCCACTTTATCTAAATTTGTTTTACCTATTGTGGTTGTAAGTGATATAATTAGTATATCCCCAAATGATTATGGTGTAACAAATGGTTTTTATGATAATTTAATAGATATATATGATTGTATAAAACTAGGTAGGAAACTACTAAAATTGTAGTGATTGAATTACATCCACCTTTTCCAATCAAGATTTTTCATCATCATTATGATGTTGATTGGTTTCCTAACATGGGAAAATGATAATATGGTGCATAGATCATGACCTTCTTAGAGAAATTCAACACAAATTTCCTTGGGGAAAATTTCCAAATAGATGTTGTTTATGTATTTTTGAACTAAAATATAATTACTTGAATATCAATAATTTGATAGAAATATTTAACTAAATATTAAAAAGTGTTAAATTTTTCAATAAAATTTATGAAATATTATAAATATTGTAGAACAGATTTATTATATTTTGGTTTTTGTGATGTTTTTTAGAGGATAGTATAAGGTTTAAAATCCACATTCCATGGTTTGAAAAGATCTAATCGAATCTGTGTTTAAGGACCAAGATTTAAACATTACTTAATCATGAGATAAGTCAATAATTTAACTTTAATTCACATTGAGGAAATTTTCAGTTTTATAGATTTAGAGAATAAGGTAATAACTTATACATAACAATATAAATATTAAATGTAGGGACTTATATTCACTATCCATTTTTTCATAAAATAAAAACTCTTTAAAAAACATGGTATCGTTTCATGTCTTAACAAAAAACCTTTTACTTGTTACCACCCTTGACTCTATTATTATTTAGGAAATGTGAAAAACATTTCAAAACTTGGGATCAGCATATAAATCTCATTAAGGGATACATAAAGAAAAAATACTTTTATTCTGGAAAAAACATGTAATCTATTAATACTTTATCATAAAGTAATACTTTTCACCTTGAAGTAGTAGTAAATATACTTCACTAAATATAAGATCATTTCATACCCTTTCTGTAACCAGAATATTACCATAAATTTAATATAATGAAAAATGTAACATATAAAAGTATATTGGGACATAAACATACTTAAATGGAATAACCATACGGTCAACTTCCATAAATATAACTAAATGGAAAATCCATATCACTGAATTCCATACAAAATTAATTGAAGGTTATAATGTAATCACCGATATGTTGTTTATCGCAGAACCACCCATGTTTGTTTTATAACATAAAAACACATATTTGTATTATAACGTAACCACCCATAAAATGTCCATGTATCTTTATATAATCAAAACAAATAAAACAAACATAATGGGAAAATAAATTTTTC
The DNA here is from genome assembly GCA_963277665.1 of Viscum album. NCBI lineage: Eukaryota > Viridiplantae > Streptophyta > Magnoliopsida > Santalales > Viscaceae > Viscum > Viscum album. The sequence goes on along the minus strand of OY728164.1, from coordinate 2,116,489,629 downwards.
ACATTGCAATAAAAAGATAATATTTCAAGATATTGACATAACAAAACCTTTATCAAAACCATTTTCAATAAAAAAATTCCTAAAAATTTAATTGGGTATTTACATTTTTTAGAAACATTATGGTTTTTAGAGGAATCCAAATACCACATAACGGTCACAATGGTTGAAATGTCACTGTCGTCAGAGAAGTTAGAAGAAAATCAGTTTTTTTCATTTATTAAAATGATTTTAAGAAAAATATTATTTTTGAAAACTATTTAATTATATTAAAATTAAAATTGTTTTATTATGCACTGTTTAAAATTAGATAGTTTATATCATCAAAATATGCCAAAATGACAGAAGATTGAGACGATGTACCATACCATGGGAGGGATTCGTCATGTAAATTGGTAATGATCATAAACAAGAAGCTTATGTTAATTTATACTCACCATATAACCATTTTCATGTTTATTATTCATTTAATATCACTTATTACCCTGTCATAAAAATTATATAACTATTTAAGATCATATCAGTTGTTTTATCGATATTCAGTACTAGAGTCAAAAATGAACTTGTTTTTATGTAAATTGTCAATGTAGTCAAAAGTACATCATCTCAAAAATATTATTAATTATTTAAATATCATATATATATTATATATATATATTTATAATATCCATAATAATTGGAGATAATAAATGAAATGCAACTTTATTGGAGACGGTAGGTGGTACGTACTCATGAACACTGCTTTCATTTCATTTTCATATTAAAATAATAATAGAAAAATGATATAAATATATATTATAATACCATAATTATATAAATGTCATGTATGTATCATAGGTTTAATAAAACCATACTTTATATGTTCCATGTATATCGGGAATGAGTCACATCCCTTTGAGGGGGAGATAGTCTATACTTCCACAAATGAAATTAGCGTATTTATACAACATGGAATGCGTAAAGGAATGTTATAAATAAAAATTACAGAAGAATAGAGAAAATATAGGTATAATATATATCATATGTAAATATAATTCCATCATAATTTCCACCATGAAAGTTGGTAGAAGAAAACTGAACAATCATCGTTTCGTGAGGCAGTAGTTCTCCATACACAGAAACATTGTCTTTGATATCAATTAGATGGAGTTGTGTATAAGTTTAAATCAAAAACATATCATAAAAACATCCTATTATATTTAGTATACTTGTTTGGATAAAAAATAATGGAATAAATATAGTTTTTGGATTAGAGAGAGAAAAAAAGGATCTTGAGAGAAGATGTCACCTCTAAATCAGGTAACACCTTTAGACTTGAGACTAAAGGCTTCCTTGAGTTGAATTACACATAAGGTAAGGATTATATAAGGAAGTGAGTGATGTTGGGAGATTATTTGTGCATAATTCGGATGATTCAATGGTGTTGAGAGATTTGAGTATGTGGGTAGAGGTGGTTGCTTTTATAAAAGGGAGGAGGGGAACTTTAGGAATGTCTTGAAATATTATTTTATTATAAATTAATTTTTTTGAATTATTATAGCTAAAAAGTGGTATATTTAGAGGATATGATTATTATGGGTCAAAATAATCTCATAAAATAGGTTTTTGAAATGCTTAGGTTACAAATTTATCATTACCTTTTATCTTTAACACTTAGTTAAATTAATTAACTCTTACCAGGTCTTCTTTTATTGTTACACTATATGGTTAATATGGTTTCCATAAAATTACAAGAGAACCCCAAGTGGATAATTAATGAAATTTTTAATATTATATATTTCATTTGAAAAAATATTATATTTTTTTGACTATTATATCATTTAATAAGATAGTTTTTATTTTATCAAAATCATTTAAGTCAATTTTCACAAAATTTTGTAATTGATTTTTTTAAAGTCATAACAAAATTATTAATTAATAAAAACTACATTAACTCAAATATAAAATGCCATAATAATACAAAAAATTCATTAATGGAATCATAATGTTCAAATTACATTTAGTTTACTATTTTTAATTTCATTTATTGGAATCATTTATTAAAAGGTTAATAATTTCATCATCACTATATCATAAATAAATTTATTTATATAATAACTAAAAATTATAACTAAAATATGATGTTGTAGGAAATATTTTATTTTTTCAAATTATTATTTATTTTCAAATATTTCAATTTTATAACCATATATTTACAATTTTTTAGTAAAAAATAAATGTTTTTGTTATATTTATCTTTACATTAAATTAATTATTACAACATATAATTATCACATCCATCTGGCTCCATGGGGTCCTCAAATAGACCCAATGATGGACATGGTGGTCCATTTCTCATCCAATAGTATTAGGACATGTGTTAGGGTAGTTCTATGTTATTATAATTTATTTTTTACCCTTATTTACCTGATTTACCTTTTAACCATGGAAAATAAAAATAATCACTGAAGTTATTATTCATAATGTCCAATAATTAGAGTAGCCTATTTACATAATGTAGAGGTTATGATTCAAAATATGGAAATCATTTTTTAGAAAATTAAAAAAACATAATTGGAATAAATTAATATATAATTAATTTCCATTGTCAAAATGAGAAAACAGGTTTTTTAAATGTAAATACCATCAACAGATTGATATGTGTTTATATAAAATTTAAATTTGAAATTAAATTAAATTATTAAAATTGGGATAAATGATAAGAAATTAATCAAATTACACTTTAAAACCAATTAAATGGACAATATAGCTATATAAATAAATTAGATGAAATGGCAGTTTTAAATTAAAATGTAGTATTTTTCACTATTTATTAAAATTTGAATTTTTTCAAAAAAATACCCAAATTTCTTCCAAAGTTAATTTTTATGTTCTTCCTTCAAATAAAATGATTTTTTTGAAATAAAATTTATAATAGTGACAAAAACTGTATTAAAAAATGGTTCTCCATTAAATGGCGGTAAAACGAGATTTTCAAATTATTGGAGTATTTTATGCTTAAATTTATATTCATTCTCATTTTAAGCTTCTAAAATTTACTGGATAAATGTAAAAACATTTAACAAAATATTTAATCATATTTTATTTAGTTTTGTTCATTATCTCCAATAAAATGGCAAGGCGTTTACTTCCATTTTAAATAATAATAATGTTATTGTATTATTTTTTCGGTATAACTCAATATTGTGTGAAACATAAGATTTTGGAGAAACCCATTGTTTCATGTTGGGTACGCAATCAGACAAAGTGTCTCATATAACATTTAATTAATATGTTATACATAAATATTATTAGATATGAAAATGAATGATTCTAAAAATACATGTGATGTTACATCATTCTCCCCTTTTGAAAATTGCATCCCAAAAATATTATTTACATATCATATAAGTGGGGGTATTTCTCCCTCATAAAATTTTCAGATTCCCATGTTGCCTATTCAACCATATGGTTTTTCAACAAAACCATTACTTCCTAAATAACCTTATTCCACAAGGATTTATCTTTATGTTAAAAAGATGAGAAAGATTCTATTCCATATAGACTACCTCTTGACTCAAAACATGAGATGGATATGGAATAAACTTTATTAACATTAAAACATGAAAATCATAGTGTATATAGGATAAACATGGAGTTAAATCCACTCTATAGGAAATTAATCCAACTTTATCTTGGATTTCATATGGTCCAATGAACTGCAGACTTAGCTATCCCTTCTTAAAAAACACATCACATTTCCATTGAGAAACATTGAGAACGACATGATCACATAACTCTAAATAAATATCCTTCTTATAGTTATCTTCATAACATTTTTCCTTCTCTAATATGCCATCATGTTTTTATGAATCAACTAAACTTTTTCTACCATCTCATCTAACAATTATGATCCATTAACTTTCTTTCACTTAAATTATCATAAAAATCTAGAGTTCGACACCTATTTCCGTATAAGGCTTCAAATGGTTCCATTTGTATACTAGAATGAAAACTCTTATTATAAGGAATTTTAACCCATGAAATATATTGATCCTAAATTCCCTTTTAATTCATTGAACAACCACGTATTATATCGTTCAAGGTATGAATTGTTCGTTTTGACATCCCATTTGATTAAGGATGAATTGTTGTACTGAAATGTAATTAAGTTCCCAATGACTTCGAATGTCCTTTACAGAAGATATAAGTGGAACTGGATTCAATATTAGATACATAAGAGAGGATAAATCAATATAACCTGTCTATCTAATTAATATACCATCTTGAATTCTGATCTAGATTCAAAGTTTCTAGAATATTATGAATATGAGCAGATTTAGCCAATCTATCAACAGTAACCCAGATTGTCTTGTTACCTTGATAATTAATTGGTAATACCACTATGAAATCTATTAACACAATTTCACATTTCCACTATGGTACTGGAAAAGCTGGAATTGTCCCTTTTGGTAATTGCCACTCTTCTTTAACCTATTGAAAAGTCAAACATCTTAGGTAATGTCTGCAATATTTGTTTTCATTTCATCCCACCAGTAATAGTCCTGAATATCACTATATATCTTAGTACTTTCGAAATGAATTGAAAACAAAAAACTATGAGCTTCACATAATAACTATTTCTTCAACTGTGAATCAAAAGTCGCACATAATCTATTTCCAAACCTCAAAACACTGTATTTTTCAAAGATAAATTTAGTTAAATTACCTTTATGAACATATTATACCATTTTCTTTAACTCACTATGTTTTTTCTGTACTTTCTTAATTCTATATGATAGTGATGATTTCACAACCACTAGAATGAATAAAGAGCAATTCCCTACACCAATAACATCTAATCCAAAATTATTCAAATCAATTACCAAATGATCTTGTTCCAAACATATTATTTTTAATGTTTAATTTCACATTTGATAGAAAGAATTTTCCACATTACTTTCCTTTCATATATGGTAATGAATCGAGCAATCATATTCCTTGATTAATTCTAGCCATATTTTCTATGTCATGTTTAATTCATTTAATGTGATTATATAAATAAAACTTCTGGGATCAATATATATTTCACACTATACTTCATAAATATGATGCCTCTAAATTTTTAATGAAACAAAAATAGCTAATTCCAAATCATGTGTTCTGTAATTTAGCTCATGAGGTTTCGACTGACATAGAGCATACAAAATTACAAAATCATTATGAATTTGGACTCAACCAAGTCCTTTAAATGATGCACCACTCTAGATCATATATTCACCATTCTTGGAAGGCAGGGCCAAAACTAGAGCATTTACCAATTTTCATTTCAATTATTATCACTACTTATTTTGATGGTCCCAGTTCAACTATAGTAGTGGAAAATGATTTTTAAATGCCCTTCTATTTGGATAATGATTGTTTCCACCCTGGGTAATCAACATTAGACACATATTAGTGTAATGTCATCACTCATTACAATTAAAAAAACATACCAATAGTTTTTAATTTCCTTCCTGATCATCCTACTCATAGTCACGAGCAATATGACTAGTCTTACAACATCATAATCACTTTTCGAACATTGATAGAGATTCCCCATGATTATTTTAACCACAATTTTCATAAGATAAAAATTTAGTTTTCATACCTCCAAACTTCATTGATGAATTCTTTCTAATTTCATGCCAACTGAATAAATTATTTTGTTTTCACTCATGGAACACATGATAATAAAAAAACTCTATTTATACCTTCTCATAAAATCTAAATAGTTTTTTCATAGATTATGAACTCGTGAGAAGCTGACACCCTTCATCATTTCAGCTTCACTACTAAGTATAACCGATTTATCTTACTATAAATATCCTAGAAAAAATTTGGGACTTTCCTTGACAAACGGGTTAAATTTTATTGATATAAAGCCACAAGAATCTTCCTCATTTTGCTTCAATTACAAAAAAAATCATTTTATTCCTACGTCGAACATCCATAGGAAAATATCTATTAAGGAAGATATTCTAAAATTCCAACCATTACATGGCGTTAATATCTTCACTTACTCTGATATTTTTAGTCATTTAAAACTGTTGATCGGATTCACCTTAGAAATAATAAATAGAAATTAAACATTTTATTTTCTGAAGACCTGATTAAATAAAAAATCATTTCCTAATATTTTATTCCACCATTCACCTTGCATATGGTCAGATGATCCTTTGATTTATTGGGGATGTTTCCCCATGAAATTCTCTATGATGGAAATATTCCCTTGGGGTTGGTCTTGTTTATCTCATGAATGGAAACATATACAATCTATCACCTGATTCAACTATGCCATTATCACAAAAAACTGTTTAGTATCGATTCTAAACATCCCAGGATGTTGATTTGGAAGGTTATTTCCCTCTGTATGCCTTCCCAGCACAGATGCCCTATTTATTTTGTGGATAATCAATTTGAACAAATATATCATAGAAGAATAAACGTGGTAATATTAAAATCTTATATCATTTAAATTTTACTATAAACTAAAAATTATTTATTGATATTCTATTAATAATGTTCTAACTCCTAATGTTATCTTAACCATCCTCTGATACCAACTATAAGGCCCCAGCCTTAAAACTTACGTAATCTTGAGATATGTTAATAATTTGACTTTAATTTACATCAAAGATATTTCCAGGTTTATAAAATTAGATAATTAGGTCATAACTCATACATAAAAACATAAATATTACGAGTAGATACTTTTACTCACTATCCATTTTTTCATTAAAAAAATTCATTAAAAAACATGGTATCGTTTCATGTTTTAACAACATATCTTTTCCTTGATCCCATCCTTGAATCCATTATTATTCAAGTCCAATGAAAAACATTTCAAAAAACATGGGATGAGAAAAAAATATTAGATAGGTATACATAAATAATGAAAACTATTAGTCTTGTGAAAACATTCAAACCATGCATACATTATAATAAAGTGTAACTTCTCTCCTTTAAGATGTAATAAAAATACGTCACTGAATATAAGATCATTTCTTAGCCTTTTTGTAACCAAACGATTACCATAAATCCCATAGAATGAAACATATAACATATAAAGTTAACTCGGGACATAAACATCCATAAATGGAATATCCATATTATCGACTTCGATACATATCACTAAATTGAATATCCTTATAGCCAACTTCCATTCCTAATGAAGTGGAGGTTATAACATAACCAGCTATCCTTGGATTATCATGGAACCACCCATATTTTTTTTATCATGTTATCACCCATATTTGGTTTATCGTGTAACCACCCATTAAATGTCCAAGTACCATTATATAATAGTAATACATAAAACAAACATAACAGAAAATAACATTTCCATATTGCAATATCAATAAATTATTTCATGATATTAATATAATCACTCCTTTATCAAAACCATTTTAAATAGAAAAATACATAAAAAGAAATATGGTATTTGCTTTTATTTTAAAAAACATTACATCTTGTAGAGGAATACAAATAAAATATATTGGTCATAGTAGTGGAAAGGTCAGTGTCCCTATGTACATTAAAAGAAATTCATTTTTGTAATTTAGTAAAATGTTTTGCAGAAAATGATTCCTTTTTAAAATAATTGAATGAAATTAAAATTAAAATTTGTTTATTATACACCTTTTAACAGAAGGTAGTGTGTATAATCAATATATACCTCAATGAAAGGTGATTGAGACGAAGTCTCATGCCTTGAGCCCGATTCATAACGTACAATCATTATATTCTAGAATAATAAACATGGGTTAATATCTAATTTCTTGAGATCATTTTTTAAGTTTATTATTCCTTTTATACCACTTATTACAAGATTTTAAAAATTACATAATTATTTATGTTTATATGAGTTGTTTTCCCGATATTTGTTACTTGAGTCGAAAATGAACTTGTTTTGATGTAAATTGTCCCTGTAGTCAAAAGCACATTATCTCTAGAATGTTATTAATGATTTAAATATCATATATATCTTGTATATAGATATTTAAAAATTCTATAATATTTGTATATATGAAATGAAATGCACCATTCATGGAGAGGGTAGGTCATATGTACACATGAACACGACTTTCATTTCATCATCATATTAAAATAATAATAATAAAATTAAATAATTTTTTATTATAAAACAAATATTATATTAATTTCATTTATGTATCATAGTTTTAATAAAACCATGCTCTATATTTTCCATTTATAGTGGGAATGAGTTACATCGCTTTGAGGGGGCGGTAGTCCACATTTTCTCAAACGAAATTATCGTATTAACATGAAATGGAATGCATAAAGTTATGTTATAAATAAAATATACAGATGAATAGAGATAATATAAATATAATATATATTATATAAAAATATAGGTCCATCATAATGGCCACAATGATAGGTGGTAGGATAAAATTGAACAACCATTGTTTCGTGAGGCAGTAGTCTGTCACACACAGAAATATTATATTCTATATCCTTTAGATGGAGTTATGTGTAAGTGTTGGTCAAAACATATGAATAAAATAACTTATATATAGATGATACTGGTTTTCTTATAAAATAATGTAATTTAGTGATTATATGGGTGTGGATAAAGTAAAAAATCACAGGAGTTTGGGAGAAGGTGTTACAACTAAATCGAGTAAATCGTTCTGATTTGTGCCAAAATGCATCCTTAAATTGCCTCCATCCCATGGTATGGATTATAGGATAAATTTAGTGATTTTGGGATTATATTTGAGTAAAACTTGTACAATTCAAGGGGCTTCAGAGGTGTGAGTATATGGGTAGAGTTGATTTCCTTTTATAAGAGGTCTTAGTGGAACTTTAGGAACGTCTTGAAATATTATTTTATTTTAAATTGATTTTTTGAATTATAATAGTTAATAATTTATATATTTTTAGGAAAAGATGAGTATGGGTATAAATCCTTTCAACTAATAGGTTTTAGACCGGTTTAGGTCACAAAAATATAACCTTATATTTTAGCATTAACCCTTAGTTAAATAAATTAACTCTCACCATATCATCTTATATTTTTATATTATATGGTTAATATGGTTACTATAAAATTCCAAGATAACCTCAAGTAGAACATTAATGGAATTTATAATATAATTTAAGTAATTTTTCCAAATATTAGATTTTCATTACTATTGTATCATTTAATAAAATTGTATTTGTTTTAAAATATCATTTTTGTAAATTTTGACACTATTTAGTAATTTCTTTGTTAGTGTTCTTACAACATGATTCATTCTATAAAATAAATTATCTCAAATATAATATCTCAAAATTCTCCAAATAATTTGTGGATGGAATAAAAATGGACAATTATTTTTTATTTTAATATTTATAATATCATTTATTTGAATCTTTCATTAATAAGGTAATAACTACATCATCATCGTTTCATAAATAAATTTAATCATTTAATATCTAAATATTATAAATAAAATAAAATGTTGTAGGAAATCTTTTTATCTTTATATGGAAAATTATATTCAAAGAGATCAGTTATATAACCCAATATTAAAAATGTTTTTGTAAAAGATTCATGTTTATGTTATATTTCTATTTACATTAAATTAATTATTATAATATGTCATTATCATATCCATGTGGCTCCATGGGTTCATAAAAACGACCCATGGACGATCATGGTCGGCCATATATCATCCAAAAAGATTATGAAACGTTTTAGGATAGTTTTATATTACTATAATATTATTTTTACCATTATTTACCTAATCAACCCTTTAACAATGACAAATAAAAATAATTACTGAAGTTACAATTTATAATGCCCTAAAATAAAAGGGACCTATTTATATAATTTGGACCCTATGATTCTATATATGGAATTTATTTTTCCAAATACAAAATATAGAATTGGGAATAATTAATTTAAAATTAATTCCAATAGTCAAAACTAGAAAACTTGTTATTTAAATTTAAAATCCATGAAAAATATTGACATGTATTTATATCAAATTTCAATGTGAAATTACATAAAATTATTAAAATTGGATTAAATGATAAAAAAATTAATCCAACTAAACATCAAGACCAATTAAAATTAAAATATAACTATATAAATAAATTAGATGAAAATGTAGTTTTAAATTAAAATGAAGTATTTACACTATTTATTAAAATAGGAATTTTATCAGAAAAATACCAAAATTTCATAAAAAGTAAATTTTGATTTTCCTATTTTATAGAAGAAGATTATTTTTTCAAATATAAAATATAAATTTTATAAAAACTATATTTAAAAACGTGTTTCCATAAAAAGGAGGTAAAATAATATTTTAATCATGTGAAAGTATTTTAGGCCTAAAATTGGATTCATTATCATTTTAAGCCTCTAAACTTTATCGGATAAAAGTAAAAAACATTTAAAAAAGATGTGTAATAATATTTTATTTAGTTCACTTCATTTATTCCAATACAACTATAAGTCGATAACTATCATTTTAAATAATAATAATATTATTGTATTATTTTTTGGTATTACTCAATGTTGTGTGCAACATAATATTTCAAAGGTACCCATTGATGCGTGTCGAGTACGCTATCGAATAAAGTGTCCCCTTTAACGTAAAATAAATATCTTATTCATAAATGTTATTAGATATAAAAATGTATGATTCTATAAATACATGGGATGTTATAGTGTGTATGTGTTTTTTCATTGAACTCATAACCCAAATCTATTTTTATCTTGTGAAATTAAATCAATTGTTCTAGAATATTGTGATAAAAATAAATAAACATATTTTTTATTTGGTATTTCATAATAGAAAAAAATGAAATTATAATTATGGATACATTTTTCTGGTTTTTGAGATCATCATCCACTATATCATGGATGAAGAAGGAGCCAACATTTATAATATATATTCATTGTTCTCCATTTACTTATTAATAAATCTAAAATAAAAATTTCATTACATATAAAATATGTGTTTATTAGGTTTTTTATTGTTTTATTTTGTGTGGGTTTCTTATATAAAAAAATATGTGTTGAACTTATCTTATTTGTTATGTAAACTCTAAGGCAGTTTTGTTAGGGAGTATGTATTCATTTCATGATTAAGAGTGACTCTTAATTTTGAAATATTTTTTAAGAATCACAATTTATTAGAATTTTTTATATAATAATCTTCTCAAAGGGAGTTTTGAATAGGTGTTTATTTTCATATTATTTATAAAAAAATTATTTTCATAGATGTATCTAATTTTTTAAATATTAATGAATTGGTTTTATTTAATATATTCCCTTTCAAAATAATGAACACATGTTTTTAATATTTATTGGTTGTCCATTTTCAATAATTTAAGAATATTTTTTTCTATTTTTTTATTTTACCTCATCATTTATCTACTCATATAAAATATAATATAATTTAAATCATATATAAATTCAAGGTTTTTAGGTAGAAAATAACATTTCTTAATCTATATTACTCATATTTTAAAAACTATTCCTTTGATAACATAATCATCTTACAGTTTCCTAGATATGTGTAACTCAAATTTACTTTAGATATAGTTACATAATCATATTAAGCAAATATAGACTATTTTATTTTATATAATATAATATGGAAAAAATAGGAATTGTCCTAACTCACATATATAAAATTATTATGGTCATAGCATGTTGTTTGAGAGTAATTTATAAGTATGATTTTTTAAACGTGTTTTACAATATCTCATTATCTTAATTCCATATGCAACTTATGTATATGTTATCTTGTGATTACACTATATCTATTCACATAATTATTTGATTAGCATTATTCATCTTATGTTTATCAAACGAAGTATACTGTTATAATAAAATTAATGTAAAATATATATATATATAATAGAATATGTCAATTATTGACTCATAGATAAATTGTAACAATAATATTAAATAGTTATATATATACATTCCATGAAAATGATCCATGGATATCCTTCCAAAAAAGAAATAAAATTTTAGGAAACACGTATAATACTCAAAAGAACTTATGGTAAGACATTTAGGTTACCCCATTTTCATGTTTGATCTAAATCACCAATTCAAATCAATTTCTATCCTAAATTTATCATTATTCTTAGATCAATAAAAATAAATGATTCATTGTTTCAAAATTATTTTTTAAAATAGTATAGAAGAATAAAAGTTATTAAATATTATTGTTTTATTTATAACCAGAAATCTGTTATCAAAATTCATTATAATTTAATTTTGTTATTTTCCCAAACCTGATGAAACTATGTAGTTACAGGATCTAGTTGGTCATAAGGCCTCATGTGTGCCTCCACATTCTATAGATTCTTCTAATTAGTATCAAAGTTCTGTGGTTGTACAATGGGGAGACTATACCCTTATAATTAGAGTAACACATTGGTGTAACAATGAACAAATAAATGTATCATAATATCAAGTAAATTAAAAAGGTAAATAATATAAAATAACTAAACAATTATCAATGTCCAGTACCATTCCCAAAATGATGTAATATCAAGCATCTAAATAAATTAGGTAAACATGGTAGAAGGAACAAATATATATAGTTATATCAAAAAACCCAAAAAACACTATATCAAAATATCATAGTGGGACACATCTCATTATTATTCTCCTCACCCCATTCTATTTTCAAATCATGCATTGAAAACCTAGCATATTCCCTGGTCCATACATTCATCCATGATATGTATATGGGTAACAATGGCGTCCCAAATGGTGTGTGAGATATACTCAGTATGCCACCACCAATAATGTCTTGAATTATCCTTATAGTATATATATGATGAGTATTGTGTACAAATAATAATGTAATGCAGTTAGGTAAATTGTAAAGGGTTATATCTAGTTCCTAGAGGAAACTAGGCTTACAATACATTCATTGAACAGTGCTGGGAAAACCACTGAACATATTTCAACATAAACATAATTGTATAAGTGTATATGTATATAGGTTTATGTAGTTAAGTTTATATCAATATGTATTTGTATATAGTGTTATCTAAGACTCGAGGTGTGACTGAGGTGTCCATGTCTTGTCAGGAGTGTCTCAAAATGCTGTAAGAGACACCAGTCCTAAGTACCATAAGTCACAAGGTTCACCATTCCCACATATAATAGGTTCAAGGGAATCCACACCCTATTATCCCTTGAATAAGGTATACCATACCTGAGTATCAAAAGTAAAATAGAATCCATTCCCATGTATCATATTAATATGGGATCTCATATCACATTATCATAGGTATAAGGGAATCCATGCCCGAGTATCATAGGATTACGAGATGACATTCATATGTATCATAGATACAAGTGATTCCTTGACAATGTATCACATGTATAAGAGACTCCTTTCAAATGTATCATAGGGATAAGTGACTCTTTTACCAATTATCAAAAGTATTTTAGGAACCATGCATGTTTATCATAGATAAAATGGATTTTATGGTCATGTATAATTAATATATGAGATTCAATGCTTGAGTATCATATTTAAATATAGTCAAATAGGCATCATGATTCATTAAAATTATAAATTTTCAATGAAAAAATGGTACTACTTAAACCTGTAACATGGTCATTCGACTCACTTCCGAATTAATTATTCAAAATAATTTCATTTGGGATTCAATCCAGAAACATAAGGACAATGGTTTGGTAACATAATAATGTATAATAACAAGGGTAAATCCATATGAACAACTCTATGTGTGGATATAGTCGATGGGGACCCAACCGAATAACAATAATGAGACACTATGTTATCTCTATCCGAGATAATAAATTAAACAATGTGTATATTTATTTTTTAATAAAAACATATAGAATATAAAATCTGTATTTAATAAAAATAAAATAATGTAATATGAAATTAGGGATAATTAATATACCACATACCTTATTCCTGAAGTAGATGCCTCATCCATTATCATCCTTTGTTTTGGTCCTCATTAGAAGAAATCAAAAAAACATAAAAATTACATGAAAATATGGATTATGGGATCAGAAAAAAATAAATCCATTTTCAATAAATAATAATTTTTAATTGATATAAAGTAATATAGATCTTACAAGAGGTTATCAAACAATACAGACATATCATAAATTAGAGTCCAAACGGGAGAAGAGGATCAATACTATGCTCATCTTAAAGAGATATCCAATTGAGGAGGATATACATACTATCTTCCTGGATATAATATAAATATATTGGGTTACAAATAAATATAGAGGATAAAATTGTCATGTAGCTACTTTTTTTCTGATCATATGGTGGGGCAACAAAGCTGGACAAACTATGCACCAACCATGAAAACCCCACTAACTAAGGAGCATAACTGTCACATCCTGAAGTGCACAGTTAAACAACCAATTCATAACACACCTAAACCCCATTAATCAGCAATTCACATTATAAACATCCATTTTTTGGTTTAAACAAACTTTTCATCACCCTTATATAGTCACATGGTTTTATGAGGATGGTTTTCACTAAACATTTTCTAACTGTGTACCTCTTTTTTTGATCCATAACATGGTGGTTTGGGATCTAAAAAAGCCATAGAAACTTATGAAACCTTCAATATGAGATTTTTTTATGATTATAAGGATAAAATTAAAGATTAAAATCGTGATCTAAAGGATAAATACCTCATAAGAAAACTGGGATCTCACAATCATACCCCTTAATGAAATTCATCCTTGAATTTTCCTTCCAACTGAGTTCAAAACACATCTGAGAATAACTCATACCTATGAGAATATATGTTATCTCTCCTACCAAGTTATCTTCTATTATTCAACCATTTTTCCATTTCACCCATAATATTGAAAAAATATTACCTCAATGACACTTCATGTCACAATCAACAATTTGAAAAGGGTTCTCTTAACAATAAGCAATGGCCTACAATTCAACACCCTCAAGAAAAATACCTGAGATAATTCATCCTATTATTAAAGATGTTATGAAAAATTAATGATTGTTTTTATAGAATAGTTCCTCTAAGGAACTGAAACTAATAATATAGCATCATGGTTGTCTTTGTATCCTGAAAAAGGTACAAAAAACTATGGTGAAATTTTCCACTATAATCTAAATAATCAATTCCCCAGTCTAGTTGAAACACATAAAAACCCCCACCTTAAACTATATTGGTCTATAGATATTATTGGAGTATGATTTATTCATAGACTAAGTTGTAGAAATCAAATTCTTTATAATATTAACCTATACTGAAGTCCCCTATGTGAGATAATGAACCATTAGAGCTACCTATCATTCCTCTAGACTGCATATATGTGAAAAAATGGCCTACCATATATGGCCTCATAATGAGACATATGTACGGTCTCCTAAAAGAAGTTGTTTTTAGGGAATTCATTATGTGGTTATTTTTCTCCTAATAACCTCAAAAATAAATTATTTATTATTAGATAATGTTCTCTAAAACCAATAACATCCTATTTTAGTAACCATCAGTCTGGGGGTGAATTGATATGCTTGAATGGAATAGAGTACCCAAATCATTCTAACACCCCTCTTAGAACTTAAAAATAAAATGGGAATCCTTATCAGAAATAATAGTCTGAGGGACCCCATAGAGTCAAGAAATATAATGGATATAAAATCTAAAAAAATAATCTAATGAAATGGTCTCACAGATGGGTATGAAATTGGAAACCTTCTTTTATCATATTGATGATCACCTGTACTGCATCACGACCTCGGTGGGATCGTTGTGATCTAGTAAAAAAAATACATCATGAACTTATAACATTGCCACTCTAGAATTGGAAACTTCTAAAGGATTCCTACTGTATGATGTTGTTCTTCCTTTAACTTCTGACAAGAGGAACATAGATTAAAAAAACCATATATTTCCCATTTCATCCTAAGAAAAAAATATTAGGGGGATATATCACGATAAATCATTATAGTGAGGGGGTGTACCACTAAATTAGAAGCATGATGCTATTGGATCAACTTCTCCTAGATGTATTTATGATCCTAGATGCATATATTTATTTGTAATATCTCATTCACATCCACAACACAACCACGAGACATGTCATTTAATCAAATACATTACTATTGGACTAATCCATTGTTATCCTACAACTAATTCATCTTTATTCCATGCATAAGTAATGAGGTAACTGATAACAATGTAAGAATGAAATTTCCATGATAGTCATGATCATCCATGTGAATCTCAGATAGTAGTTCCATAATTTTCCACTCCTCATTGGCCACTCAAATACCATTTTTTTAATTCCATTTTCTATGATAATCCACCATACTATTACCTTTTTCAGGCATACTGGGAAGATCAAAATCAAAGGAATTTAGTAATTCAGTCCACTTTATCTTCACGAGGTTCAATTCGTGATGTTCGAAAATATACCAATGGTTTATATAGTGTGTGATCACTAAAAAACACACATTGAATAGGTAATTCCACTAATAATACAAGGTGTGAACCACTAACGCCAATTCATGATCGTCAGTTACTTAACCCATCTCATGTTTTATCAACTGAAGAGACTTGTACTATATAAACTAATCGTACTACATCAAAAATACCCATAGACTAGTACCTGATGAATCGAAATATACTATATATCATCTTCCCTTATCATGATGAATCAGGATCAATACTAAAGTCAATAACCCTTTCATCTATTTAATGGTTGTCTCATAGTCTTCCAACCATATAAACAACACGCCTTTTTAGTCAAACCATTGAGAGGTGTGGAAATGAATTAGAATTCATAAATAAGACATTTTTAACATATAAACAACTACGAGAACATCCATATATAAAATAAATTCTTGGGATGCTCCAAGGAAAAAATGGCAATCATCACCTCTAAGTCAATAGATACTCCAGGCTAAAAAATAATATGATATATTAATTGAAATTTATTGATCCAAAAATGTAATTTAATAAACTTATCATATATTTGGTTCTCTATTATTGTATTTATAACTTTTTCAATATTTTTATCATAGTCATTTCGAGTATAATTATACAACAGGATCTCATCTACACATACTACCTCAAATGAATCAAAAAACATGAGGAATCTTTGATCCATCAAATAATTGAATTTTTTTGGGTGATTTCAGGAAACAAAACAACATAAGAAGATAATCATAAATCCTATAACTACAATATAACATTGTATGAGGTAATCCCAAAGGACTAGAATAAAAAAGGTGTTTTTTTAACCTCAAATCAAAATTTGAAAAAATCATATCTAAAAAAACCCGTTTACTAATTAAATGAAAGAAAATATTTTTTTCACTGATACCTAAAAGGGGTGATACTCATGAACATGAACAATGAGGTATGATAGAACATGATAACATAAAGGAAACATGGTAATTTTAGAAAACAATTAAAAATTAAATCATAAGAATAAGTCAATGATCACCCCTACGACATCATAGCATAATGTGATTTAGATATCCTCCCATACAGCAGACATGGAATCTGATGAGACTAAGACATTACATAATTCATTGGAGTGCTATTTGGGTACACCCATCATATATATATCATGTATATTATTAAGTTTTCCACATATATCATATATCATAAAAACATATTTCATCACATTTAAACCCATGATTAAGGAGTGTGTAATAAAAACATGGAATTCCCAATTCAAATAAATATAAGTAAAATTTTTTATTTCCCTTAAGTAAAAATGGGTTTGGTTATACACCTCAAAAAGGTTCCACAATGAAAATAAAAATGACATTACAATGATGTAATACGAGGTCATAATGATTCATAGAATCTTTCATTGAGAGACAATGCAATATCTCACCACATGGAATCCAAAAGGATAGTATTAGGAATATGTAAGAATATAATCCAATATGAAAACATTGGAGTTAGTATATATAAGACAAGGATTGTTCATGAATAAAAACATGGTGTGTAAAAAGTACATGTTAATTTTAGTATCCTAACATGGGTACATTATGAATCAGGGATGGTCTTGATGTAAAATTAAGGGATCAATCATCACATTGAAATCATAAGGGAAGTAAGACGGATGTGGAAAATCATATCCCATTAATAGGAATTGAAAAAAAATTCATTACATAAATAAGTTTCTTGAATAATGAAAAGAAAAAGACGATCCCTTACGATGAGAGGGTTATTCCAGAAATGTTATTTATTTTATCAATATAATTTTATACACATTTGAATTTTCACTTTTGATACATCAATATACATATATCGGAAGATGATCAATTTTTTTAAAATTAATAGTTTTTAAACCCTTATAAAAAAATTACATTTGACTTCATAATAATAATATTATCATTTATATTTGAAAAACACTATTTTATTTAATCATTTATTATTAAAATTCATTCTTTCATAAATAAGGAAAGTCATACTGGAAATTTAATATTACCCAAAATTACAATATCTTATCTAACATATCAAAATAAATTACATTTATAAAGAAACACAAATAAGAACTAATTATATCTATTAATATATTGAAAATACAGTAAAAAATTGAATATTATTCTTTAATTGATATATTTCAATTTTATATCCATAAATTCCCTTAGGGTATGTTGCATGATGGTGTAATTTTCATGGGGTGTTTGAACAAACATAGTTTGGTTTGTGACCTCTTTGAGCATGAAATTTTATTTTAAACTATTTTTCACCTGCATTAGTTGTTGTATATTAGCTTTAGATAAGTAAAAAATAAAGACCAATGAGGTTATCTCCTTTTGAATATATGATAATTTGACTTCAAAGGCTTTGATCCTACTGATCAAGGCCATCACATCCTTTGTTCTATGTTAATTGGATTTTTCTAAACAATATCTATATACTAATTATATGATCACTTTTTAATGGTTATATTATCAATGGAAGTGATTCCATATGCACTTTTAAATCCAATAGGATATAATGGAACCAAAGAAGTGAATGTGTTTTTTATAACCATATTACAATGTTGGGCATTTTATTCCATAATAATGGAAATATTTGTTATTGATGTGGAATTATTTTTAAATAATTTTGCACATAATTTTTAATGATTTAATATATTATTTTTGAACTTTTTTCTAAATAATAATTTTTTTATATTTATATTTAAATTTGTTAATTAATATATTTTTATAGTTAATTGTGTATTTTAAACCATTATAATAAATAATTAAAATCTTACTTTAATTTTATTGATTTATAAATTACTAATTACTTTAAATGATTTAATCTGCATACTTTATAATAATACAAAATTCTTATTATTTTATCAATGAAACTATGTATTTGTGTTTAATTTTTTATTTATTTAATTATTTTTTTATGTTTATATGATTATCATTTAATAAATTTATTTATTAATTAAATATTATTACTTAATTTTAATATTTTTTAATACAATTTATAAATTTTGAATTAATTTTGTTATATAAATGTTTACATTAAATTTAATTTCTTTATATATTAACATTAAATTATGTACTTGTTTCTAAATTTATTTTTTTTTGTTGTAATTGATTTTTTTTACTTTTATGTTCTTAATAATTTAATTTATGTTTTATTTGCAATCTAATTTAACTTAATGTTATAAGTTTTTCTTTTAATTTTATTAATTAATTATTATTTTTTAATATTTTGTTTGGTTTTTAATGAAGTTTTTATTTCTTTAAAATTGTTATAGATTTATAGTGGCACAATTTCCACCCATTTACTATTCCACCGTAACTCCCTTTTTTTCTATCTCACTTCTCTTGAGAGAACATTTCCTCGTTGCAATGTATCATCCACCACTGTTCGGAAACGGTGCCACAAAAACCATGGCATAGTTACCTCTTCCCACTTTTAACTTACTTCTTCAATCACCGAAACATTGCAACTGGTTGAACCACCCTCAACATGTCCATTGTTTCCATACCCTCTATTGTTTCATTACCAACCAACATAACCCTCCACTATGAGACCATTTCTTCTCCTCCAACATTTTAACTGAGCTCCGCTATGACTGTCTCATTCCTCTCCTTCATCCCAGATTAAAAAATCATACCAATTGAAGACTCAAACTCAAACAAGATGACTTCAAATCTACAAAAAGAGCTACAATCAACCGGATCTAGAATCATAAGGTTCTGCTGCTTTGCAAAGTTGTTTGGAAGCCATCGCCTAGACTATCACCACACCAAACCGACACTGAGCTCCCCCAATTCATTGTCTGATCGAGTAGATACTATGGATATGATGAAAACACTGTCGTAGGAGACCATCGTTGTGATGCTGATGCCAAACCTAACCTTGAAGACCGCCAAGTAGAGAGTCCCTCCAAAGCCTGAAGGAGGAGGAACATGTGTGCCGACTTCTAAATTGCCCAGTAGAAGAGGCACAATCTTTTTGTCTTCCACCATCAATGTTTGAGTCGACCACTCAGAAGCTTCCAAGAGTCTTCTACTCTGAAAAAGACAAACCTGAATATACTAATTAATTAATTTATATTAATTTTTATTATAACTTTAAATTTAATAAAAAAAATAAAGAAATAATAATAAAGAAATAAATTATAAAATATAAAAATTAATATTAAAAATTTTTTAAAATAAAATATTAAAATTAACTTTTAGATTAAAAAACTAACAAATAAATTCAAATATTTTAATAATTATAATAATTTATGTTTTTTAAATAATTAAATAATTATAATTATAATAATAAATTTAATAAAATAAAGGTAATTAATTCAATATAATTGAAAAATATTTAATTTATATATTACTTATATTGTTAAATTATAATTTTAATAATTTCATCTTGTTAAAAATTACAAACTTAATTAATAAATTAATAATTATAATAATGAGATTTAATAATTAACTAAATTTAGTTAATTACTTTTAGTAATTTTAAGACAAAATTTTATATTTACTTTAATAATATTAATTAAATAATTTTATAAATATTAAAAATTATATTAGTAAATAATATAAAGTTAAATATTAATTTTTAAATAAAATATTTATTAATTAATAACAATTTATTTTTAAATAAGTAATTTAACATTACTTTTAAAACAATAATAATAATTATAAGTAGGTTAGTTCATTTATCATTTTTTAACTGATTTATATTGTGATATGTTTTGTTCAAAGGTTCAAGTAGAATCCTAAAACATGTCCAAGTTCATTCAACTAACTCATCGAGAGTTAGATATAAGATAAAAGCTCAAATGACATGTGATTCACCAAAAAATACATGTGTGCGGTCAATGATTGAAGAACCATTTTTAGTCTGTGGAACGAAGCGGTGACATGCAGAGTATGAAATTTATTTTAAAAGATGGTTGCATCAGGATTTTTAGAGGAATCAATCACATTTCATGATCACACCATATGAGAGTAAATACTACCAGTGAAACATGTAGAAAATTTAGAGACTAGAGTCCACAATGTTAGAGACACATGGAGGAGCAATGGAACCTGAATGATTGCCTATATTCCAGGAGATTATTTATTTCTCTGTTTTTCTTTTTGTTATCAGGTAATCTTTTTATTGATAAATAATTCAGTTGTAATGAGTCTTGGGTAACTATTTTTGATTGGGAAAATCAATATCTACTTCTTATATTTTATCTTATTACATAATTCATTCACCAAAGAATCCAAATCAAATGGTGATGTTGATTCTCTATCCTAAATGTTAAAATAATTCTTCACCTCAATTTATTAATTCAAAATTCCATGATATTTTAGTGAGTTTGATCATGGAAACAATTTCCAAAATTCTGTTTTCCAAATCATCAATAGTGATCAGAGAGATTTTTTACGTTGACTATCCTTGAATTCTGTTGTAGTACGAATGTTCTTAGGATGGAGAACATCATGTTTCATTTTTCAAGTGGTATCAATATTCTGGTGAGGAGGGTTAAAACATTCCTTTATTGAGGTGAAAATCCATTTATCATTATGTGTGGATTAAATACAACAAACCATTAGTATTAAATTTTCCTGAGCATCAGTCTATAATTTGGTAATTCATTCACTTTCCTTGCTATTTTATTTTTATTCTTTTTTTACTACACTAGTACACTATTTTTTTAGGTTTTAGTCTTTTTGTTACTCCCTTATAAAATGTAAAAAGTAAGAGGTTGTTTTCCCCACTCTTGAAAATAGTGGGGTTTGTTTTCAATAAACCATTGAATTACTCACCTACCTTCCCTTGGGTTTGATCTTTCACCATTGTGATAGTGTAGGAGTTATAAATATTATTTTGAGTTATATCCAATGGCCAGATAAAAATCTGGAACCCTTTTAGGGGAATGCACGCAATTTGTGACTAAGGTTTTGGAAAAAAATATAAGATAAATAATATAAAAATTCTATTTTTTTAAAGAAACCATGAACCTGAATCTGCTGCTTGATTTGAACATCAAGGAAATTCTGTTTTGAATTTGAGAGTGTTTTTAATGTTAACATTTAAAAAAAACAGATGATTCAAAACATTACTGTGATTATTATAACTATTATGGGAACACTGCCCTGGCGGTGTGTCTATAACTAGTCACAATATGCTCTTTACATTCAATAAAATGATCAATTTGAGTCTAATCTTAAATTCTAAGATAAAAATGTATTAGTTGAAACCCATCTATATTTTAGGGAGGATGTTTGGAAAACTAGATTAAAAAAAACACATGAAATTTAAATTAAATAATATCAGTAAAAATATCAATGAATAAAAAAATATGAAAAATTGATCTTAGAATTACATGTATGGTTTGAAGAACAAAAATAATCTGAAATGAATGAAAAATAAATTGTTTATAAATGATTTGAAAATGGAGTTAAAGAAAAAACTAATCCTGAAACAATGAAAGATCAAATTTATTCTGAATAATCTGAATTTGATGAACCAAATGTGGAAATAACCAACTCAATAAATGAAGAAAACAACATTGACGATACCAAAAAAAAAACATTAATGAAGATGGTTTGGAAATTTTCAAAAATAAAGTAAAACATATTGGAAAATAAAGCCTAGTTATTTTCATGACTCTTACTATTGAAAAAACTCCATGTTTTAGAATATTTTAAAATTAAATCTCTTAGGTTGAAGATAAATGGGAAAATGAATACTATATTTCCAAGAACTCTTCACCCAAAATTATTAAAATCCTTAAAAATGAACTTTAAATGGAAATGGGAAGTAATATAGAATAGAACATTATACTGGATAACAAAGAATCTGAAATATTTGATCTTTGACTAAAAATCAATATTACTTATTTTGAAGTTGAAAACCCATTAATATTTGAAATAATTTAGGATGGAGTTGATGAGAACATGTTATTTTAATAAAGGATAACTCGTGAGCTTTCACTGCCTTCTTTACACAGTGATAACTTTTTTGAAAAAATGTGTACTAAAATGGAAAGAAGTGTTGATATACTTGGGGATAAGTGTTTAAATTTGAACAATATAGAAATTAAATTTATTTATGTTGAGTTAAACATTATCCTCCTGAATTGAATTTGTTAGAAGAAAATACACTCATTGTTTTGGATAGTGAACCTTTTGACAGTGAACATGAAAACGATGTTGAACATAGACTTCATTATATATTTTTCATGAAATATACTTCCCCATCTTGTGAACAATATACATAGTAAACTTCTCTACCAATAGATAATGTCTCTAAAACATATTTGAATAAATAATTTAAAATAATCTGAGGATGTGTGTAGGGTTCTTCCATTCATGTGGGATCAATTGATGAGGCACATATTCCACCACTCGATCTCCATGTATCAATACTGCCCCAAAAACGATCCTAGAATCATCACAAAACACCGTATAGTTTATTAATGTCTCATGTATGATCAATATTAGTGTCATAGACAAATTCATATTTTCTCATAGAATTAATTCTAACATTCCCCACTACATTCCATCATTACCCCATCATGTTAATGTTTGAAATAGGTTCTTCAAAAAGGAAAAGTTTTAATATGATCCATAAAAAATAACCCACTAATATGAGAAAACAGTTAATATCAAAACAATTATTAGGTTGTACCAAATTAAAAAATTTATTGCATCATATCAGGGAA
Organism: Viscum album; assembly: GCA_963277665.1. Classification (NCBI taxonomy): domain Eukaryota; kingdom Viridiplantae; phylum Streptophyta; class Magnoliopsida; order Santalales; family Viscaceae; genus Viscum; species Viscum album. Next base: position 2,116,465,454 of record OY728164.1, on the reverse strand, counting down.
CACTGAAACAACTTCCTCTAAGATGATGTGACCCATGAAGTGTACCAGATCAATACTAAAATGAAGCTTCTAATGCTTGGAATGTACCCAGTTCACTCTTAGTGAACAAATGTAGATGTCAATATGTTTTTAATAATCATGATCCTGGGAGTTTATCATGATATCATCCACGAACACCACCAAATAATGATCTACGTATGGGTGGAAGGTTTTTTCATCAAGTCCATTAACACTATAGGAGTTTTTTTTCAACACAAATAGAATCACAATGAATTCATAAAGTTTATAACTCCTTCTGAATGAAGTTTGAGGTATTTTTGAAGGATGAACTCTCAAATGATGATACCACGATGTCAGCTTTATCTTGTAAAAGACCCAAGATATGCTCATATATTCAAGTATATCACTAATATATGGAATAGGATATAGGTTCTTAATTTTCATGTAGTTCATAATCCAATTATCGAAATATTTTTGAAAACACTTGTCAAAATTCAATGAAAAATAACAAGAGAAGCCAAGGGGACATAATCCGATGGAAAAACCCACTGTACATAAACTCTTATAGTTGAGTCTTAAGATATTAAATCATTATTGGATGCATTCTATATGGATAAATATAAACTAAAATAGGTTAAAGTGTTAGATCAATTATAAATTTAACATCTCTCTCATGTGGCAGTCGGGAGAAGTCCTCGTGTAACATGTCCTTGAACATATCAGATATGTGTGGAATGTGATCTTGTGTCACACCCTTACATATTGAAAATTTCTAGAAATCCGAGGAGTGAGATCCCCCAGTTTATAATAAACTGGCATAGTATGGAATTCCTGGATACCTAACTCTCCAAAATGAATATAATTTTCACCATTGGGATATATAAAATCCATTATCCATCAACAGTAAAAACTGTGCTCTTAGTACACCACTAACCATTCTATATCCATTATTTGTTTGAAACATGATATATATAGTACGTAAATTTCCCAACTAAAATGATACTACCTAACCTTGAGTGAACACCCTTTGTATAAGTATATATCTCTTAATCGTACTCCCTATAGTTTATTAATCATCATATCCCTACTCAAGAATTCCACCATCAATTTCAACCCATAATACAAGTTGATTATATATAAATTAATGATAGGTACTAGTATCAAATAAGGCACTAGAATGCATAGAATATACAAGAATAATACTTACAACTATTGATGGTATAGCCTCATAGTCAAAAAGTATAAGAGGGGAAACATGAAACTAAACTTCCCAACTATCATGTGATCCATTTTGACTCCCTATAGTTGAACCAATAAAATAATATTGGAATTATTTATTATAAGAACCTTGTACACTACCATGACTAACATTTCTAGTAGAACTCCAAGTGCTCATCTAATATGGTATAGAAGTTCCTCTTCCGATACTCTAGTTATTCCTAGCTACTCCATCATTATACATTTGTCAAGGGTTTCAACCGAACCTCTGTAGATATCCCATCACACTGAATGATTAACACTCAATCGATGATCAGGAATAATGCTCATGAAAGTGACTAGCCCAACTGCACTGGTGACAGGTCACTAGGGTAAGGTCTTATGTGATTTACCCTTCCCCTGGCTATAATACATTTCGTTACTCTAGATAAAATAATCATAGTGAAACTTCCATCCATTGGAAGAATTACCACCTTTTTTCCATAAGAATCCACATTTCATTCACTAGAATCATCAATCATGTTCACCATAGAAATACGAGTCTGGTTCACCAATTTGGAAAAAATTTAGATAAAGATATTCACCAGGGACATAATCTCACATTTAAGCCCATCTAAAAAAATGTTCTCTACACTTTCTTTATCTTCATCCACAATATAGAAAATATATGCATATCTATAAAGCATCCAAAATTGTGAATTACAGACATACCTCCCTAAGAAAACTTAATAAACTCATCTGATATACACTGCCTGATAATATCATGATAAATGTTTTACATGAACTTCTCCTGAATGTCCTTCCACTCCATATTTTCTAGTTTTCCTTCCTAGATCTAGATTTCCCACCAAAACCATTCAAGAAAACGTAACATATAGTCAGTCAATTTTACTATTTTTCTATAAGAGTCTCTATGTTTTCATTTATCATCTAGATAGACTCATTCCTGAAATGAGATTCCTCATTTACACAATCTTAGCTAATTTTTGGTTAGTGTTGTAACTAAAAAATCCATTCCATATTAGACATACACATCACAACCTACTCTTGTACTCTCCATTAAAAATATAATTTGATAATAGTTCTCATATAATTACACTCCATTTTTATATCCTGGATCTCTCTGTTCCTCATGATCCACTACAATAGGATCATTTATAGCCATGTCATTATGTCTTCCAATAAAAAAAAATCCTTGAAGAATAACTCTATAATGATAAAAGAACATCTTAGAATAAAAGTAGAAAAATTAACAAATATAAAAATAGGGATTCACAAAAATCCATTACACATCATCCTCCCTTTCCTGTCACAATGTCAATAAGGATGCACTATCACTACCCATAACAACCCAACACATAGTTCATGGTTAAAAATGGGTAAATACATCATCATATTAACGTTTCCCATTAGAAACCAAATTTTTATGCATTGAATCATTTTAAATATATCAATTTTCACATTGGGAACCATTAACATTTTAAATTTATTCATTAATGAAAATAACAATAACATAAACATCTCTTCCCAAAACCATATTTCCATGGATTTCATAAAATGATTAATGTAACAACAATTCATGACTTCCTAGAATGATAACTGCAAACTCAAATATCATTCCTTACCAATATAAGAGTCAAATATATAAAAATATATGAAACAGTAATCACATCACACAATAACTACATCACTCAATCTAAAATAACATACAAATATAACAACACAAATTAAAAAAAATCCTACACTAGTCACCTTTAATTTTTTCTCATACATGGGTTAGCTACTCCCATGAATGATCCATTAACTGAGGTCTGACTAATCCAATTATCTGTACTACTGTTCAAAATTAGTTATAAAAAAAACCGCTCTGATACCACTTTATAATGTCTGGAACCTGGTGCCACACACCAGTGCCCCGATATAATTAGTCTCATGACCTCAGGTTCTCCTCCTAGGATACTAGATGCCTCAAAATAGTAGTGAGGCTCTAATATAGATAATTGGGGGAATTTACCATCAATATTAAAGTTAAAAAAAGTGGAATTAAATAAAAAAATAACCAAATGAAAAAACCAATAACCAAACAATACCAATATCCCTTAATGAAAAAATGGAATAAAATTTCAAAATATAAATATTAAATATTTCATTAAAAATATGTATAAAGATTCAATATTAAAAATACATAAAAATTAAGACATTATAAACTACCAATGTGTCCCACATAACATATGGTTCACTCATCCATGATCCATCCCAAATAAACTATCTAACATTGTATTATTTACCTTATATTTTCCATTAAAAATGAAGTTTATTTGAGTATTGATCAGGTAGAATGAGTAGGTAATGATTACAATTGATTATCCAAACACCAATAGAGTCTAAATAAATATACAGTCATTAACAATGTATTCATTTTAATAAAAAATCAAAACACAGGCAATAAGTATAATATTTCCCATTATAAATTATACATTATTTGATAACATAAACCCTTAGGTTCCTAAGGAAACTCGAACCATCAATACCTGCTTTATCCCACGCTGAAGCCTGAAATATTCCAAAGGGATATCACATCTAACAATACTATAATTATAATTTATCAATTAAATTATATTATTATTATATAAAACTGGAACCATGGTCCAATGCCCACATTTTGGGCCAAGAATTCCAGGTCTGGTACATCATGGGTATTTGAAACATGAGTTTATTTCCCAAGACATGTTTATCAAAAAATGAAATAAGTGATCTCTTGAAGAAGGCTTTTATGTCCTTTAATCATGATCGCTGTGATATTTTGAGGCAACTTTCCATGTACCACAATCGCATGCCAGTCAATCAAAGAAGTGGGATTTTGAAGCATAATTATGTGTCCCACACTTATTATCACCATGTGATTTGAAATCTTATGTCCAAGTGACACACACATATGTCACAAAATCACTCAAATGAGATTTTTAATTATCTTTCTATATACCACACTGATTATCATGATGTTATTTTCAAGTATCATTCCATGTACAACACACATATGTCTGTCCATCATACAAGTGATCTTTTAAATTAACAATCAATGTCCCATGATCATTATCTGATAAATAAAATGTTTCAAATTATTATACATCTAAAAATTTCAAAAATAATAAGGTTAATCATTTATATAATTATTTAAAACATTCTAATCAAAGTCAACCAAATGAATTATCAATTCAATCTTGTTTCATCACATTAATCACATGGAAAATTTTTATGAATTCACCATTGTACCATTTATTGAAATTTAATCATGTAACCCATTAACCCATTTAAATTAATAAAAAAATTATAATATTTCCTTCTTAAATAATTCATAATCACAAAAATTGACCAATTACACAATCCTCATATCCCATTAATTTCATAATAACAAAAATTTCAATAATTAGTTGACCAATAAATTAATCTAATTACACAATTTGATTTTTGAAACATTAACACAAAATCATTATCACTTGGAAATTTAATAGAATAACTTTAGTCATATATTAAGTTTCCCAATCATGTAATTAAAAAGTAAAAACTAAAAACACATAATTAAACCTAGACAATGGTATTTTAATCATAGACCACCTACCTCAAGATTGATGATGAAGGATCTACAATATAAACCCCCCAAACGAAGTGAAACAACCAATATCACAATATATTACATGGTATATATCTAAAACCTAGATCCAAGAGAAATCAAATTAGATCCATGAAAACATAGATCTAGATCCATGATAAATAGTGGAAGGTAACTCATCAAATGGTGAGATAAGGAAAAGAGAGTGTGATACCAAATCTAGAAGAAACCACATTCCTAGAGAGGTGTAAATCCATCAATCTGGCCTTCGATTCATCAAGAATGATTTTGAATGGGAAAAGGAATTTTCCCTGAAGCCTCCAAAAAATGAGATCAATGAATTTTGTAAATTTTGGTTCAATATTGGGTGAATTATGGGTTGTTATGGAATATATAATCTATTTTTGGGTTTGAAATTATGCATACTTGGTTTCATTCTCAGGGTGAATGGTGTCCCCTAAAAGTGCACTTCCTAATAGGGGATTCATATTTACTACTATGAGGGATCACCATTCATTAATTCATATTCCAACTATTCAATTTCCCTCTGCTCATGGTTGCACAATTTATTCGGGTCATGGAACATAGTTTGGGAAAACCGTCAGCCAATTGTGAACTACCCAAAACCCTTATAATATTTTCCAATTTCCCCAAAAAAATTCAAAAAAGGGAAAAAAAATATATTACACAAAACTACATAAAAGTGTACCTGAAATGATCTTAAGAAATATCCAAAAAAGGTTTTGGATCTTACTACAATCTTACTTAGTTAAACATATTCATAGTGAACATTGTGATATGATATTGGTGATGGAGACCATAGTGGTTTGATATTGGGCATAAAGACCCTAGTGATATAAAATTAGTCATGGATATACAAGTGATATGTCTATGATACATGGGAATGATTTCCCATATTGTAATATATGGGCATAATGACCATATTTTATATGGTCCGGATTTACATTCTTGTTATGATAATTGTCATGGATTCCCTACTATTATTATACTTAGATTGGTGTCCTATATTTATCTGATACATGGAATGAAATCCCATGATACCTATGTGACTCATTAAATATCATATGGATGATTATATTTCACATTTGTTCAAGGTTTGTAGTATTATACATATACAAAACTAGATATGTGATAGCTTATACAACCCATATATGTGTGTACATGTAACACCCAGAGATTTTATGAAAAATATTATTTTAATTTCATTAATGTCTTGTGTTGTATGCTACACCAAGATTACCTTGCGCTGTACGCAACACCGTATTACCTTGCAGTATACGCAACACTATTCTTGGATCGTGTTACACAAAATTTTGATAATAGTTATTCTACGCAACATTGAGTATATATATATATATATTCATTGTATAAATGAAATATAGTTGGTTTATGTTATACGAAACAACGAAGGATTCTTGCACAACACGCAACCCTGACTTGGCTTGCATTACATGCAATCGCGACCTTCCTCGATAGCGTGTGTTGTACGCAATACCGGGTTTTACTAAACAACGATATATTATTATAATATTATTATGAACTATCCGTTATGAATATTATTAACTAAATTTTGAATTTTATAACATTATTATTAATCTTACACATTTTCTAGAACATGTTATAAGAACAAAATAAATTTTTCGGGTAAAATAAGTATGTTTCAAAAAATACAGTTTTACCGCCTTTTGATGGCGCACCCACTTTAAATCTAGTTTTTGACATGTTTATAAGTTAAATTTGACAAAATAAAATTCTTCTATGGAATCATGAAATAAAAATTTACTTTGGATAAATTTTTCATATTATTCTGGTAACTTTCATATTTGGATGAATAGTAAAAACACGCTATATTTTAATTAAAAACAACTTTTTTCATTGCAATAATTTATATGGTTATATTATAATATTTAATGGTTTTAAAGTATAAATAGAATATATTTTTACCATTTGATCCAATGGTGGTCAATTTAATTAATATCACCTTGATATTGGACATAAACGAGTGCCAATCTTTTGATAGATATTATTTCTTAAAAACACGCTATTTGTTTTAACAACGGGAATTAATTTTAAATTAATTTCTGCCACTTATGTGTTTTGAATTTGGAAAAATGGATTCCATATTTGGAATTAGTGGGTCAAAATTATTTTAATAAGCTACTTTTTATTTTTGGGCATTGTGAATAGTAACTACAGTAAATTTTATTTACTATAGTTAAAGGTAAATCGGGTAATTAAGGGTAAATATAAGATTATAAAATTATACTAACACTTGTAAAAATCCTATTGGATGGCTAAAAGTAGACCCATATAACCTAAGGGTCGGATTAGATTCATTTTAGGGACTTTTGTCCATGAAAATAATTTAATTATTATTAAAACCAAAGAATGTGACAACATGTCACTTTCTTAAATCTTATAAGTATAATAATTTTAATTTAGTGATAAACTTCATGAAACTTCGAACATGAATGATATCCAGAAATCTGATACAATTATCTATATCATAGAAATTTATTTAGAATTTTTATGGATTAAATAAGTAACATTTATTATGACACAAATATGATGTAGTAATTGTCTTATTAATGAAATATTGACATAATTGATGTTATAAATGCCCAAATAAATGTAATTTGAGACTTTTTATGAATTAAATTAATTTTATAGGTTAATATGACATGTTATTGTTGATATAAGTAACTTGTTTTGAACTTATCATTCTGTTATGAATTTCATAAAAATCATGTACCAAATAGTGTCAAAATTGACATAAATTAATTTTTAAAACAAATATTATATTATTAATTGTTATTTAATTTCTAAAAATATAAGGCTAGGTTAAATGACTTATATAAGGATATATATATTAATAATAAACAACTTGGGGTTCTTTTGGCTTTTTATGGTAAGTTTATTAACCATATAGTGTAAGAAAACAAAAAGACACGGTAAAAGTTAAATTATTTAACTTAGAGTTAAATCTAATTTATAAGGTTAAAATAATAACCTAAACTTGTCTAAATCCTATTGGATGAGCATATTTCGACCCTTCCCCACTTTATCTTCGAAATAAGACCCTTTGGAACCATTATAAACCGAATTTGACCTTAATATAAAATAATATTTTGAGATTTTCCTAAGGTGCCCCTCTCCTCCCTTATAAAAGGGAACCTCTTCCCTCTCATCCTCACACCAATTTGAGCATTAAACCTCGTCCAACCCCTGAAAAAATCTCTTCTCCACTTCCCTATTATCATACTAGAGGTCCTGGTATTCTTCAAATACCATCCTTAGTTCTTTAAGTGGAGGTTAAGTGAAGGCGCGCCAAAAAGAGGTAATATCCATTACCGATCTTTTTCAATTTCTTTCTTCTTCAACTTCTTATTATTTAGTTGTTTCATGATAAAGTAATAACATCATTATTTCTTATATACTGATATGTTATTATAAATATGAAACAACTCTAATTAACCTTCTATCCATCCTATGGAAAAAGGAAATCACCGCGCGTGCGTACGTACGGAATACCGTCTCCACGCCGTGGTGTAATCTATTTTCCACCACCACCTTAATTGGATGGGTATAATGGTGTAATGAGTAACTATATATGATTATTATAAAGTTATATTGATACTGAAATAGTATACATACACTTCAACACAATTCCACAACCATGGGAACGATATCATTGCTCGTGCGTACGTACGGACTACCGTCTCCACGACGCGATGAGATTCATTATCCATGTTAACCATTCCAGAATGATTATAAAGTATATATAATGAATAATAATGAAATATATGACATGTTAAATCTACTGGATTTATGTATATATATATATATATATTTCATCTACTTACTTCCATTCAAGAAAATAAGGAAAGGAAAACATCGTTCATGCGTACGTACAGACTACCGTCTCCATGAACGGTGTGTTTCATTTCATTTATCTATCTATTATATATATATATATATATATATACTGAATATATATGATATATAAATCATATTTTATATTCTGTAAGTAATTAAATAATGATATAATTAATAATGATGTCAAGAACAACAAGTCCAAACACCTACGATAAATGAAACGATTTTACCCAAAACGCTTCTTTAACATGGAATTTACAAAAGAACGGGTAATATAAAGTCATAAGTGAAACATATATGCTATCATAACAATGAATATGATTCTGTAATAAGTTAATTACATTATTTAAATTATTATACAGGAGGTTCGGATACGTACAAAGCATATCGGACATAAGGTAAGGGAAATATCACAATCTCATTTTTATCCGAGATTGTTTATACTTTGGTATTTACTGGGGTGTATTTTATCATCCACATCCTTGTTTACTCAATATGTAATATTATTTCCATCCACCTACAATTTTTTTTAAATCCATTTTTACCCTTTTGTGAGTTTATAGTAAAATATATGAAAGGAATCTTTTGTCATTTTTTATAAGCGGTACTTTTTGACTTTTCCGACAAAAGTAAGAAGAATGTTTTTTTAACTTATACGACATGAATGGATTTTTAAAACATTATTTCCAAGAAGCTTCCTTTACAAGTTTTCATGTTTATTTTTAATCAACTTCTTTTAATTTATAATTCTATGACATGTTAAGAAAGGAAAAGTGTTTTTGAAGTAGAAAGGATATTTTCCTCAAGAATGGAGTTCAAGTGTTTTGTCAAAATTATTTTCCATCTAAGATAATATAGGGTTCTGATTTTATGCCTATAATTATATTGATTTGATTATGTTGTGATGGAATTATTTTTACAAATTCATTTATCTTATATGAATTGTTTTTTGATGTCACTATGTTTAAGAATTCCATTTTTATTACATGTGTTATGCAATGATGTATGATTTATGATTTTTGTGGCACATATAAGAATGGTTTCATTATGAGATGGGTGGGAACTATATCTCCCTACAATGCATTGGGTAAAGATTTTATATCTCATGAGATAGACATGGCTGGAATGGTAGGTTATACCGGTTCAGTGAAACAGGACTGAAACGAGGGTGATTCGGTTCAGAAAGGGACTTTGTCCACTAAGATAGTCTTGGCAATGAGTCTTGATTAATAAGAAACGATTCTCTATGATTATGTGTGTATGCCACAAAGTTTCATGTTTTAAGTTATGATTATTGGGATTTCATTTCACTACTATGATTTATCCCATGTTATGAAATTATGCTCTCTTTTGTAGGTTAAGATTTCCAAAATGTTATGTTCTTATGAAAATGATGTGATTGATATTTCTTTTGTTTACCCTTACTAAGCATTTGAGCTCACCCTTTTATGTTTTCTTTTCCCCAGGATATAAATAAAGGTTTTAGGTAAAAAAGGAATATCTTTATGGGAGATGTTGAAGAGCTTTCACCATGATTAGAAGATTATATTCCAAGTTTCCAAAGACACTAAACTATTACGATCCTTATGTGTGTGTTTTTGTTATGTACTAAGTATTCTGCAAAAGTAATGTAATGTCCATGTACGTCAAGCTTCGGGTCTCTACAGTTGGTATCAGAGGAAAGGTTTAGTCAACCTTTGGAAACTAGGATGCGAGAAATTTATTGAGATACCTAGAGATATTTCTAAGGTATGTCTAGAGATGACCCTAAAGATAAGTATACGTATAGGATATAGTCCTAGAACTACGCTAAAGATCTTATAATTAAACCTAAGATGTTAGATGTCGAAGGTACTCTCCCTTGATTATGTTATTTTCCTTGTATGATTTTTGCCTCTCACAGAATTCTTTTTGTGTTTTAGTCAATGGAGGGAACCAGAAGGAATTCGGTTAACATTTAATCCAATGGACAAATTGGTGACTATGAGCAACAAAATTGCGTAATGCCTAGAGAGGAAGATATTGTGATTATGCCGAATCAGTCATCGCGATATATGATTAACAAGGTGAAATTTAGTGGTATGCCTAATTCATAAAATAAGAAGAAGATAGACTTTTATACATGTTCGCATGTTGAGAAGCATAAAGAAAGGAAGATTGAGATTTCTAAAGAAGGGAAGAAAAACCTTGAGGAATACCTCAAATGGAGGTACTGATGTTATCTGTGTGGAGAAAAGGGTCATAGAGTGAAAGACTGTTATAGGGTTCAATGTATTATTTATGGAGAACATGGGCATTACCCAACTCAATGCCCTGACCTAAAAAGTGACTTCTAAATCCAGGAAGGACTTATTCCAGGATAATAATTTAAGAGGATGGATTGAAGTGTTTATGTATTGGTATTCAATAATAATGTTGTCGAGGTACTTTTATTGTGTATTAGAATATTTTTATATTATTCTATTTTGGTTTTCAATAATTTTAAGGTACCAGTAACAATGAAAAGTGATTCAAATATTTTGGAAAGCAGATGATATGCGCATAACGAAGGGATAAGGAGAAAATGAAATGTTTGACAGTATTCATGAGCTCATTATTGATATAAGGACTAAGTGATATCATGGTTTGAGTATATAGAATTTTGAGGATTTTGGTATGTGGAAAGTGTTAACTTTTAACTGCATTCATGTTTTTACTATGGTTCAATGGGTATTCATTTTTTCAAGAGAATACATGATTAAGGTATTCATATGATTGGAATGTGACCAACAATATATATAAATATATGGGGGATAAATGATGGTATTCACATGCTTGGTTGATGACATTTCAAGTAATCATTTTCTTTATACTATGAGCTTGAACCGAAGTATTTTAGATAAGCCTAAATATTGGAATGGATTATGTTGGACATATGCTAAGTATTGTTTAAGGATAGAACTTTTTTCGATATTACTGATGGGATTTTATAGTAATGTAGTTTTAGAAAAAGGACAACCTACAGGACAGGTGACAACCCATCGCGTCGGACAAGGCTATGGGAATCGAACCCACAACCGAAGTGCAACTGGCCTTTTTCGCCTACCACTGGCCTACAGGAAGTCCATGTTTAGTAGAAACTATTTTTATTATATTAAGCAGTATGATATATGAAGTATAAGTCCATTTTAGGAACCAAATATGATTAATCTCACTATAGATGGACTTATGTATTTTTTTGATAACTTTTCTAACCTTTTGTTTGAGACAGATGGAATGACGGATCATTCTATCACATGATCTGCTAACACATCACGAATGATAAATTCAACTTCATTTCTTTAAGAGATGAAGTGAAAATTGTCCAAATAACGACCAACGGTGAGACTATACCAAAATCAAGAATGTATTTCTTCTAATTCCAATTTCATCAACTTTAGGGAAATGATCTTGAAAACCAAAATTTTTTTCCTAGTGCTCTTATATCTGATGAATCAGATGGAACCTTAGATGGTCATTAATTTATGGCTTTGTGATTGCTGGCTTTTCCATAGCCATGTTCTCTACCACTCTCCATCAGAACATGATGGTTAGATTTCTCTTCCATATCCATATTTTCACCTATGTGGAAACCCAGTGATTAGTTTATTTGGGTAACCTTTACGTTTCATACTTTTGTTTTTAAAGATTGGTTTTGGTATTCCTTTTTAAGATGTGGGTTTCTATTAAAGAAACTTTCGAATAGTAAACCATTTATAACCCCGACGAATTTCGAGGGCGAAATTCATTTTAAGGGGGGTAGAATGTAACACCTCAAGATTTTATGAAAAATATTCTTTTAATTTCATTAATGTCTTGTGTTGTATGCTACACCAATATTACCTTGCGCTATATGCAACACCGTATTAGCTTGCAATATACACAACACTATTCTTGGATCGTGTTACACACAATTTTGATAATAGTTATTCTACGCAACATTGAGTATATATATATATATTTAATGTATAAATGAAATATGGTTGGTTTATGTTATACGAAACAACGAAGTATTCTTGCACAGCACGCAACCCTGACTTGGCTTGCATTACACGCAATCGCGACCTTACTCGATAGCGTGTGTTGTACGCAATACCAGGTTTTACTAAACAATGATATATTATTATAATATTATTATGAACTATCCGTTATCAATAGTATTAACTAAATTTTGAATTTTATAACATTATTATTCATCTTACACATTTTCTAGAACATGTTATAAGAACAAAATAATTTTTTTGGGTAAAATAAGTATGTTTCAAAAAATACAGTATTACCGCCTTTTGATGGCGCACCCACTTTAAATATAGTTTTTGACATGTTTATAAGTTCAATTTGAAAAAATAAAATTCTTCTATGGAATCATGAAATAAAAATTTACTTTGGATAAATTTTTCATATTATTCTGGTAACTTTCATATTTGGATGAATAGTAAAAACACGCTATATTTTAATTAAAAACAACTTTTTTCATCACAATAATTTATATGGTTATATTATAATATTGAATGGTTTTAAATTATAAATAGAATATATTTTTACCATTTAATATAATGTATGTCATTAGCATTGATTTTACCTGGAATTCGTAGGTTAAATCAATTCAATCTTTTGCAATGTTTTAAAGAAAAACCCATTTTCTTTCGACAACGGGACTAGTTTTAATTTAATTTCTGCAGCTTTTGTGTATTAAATTTGGAAAAATGGATTCCATATTTGGAATCAATGGGTGCAAATTATGTTAATAAGATACTTTTTATTTTTGGGCATTGTGAATAGTAACTACAGTAAATTTTATTTACTATAGTTAATGGTAAATCGGGTAATTAAGGGTAAATATAAGATTATAAAATTACCCTAACACTTGTAAAAATCCTATTGGATGGCTAAAAGTAGACCCATATAACCTAAGGGTTGGATTAGATTCATTTTATGGACTTTTTTCCATGAAAATAATTTAATTATTATTAAACCAAAGAATGTGACAACATGTCACTTTCTTAAATATTATAAGTATAATAATTTTAATTTAGTGATAAACTTCATGAAACTTCAAAAATGAATAGTCTAAAGAAAGATAATACAATTATATACATCATAGGAATTTATTTAGAATTTGTAGGGATTAAATAATTAACATTTATTATGACACAAAGATGATGCATTAATTGTCTTATTAATGAAATATTGACATAATATATGTTATAAATGCCCAAATAAATGTAATTTGAGACTTTTTATGACCTACATTAATTTTATAGGTTACTATGACATGTTATTGTCGATATGAGTAACTTGGTTTGAACTTATCATTCTGTTATGAATTTCATAAAAATCATGTACCAAATAGTGTCAAAATTGACATAAATTAGTTTTTAAAAAAAATATTATATTATTAATTGTTATTTAATTCCCAAAAATCTAAGGTTCGGCCAAATGACTTAGATAAGGATAGATATATTAATAATAAACAACTTGGGGTTATTTTGGCTTGTTATGGTAAGTTATTAACCATATAGTGTAAGAAAACAAAAAGACACGGTAAAAGTTAAATTATTTAACTTATAGTTAAATCAAATTGATAAGGTTAAAATAATAACCTAAACTTGTATAAATCCTATTGGATGAGATTATTTCGACCCATACCCACTTTATCTTCGAAATAAGACCCTTTGGATCCATTATAAACCGAATTTGACCTTAATATAAAATAATATTTTTAGATTTTCCTAAGGTGCCCCTCTCCTCCCTTATAAAAGGGCACCTCCTCCCTCTCCTCCTCACACCAATTTGAGCATTAAAGCTCGGCCAACCCCTGAAAAAATCCCTTCTCCACTTCCCTAGTATCATCTTAGAGGTCCTGGTCTTCTTCAAAGACCATCCTTAGTTCTTTAAGTGGAGGTTAAGTGAAGGCACGTCAAAAAAAGGTAATATCCATTACCGATCTTTTTCAATTTCTTTCTTCTTCAACTTCTTATTATTTAGTTGTTTCATGATAAAGTAATAACATAAGTATTTCTTATATACTAATATGTTATTATAAATATGAAACAACTCTAATTAACCTTTTATCCATCCTACAGAAAAAGGAAATCACCGCGCGTGCGTACATACGGAATACTGTCTCCACGCCGTGGTGTAATCTATTTTCCGCCACCACCTTAATTGGATGAGTATAATGGTGTAATGAGTAACTATATATGATTATTATAAAGTGATATTGATACTGAAATAATATACATACACTTCAACACAATTCCACGACCATGGGAACGATATCATCGCTCGTGCGTACGTACGAACTACCATCTCCACGACGCGATGAGATTCATTATCCATGTTAACCATTCCAGAATGATTATAAAGTATATATAATGAATAATAATGAAATATATGACATGGTAAATCTACTGGAATTATGTATATATATATGTCATCTACTTACTTCCATTCAAGACAATAAGGAAAGGAAAACATCGTTCATGCGTACGTACGAACTACCGTCTCCATGAACGGTGTGTTTCATTTCATTTATCTATCTATTATATATATATATACTGAATATATATGATATATAAATCATATTTTATATTCTGGAAGTAAGTAAATCATGATATAACTAATAATAATGTCAAGAACAACAAGTCCAAACACCTACGATAAATGAAACGATTTTACCCAAAACGCTTCTTTAACATGGAATTTACAAAAGAACGGGTAATATAAAGTCATAAGTGAACCACATATGATATCATAACAATGAATATGATTCTGTAATAAGTTAATGACATTATATAAATCATTATACAGGAGGTTCGGATACGTAAAAATCATATCGGACATAAGGTAAGGGAAATATCACAATCTCATTTTTATCCGAGATTGTTTATACTTTGGTATTTACTGGGGTGTATTTTATCATTCACATCCATGTTTCCTCAATATGTAATATTATTTACATCCACCTATAATTTTTTTAAAATCCATTTTTACCCTTTGGTGAGTTTATAGTAAAAGATATGAAAGGAATTTTTTGTCGTTTTTCATACGAGGTACTTTTTGACTTTTCCGACAAAAGTACGAAGAATGTTTTTTTAACTTATATGGAATGAATGGATTTTTAAAACATTATTTACAAGAAGCTTACTTTACAAGTTTTCAAGTTTATTTTTAATCAACTTATTTTACTTTAGAATTGTATGAAATGTTAAGAAAGGAAAAGTGTTTTTGAAGTAGAAAGTATATTTTCCTCAAGAATGGAGTTCAAGTGTTTTATCAAAATTATTTTCCATCTAAGATAATATAGGGTTATGATTTTATGCCTATCATTATATTGATTTGATTATGTTGGGATGGAATTATTTTTATGAATTCATTTATCTTATATGAATTGTTTTGTGATGTCATGATGTTTAAGAATTCTATTTTTATTACATGGGTTATGCAATGATGTATGATTTATGATTTTTGTGGCACATATAAGAATGGTTTCATTATGAGATGGGTGGGACCTATATCTCCCTCCAATGAATTGGGTAAAGATTTTATATCTCATGAGATAGACACGGCTGGAATGGTAGGTTATACCGGTTCAGTGAAACAGGACTGAAACGAGGGTGATGCGGTTCAGAAAGGGACTTTGTCCACTAAGATAGTCTTGGAAATGAGTATTGACTAATAAGAAATGATTCTCTATGATTATGTGTGTATGACACAAAGTTTCATGTTTTAAGTTATGATTATTGGGATTTCATTTCACTACTATGATTTATCCCATGTTATAAAATTATGCTCTCTTTTGTAGGTTAAGATTTCCAAAATGTTATGTTCTTATGAAAATGATGTGATTGATATTTCTTTTGTTTACCCTTACTGAGCATTTGAGCTCACCCTTTTATGTTTTCTTTTCCCCAGGATATAAAGAAAGGTTTTAGGTAAAAAAAGGAATATCTTTATGGGAGATGTTGAAGAGCTTTCACCACGATTAGAAGATTATATTCCGAGTTTCCAAAGACACTAAACTATTACGATCCTTGTGTGTGTGTTTTTGTTATGTACTAAGTATTCCGAAAAATTAATGTAATGTCCATGTACATCAAGCTTAGGGTCTCTACAGTACATATGGTAACTTATTTAGAGTTTCTCATCCATAAGATGAGGTAGGTTTTGTCAACCTGCTACCTCTATGGAACCAGAGTCAAATCGTAACAACTTTTTTACTACTTACCATTCCTACCTTAACACTACTATATTATATAAACTAAATGGATATTTATATACAACATTAGTGGTGTATTACTGACTTTATCTCACACAATATCTGATCCACTAATGGTTCCTGATATGATTATGAGAATGCTTGTAGAGATAGGGGAAATCACCCAACTACTGATGGTTTATTTGAATATAACATAGGATTCAAAAGAACATGGACAAGATATACCTCATGATGATATTGGAGATATTATTTTGGGACTTTTAATCCTTTTTTATACATCTATCATATTGAATTAATGCATGTTCATTTTTATACATATTACATATCATCATTTTTATGTGATATTAGATGTTTTTTATTTAATATTAATGGATTATTTACCTCATGTTATCAAGTATTTATAAATATTTCTCTCATTATATATCTATTTTACTATTTTGATACTCTTAAAATGAGTGTATATTATCCCAACTATACCACATCAAACCTTGAATGTTTATTGGAAGTGTCTAGCATATAGGGAGGTAGACTTATGTCCATGTGGCCCATTTTATTGGGGACCCTTTCTGTGGAATCCTGGCCGGGAAAAAATAATTTCTAACATACAATAAACTTTTATGTATATGATATCATATCCTCCTTCATATTGTTCCACCAATAGTTCTATCAAATATCGTCAAACATCAATGTACTACCTGTATAGATAGAGAATGTGGAACTACATGCATCATCCAACATGTCGTTCTTTAACATGGGATTATTGGTGCACAGTGTCCTGATTCCAATCATACAACTCTTCCATCATCAATATTAAACCCTAGTTATTTCTAAATTAATATATCTTCCACATTTTTATAAATATCCACATCATCCTTTTGATAATCCTTTTCTTCTATAGATGGGATTATTTATAAATCATTTCTAAAAGTATTTGTAATGTTCCTTTATTTATGATTCCCATATCCATCCTTTTATAGTCTAATAGGATAGTATCATTCTCAATTATTATCAATGATAAAATTTCACAATCATTTCTATATATAGAGTATGTTATTTTATTCTCATTCCTATGATAGTATTGGATTGAGTAGTTATTTTCCATAATTAGCTATGATCTAGAATATGTTTAGCTATTTATGTGTGAATATATACATTAGGATATTATGATCTATATATATTTTAATCTTATATTAAAAGGGATAATGCCGCCATATTTTCAATGAAAATATCACTAAATCCAGCTCCAGATAATGTGTGGGTTAATTTTGTTCATGAACATTAAATTTCCATGAGGGTTAATCTATCATTTTTCTATTATCCATTAGTACAGAACCATGTCATTATTAAAAAAATTAACATATACCACAAATAAAATTAAAACATATTGGTAGCATAAGTATAGGTTCAGTGATAATACTCTTTTTCATCTCCTTGATTTAATCATCACAATCATTATTCCTGAACAACATGGCTCCCATTTGAGTTATCTTTTTTACAGGGTTTAAAAATTATGAGAAATGTCTTAGAAATTTTCAATAACACATAGTAAGTCCATAAAAACTATGAATATCATTCATAGATTTTTTACACACCCATCCTTCAATTTCTATTATTGTTGAAGGGTAGATATCCCATTTAAACTATTAATGTTCCCTAATAACGAGATATCATTTTACCATAACACACATTATCTATACTACTAACAAATTTTCTCCTTTCATCGGGTCGTTAGCATTTTTATCTGATGCTCCACATACTCCTCTCTTTTCAAGTATATTATAATATTCTTCATTAATGAATACAACAAATTCATTGAGGTGATATCTAAAAACTCTATTAATCATGTACATAAATATTGATAGATAATTACTTATTATTATGAAAATTACTATGATTTTATGGTACCCATACCTAGAATAGAATTCTATATTGAAGATATCCTCTTTATTCACCCTTACAGGATAATAACATGAATGAATATCCATATTTGAGAACTATTGGGATCCATGTAGATGATTAATAAATTAATCAATATGAGGAAGATGATTCTTTTTCATTACCTTTATCTTTTTGGGCACATTAGATCAATGTAATGTCTCATTGACCCATACTGCTTCTTGAATATGAGGACTAAGGCACCCAACAGTGAAGTACATGGCTGTCTGAACCCTTTATCGTTATTCTCATGTAGTTGTTTCTTCATCACCCCATGTTCCATAAAAACTAAACTCTATGAAGTCTTTAATTTTATAAAATCCTTATATATAATCTCTATTAAAAATTTTTCCTCTTGAATATGAGGAAGACATGGAAATTCTTGACAAAAAACAATAGAATATTATTTTCATAATGGAAATGTCCTCTAAGATTATTTTCTCCACATACTCAATCATTCAATAAAGATATGATTACTAATTGTGAAGTAATATCCATTCGTGAGATGTTGCATTAATGAAGATTTATCATCTTCCTTGCAATTGTACAAAATAATAAGACGATTCATGATATAGAGAGTGATTATCTTATTATAGAAACTTATGATGGGTTAATATAAGGAAATAAAATCAATTAAAATAATTTTATCAAATTATACTTAAGTGATTTCCATGAATTTCATTGGGTTGTAAAGCCCCTAAATATTTATATGGGGAGATATATACAAGTGATGCAATAATTTATGAATTTTATTTTTTTCACCATTACCTCTTCATCGATATGTTTTGGTTGTTTTTGAATTGTAATAATAACTTATTTTATATTAAATAATGAGTATATAAATAATAAAAAAGTATGTTCTCTATTCTTATAAGAATAAATATCCTAACTCACTCTGTTAAATTTAATGGATCCAATATAGTGATTGAGATAACATATGCATTCTATTTCATCAAAAAAGGTTATTGGTGTTGATTTTCTATGACAAAACATATCTTAGGGAAGCGATATTCATAGTGTTATTGTTCATTTTAGATTAAAAAATTTAAAATAAGAAGGGTTGAATATATAATTCCTATATTCCATTACATTTTTCAGTTTTTCCATTGGAAATATCTATCATGGTTCTCATCCTTCTCGCACCTAATGAATTAACAAGTCAACATTAATAAATATCTAGGGTGCTTATTTCAATACATTTGACAACTATGGTGTTACAATATCATACCTTAATTATATATATCTATCCCAATACCAAAAATAAAGACCAATTTATGCTTCTTATCATCATGATACCGTTGAGACTCATTTATGGTCCATTTAAATGTTTATGTCACAAAATAAAGTTTTCTCATAGCTACCAAAAAGATGGACCTATAGGGAATTTTTAGTCATGGGTTTTTACAAAAAAAAAGTAGTTAATTTTTAATTTCGGTTTATGAAAAACAAATAAGAAAATTATTCATGTCTTGGAAGTATTTCCTCATATACGCTAATGGATTCATCGCCTTTTTTATTAAGGGAATGGAAATACATTTCCTTGTTATGTCAAAGACTATGTGGATAATATTTTTTTTGAAAAACATATCTGGGAATTACATCCATCTAATTAATATAACATATTCCTCAGACTTTTTATTATTGATCAATGTTCACCAACGATCATGTTCTCCTTCAGTATGATAAATAGAAAATATAACCTTCTCATGCTCAAAGCATTGACATATAGTGAGTATTAATTCAATTCAGTTGATTTATTGTTTCTTGATTAATAGGTGAGATGATTTATTTAATGTATGATCCCTTTTTCATATGGATATCCCAATTAAATCTTATTCCTTCTTATGGAGATTTTAATATTTTTTCTATTTTTTTATTTAGTACTGTTGTAAACTAAGAGTTTATCTTCACAATGTTATAGATACATTCTACCATCGAGTTGGGAATCTCATTTGGTACATGATCACATTTTCCTTTACATTGATTGATTAATTGGTTACTCCATTTTCAATCCATTAACTAGAATGATGAAAAAAAATTGGGATGAGAAATTTTAAACTCTAAAACACAGAAATGGGAATCCAACAATAGTTTATGGATAATTTATAATTAAATTTTATTCCATATTTTAGGAATTTCTAGTATTTAATCAATGTTATGAATGATTTGTTTCCTATAATTGAATCTTATGGTAAATTTTGTTCCCTTAATAATGGTTTGTAATGAGATTGTGAATTTCCCAACATATCCCGCAACATGACCAAAGTAGGTGTGAAGAAAAGATCTTCTTTGTTCACCTATTCCCGATTGATTCTAGCTAAATACACTATTTTTAGGTTGTACCCCTATGTACATTTATTCTAGATTGACTCAAACATGTAGTATCTAGATATGGATGTATTTTCATGGGGACCACATACTCTATGGTTTACAAAAATTTATGGATTTTTTTTTATGATTTGTCTTATCAATATGGTTTCCTCTAAATATTTCAAATACTAATCCTTAAAATAAATAAACATTCTTATAAATTATGAAAAATGATACGAATTATGAAAAATGATACAAATTATGACAAATGATATGAATTATTTCAATATTTAATGTATACCTCATAATTTATGTTTTCATATAATGTAACTAATTTGAATAAGACATAAAAGGGGAGGAATAAAAATCATGAAAAATGAGGCATGATATATAATAATAAGATAATAGTAACATGGGAATGTTGTAATAAAACTAAACAAGAAATAAGAAGTATATGTTAATGTTATACACAATTAAATCATAACATAATGTGATTAGGATAACCTCCTATGAAGCACAAATGAAATATCATGATACTAAAAAATTACCCAATATATTGGAAAACTGTCTTGGTGAACCCATCATAATCATATCATGTACATGCATAATTGTTCCACATAGATCATATGAAATAGGAACATAATTCATCACACTTAATCCCACGACTAATGAATGTGGAATTAATATGAATAATTCCTTAATCAAATATGTATATGTATGAATAGGTGAATAAACATGAGTGTAAATGGTCACATGTGTTCAAATCATAAATCATAGGATTAAAAAATCATAGTGACATTCATGAATTGTAATTATAGTACATAAACATTCAAAAAATTGTTCAATGAGAAAGAAAGGGGCCTGTCACAACATGGAATTCAAGATGAATGTATGGGAAATATGTAAGAACATATTTTTAAATGCAAATTTTCAATTTAATTGGAATATGACATGGATGATTCTTGAATAAAAACATTCCATAAGGAAATAAAAAGATAATTTTAGCTGCATAATATCATCACATTATGAATCATGTAAGGGAATAATGAGAGTTAAGTGAGAGTATAATTCCATTGAAATAATAATGTCATTAAGGGGGATGTGGAAAATCATTTACCATAAATAAGAATCTGATGTGCAAGTGTATTATATAAATGTGGTGGTTGAATAAGGAGGAGAATGAGAGGATCCATTACCTTGTGAGGGTGATTCCATAAATAAAATTTATTTTATTGAAATAATTATATAATAATTTTATTTTTTACTTTTAAAAAGGAATTAATATTTATTGAGAAATGCTAGGTTTTTTGAAAATAAATGTTTCCAAACATTTATTTAAATTATTTTTGACTTCATAAATTCATGTTATCACCTATAAATCATAAATATTATCAAATAATAATATTTAATTAACATAAAATTTAATTCCAAAATTCATAAAATCCTCAAAAAGAATATATTCATTGAAATTTCATAATATATAAAAATAAAAAATTTATTTATTTTTGTATGAAAATCAAAATCATTAATAAAGTTAGAACATATACAAGTAAATATATAAATTATTCTATTGAAAATTCAATATACATATTCATAATATTAGGGTCTATATACATAACCCTTTATGAAACCATAAAACTCCTCAAGTTTAAGGGTCATAATGTTGATATTATCCTAGGGTGGTGTAGCATATATTGTTTTGAAAAAATCTCAACTATCTTAAACTTTTCTCATAAATGTCTTCTCTCTTGGTTTAGTTATTGGATCTTGACTTGTGACTTGTTATGAAAAACGTACATGGGTTTTACCTCCATCAAGAGCTCTAATGAATGGGCCTTATAGGGTATGATCCAAAAGATGGATCTAATAACTTCCTTTTTCAATTTGAATTGGATTTATCAAAACACAATATTTATAATATTTATTTGATCACTATTCAACACCTATATTATCAATGATTATGATAATTATAGGTCTTTTAAATAACATAGGATATTATAAAACCAAATAAAATCATGTTTCTTCTATAAACATAACAAAAAAAGGAATTTGACAAATGATAATGTGATTTTTATTTCTAATAATTATGGTCATTACATTAAATCCTCAGAGCTAATCGAATAGGAAATTGATATGTGGAATGGGATATTTTTTTATAGTATTTTGATTCATCATACGCTATTTGATACAATGGTTAGGGGTTATATTCTCATTATTTTTTTAAAATTACTAGTGAAATCTATAGAATGTAATGGGTCATATAAGAACCATTTCTTAAAAATACTCGAATTGACTCTTGAGCTATTGAAACTCAATTGTATCCATCCTATAGGGATTAATGGATACCATGGTAGATCTGGGAACTATATCATTATTAAATTTGACCACTTTATTAGGAGGTAGTCCAAAGAAGTATTTAGGGGATACATCCCTTAAATTATCTACTACATGATGGAATTTGGCCTGATGTAATCCCCAAATCACTAGATAATGACTTTCAATTTGAGATATCACTCCACCTAGACACTAAAGCATGGGTCTATCCCTACATTTTATACTTATATTCACCCTTATGAATGTAAATACAATCCACTGGTGATATAAATGAAACCCTATGGTGATGTAATGACATATAAGCATGATATGGTCTAACTAGTCCATTATAATAATGACATAAAATCCCTTATTGTTGAATTTGAAGAGGTATTACAAGAAATGATAGTTTCATACCTCAAGGGGGTATTCCAGGTAATGTAGTAAACTCTCCAATCGAATACCCAATTAAAAATTTGGTTTTATCACACCACAAAAATACAAATCATATACCACAAGGATACCAAAATAAAAAAAATGATAAAAGAATTTGAATCATTCATATTGAAAAGTACAACTACTAGAGTAGGGGCTATCACGATTATACCTCTAACGATATTGGATATATTGAATAAATAGTTCATGATACATGGTCATGTACAAAAACCTGACAACCCACAGTGTGTCCTCTCTTCAATATCCATGTATCGGAAGGATAGATACATTATCCACATCCAACTCCACATCCTGTATGTCCAGTAGTTGACCAGTTTCAGGCCTCAAATGGAGCTACTGATCATAGTCCTGATGACCGGCCTGATTTGGAACCTCTCCCACTAGTGTCATTTTGGATGGTCCAATAAAAAACAATGAGGATGCAACATTTCATATCCTCTTAATTCACCAGGATCTATATTATTGTGACAAATCTTATTCCCTAGCTATCCACATTGTGAAAAACCATGTATCTCTCACAAGGATTCTTTTGGCTGTCATTTATCCTATATGAAGTCTCTATATAACCATTCTAGACAATATTTTATCCACTTACCTATCTTAGTTCTAAAACGCCACTGTCTCCACTATAGTCATCCCTCATCTTTTACCTAGTGATGAGGTCTTGTTTTACTATTTATGAAATATTGGTGATCCTAAATACATTTATCTATGATCAGATAGTGAAAGTGATCCCATTCTCATAATGCATCACTGTCTCTAATGTGTCACCAGTAATAGTAAGTAAAAAGTTTTTTAGCTCAATAAACCGAGCATAATATTCTATCAAAGACATGGTACGATACTATATATGCATAAACTCAATTTCTTGATCCTCTCTTAGCACTCGAGAAAATAAATAGTCATAAAAGGTTTTCATAAAACCAACCCAGGACATATCTGGATGATGATCATCCTAGGTTATAACATATGTCAATATAATGGATCAATAATATAGAATACACCTAGTGATCATCAAAATAAATTCAATATGTGATTCAAGTATACCTAGAATAGTTAGAATGGGCTACAACCATGACTCTTTTTTTTCTAAGGTCCATGATCCTCTAAAAAAATGAAATCATGTTGCTGTAGGAATTAATGCATCTTCTCTTCCATGGTAGGGGACAGCCTTGAGGCACCCTGATTAGTCGTCATATGTCTAATAAACCCTTCAAAAAACTAGTAATCTGTACCCATGTTAGGTGTAATTTTTTTGTATAGAAGAGGTTTTATTAGATGTAGAACTAGTGGACCACATTCCATCACATTTGGAGGATAGTCATCAACAATGTCCTAGCATATAAATCAATTGCATTATTCTGGGAATAGTGCTAAAAATTTAATGAAGATCACCCATATATGTTTTTATAATGGAATAATAAATTTTTGTAAGATTATATTAAGGGAAAACCATTTCCCCATAAATTTCATACCCATATTCATGTTCATGATGCTAGGTATGTGGAATGTACAAATCAGATGATTGAAAAACATACTTCCAACTTCCCACAAATATGATTTGGTAAGTTTATATTCTATTTTAAAAATCTATGTTTCTTATATATAGAGGTTCAAAAAAAAGTTATATAGGAAACACCCTTTATTTTTCAATTGGAATCCCCATTTCATGGAATCCATTTCATTTGATAATGTAAATACATTTAAAATTTCATTTATTTATATAAAAAACTGCAAATGGTTGAATATAAATAGATCATAATTTTAAATTTATGAAGTCCCATAAAATTTATAAATTGAAATATGATATCCATTTAAACAAAAACATTGAAAATATCTAGTCCATGTGGCCAATAGTCTAGGAAATAGTGGGCCATAGTAGACTACTCATTGTGTCAACATCAAACTATGTAGGAAAATACTAATAAGATGATGTAGGGAAATTATGTAACCAATTATGATTATTATTACCTTCTATAATGTAAGTAAAAACCAAATATATATTTTTCATTCAATGAACTCATAGAAATCACATAAAATGAGATTCACCTATATGGAATTGTATAACACATGACATTTGAATCTCTATGTGCCAACAATGATGCACGAATCAACACACCCTTGTTAGATTGGGATGAGGGTATAGCATAATTTTCAATAATAATAATAATATTCTTCACATATAATTTTTTTCCCCTAACTATGGAATAAAATATTATATAATTAGATATATCAAAAATATAAATTCTCAACCATGTTAATATGGTTTTCTCTATACATGGGTCAACCACTCTTACACATAGTCTCATTAACTAATTACGGAAACTCCTAGTCTCTTATCAACTATCCCAAAAGGGTAATGAAATTTAAAGGACATCTGTTACAAAATTTTAATCTCCAGACCAGATTCCATTTAGTGGTCCCCAAAATGATCTTATCACATGGCCTCAAAAACTCCACCCCATACATCAGGTGTATCCTACTAGTATCAAGTGTTTATGACTGTATATCGGAGAGACTATAACCCAATAATCAAAGTAAAGAAGTTTAGTAATAATGAATAAATATAGGAATCATAATTTATTCTAATAGTAGAATGAAAATTAGTCTTGAATAAATAATTATTTATCAATATGGTGTACCATAAGAAAAATGATATAATAGCACATATCTCAACAATGTAGGTAAATAGGGGAGTTAAAAAAATAGGAAGACAAGTATATCAAAAGAACCAAAATGAATAAAAGTATACCTATAGATACCATCAATGTCCATATATTGGTCCTCTTCTCCCCACTAACATTCTATGGTCAAATCCAACATCATTATTTAATCTCATTCCCCTATCCCAACAAGCATCAATGATGTCTTTCGAGTAACAAATGGAAACACAAATAGTGTTTGAGATATACTTTTTGGGCCACCAGAAAGTGTGTATATGACTATATATATTGTTCATATATTATGATTATTATGAAAATAAAACAATGAAATTTAGTAAATTAAACTATAAAGGTTCTACTCTGGTTCCTAATAGACACCAGGCCGACCAAACATTCTTTGGCATGTTCTGGGAAGAACTCTAAACAGATGTCCCCATAAACATATATATATATATGTTTATAAGAATTCATTTATATATATTATATATATAGTGAAATTATTATCCTAATGTATTAATACATTGTGCTAGACAAAATCTTGTGCATAACTTAGGCATCCACTTATAGTCCCTATAGTCTCATAAGGTTGAAAGGAATTCCATTTACTTGAATAATAAGTAACAAAAATCTTCATTCCAAAATATCACAGGTGTAAGGGACACCATTCCTGAGTGTCACTACTATAAGGTATGATATTCTCTAATATCACATGTAAGAGGGATTCCATGCCCCAGTGTAAGAAGTATTAGGGTTCCATGCCCATGAATCACATGTATATGTGACTCCATGGCCATGTATCATAGGTATAAGAGACACCATGCACATATATCTTAGGTATAAGGTTGGACATGCCAATGTATCACCGGTGTAAGGTATGGAATTCCCATGAATGAAAGGTATATGGGTCTCCATGATCTAGTCCGAGTAAGTATAAGGGAATCCATGTTTTAGAATAATAGGTATTTGAGACATCCTTACTAAGTATCACAGATATAGGGGAACCACGCCTAAGTATCACAAGAATAAGAATTAAAATATTCATTATGATTCATTTACCTTCAACATTAATAATAGAATAACCATTTTTACTACATAAGTTCATGACAACATAACAGAACACACCTTCATTTTAATTCATTATATCCATTTCATTTTTGAGTAATAGAAAAACCGTATAGAGGAGAGTTTAGTCACATAAGAATGTATAATTACATTTCAGAATCCATAAGCACACATAAAGGGGTAGAAATAGTCTACATCAACCAAACCCAACATGAATGAGATAATTTTATGTCATCAATATCAGGGATAAAAAATTTAAAAAAATTTCCATTGGTATTTTTAAGGAAAAAGATAGATAACCCGGTGCGTAGAATGATTATCCATAAAATAAGGAAACATGATATATGAGACAATAACTAGACCACTAATTAGTTCCTATAGAATATTACTCAACTAGTATCTAAGAAAATGGAATATAGATCTTACTAGTTGTGACCTAACACAATAGATTGAATCTTTAATCTGAGTTCGGACAAAATAATTTGATCAAATCCATGGTTTTGTTTGGTGAGAGTTCAAATGAAGGAGGATGAGTGTAGTCTAGATTAGAATAGAAATGAAAAGGAGTCTTTGATTAAAAGTAGAGATTTGTAAAATGGTAATTTAGTAATTTTTTATATGCTATCATGGTTTGGAACCACAGTAGGGAAAATGATGTGACAACATGCTCAACCCACTACACATGGAGAACAGTACCTGATGACCTCTAGAACACGAAAAAAAGCAATAAATATATCATTTGAACACTCTGTCTTATCCATGAATGATCTAATCCTATATCCCAATAAATAAAAAAAACATGAAACACCCTTACTATGCTGTATATTTTGAGGTAAATGGTTAGCGTTACCCACTAACCACTTCTTTATCATCCTTAACTCAACATTCTAGACTCTAAAAAATCCCCTTCCACTCTTGTAGCATTCCATAAGTTATTATCAAAATTTATAAGGATAAAAGTATCGATTAAAAAATGAATAGATATATAATTCATGGAAAATTCAATATCTTATATTTCAATGATATACCTTACTATAAACAACATTGAAACATGTTATGACATTTTCAATAATCAATTTCAAAAATTTAAATATAAAATACTATGATTCACATTATAAATCAATTTCATTAATTATTAAATAAATTTTGTAAATAAATAAATAACTCTGATACATAGACAATAGATAAAATATAAATTTTAGAATCAGGAATGAATAAAATATATAATTAAAAAATATAATGTAAATATATTTATAATTATTTATTGATTTATAATTAAACATAATTACATGCACACCCACATAACTAGATACCTTTTTAGATCAACCAAAATATAAACTCTATGAATTTCCCATTTACATGGTTTACAATATATGAAAAATATAAAACTCATTTAAATATAAATTTTCTATATTTTAAATACATATGAATAGTTATTTTATTATAATATAATAAATTTCCAATATTTAAGGATAATATTATTTAAATACATTTAAATCATTTAATATATCCCCAAAATGTATTTAAACATTATTTGAATAATTTTAAAAAATAATGAAATTATTAAAAATGATTCATATTATTAATTGTTGAAATTTCATAAATTATAATAAACACAAAAATATTTCTGTATTTTATAATTTACAAATAATAATATTCATTTTTACAAATTTCAATATAAATATGCTATAAAAATATTATAATATACTTTTCCTATAAATTAAATTAATTTATATAAATTCTTAACATTAATATATCTATTTTATTTAAAAAGTTATACACACATAATAAAATTTTATAGTTATATTTTAATTATAAAATATAAATATGAATCATTCAAAAATATATCTTCTTAATATTACAAATTATTTAATTTTAAAAATATTTTATTTCAATTTATAATTAAAAATTACCAATTATAAATAAAAAAATATTTTTATTGGGGACAATGATATGAATTGTTTTGCAGTTTACGATATTTTCATGATACATTATTCTATATAGTTATAGTTGGGGAATTTAATGTCCTTATATAATATTATTGATTGTATTATCATTTTCCATTACACGAATCATGTGTTAGTATATCTCAATATCACTAAACATGTATTAATGAAAACTAGTTTATTATTTTAATCAGAAATATTGATATCTTAATAATGTTTGATTTGACATAAACATATTTTTATGATATACATGAATATTATCCAATCTTGAAATGTGATGTGATAAATTTAATTCAAGGAAATCATGATAAATTCATCTATTTAATCAATTTATTCAATTTTTTATATTATAGAAAATTATTAAAATATATCACAACATCTTATATGTTGATTATATATCAAGATATGAATTCAATTAATGTATATAAACTACTATATACACCATAAAAACGGATCTAAAACCATTAAATGTTTAGATAGTATGTTTCTATAAACAATATTTAGTGTAAAACCATAGCAATTTTATTCTATAAGATTTACCTTTAGGGGTTAATATGAATAAAAAAAATAAGAAAACAAATTTTATTATTGAATAAATTTTTGTACATTTATTTGGTAATATAACTATGTTAAATGAAATTTATTCTCATCTTTAACTATATCTACAGGTTATGAATAAAATAAAGAAAACATATTTTTATGATTTACTATTCACACTATTGTTAAAGAGAACCATATTTTAATGGAAAAGAAGAATATAAAGAGACTAATCAATAAGATATACCAAAAATAGAATTCAACATTATTATTCTATCGACCATTATATTGGAAAAAAATTACTCTTCAAGGGTTTAAATGCATTCCTAAAAAATTTAAAAAATTATATTGTACTTAAAACACATGTTATTTATAATATTATCTACAAACCCATCCATGGATGTTAAACACATACACATTATTATTCATAAATAGAAATCAGATGGGTGTTATTAAATGATAATTGTTTGAATATTTGAAAATATTAAGCAGAAGGAAAAAAATGGACGTATGAAATACCACATTCCACATGTATATTATAAATAGAGATATGCATGTATCACTCCAAGAAATTATAATTCTATAACCATATCATCGTTAGAACCTGATTTTATCTCTTTCCATGTGATCAAACCTTCAAAGAAAATGATATAAACATACCATATCCTCATGTTATACCACATATATTCATAATAATATATTTAATCTCCCAATATAAAAATATTAAAAAATATATTATTTATTACATTTTATATCACCCATTATTAATTTAAAATATTTCTAAAACACAAGGAGTAGATTTGAGGGGGCACTAAGAAACCATATAATGGTAATATATATATATCCCAAAAGAAATATTCTTATTTAATTTACCTTTTCTTCTATGGTATACTAGAGGTTACTACTATTAATTATATTACAACACATATTTTGAGGATTTGATTTTTAGTATGTCATACATGCACACTTCTATGAATTTTCATTATATAATAGTATGGGTTTTTATATATTATGATGATATTATACTTATTAAAAAAAATGTAACCATAAATTTAATAATTTTACACATTTGTAGATATATATTTATATATTTCTTACAAAAAACTATTGAATGTGGGGTTATGGTGTCCCTCTATATCTCATCACTAGATCCTGTGGACTCTCATAAGGGGTGATTTATAATAGTTATATTTAGTATATCCACTATATACTATGTTAAAATTCATCTATATGTTCATTATAACTATAAATATGTCATTTTGTATATAAAAAATAACAAAGTCATTTTTTAGGATGTAATGTTTAACTATAGATTAAAGATTGACATCAAAAAATCAAAATTAACAATTAACAAGTCAGTATTTTGAGATCATTTAAATAATTTGATATAAAAATACAAAATCCTTTTAATGATGTATATAATGGTTAGGAAAATGGTTAAGTAAAGATCGATAATTTTTTAGTGGGTATGAAATCAATGATTATACATTGATATAATAGAACAACAAACATCACATTATGATATAAAAAAATTGTTGTTGATTTAGTGGCTCAAAATATTATCTATTTTTTATCAATGAAATAAATATAATTTATAAAAATAAAACATATAGTTAGGTCATTGAAACTATAATATTGTATTATTGTATAATATTATAGTAGATAACTTTTTTCTGAAAATAAGGTAATAATTTTATTAATGTTCTAGTTGATAAATTCATATATTTTCATGTTATTTTTTTAATAATAGATACAAATGTAATCCATTAAGGATAATGGCACAATTATAAAAAATATTTTACAAAATATTTTATTTGAATATAAGATTTTACACTATATATATGAAAACAAAACAAATGTAATAAGAAATTGATAATTCCCATTAATATCATCCTTATCATTGAATATTATGATTAATTGGTGGTGGTTCTAATAGATTTGATTTTTTATATGTCAGATGTTCTCATAAAGGTATGGTTTGTATAAAATATTATGGGGGAACACTATTTAAAGGAAAAATAAAATAAAAAATATAATAAAATTTTATTTTCCCCTAGTTATTTTCTATGTTTAATTTTCTTATTATATTCTATATGATTAATAAATTTTTCATGAACTATAATTTATATATTCATCTTATCATGATGATATAGATTGATAAAACTACTAATGTTATAAACATTGTGGAATATAATAATAACAATATTTAATGTGACCAACAAGATATAGATAGACACACTAAATAAATGTAAGATTCTGGTCAGATTATCTTGTTATTTAAATTTAACAATCACAAAAGTACAATAAAAAATTTAGGTTTGGTTGAATCAGAAAAAAAACCTATAAAATCAAATAAAACTATATTAATTACATTGTTTTATTTCATTTTTTGTATTACCATATAAATTTATATTTATGGCCATCATAATGTGATAACTATAGTGAATGATCTCATTTGTGATAAAATTAAAAATAAATGTTTCTTTGAATTTATTTTATCCATTAATTAAAATATAATATATTGATTTTTTATTGTAGTTGAATTTATATTTTTTTTAAAAACAATTTTATTCATGAACACTATGAAATGTAATTTTTTATTCTCACCAGAAAACAATAATATAGACATTTGAAAAATTGATTAAATGAAATATTAATTAGATACTAAAGGGAATTTAAATACTCATCCAAATACTATATATGAATGATTAATATTCCAATACACCTACTATGCTTTAATAAACCAACATAATGAGGTAATTTACGAAATTTTAAGAAATTTAATTTTATTTTTCATTAAATGTCAATAATATTCATTATTAAAATTATAAATGTTTAAATATTAATTTTATTTAGAGAGTTGATTGTGTAAATTAATGTAACTAAAAACCCTTCTAAAATAAATGAATGAGGTGTGTGTTACAAAAGAATAAATTATTGTGTCATTTTTTTTATAAAAAAATATGATATCCACACAAAATTATCAATAATTTTAGCTCGTTAACAATTTTGAGAAAAATTTACATGAAGATTCCTCCAACCTATGTAATGTGTTCACTATGGATCTATATTAATATAATAAATGAAAATTACTAGATAGAAAATCAATAAAAAATAATCACCATGTATATAGAATTATATAATTTAATATTTTACTTCATTGGGATGAGAAAATATAATAAAAATTGTTTTATTCACTTAATTTGTCTTTTTGGGAATAGACATATATTAACTCACTTTATCATAGTGAACAAAATATAATAAAGTTAAATAAAAAAACCTAGAGTATTGTGATCAAGTTAGAGGAAATGTGTTTATTATTTATAAAAGAGATTAGTTTAGAAATAATGAATGTGGAAAAAAACATATTGAAAATTTAATCAATAAATTATATTTTGAACAATATACAGGAAAAATTATCTAAGAAATATTAATTATAAGAGATAAAAATAATTAGTTCAATTTATCATTCATGATGACTGACAAAAAAATCCCATTGATCTATAAATCACAAGGGTACATATGAATTTTCATGATATATATATATATATTAAGTAATCAATTTTCTTATAAAAATATTATATTAATAATAAAACTAAATCATATTAATTATTTTATTATATTTTTTAATATTTAAATGTAGAATTAGTTTATATTTTTATCCAGCAAAAAAAATTCAAGCATATCGATTTTAGAGCTATTTTGTATATCATTGAAATATATAGAAATCACAATACACCATTATAAATTACTCATGATAGAGTTTAAATTTAGAAATTTTATATACAAAGGGATGTCAAACATATTCTTATTGAAAATTTTAACATTACACCATAGAATTTTTTAATTTAATTTCCATATAAAATATTTAAAATCATTAAATTCTATATTATAGGGAATGAGTATGTTTTATCTATATTTTATTTTTCAAATTATTGTTATCATGGATAAATGATATTACATATTTAAATATCAACATAATTCAAAAAAATTAGTTGGAACTGGTATTACAAGGGATCAATATGTGTTCACATAAATTCATATTACAAACCCACTAGCATTTCAATTATAAATTAATCAATGTTACTTCTATAAAAACATATTAACTTTCATGTTTTGTAGGATGTTAATTCTTTGGAAATTAAATTTATAACAAATATCATCAATTTTTAATGTCCTACTATTGATTCAAATAAGAATATTAATGAAATGATTGAAAATATATAGATAATGTCAATTAGTGATAAAATTAATATTATATATTTGGTAATAATTTTTATAATTTTCTGTTGATTTTCATTTATTAAAATATTATTTATTTTAATTCAATATTGGATAGTAATTCATATACCTACTTTATTTTCCAAAAAAAATTACTTAGGAATTTAAAATTCTCAATTCACATAATTCATCACAAAATAGGAATTCGATTTTAATATGTTAAATTACAAGAGAATAAAAACACGATTTCTATTAATTATATGTTAATGTAGAGAATAATATTTTTTAGTACAAAAAATTAGGGAGTAAAACTAGTTTTTCAGATTAGTATTATAGTAATATTATTTCTTATATACATTTTAATTATATGAAAAATAATTTTTTGGAAACATTGGATCCTTGTTATGATAAATTATGAACACCAATAATTTTTTCATTAATTATATATTGGGAGTTCCAGAAAAATCAAAAAAATTATATTGGGGAACATATTCAAGTTAGAATAATATGAATGAAAAATACATAATTTTTTTTATTCAGCGTTTAATTTAAAGACTAATGTTAATACAATAAAACAAATAATTCCACAATTTTCAGGCTTAATAATAAAAAATTTGAACTTCAATGTAGATCCCTAAATAGAAACCAATATGTTACTCTATCCAATCATATCCATTGGCCATTATAATTAGTAAACAAATTTATTGTACCCCTTACCCTATAATGAAATTCTAAAACTCACACTCTATGGAAAATAAGTATTAGATATTTCGAGTGATATTTAAATTCATTTGAGATTGAAATCCAATTCAATAAGATAAGGTCCAGAGATACTATTTTATAGTACAATATTATTGAATAATGGATATTGTTGAAATTTATAACATTTCATACACCATATAATGAAAAATGATCTATAATTTTTTTTGTTCCTATTATAATATATCATAAATTTAGTTTTTAATTGTTAAAATAATTTAACTATTATGAATATATTCAACTATCATTATATAAGGGCTCGAATGTAGAA
This sequence comes from Viscum album, assembly GCA_963277665.1. Classification (NCBI taxonomy): domain Eukaryota; kingdom Viridiplantae; phylum Streptophyta; class Magnoliopsida; order Santalales; family Viscaceae; genus Viscum; species Viscum album. The sequence continues at coordinate 2,116,430,017 of OY728164.1, read as the reverse complement.
TAGTACATGATAATCAATTTAATATTATCAATCAACTAATACTCGGTATCATTCATAATATAAACCTAAATATAGTTATGAGAACCACATTATAACAAAAAAAATTTCATGGACATTGCAACCAAATAATGGCTTATTAAGTAGTGATTATTTTTTGAACAACTTTTATATCACATAATAATATGTTTTTTTCCAGAAAATCATATTTATTTTTGAATCCTTCCATAAAAATCCACATTACTATAATATCTAATTTCTTAAATTTTGACTAAATAAATAATTAGAAATCTAATAATACTTATATGAAATATGATATCACCTTAGATTATATTTAATCATTGAAAAACATAATCAAATCTGTAATAAATATGTATAAATAAATTCCATCCTCAATAAAAACCAAATTTTAATCATTCTAAGACGTTTACAAGAATGATCACATTACTACATGCTAATATATCCATATAACCATTCCCGAAAAATAATTATCTTTACACATCATATCAATAATTGTATATAAAAATGTTCTGTGAAATAATATATATTAAAAAAGTAAAAAAGTAAATTTGGTTAGTTTATATCACTATATTGTGGTTATTAAAACATGATATGCTAAATGAAATGAATCCATAAAATATCATTCTTCCCAGTAGTTCAACACATCTCATATTTTGGAACTATTAATGGGTATATATTTCCCATTAGGACTAAATCAATGGGAAATATCTTATATAATTAAAATAGGAATAGAACACACAATGGTTTATATAAAAAATATTTAATGATTAACCATATTCCGAATTATCACATATATAGCTCAAAATCATAGAAATCATAAGAAAGTTACAAATGAATAAAGGTTCACATTTTTTGTATCTTATCATTATCAAGTAATTTGAATTCATATGAATTATATAATCCTTGGTATATCATTGATTATTTTAAATTCCCTGAGATATAATATTGGGTGACTTTTTGGGTAGTACATTTCCACTCCTTATTTCATGAGTTCGATCTTTATCATAAAGAAATAAAACACATGAAAAATTTAACATTTAATCATATCCTATAAAAGAATATGATGATAGAAAATTAGGTAAAACTCAAGGTCATATATTGAGGGGATGTTTCCAAAAATACTATTATTTTAAAATATATAATATGAATGAAGGAATGAAAAACTGAGATTTCATTTATTATAAACATAAGATATATTTATATTGAAAATAAGTACTAGAGAATGTCTCAAATATATTTTATAATCAAATACATAACATGAAAATTATAATTTTTATATTGTGATTCATTTTCAAAAAACTCCAACAAATCATCCTTTAAAAATATATTTAGAAAGAATTATCATACACACTAGGTGTGAGACAACTATCATCGATGGTTTCCTCACAATTGTTGGGTTTTTTTCCAAAAATGAGGAACTAGTTTAATCATCATAGAAAAATATTGTAGGATCATATCAATAGATCACTCTCCTTGATTGTTCCTCTTATAATCCTTTGAATATGTGGGTTTTCTTTTTATGGACTAATTGGAAAATATATATCAACACCTAATAAATGGAATGATGCAATTAGGATAAATAACGATTTCTAGGCTAAAATTGTTTTCCATAGAATCATATTAAAATTAAACTATATATATTCACCCAACCCTTAAGAGCACACATGATGTGGGGTTTTCTATACTATTTAGTGGAACACCATTTTACTTCAATGGTATGTATATTGATGAAACATGTTGTCTTCCTATCATAGGAAATTGGGATACAAAAAAGGCGTTATGGTATACAAAGTGGAGAAAATAATTTATTATTTTAATATGAAAAATTTACTCCCTATAAGATAAGTATCATTTCTTAATGTAATTAAGAGTCACTCATACATTTTTATTAATATAGGGTACACATTCCACCTTTTTTTTCATTAGTATTTCATACATGAGTGTATCCATCGAAAAAAACATTTTCATATTTCTATTTATAGATAATTCAATCTATTGAAATTTGAATTTTCATCATAATTAGAGATGGTCTATTCAAAATGGGCTAATAAATAATTAATTTTTTCCACCTCATTATTAATAGAAGCTATAAATTTTTTAATATTTTCAGTTAAATATGAGGTTGAAAGGTTTTGTAAAGGACTAGATTAAGGGAATTTTTTTATATCCACCCCAAGATTATATGAGGCACAATAGATCGATGGTCAAAATACCAATGTATAAATCATATGTTTCATTGTTCATCATGATATGGGGGTATATTCATAATAACATAGAAATATAAAGGAAAATTCATTATGAGTGGTTTTTTCATCTAAATTAGGTTCATCATAATGATTACCCTAAAAAGACCTCATTGGATAACTCGGGATTTACCATAAATGGGAGGATATCCAGTATTCTATAATAATCAATCATGTGGAGGACCTTTGAAACAAAAATCCTTTTGAGGACCGAAAACATTATTTTTTCAATTTCATTATGGAGTTCTTTTATGATTACTAAAATTTGATGTGTTAAAATCTTGATAATATCCATATTGATTTATCATCATAATGTGGGGTGGATGCCAGTAACTATCAACATGATGAATTCAATCAATTTGTTTTTAATATTGTCATATTGGTGACCATTATAGTATGTTCCCTAAGGAGGACCTTCCGATCAATTTTTTTATCCTCCCATTGGGGAACCTCTATGGGTGACTATCTCATGTTTTATACTATGAGTAGGAACTTCAATACTTATATGATCTATTTTAAAGGTAGGAAATTTATGATGGTACTCTTGTGTTGACATCAATAATTTATTATTATTGATGAATAATTTGTAAAATTTCAAATATTCTATTAGGAAGACACCTATAACATTTAGTTATATCATTTTTTGGAGAACGTTCATAATAAATTATCTTGGGTTGACTGTGTAGTTGATTATTAAGGAATTTATTATAGGTACTTCTCCCTAAATTTTTTTGGGAGGGTCACCAGAGTCTTATTTCGGTTTGGTATAAGGGGGACCTCTACAGCTATATTTTCTCTCTCATATCAATGAATTTAGGTAAAATTTTATCTTCACTATTAGAATATGATAATGAGGTGAAAAGATTTTTTGTTCAACCAGACCATGAACCTAATATCAAATCGTTGATTTCCCTCAGTGAACCCTTATTTTTGTTTATCTTTTTAGTGATTTATTTTGATAACTTTGTATTGATTTGAGTCCTATAGTGTCAGAAGTGACCTAAATCATTAGGAACCACTAATAAGATACTCTCTAGTTTCCATCAATATATTCCTATTATATTCATTGTTGTTAATTTGAATAGGTGTAATCACATACTCTTATGATATACTAGCCTACTTCCTATGGTGATCCCTACTCCTCTGTGTATTTGATTGCATAAAAATGGTTAGGTTATTTATGTTGGATTATATTTTATATTTTTTAAGTGTTAGATATATATATAGATACTGATGATGATAATATGTGGGATCCATCACTGGAACCATTCAATGTTTATTAGGGAAAATTTTATCATTCTCTTAAACCATCAAATGATAAGGGTGATTAAGTATTTCTATGCACTGGTGAATAACTCATGCAATGATTGGATGATGCAATATGGGGTCACCTACTTCTCTATAGACTATCCCCAGTAGGAAAACCTATGGGTATTAATATGTAGGATGAATTAAGGGGATATATATTTGATTGGGAATATTTTATTTTATTGATACTCTTATAACTAGGTGTTCACTATAAAGAATCAAAACTACAAGATCCTTAGTGAAAAATTTATAGATACCTTATAATATTCTCCTGGGATGATCTTCCGCATGTCTTGATAGTCATTGTAGATTAACAATGGTAGGAATCAGTTCCATGGAATCAAAATATGGATAAATAGGAATTATGAATCAATAGACAGATTATAAGAAGGAAATTGAATCTCCAATAAATTCATTATGTCACTTAAATATATAATTCATTTATATATACAAATATAATTGAATATGTTAAATAAGAAAATAAAAATATGGAATAATAACACATTCTATAAAAAATAAATACCATCAATAAAATAATAATGTATGAAATTTTAGATTTGAAAATTAAAAACTCCCCAATGTATAAAATTTAAAAAAATAAGGGGAATTGATAACCAAAATGGTTGATAAATCAGTGATAAATAAATAATAAATATTATCACAAATAGAAAAAACAAAATCCACATCCATGATACCCACGACTACTTACCACATCCCAACACATCCACATATGGACCAAAGGAATGATAAATTATTCTTGGACATAAACAGACACAGAACATTAAATGTATAATCTATATTTTTGAAATTATATTTCTATGTAAGGTTTTAGATAAATATTCTAGGTATTATATTTTTAAAATGTCATCATAGGTAAATTAAAATGATATTACATCAATTCATGTCTAAACTATAATTTTAAAATATTTATAGAACGTATAATTATAAAAATAAGATGTTACACCCATTCTTGAATTTATTAAAACCCACCAACCCTTTTAACATAAAATTTCTTTGAAATTAACAACAAATAAATAAAAATAATAGAATTGTTAATAATGTATATTTAATGATTTCTAAAAAAAACAAATCATTATAGACATATAAAAATCCTTTTAAATACCATATATGAAATAAAAAATCTATATTTTTCTGAACAACCATTTTAAAAACCACTAATAATTTTAAATTCATATAGAAGTAAAATAATTTGAGGAAAATATTATATCAAGAAGAAAAATCAGATAAATAATTCAATAGTAAGGAAAAACATACTAGGGTTTCACATTATCCCATAATGTATGGGATACAATAAAATAAAATATAGGTTCCCCATATAATATCATGGATAATAACTAGGAATAATTAGAAACTCATGAGATCATAATGTGATAATCATGTAACAAATAAAGTAACAATGGATCAATTTTCAGCATACATTGCACCCAAAAAATTAAACAAGACACCTGAATATCCAACAATCATACCATTAGGGGCACAATACAAGATAATTGGAAGCAAACAATAATTGAAAACATTCTAGTCTGTGATATATCATGTTTTTGACTAATTTATACATCTATCTTAGATACTTAGTCTCCGTAAATGATTTCATTATGAGGTGAGAAAAGAGAAACATAATATGGTCATTATATCAGTCCTTAATAAAAATACAATAAATTTTTTATCTAATATATACAAAACATGGTTGAAATATATCATTTTACATTATCCAAAAAATTATATAAAACGTCACCCATATGGATTAAATTTAAAAAAAGTATAATAAAAAAATTTCAAAAACTATGTGTCTCATATACACCATAAATACTATTTTACAAAGCTAAAAATTAAACATTTTAAAAAATATCATTAGAAACCATTAAATTTTACATAATTTATAATCTTCTCTTAAAAAACTCTTTGAAACTAAAAAATAGTAAATAAATATTTTAATCATTAATGTAATAATTTCCATTAAATAATCCTGGATCACTCTTAATAAAAATGACTTTAAAATACATATTCCATTTTTCATTAAAAGTCATTCTTTAAAATCCATAATTTCCCCGTTCAAATACCAAACATGATTAAACCCTATATATCACTAAAGATATTTATAAAAAGACTCATAGGAATTATAAAAAACATATGGACCTCCAACCATAACATTTAAACTATTAATCAATTAATTAACCCATTATGGAAAGTTTATATGTCACATAAAACATATTAAAAATACATCACCATTATTATATATCGGTATAATTTTATAAAAAAATGTACTTTAATGAATCAAGGAATCAGTTAAATGTTAATTAAATATAATACATAATTTCACCTTCAAAATTATGGGCAATCATTTTTCTTATTGTGACATACAAAAAATATAATTTTAAAAAATATTAATCTCAAAAATATCCTTAACACACAATATTATTCTTTAATCGAATTGAAATATATCATAAAATAGTAAAATGTAAATTCCATATTGATCTTTAAATGGTGGGTATAAATTTAATTAATGTGATTATGAAATATTTTTTAAATTTTCTTACTTAATACAAATGTTATTATTAATACTTGGGAAATAAACACAAAATCATTATTGAAGTCATTTTTTTTCTTCAAAAATACATTTGTCATCAGGAAATATTTTATTTTGTTCGTGGAAATTATAAATAATTTATATAAAATTTTTAAATTTTATTTTATACAATGAACATGAGTTTTTAAATATGAATATTAAAATTATCTTATGGTGAAATTTTGGAATTCTTTTGACATGATTTAATATTTACTGAATATAGAAAAAAATATTTTTCATTTACAAAACTTTTTTATAGTAAGTAAATAACTTATAAATCCTATTTTATATTACAATATGTATTTATGTTTCATATAAAGAGTTTTATATAATTAATTCTATTTTAATCAACAATATTTATAATTTTGATATAAGTTATATTTTATGATTAAAACACATATTTTTAGAAAAATATTTTTCTTTATTTTATGCAATTATATTATAATTGGATTTATAAAATTATAGATATTAAATAATTAAAAATAAATAAAATATTTGGAATTAGAATGTTAACATTTTCAAAATTTTCCCTTTACATTTTCATCAATATAAATAGTATCCATGGTAAATATTTTGTAGCTAGTTAAGGGTATAATGGGTCAAACATGGTTAAAACTACAAGACAATGTATCGAAATAAATCAAAAAACATTTCATTGACTCATTAGATGGGATAAATTATACCATATCCATCCCAAATGGTAATATGTAGAATTTTCATTACATTTTCCCTTCAAAATTAGAATAATATTATGTTAATTAAATAAAATTTTAAAACTTCTCTTAATAATGATAAATTTGATTTAGAATAGGATTTTGGATACAAATAATATAAGAAAAAATATAAATTTATGTTTTAAAAATTAAAAATTAATTTTAATTATTTTCTATTATTTTAAATTTTTTGTAAAGTTATATGATGTAAAAAGTTTGCACGATGTCGAAGCAATGATTTTTTAAGCAATAAAAAAATAAATAAAATGATTTAATAACATCAATGTCATATTTATTGGTTGAATTATTATATTATAAGAATTTTATTGTCAATAATAATTTATAATGTAAATTTAGTGTTCATATTAGAATAAATTTGTTATATCAACCTCATTTAATTGAAATTAAATGAATTATTTAAAAAATGATGATAATGATATTTCATGAAAAATTAAATTTTATTAATTAATTTAAAAGTCATATAAATCATGGAATTATTCATGTAGGATTGTAAATAGTCCAAAATTTTATCCAAATTCAAATTATGTACCAATTTTTACCTTATTTATATAATTATAACCCATAAATATTAAAAAACATATCACACTGTTTAGTGTCAAAATGAGATTACTCAGGGATGATATAAAAAAATAATTATATAAATGACCAAAAATATTCCTAAACCCCATTGGATGGTTTTATTTTAACCACAACAATATCACTAGAAATATTTTTCATTTTTATACATTTTCCATGAATGTGAAATTACAATATTTTTACACTTTTTAGATTTAAAAGTGTGACACTCAACTCATTTATAAAAAATAACCATCCATCCTCTTATTTATACCACAATGAAAAACATAACTATCCAATAAAATGGAAAATATTTTTCACTAAATTTCTAAACATGAATTAATGATTTTATAAATCTTAATATTCCACTCCTTGGGTCCTTAATATACGATCTAAATGATGTCTACAAAAGAACTGGTAATCATATTTCCAGACCCGTTCTTGTTTTTCTCATCTTGTACATCATAAAAATAATTTGTAACCCTAAAAAAAATAATAAATCCATTATCATTAATATATTTTGTTTTTATTAGGATTATGGGAAAAAATTACCCATCTTAATTAATACATATGGAATTTGAAAGAATAACTTCTCTAAAGATATGTCTTACCAAATCCTTATAGAGATATAATTAATTTTTCTTTACAATGATATAAGGATGCTTATAAATATTGATCTAAGGAGTATATATGAAATTTATAAAATAATTTTTAGGATTTTAAAATTTAATATATCATTCACCTTCTAAAATTTCCATCCTTTGGAAACGGATAATGTTACTCATTCCTACATGTGGACACCCAACACCAAAAAGTGATGTGATTCATTTTTAATATAAATATTATATGGATGGTAATGGTAAAATATTTATGTAATATAAAATATAAATAATATCTTTTATTTTTTTACAAATTCAAATTTTTACTTACAATTCATTTATTCGTTCTTCTAGAAATTTAAAATAATGCTCATGTGTACGTATGGACTACCATCACCAAAAATTGTTTATTTAAATTAAAATTTCAACTATTATGGATGATTATAAAAATTAATATAGTTAATATATATTATTTTATATCAATAGTATTTTTTAAAATATATATAATTGATCAAAATAAAAAGTAAAAAAAATACCAAATTGAAACTTCCATGAAAATTGAAATACTTAACACCCAAAAATGATTATTTTAATTCTATTTTTATAAAATGGGTGTGTAAATGTTATAAGTGGATAATATTTTAAATTATATATTTGAATTATTTTATTTAAAAATTAATAAAATATTTAAAACAATTATACAAGAGGTTATATCATGTACATCAAAGTGGAAGCATGAGGTAAAGTGTTTTAAGGTCAATTTCCATTCATTAGGTTATAATTATACTTATTTGACTATGATATTCCCTAATTAAGTGATAAATATACTATTAATATATTATGTTCTTCTTAAAATTTCTTTGTGTGGGTCTATATTTTTAAAAAAAAATAACTTCTTTGATTATTTCTCACTTCCATGATATGATCATTGTTTGAGATTCTCCTCTTACATTTTATTCAATGTGATATATGTAATATTCACCAAATTTTATATTAATTTGGAGTATATACTTCCTAATTGACATTAAATAATAATATAAACTTTATATTCAAGATATTTAATGTTTCATTGGATGTTGTTTTGGTCATGGTTGTAATAATTCAAATGTATACAAAGAATTAGTATGTTTAGCAATATCAATTTTTTCGGATTATTTAAGTTTATGTATATATTTAGTGAATTATATAATCCTAACCATATAAAACCCATATATTTTCTCCACCTATTTTTATATTTTGGATTTAGATTTCTATTTTCCTTTTATTCTATTATTAAACTAATAATCTACATTAATGATACTTATTTACGAATCTCTATTAAAAATATTTTTTTAATATTTCAATCCAAACATTTTTAAACCATGTCCATATTTTATTGAAAATATATTAATTATTTTTTTAAAATTCAATATTGAATTTATGATTTCATTTTTATCTATGTTCAATTTTTACTGTAACCATTTAAACGAATCTCTTTGAAATTTTCAAAATTGGTATTTTTTTAATGAGGTTTTGAACATAATGGTTTTAACGTGCACTGAAGAAATTGGTTTTCCCACCATGATGAACAATAATTTAATTAAAGCTAATTTTATAAATTTATATGATTATTCTCAATGAATTATCTATTATATTTTATAAATATTTAAATTTCATTTCAGTGATTACAAAATGAAAACAAAAGTTTCCTTATGAAGTACACTTGTGAAATTTTATATGTATTACCATAAATATTAGCATCATATGATATGTTAAATTAATTAATGAGGTTATAATCTAACAATACCGTTGAACAAATTTCCCTGGATGGTATATCAATTATTTGACTAGGGAATGTATTGACATTATATATTTAATTTTTTCAATACATAATTTTATCGATTATAAGAAGTACGAATTAATTTTAATTATTTATTCATATTATTCATGAATATTACTTATTATGTAAAAGGTGGGCCTAGAAATATGTTATCCCTAAAATCATTAATAGGTATAATGAGATAATCATGTTTGGGTATTTGGTCAGGGCATTACCCTTTTAGAAAAGATGTATATACATGATTTGTTGATGGTATTGTAATGATGTCTAAAATTGAATATTATATCATTATGAAATCAATTATTGATGTCCATGTAATTATTAAAATGGTTTTGCTATTATTTTATAAGTTTTAAAATTAACTGGTTATAAATTTGGTATTATTTGATAAAACTTTATACCTATCATGTTATATGTCTGCCTCATGTTATTTTTCGTAGTGGTTTTTTTTGTTAGTTTTTGAACATGTATTTTTTTCCATATTAATTCATGATATCATCCATTTAATATTACCCTAACATTTAATTTGATCCCACATATTTATTTTTATTTCAATTTTCTTAGGATCACTATATGATTACAATAAATGAAATACAAAGATATAAAATAAAGATTAATTTTATTATCAACGAAAATATTTTATTTATTTATTGATTCTAATTTAGTTTTAGATTAAAAATTGTTTCTATTTTATAAGGACTAATAAATTATATATTCCTATCTAATTAAATCACATGTATATAGTACCAAATAAATAATGATACCAATTAATTTGAGTATTGTAGTTGGGATATTTATAGTTGGATTCAGATATTGTTAATAGAAATCTTGGTACCAATTTTGTTTAAACCATGATTTGGGAACATAACTGTATGATGGAATTTTAGGAAAAGACCATGTATAGAATATGATCCAATATTATTTGGTTAGATAGATATTATGTGGTTTTAATAGTAATAAATTCATGAAGGTATACTACATGTGTATTTTTGTTTTGGCATATATGCATATATGGTAATAACCCCAAAATTTGTTGGTTGAGTATATCTCATCAATTATTATGTTGTATAGTGAGTGTGTTCAAACTATTCACCTTACTTAACACTTCTAAAGAAATTATTTGGTTAATTAATTTTTTTTAAAAACATTACGATGGATAAGAGAATAGAACTTATGTAAAACTATGATATTAAATACTTATAATGAATAAATCTAATTTTTATTCGGTTGTTATGTGTATGGTTAATGGTATTTTTAAAGGCCTAGATATCAATTTTAAAGTCATTTATATTGTTTTTTTATTATAATTAAATATATATTGTTTGAAATTTATCAATATAATACCCTTTTTTAATATATGGTATAGTGATAAGGTTATTTTAAGAATAATGTTTTTACCTTTTTTGGGAATATTATTAATGGTACTGGTAACCTTTTTGGATAATATCATTAATAATGTTTAGTAAAAAATAGTCAAATCATATTATTTTATGTTGTGTAATGAATAATATGTATAGAAAAAATTAGGGGAAAACGTTATTTGATGATTAATATTATTCTTTTGGATGTTTATCAATTTAATGTAAAATTATAGGAATGGTATTAATAATTTTTTTGAAAATAAAAAATTGATTTTTTGATGATAACCCCCCACATCTGCTAAGGAGGTAGGGATAAAACACACAACTGAATTGAGTCATGGTTTCCATAACTATTTTTGGACTAAGTGAAGTCCTAGTTAGTTTGTGTTTTTAATGTTATGATTTTTCTAAAAAAACATGTTGATTTTTTTAATCGTATTGTACAATCAAATAAGTTAGAATGATTTGTATTTTTCAGCGAATAATAATAATTCAGGAGATTTTTTTTTGGTTGATTAATGTATAACCACTATGATTAATATAAAAGAATATTTAGGTTTAATTTTGTGTCATTTTTTGATGTGTAAGTTGAAGGGTTTGATATAACCATTGAAGATAAAACATTAATTAATATTGAGGTTTCCAAGTTTATTTAAGAAATAAAGTTATTTTAAGATCTATGATAAATCCCGGTATTTATTGTTGAATTACTGATTTTAATTAATGACATATTCCAATGAATGATTAATTTTTTTTATCATTAACTAAATTTATGATTTCAATAATTGGATTAAGTAAATATATGAGTAATATTTTATTATTATTTTATAAATATTATGACCCAAGAATACATAGTTTTATTTGTTTCATGCATAAAAACAATTTCATGAATATTCATTTCATTGAATAATATATGATTTCGAAAATCATTAATGCAAAATAAAAAAATAAAAATTTTATAGGGGAAAAGAAATATATCATGGAAGAATATTTTCCCATGTTCTATATCATAATAATAATATAGTCATTAAAATTTAGGAAATGGTTCTTGATATAAATGTATTATAATCTTTCCTTCATTTTTTGATGATTTTAATAACTTTTCACCCTTCACTATTTTATGGATTTTTGGTCATTATCATTTTCTTTACCATGTTATATATCAAACACTATTAGTACTAATAAAATAATTTTATCTTATATTTTTATTCATAACATCCCAAAAATGTTATCATTATCTATGAAATCATTTATTTTTTACTTTAGATAATCTATATCTTTCCCACATCTATTTTATAATGAATGATCTATTAGCACTCTGTGTAACACCCCAAGTAAATAAAGAAAAAGGCATTTTCAAATTTATCCATATTTGTGAATAAAATATTAATATAACCTTAAAGGGGACGCTATGCTCGATGGTGTACGCAACATGCAACAACGAGTTTCTTGGAAATCTTATGTTGCACTCTAATAATAAAATAATATTATTTTAAATAGTAGTTAACACCTAGCCATTGTAATGGAGGGAATGAACAGAACTAACTAAAAATTGATTATATATGTTTGTCAAATATTTTTAATTTTTACAATAAATGTTAGAGGATTAAAAATGCAAATGAATCCAATTTTAAGCGTAAACATTCTAATTTTATTTAAAAGGACAATTAACCGCCTTTTGATGGAGAACCTCTTTTAAATCCACTTTTTGACAATTTTATGTGTTATATTTGACAAAATAAAATTCTTCTTTAGAATCGGGACATCAAAATTTACTTTGTGTAAATTTTTGCTATTTTTCCAAAAAAGACCAATTTTTAATGAATAGTGAAAAATGTTGTATTTTAATTCAAAACATATTTTAATCTAATTTATTTATATGATTAGATTATCTTTTGAATTGGTTTTAAAGTGAAATTAGAATATTTTTTTACCATTTAATCCAATAGTGGTCGTTGGAATTAATTTCACTTTGAAATCAGACTTAAACTAGTGTCAATCTTTTGATACATTTTGTTTTATAAAAATACGCTATTTGTTTTGACATCGGGAATTAATTATTAAATTAATTAATGAAACTTATATGTTCTGAATTTTTTAAAATAGACATCATTTTTCAATTCAGAATATCAAATATAGCTTAGGGTGAACTTTTGGTAATTTTCTGAAAAACTTCGATTTTTGATGAATAGTGAAACCACTAAGTGGTACTTATAAAAGCTGATTTTTCGTTTAAATGTAATTTTATCACTTCTGTGATTTGATTTTCAAAAATCTGATAGACATGGTTGTCATTAAGAAGTAAAATGTGGTTCAATGAGATTAAAATAATTTTTTGGTGAATAGTAACTTTTACGTTCTTAATCACAATTAGAGGTAATTAGTGTAGTTTAAGGTAAAAATAATATTTTAATAATATAAGATGATCTTGAAACATGTCCTAACCTCATTGTATGTGTCATGGCCGACCATGAAAATCCATGGGTCCACTTGGGGACCCCATGGAGCCATTTTGGTTGGGAAATGACATAAATAACGTTTTATTTAATGTTAAAGTAAAACTAACACAAACATGACATGTTTTACTAAAATAATTGTTACATGGGGTTATACAATTCAGATTTTTAATTATAAATATTCATTGTAAAGATAAAATGATTTCCTACATCAGGATGGTTTTTTTATAATTTTTAGACATTAAATAAATTAAATTATTTATGACATCATGATGATGCAGCGATGACCTCATTATTTAACTATTTAAAAAAAATGAAAAGATAATGTAAAATCTAAGGCCTAAACATGTACAAAACCAATTTTATGGGTGGATTTATAAACCTTATCACCTTATACTTGAATTATATCAATGTGGGACCCTTTAAATCCGAAACTCATTTTCAAATAAAGTATCATTTCTTTACTTTCCAAAAGTGCCCCTCCTCTCCTCTTATAAAAGGCCCCCACCTCTACCTCCTTACCCACACTCCCAAAGCCTTTGGCTCGGCCAAACCCTGCCCACTTTGTCTCTCCACTTCCCTATATTACTCCTTGAAGCCTAACTTTGGGTAGAAGTCTTCCCAAGGAAGCCATTGAGCTCAACCCAAAGGGAGTTACCCGATTTTAAGGTAATGTCTTCTTTTGAGTCCTTTTGTTTTATTTTGCTTCTCCAACCCCCTAAACTCTTTTTATTCTTTTCTTTTGTAACAAATACAGTATCCTAAATATACTAGGATGTTTTTATAAAAAATATTAGAGCTACAATTACACACACCTACATCTAATGGTTAAAGAACATACTGTTTCCGTGGATGGTGAGTTTCTGCCTCTTGAAACGATGATTGTTCAACATTATTATAACACCTTCAAAGGTGGCCATTAAGATGAAACTATATTTATATATGATATATAATATGTTTATGTTTTAATTAATCTTCTTTATTATTCATTTATGGCATACCTTTATGGTTTCCATTATGGGTAAACGTGATATCTTCATTAAAGGAAGTGCGGACTACCGCCCCCTCAAAGTGATTTGATTCGTTAATACCATATGTGGTATGTATAAAGGATATATTTAATGATATTATATATGATAACATACTGGAAATAAAATACTATTATGTATCATTGTGTTTTAATTCCATTAAATATGAAATATAAATGGAAGTAGCGTTCATGCGTACGTACGGCTTACCGTCTCCATGAACGGTACATTTCATTTCTTATCTCAAAATGTTATGTACTATTATAAGTACATGTATATAATGGATATATATGTAATATATTACATCTAAATTATGGATATAATTCTGTAATTATAACATATATATATATATATATATATATATCTCATTTTGTTTTAATTCCATTAATATGACAAAAAATGAAAGTAGCGTTCATGCGTACGTACGACCTACCGTCTCCATGAACGGTGCTTTTAATTTTTATCTCCAAATGATATGGAATAGTATAAAATGAATATATACTGGATATATATGATATGTTAAACATCAATACTATTCTTTATATGATGTACCTATAACTACATGGAAAATTATTTTCCAACAAGTTCAATTTTTGACTCATGTACCAAACATCGACAAAAATGTCTGATATGAATTCATATTATTATACAATTATTATAACATTAAAATATGTGTTATTAACTGAATAATAATCTCTATAGGAGGTCCTTAAGCAATTATAAATTGAACAAAGTTTATTATTTAGGAATATAAAGAAACGAACAAGACAAGTTGGACTCGAGGTAAGGGATCCTACACCTCTCTTTCTTTTTAAGTACACTCTTTTATGTCATTCCTTTTAAAGCTCATATTTATTTTTATTGGGATGTTCTCTTATATTACTCTTACTGTAATTTTTATGTTCATGTGATGAGATACCATATTCTCTCTCATCAATCCATTTTGGAAGTTTTGAGTGGTGCCGTTAGGCTGCCGAATTTTCGTAAGAGATCTAACCTCTCTCTTTCTCTTTTAGTACTCTCCTTTATGTCACTTCTTTTAAGCTCCTCTTTGATATGATGGGGGATGATCTTTTATATTCCTATTGCTGAAAATTTTATGGTAATATTATGAGATACCTTATTTGATCTCATCAATCCTTTTTGGAAGTTTTGAGTGGCGTCGTTAGGCTGCCGAGTTTTCGTAAGGGGTTTTTCATCTCACTTTTATTCCCGTGAGATTTATACTACATTTGTGACAATTTCCTTTGAGTGGTGTATGTACGGCCCATTATTATACACTTTGTGTAGTATAATTTCATTTGTGGGTATTCTCATCTTCATTGTATGACCCTTCTTCCATGGGGTGTACGTTTCGAAAGTTACCCAACTCGGTAAGGGGACCTTTCACCCTCCTCTTTTTAAAAGACTTATTTTGTTATGTATTTTAATTCACATAATATTATGTTGGGATATGTTATTTTATATCATTATGGATGTAAATTTTATGTCCAAGTGATGAGATGCTCGTTTTATCTCTCATCAACTCATTTTCTGAATTTTTGAAGTGATGCCGTTAGGCTGTCGAATTTTACCAAGGGAACTTTTTAACCCAATTTCGATTTCTTTGGGTTCAACATGTAGTTATTGAATATGTCATCTTTTGAATATGTGTGAATGAACTTTTTTTGTTTTACACTTAATATCCACTTATATTGGGTGTATTTATATTTGTGACACATAATTTTGAGATTAAATTATCCTTAATTTAAGGATACCTTCTTTATAAGGGAATTCATCACATTTGACATTTCTATTAAGACTTATTTATTGTTATGAACGAATTCACTCTTATATGGTGTATATACTGTCCTTTGGAATATTATATCATGAATCCATTTATTCTCATGATATTATAAAGTTCTGACTAAATGTTATTCCTCAATTATTGTATTCAAGTGTCTCTAATTTTGGTAGAACCTCTTTTACCAAAATATCGCTTTAATTGTTTTAATTATTTGTTCTTATTAATATCCATGTTTTCAAAATGTTTTTAAGGATTTATTTATATGGATATTAATGGTTTAAAATTTTAAAATCTTCAAGGTGGTATGGGACACTTTGATTCAGAAATCTCTTTATTAAATGTTTTAAATGGTTTTGGAAATGGTTTCTTTTTTAATGGATTCATTATTTCAATATACTAAAATGTTATATTGTGATTGAAATGTGGAAATGTTATGTTTCCTTTATGCATGTTTTATGTGATACGTTTATGTTAGGGTTCTTGGGAATTTTTATGAAAACGGGTGGTTCTATGATAAACTAAGGGCGGGTGAGCCCGATATAGCTCTCCAATGCATTGGGTAACACGAAGGAGTGAAACGATAAGGTTTCTCCGAAGAGATTTAGGGAATATACTGTGGTAGGAATTCCAAATGTAACCAAGAGGGTTACTCCCTACGTAAGAATGTTATGAATGCCTCAAGTTACCTTTATGTCTTATGATTTCTATGATTTATTCATGATTTTATGAGGTATGTTAAAGTGATTATGTTTTATGTGTAAAGTATGATTTCATTCTTATGTATATATGAACTCATGTTTCATTTACATATTTTTTATAACCCTTAGTGAGATTTTTATGCTCATACCAAGTTTTTTGAAATGTTTTTCATAGTTCAAGGGAAAGGTACATGATATGATCATAGTGTCAAGGAAGTGTCAAGAAAGAATCCATGTTTCATTTTAAATATGTTTCCGTTGATGGGAAAAAATGAATACTATCTTTTATGTAACCACTTTGTTTAAATGTGGAATGTAATGCAAGTTTTATGATCTTATTCTCTAAAACTCTAAACCTGAAAAGATCCTCAATGTGTAATCTTGTAATAACTCAAGATTAAGTAAGGTTTAAGGTTGGGGCCTTATAGTTAGTATCAAAGGTTGGTTTATATAACTTTAGATGTTAGGGTATTCTTTAAGCATAAGTGACATTACCATAATAATTAGGATTTCAGAAAGAGTCATAGTTTATAGATAAAGTGAATGAGTAAGTATATCTTCCTCATCAGTACATGATGGTTTTGTTGATATACTCACACTGAAATTTCTATTTTTAGTGAATGGATGGATCTAATAGGAACCAAAGTGACAATAGGTTTGAAGGAAACTGTGGTGGTTCTCTGATTAAGAGACTGGATGAAATGGGGTATTCAATGAGGAAACTCGTTGTTGTTCTAAACCAACTATCAAGGAGTCATGATCAACCACTTGTACCTTGGTATGTTCTGTAATGCATCATGTACGAGATGACCAATCGATGTGGAAGTTCAGGTAATAATTATTATGGTTTATATGATCCTTACTTTTGAGGTAATTATGGGTTACTATATGTTATGATGGAAGTGAAATGGATGAGATAAAATTGAGGTTAAAATTTTGTTATGGTTATTTTTGATGATTTTATCTCTTTTTACGGAATGATTTGAGAATTATATAGTTTTGAAAAAAGGACAAAATGCAGACCGTGTGACAACCCGTCGCGTCGGACAAAGCTGCGAGAATCGAACCCACAACCAAAGTGCAATGGGTATTTATCACCTACCACTGGACTACGTGAAGTCCCTGGTTAGTTTGACTAATTATTTTTAGTTAGATGATTTTAGGAATCAAGAGTAAGTTTATTTTGGGAATGATTAACCTATCATCGAGGATATGTGATTAGGTTAATTACTTTTCAATACGAGACATTAAGAGCAACTGATGTTGTTTGGAGATTAATCTTACGATTTAACTTCGAAGACTATGTGACTAAATCCTTCAAATATTTGGGTTTCAATCTTAGTTTTTTTTACTTTGAAGAATTTTATGGACAAATTGTTTATTGAATGGTCCTCGTTGAACTCTGGGTTTTGTTGGACAAATTTTGGAGATTAAGAATAGATTTTCTTTTTATAATGGGGTTATCCTTTTCTGGATTATCTGATCTTGTACTAACCTTTTGGTTTTGGTTTTGGTTAAAGTTTAAAGATATGGGAGGTATATAGTTCTCTTTTGTGGATTGGGTGATTCCCTAGAAGTTGATTATAGTACTCTTAATATGAACAAGTCTTCCTAAATACTCGTCTTTTGGAGAAAATATGAGTTTGTGTAAGGAATCTAATAAAAGTTGAAAGTCAATATGATAAGTGATTATGTTTCCTTATGAAAAAATTCCTCAATAAAAAGTAACTTAAAAAAAAAATGTTGTCTATTAACATTTCCTACTAGGGAATCGAATACCGTTTAACTCATCACAAGTTTGTGATTTTCTTATGGTTAACGTTCTCCTAGACATGTTTACTATCACTCTCCATCAGAACATAACCCTTTGTTTTTTCCTCCATGTCCATATTTTCATACTTGGAATCCTAGTATGGGTTAACTCGGGTGACCTTTGTACTTATCTTTCTTTATTTTAAAGTTATTGTTTTACTGACTCTTGTTTCGATGTGGGATTTTCAATGAAGTTTCCAAGCCCAATTTTAAAATTGCGAGGACGCAATTCCCAAAAGGGGGAAGGATGTAACACCCCAGGTAAATAAAGAGTATGGAATTTTCATATTTATCCATATTTGTGAATAAAATATTAATGTAACTTTAAAGGGGACGCTATGCTCGATGGCGTACGCAACACACAACAACGAGTTTCTTGGAAATCTTATGTTGCACTCTAATAATAAAATAATATTATTTTAAATAGTAGTTAATGCCTAGCCGTTGTAATGATGGGAACGAATAGAACTAACTACAAAATGATTATATATGTTTGTAAAATATTTTTACTTTTTACAATAAATGTTAGAGGATTAAAAATGCAAATGAATCCAATTTTAAGCGTAAACATTCTAATTTTATTTAAAAGGACAATTAACCGCCTTTTGATGGAGAACCTCTTT
Organism: Viscum album; assembly: GCA_963277665.1. NCBI lineage: Eukaryota > Viridiplantae > Streptophyta > Magnoliopsida > Santalales > Viscaceae > Viscum > Viscum album. The sequence goes on along the minus strand of OY728164.1, from coordinate 2,116,410,390 downwards.
TAAATCCACTTTTTGAATATTTTATGTGTTATCTTTGAAAAAATAAGATTCTTCTTTAGAATCGGGACATCAAAATTTACTTTGTGTAAATTTTTGCTATTTTTCCAAAAAAGTTCAATTTTTAATGAATAGTGAAAATGTTGTATTTTAATTCAAAACCCCTTTTAATCTAATTTATTTATATGATTAGATTATCTTTTTAAATGGTTTTAAAGTGCAATTAGAATATATTTTTACCATTTAATTCAATAGTGGTCGTTGGAATTAATTTCACTTTGAAATCGGACTTAAACTAGTGTCAATCTTTTGATACATTTTGTTTCATAAAAATACGCTATTTGTTTTGACAGCGGGAATTAATTATTAAATTTATTAATGCAACTTATATGTTCTGAATTTTGTAAAATAGACATCATTTTTGAATTCGGAATATCAAATATAGCTTAGGGTGAACTTTTGGTAATTTTCCGAAAAACATCAATTGTTGATGAATAGTGAAACCACTAAGTGGTACTTATAAAAGCTGATTTTTTCGTTTAAATGAAAATTTGTCACTTCTGTGATTTGATTTTCAAAAATACTACATACATGGTTGTCATTAAGAATTAAAATGTGGTTCAATGAGATTAAAATAATTTTTTGTTGAATAGTAAGTTTTGAGTTCTTAATCGTGATTAGAGGTAATTAGTGTAGTTTAAGGTAAAAATAATGTTTAATAATATGAGATGAGATTGAAACATGTCCTAACCTCATTGGATGTGTCATGGCCGACCAATAAAATCCATGGGTCAACTTGGGGACCCCATGGAGCCACTTTGGTTGTGAAATGACATTAATATCTTTTTATTTAATGTTAAAGTAAAAATAACACAAACATGACATGTTTTACTAAAACAATTGTTACATGGGTTTATACAATTAAGATTTTTGATTATAAATAGTCATTGGAAATATAAAAATATTTCCTACATCATGATAGTTTTTTAATAATTTTTATACATTAAATAAATTAAATTATTTATGACATCATGATGATGCAGCGATGACCTCATTATTTAACGATTTAAATAAAATGGAAAGATAATGTAAAATCTAATACCTACACATGTCCAAAACCAATTGGATGGGTGGATTTAGAAACTGTATCACCTAATACTCGAATTATATCAATGTGGGACCCTTTAAATCCGAAACTCATTTTCAAATAAAGTAACATTTCTTTACTTTCCAAAAGTGCCCCTCCTCTCCTCTTATAAAGGCCCCCACCTCTACCTCCTTACCCACACTCCCAAAGCCTTTGGCTCGGCCAAACCCTTCCCACATTGTCTCTACACTTACCTCTCTTACTCTTTGAAGCCTCACTTTGGGCATAAGTCTTCCCAAGGAAGCCTTTGAGCTCAAACCAAAGGGAGTTACCTGATTTTAAGGTAATGTCTTCTTTTGAGTCCTTTTGTTTTATTTTTCTTCTCCAACCCCCTAAACTCTTTTTATTCTTTTATTTTGTAACAAATCCAGTATTATCAATATACTAGGATGTTTTTATAAGACATATTCGAGCTACACTTACACACACCTACATCTAATGGTTAAAGAACATGCTGTTTCCGTGGATGGCGAATTTCTGCTTCCCGAAACGATGATTGTTCAACATTCTTCTAACACCTTCAAAGGTGGACATTAAGATGAAACTATATTTATATATGATATATAATATGTTTATGTTTTACTTAAGCTTATGTATTTTTCATTTATGGCATACCTTTATGGTTTCCATTATGGATAAACGCGATATCTTCATTTAAGGAAGTGCAGACTACCGCCCCCTCAAAGTGATTTGATTCGTTAATACCATATGTGGTACGTATAAAGGATATATTTAATGATATTATATATGATACCATACTGGAATTAAAATACTATTATTTATAATTGTGTTTTAATTCCATTAAATATGAAATAGAAATGGAAGTAGCGTTCATGCGTACGTACGACTTACCATCTCCATGAACGGTACATTTCATTTCTTATCTCAAAATGTTATATACTATTATAAGTACATGTATATAATGGATATATATGCAATATATTACATATAAATTATGGATATCATTCTGTAATTATAACATATATATATATATATATATCTCATTTTGTTTTAATTCCATCAATATGACAAAAAATGAAAGTAGCGTTCATGCGTACGTACGACCTACCGTCTCCATGAACGGTGATTTTAATTTTTATCTCCAAATGCTATGGAATAGTATTAAATGAATATATACTGGATATATATTATATTTAAAACATCAATACTATTCTGGATATGATGTACCTATAACTACATGGAAAATTATTTTCCAACAAGTTCAATTTTTGACTCATGTACCAAACATCGACAAAAATGTCTGATATGAACTCATATTATTAACCAATTATTATGACATTAAAATATGTGATATGAACTGAATAATAATCTCTATAGGATGTACTTAAGCAATTATAAATTGATCAAATTTTATTATTCAGGAATATAAAGAAACGAACAAGACAAGTTGGACTTGAGGTAAGAGATCCTACACCTCTCTTTCTTTTAAAGTACACTCTTTTATGTAATTCCTTTTAAAGCTCATATTTATTGTTATTGGGATGTTATTTTATATTACTCTTACTGTAATATTTATGTTCATGTGATGAGAGACCCGATTCTCTCTCATCAATCCATTTTGGAAGTTTTGAGTGGCGCCGTTAGGCTGCCGAATTTTCGTAAGAGATCTAACCTCTCTCTTTCTCTTTAAGTACTCTCCTTTATGTCACTTGTTTTAAGATCCTATTTGATATGATGGGGGATGATATTTTATATTACTCTTGCTGAAAATTTTATGGTAATATGATGAGATACCCTATTTTATCTCATCAATCCATTTTGGAAGTTTTAAGTGGCGTCGTTAGGCTGCCGAGTTTTCGTAAGGGGTTTTTCATCTCACTTTTATTCCCGTGAGATTTATGCTACATTTGCCAAAATTTCCTTTGAGTGGTGTATGTACTGCACATTATTATACACTTTTTGTAGTATAATTTCATTTATGGGTATTCTCATCTTCATTGTATGACCGTTCTTCCATGGGGTGTACGTTTCGAAAGTTACCCAACTCGGTAATGAGACCTTTTACCCTCCTCTTTTTAAAAGACTTCTTTTGTTATGTATTTTAATTCACATACTATTATGTTGGGATATGTTCTTTTATATCCTTATGGATGTAAATTTTATGTCCAAGTGATGAGATTCCCTTTTTATCTCTCATCAACTCATTTTCTGAATTTTTGAAGTGATGCCGTTAGGCTGTCGAATTTTACCAAGGGAACTTTTTAACCCAATTTCGATTTCTTTGGGTTCAACATATAGTTATTGAATATGTCATCTTTTGAATATGTGTGAATGAACTTTTATTTTTTTACACTTAATATCCACTTATATTGGGTTTATTTATATTTTTCACACATAATTTTGAGATTGAATTATCCTTAATTTAAGGATACCTTCTTTATAAGGGAATTCATCACATTTGACATTTCTATTGAGACTTATTTGTTGTTATACAACAATTAACTCTTATATGGTGTATATACTATCCTTTGGAATATTATATCATGAATCCATTTATTCTCATGATATTATAAAGTTCTGACTAAATGTTATTCCTCAATTATTGTATTCAAGAGTCTCTAATTTTGGTAGAACCTCTTTTACCACAATATCACTTTAAATGTTTTAATTATTTGTTCTTATTAATATCCATGTTTTCAAAATGGTTTTAAGGATTTATTTATATGGATATTAATGGTTTAAAATTTTAAAATATTCAAGGTGGTATGGGACACTTTGATTCAAAAATATCTTTATTAAATGTTTTAAATGGTTTTAGAAATGGTTTCTTTTTTAATGGATTCATTATTTCAATATACTAAAATGTTATATTGTGATTGAAATGTGGAAATGTTATGTTTCCTTTATGTATGTTTTATGTGATACGTTTATGTTATGGTTCCTGGGCATTGTTATGAAGACGGGTGGTTCCGTGATAAACTAAGGGCGGGTGAGCCCGATATAGCTCTCCAATGCATTGGGTAACGCGAAGGAGTGAAACGATAAGGTTTCTCCGAAGCGATTTAGGGAATATACTGTGGTGGGTATTCCAAACGTAACCAAGAGGGTTACTCCCTACGTAAGAATGTTATGAATGCCTCAAGTTACCTTTATGACTTATGATTCTATGATTTATTCATGATTTTATGAGGTATGTTAAAATGCTTATGTTTTATGGGTAAAGTATGATTTCATTCTTATGTATATATGAACTCATGTTTCATTTACATATTTTTTATAACCCTTACTGAGATTTTTATGCTCATCCCATGTTTTTTGAAATGTTTTTCACAGGTCAAGGGAAAGGTACATGATATGATGATAGTGTTACGGAAGTGTCAAGAATGAATCCATGTTTCATTTTAAATATGTTTTCGTTGATGGGAAAAAATGAATACTATCTTTTATGTAACCACGTTGTTTAAATTCGGAATGTAATGAAAGTTTTATGATCTAATTCTCTAATACTCTAAACCTGAAAAGATCCTCAATGTGTATTCTTGTAATAACTCACGATTAAGTAAGGTTTAAGGTTGGGGCCTTATACTCTGTATGATATAAGATTTTAAAAAAGGTATTTTAAAATATTAAACAATTGACTACTAATATAAAATTGTTAAGGGTTTAACTTATCAATGGTGGTGGGATGCAAAATAGAAAATAAATATAGTTTAAATTAGTAATAAGCTATATAGCTTTCTTAACATGAAACACCGAGCATCAAACAAATTGTGGTAAAAAATAAAAAAATTATTATTTATTTATCATATATCCATTGAATATGTGGGTATGACTATGTGTAATAATTTAATGAAATATATTTATAATGTTAATACTCTATAAAAATTTATTTCTTTATTCTTAGGGAATAAATAATTAATATTTTGGAAGTAATTTTATTCTTCAAACAATAACTTTTCATCAAAATGATTTTATTTTTTCTATAGATATTATTATAAGTTTCTAATTTTTTAAAAACTTTATTTGATAAAATTAATAAAATATTTAAAATCATCATATTAAAATGAGCTCAAGGTGAAATTTTTAAATTTTTCTAAAATTATACATTTTTCCATGAACAGTGAATAATTCTATTTTTTTAGACAATGTCATTTATTATAATTAAAAATTTAATTATTTTTTTTGAATTTTTTATTATTTCTAAATATAAAAAAATTTATCTAATAAATTAAATTTGAATGTATAATATTAATTATTTTTATATAAGATTATATGTATTCTAAAAATGAATTTTTTAAAATCATCTTTTAATTTTGTTTCACAAATTAATCTTATAAATAATTTATAATATATATGGAAATTGAATATTGATAATGTAGTACCATATTTTGAATCAATAGGTCCAAATTTTGTTAATATGTACATTTTATGCTTTTTCATTATTAATAGAAAACTTGTTAAATATTTTTGACCTTGACAAATATAAATTTGGTAGATCATGGTTAAAACTAGTAGATAAGGAATCAAAATCATCCCAAAACATTATCTCACTTAAATTTATTTGATATATTATACCATATCAATAATAAATTATATTATATGGTATTTTTTTACATTTAACTTTGATAATGAAATTTATATATTTTAATTAATGAAAATTTGAAAATAACACCCTCCTCTATCCAAATTTTATATATATGTTCACATGTGGAAAAAAATTTATATGAACAAATAAAAAATTTATTTTGTTGATGATTAATTAGTTTTTTTCATTTTATTTTATTTTTAATTTCTAGTAATGATATGATTACCCTAAAATATTACACAACTATGATATAGTGCATCTACATTTAGTATAAAAATAAACGTAGATGAATTTAAAAACATAAGTAATATTTTTTTGAGGACATATGGTGTAAAAAAATTATAGTAATTATGAAACTAAATTAATTTTTAATTATATTATATTTTAATTATATTATTATATTAATTTATTTAGATTAAATTTTAACCACTAGTTTTCAAATGGATAGAATGATATTTTATGAATTTTTTTTAATTAAATTAAAAAAAATCAAAAAAAAATATTCCAAGAGGAAAATATTGGTAAAAATGGTGTTAGGTTTTTTTAAAATTCCATTTAGGAACAAATTTTCACCGTATAACTGAAATTATAACCCATTAATATTGATTTTTTACCATAGATAAGGTCAATATGGTTTTACTAGATGTTAATATAAAAAGATACGGATAAAAGTGAACAAATCGTGTACTAAGATTTAATTTTATGGTTCTATTATTATCATACACTTATAACAATTTAATATGATTCATTTGGGATCCTTTTTTCCAAGAATCTAATATAAAAATATTTTAAAGAATTGTGAAATTACAAGTGTTCCACTTACCACATTTATGAAAGGGCCACACAAACCTTTCTTTTTTACCTCACCATTAACAACCAATATCATCCAAAATATTGAAAATTATTTAATAAAAATATATATTCATGAACTTTATGTTATTTTATTCTTAAAATATCATTACATGGGTACTTAATAATGGATCAAATTTAGGTATATTGAAGATATGGTAAACATCCTTACCGAAAGTTTCGTATTTATTTCATCTTTTACATATTATAAATATGTTGTACCCATCCTAAAATCATAAATGTAGAAATATAAATATAAATAGATGTTTTTATGTTTAATTTAATTCCATTTTTACCACTATTCAATAATTCAAAAATAAAAAACATTAATCATGTGTACAAACAACCTTCCCTCTGCATGATGTGATGTAATTTATTTTGTCACCATTTTACATGGATGGTAATAAAAATGTAATTAATTATTTTATATCTTATTCATGACATAATTATGGTTTTTTAAATATAATATCCAATCCACATTCTTATTTTTTTAATCAATTAGAATATTATATATTTATTCATGGGTATGTGTGTACTACCACATCAATGAAATTATATTATTCATTTTTCATTTCCCCATTACATGGATAGTCATAAGGATATATTTAATGAATATATATATTAATTATATATTTATATGATATAATAAATATTCCATAATTTTGAATTATTATTTTTCATTATTTAATTCAATCCATTGAAAAAAAATCTTACATGCCTACATACTTCCCAACGTCATTATGAACGGTTTATTTCATTTTTATTTAAAAATATTATAGTTTATTATCAATATATATATATATATTGTATATATAAGATAATTTTATCATTATAATTATTTTTAACAATATGTATCACTCATCAAAATACAATGATTAGATCATCCAAATTGTATCTTCAATAAAAAATAAAATATTTTATGCTTTGAAACAATGATATTAATTGGATTAATCATAAATTGATGTTAAAATGATATTATTTTGTCATATATGTAATGGCCCAGTCCAGAACACGATCATGATATTGTCCACTCTGGACCTTCCACACACAGTTCAATTTTTCCTGGGCTCTGACCCTCAGGAATCCCGCAGGAAAATGCCTCATGATGGGAGAGGTATCTACACCACCTTATAAAGGGTTGCTTCATGCTCCTCATCCTTCGATGTGGGATAGCCATAATACACCCCCCAAAAGGGACTAGCTTCCTCACTGGAATATCAAATGGAAACTGCCTATCATTCCACATTGTAACGTCCCGACCCATCTCACCTCTAAGACGGTGGCAAGACCGGTGCATCACATGACCTCAAGCGCATCTCCCCGAATGCTAGAGGCTTCTGACTAAAATTGAGGGCCTTTTTAACATGTCTGTGGGGGAGACTATTCTCTCATAGGTAATAGGTAATACACAGTGGAAGTAAAAATCAATTAATTTTAAGTAGTAGAGGCATATAAATAAATAAACTGCAGTAGATGAAATATGGATAATCTAACTAAATAATAATCAAGTGCGGAAGATCACAAAAAATATCATTACATGATGTATTTATAAACTAAAAACATGGTATACAGAAACCCAAGAATACTATCAACTAAAAAGAAAAGACACAAAGTGTGACAACCACATACCGAGCAAGGCTCGGTCCTCTATCCTAGTCTTCATCCTTAGTAGCAAAAAAACAATCAAACATAAGAAGCATCATGCTTCCCTTTGTCAATACATGAAAACATATAATCTAATCAGGTGTCAATGACGCTCGAGAAGGGTGTGAGATAAAATCCCAGTAGGCTAGTACCCGTGGTTTCTAAACCATTCCATTTCGTGTAATTATAAAATGTAGTGTGACACTATATAACAATTGCAGATTATTTATTAAGCGTAATGGCATAATGAACTCGGTCCGGGTTCCCAACGGAACCCTTTTTAATCACCTGCTTCGGCCTATGTCGGATGTTTTAAAGGAGTACCTTTAAGTAGAATACACATATGCATATATATGAAGCCTGGAAGAGTAAGGAAAAACAAGGAAGAAGCATACCACCAAGCTTGTTCTTTAACATGGGGTTTAAGTCATGTGTCAACCAGGTGTGCTTCAACACACCATAAAATATCTCAAATCTCAAGGGACTAATAGAGACATAATATAAACCATCATTGAATCATTATTAAGGATAAAGTTGAGAGTTGGAGTATGAGCCCGTCTCGAAGGTGTCACTGTGGAACATCCTTCAATTATCCAATACCACTAAGCCCGTCCAAGGAAATATTTCAAAAGGCAATGTATCACAAAAGGAATAGCTTTACCTAGAGTCCACCTCTATTTCACAAAAATGAATCAAGTATCATCTGAGGCTGGCATAGCCACATTGCCAATAGATCTGTCTTAATGGGCCCTTTTGGAACTGGTTTCACTCATAAGTATTATAAATCCTAAGAAGGTTTTGGTCCGGCAAAGCCAATGACACTGTCCCCTGACACGTAGTGGTAACCTCTAAGAACAGTGGGTCTATGCGTGACCCTTAATATGAGACTCACCTTCATTCTATGCCCTGAATTTAATTAATGTTTTCACAGTAGTAGATATGAAATCAACATATGCAATTGAAGCTTCAAACTAAATAGGCACACTCGTGCATCACATATTGAAAATTAACTATTTCCGTATAGAAATCTTGACAAGGAAAAGTACCACATAAACATAAGAAGATAAAATGAACTTTTAAATAAATAAATAAATTAGCACAACCAACTACCAAAGATTCAAAAATTTCAAAGTTCACAATTAATCTAAATTAATTATTTAAATTAAACATCACATAGTGAAAAATTAACTATTTCCACATAACAATATTAACAAGTCAATGTACTACATCAATATAAGCAGATAATTTTCTTTAAATAAATAAATAAATTAGCACAACCAACTACCAAAGATCCATCAATTTTAACGTTTATAATTAATCTAAATTAATTATTTTAATTAAACATCACATAATTGGTTGTGCAACACATGGAGATACTGACACATTTTAATAATAAATAAACTAGAACAACCAACTATAAAAGATCCAACAATTCATGGTTCATAATTAATCTAAATAAATTATTTAAATTAAACACAACCAAAATAGGCTGCGAAACACATGCAACTAAATAAATTAAAAGTCTGGGATAACTAAAATTATACTGACTACGTCAGACTGCCCAAAGGGGTTCCCTACCTAGTTGAAACAACTTAAAAAATTTAATTAATGATAAATAGAGATGGAACAATTATGAGAAACAATTAAATTAATGAAATTGGGTGATTTTTCACAAATCCGGTAGGCACTGACGAACGACACAATGGTGCATTTTTTAAATCGCAACGAAACAGAGAGAAAGAGTGTATCCACCCTACATTATGGTCGTAGATGATCCTATGATCCACATTAGGCTTTGATTTGACCTAAAACGGAATGAAGATGATGATTTTAGAAAAACCCCAAAAATAGGGTGAAATCCTTCCGTGACGAATTGTGCAAAGGATAGAGGATGAGATCGCATGATTCTTGGTGCATGGGATAAGCCTTACCGAGAGGTTCTCAGTGAACTTAACGTCAAAGAAAACAGACGAAGAATGGAGGAGTGGTGGTCTTCCGATGGGGAACCAAGGTGGTGAGTCGTCTAGGGAGAGGGGAGGTGCGACGTGAGGGAGATGGAGGAGGGGAGGAGAGAAAAAAGGAAAAGAAATAAAGAAAAAGAGAGGGAAAAAACGAAAAAAAAATCAATCAATCAATCAAAATAAAATGGTGGAAGTAATGAAAGAATTTATTAAAATGGGTTTAACCCAATTAAGTTATTTTTAATTTCTCTCCAACTATTTCTATTTTAATATTTATTTATTTTTATGCCTCCTTAAATTACATTAATTTTCTTTAAATTCTTTTTATTCCTTTTAAACCCATTTAAATTATCTATATCTTGAACAAAGTGCTAGAGATAAATGTAAAAATATTATATGAAGGTCAATAAATTATTTAATTAATTTAATAACTTCCTGAGACCGGCAAGAGGGTGTGAAAATGTGTGCCCTGTGTGCCTTTAAGAATTTAGAACACAAAAACATAAATTCCAAAACCTTAATTTTAGTCGATATGTTAAAATAATTAAAATTAATATTATTTAATATAAATCATCAATGACACCATTAATAATTTCAAAAGAAACACCATAAAAAAAGGATAACAATTATTAAATTAATATTGATTATTCATTTTTATTTAATTTTAATAATTAATAATATCACATTTATTACATTTTATAGTTATTATTTTCACCGCAACAGGATTTATTAAATATTTATGTGAATTTTCATTTATTTTCCTTTAAAAAAATAAAATTATTATTATTATTTCTAACTATCAAACAAAAATATTTAACCCAATTAAATAAAATTCGGATTCGATATAACAAAACGTCTGACGCTCGCAAAGGTTATAACCTTCTTAGGGTAAACCCTACATCCCTGAACTATTGGTGGTATTGTATTTCTCATTTGATGTTCCATTTCTGAGAAAATAATTATTTTATATATAAGAAACAGAATAATTAATTGATTAATTAATTATAAACACAGTAATATCATGTGAGAGGGTGCCAAACACCCGATGAAAATAAAGGTTATACCCTTCCTAGGGTAATCCTAGCGTTCTGGACATATCAATGGCCTCATATTTCTCATATGACGCACTGTTTGAGAGTAATTATAATTTTTTTGAAAAGAAACAAACACACATATGAATAAAATAAATTCAATATTTTTATTCTCTCAACGCCGAGGGTCTATGGGTCCCTAAACCCCATGCTGACTCATTCATAAATCCATAAATATTTCATAGAATATTCATATGGTTCATTAAGCCTTTTACCCTTCATTTAATTTATTTCCATTTTAATTTTAATCTACATAATTTAATAAAATTTATTTAAAAGACACATCGCAATGTCAAATAAAAAAAATAAAAAGTTTTGACGCTCGATTTTAAAACCAACCTATATAGTTAATTGAAAAATATTTTTTCCTTCACTTTTTCATTCAGTTTAAAATACAGAACATTACAATATATGATATTATAAATATATTTTAATAATATATTAATAAATTTTATAAATTAATTATAAGGATGTTAATTCATGTTCACTGAAGTGGAAGTGTGATGTAATTAGTTTCTAAACTAAAATTCCCTTCATTAAGTTATATTTCAACTTTATGGACTATGTTATGTTTAGATTATGTTCAAAATAAAATATTATTATTATAATAATTTTTTAGCATTTTTTGGGTTTATATAGATTTGTTTCATGCAATCACTTTGTTGAATAAATATTTCTTTATTGATATGATTTTTGTAATGGTTTATCATTTCTCATTTTTTCCATGAGTCATATAAAATATTAACCACTTAATTTATTCATATGGTGTATATACTACACATTTGAAAAGATATGTCATGAATAATTTTTTTTAATTTTATTTAATGATTCTTTTGATTTTATTTATATTATGTTAATTATATTTCAAAAGTTTCCAATATGGTAGGAGATTATTTTATAATACTATCATTATTGTTTATTTTTTATTTTTATGATTTTATTGGGGGAGTTATATGGTCATATCCTCTCAAAAATTGAAAATTTTATTCTCCACTAGACTTGTTTGGGTATGAAATAACTATTTTTCTTTTATATTATTCTACATATAAAATAAATTAGTATGTTACATGTAAGGGACACTATTTTAAAATTTTCCTTAAATATTTCATGTTGTATTACTTTCATCTTTTTTCATATTTTCTTGAAAAAAATTATCAATTTTTATAGTATTATCTAATGATTTAGTATTGTCATTTTATAATATTTTTTTCTTTTATAAAATTGTTGAAATATAATATTCTTGTTGTTTACCATATGATTCAGATTTTTTTATTCTTTTAATAGATTATTTTTTTAATGTACATCACATAAATGAAATTTAACTCTATAATGACTTCGAAATGATTTGAAGAATCAATTACATGGTTCCATGATTCTATAAAAATAAAACATTTCCCTAAATATTTTTTAATTTTTTAAATTTGAAATATGATATTTTAAAATAAAGAGGAAATTTTCCTCAATAAATCCTCCAGTGAACTTTTAAAAATATTTTTATCAATTTGAACATCCTTTGATGAATATAATACTATATTTAGATTTTAATTAATTGATAAAATCAAAATTATTTCTAGGGATGGTTTATGATTAGTTTGAGAAAGAAAAGACTTAATACTCATTATTTAGTTTTACTAATACAAAAAATTATTCATTATAAGTCATGTTGATTAAGTTGTAATGTTTATTCATTTGATGAATACATTGGAATTATTAATTATTTTGTGGGGAAAAAAATTACATATTACCACGATGAATCAATATTTCTAATCAGATAATATATTTTTGGTATTTGGAAAATCCCTTACCCAATTATTTATGATGTATTAGAATGAGATCACAACACTATGATTTTGACATTTGGAATTATGCAAAAATAATTTTGAAACATTTTATTGAGGTAATTGTTAATTTTTGAAAAAAAAGTACATCCACGAATAATTTTTATTATTATGTGATTATTTACATGGAATTATCTGATAGTAATTTTTTTCCTCCATATTATTCATCATTAACATGATAAATAATAAATAGAATTTTTTTCAGTCATTTATCTTTCCATGGTTATTATGAACTTCCTATACATTATAGCACCAATTTTACATAAAATTTATTGAGAATTTGTTCTTACACATTTCATTTATTTTCCTTTTTCCAGTGTTACTATCAAATTTATTATGATTAATATTCAAGGATTTTCTTGACAAAATAATAATGTTCTCAATGAATGTGTTAGGTTGTATTTTATATTTTATAATTTAATGTGATATTCACATATTTACCTAGTTTACCATGAATAATAAATTATATGGTCCTCTGGGATGTGATTGGATGTATCTAGAGCCAATTTAATAAGGTACCCATATAATCTGGGCAACTATAGTTGTGGTATTAATACCTTTGTTTATTCATGCATATATATGGAAGAGGATGAATTCAAAAAACCCGAAGCACTTAGAACACACATTATCTTCACCCCATACCATAGTATCATCTAAAATAGAAACTATGATTCATAGTAATAATCTCAATATAGGAATATAGTACTGTTGGGATATTTAGAGTGGATGAATAAAGGGAAATGACATTTTCACCTTAATGAATAAACTATAATCCTAGGAGGAAGTTTTTTGGAATATGGATTAGGAATTATTAAATCTCTATGCGCTCTCCAATGATATAGTCACATAAAATTTAAAGGGAGGGAGAGATAATAAATATTATTATAATATGAGTATCAATATAATATCTTCTTTTTCTGAAATTTTTGATGGAATGTTGTTTTTCCAAAGAGAAAACTAAAAAATGATCCAAATATAGAATTGTAATTAAAATAATTAATTTACCCACACATGGGTCTCCTACAATTCTTAAAAAAACATACAATAAACATCCAATCCCCTTTACAATGAAACATTACTATTTATGGTTTTCATCCATAGATTTCATTTACCATCTAGAAATCATATAATAGATGAAAACCCCTTTGAAAAACCAACTTCCCCTTCCAAAAAGTGAAATATAATTAAATAAAATCATGATAAAAAAATATAAATTTAAATAGTTTCATAAGGATCTCAAAGGGATGATTACAATTTCGATCAAGGGCATAGGTTTATGATCTTATTTATGGTAGAATCATTTTATTGGATCATCATTTATAATGTTAAAACTACCTATAGTATAATATGATTTCTACGAGCTATTCCACAAATCATGACATGTGTCACTTTAGTTAATGGATCCATTTTAATGTGATAATAGATCATAATTGAGGGAAATTTTAAAATAATATCTATAATAAATTATTAAAAAGTGATTATTTAATAAATATACCTCATGGGTGAAAGGTTAACATAAATTTGACGATTCTAAATATAAATACATTTAATTACCAGTGCATTATTTTACTGATTTATTTTTTTCTACTCAAACATAACTCAACCTCCTTCAGGAAGGTGAGAATTATAAAAATCAGCTGCTTTTCTGATGATGCATCCTATTATAATATGAGAGGATTAATGTTTTACATAACACCTGAGGGGTCTAATTTTATATTTATGTGATCCCATTATTATATTATAAAAATTAATGAAATCCATTTTTCTAAAAATATAATTTACAATGGTTTTTTAATAAATCACTATTGTATGTGAATTAAAACATATATACATATATATATTTCATCGGATATATTTTATTCCCCTTTTTTCTTTACACATTAGATTAATTCCCCATATCTATTTATTTTATAATTTATTAGAATTTATGATGGTGGTGAGTGTTATGGAGTCATGATATATCCCCGGAAAAGCACTTCCAATGTATCCCAAAAAAAAGGAATCAAAACATGTGTAGTTTTTTTCGACATATAGAAAATTTAAATCCTTTTAAGGTCACGTGAGGTGGACCGATATGGTATCATTTAGGATACTGAAATAATGACAAGTTATGTTAAGTTTGAGGAAATATTACCCAGTCTATTGATTTTCCATTTCTTGGCATGAACTGTGGTTGATGAAATCATGTAGATGCAGATCATATGAAAAAGATACATTCTATGAACATTGACATCAAGGAAAATTAGAAATATCCAATTTTTTGTAATTCAATATGGAGAATTTGTATAAAAAAACATCTAAATAGTTTGTGTGGGAATTTAATAGGTTCCACCCATTCTGTATATTTCTTTAATTTTACTCTATCCATGGTTAGGTATGGGAATACACCAAGTTTTTGTTTTTATATATGTATTGCACATTGATGAGCCAAAATGAAGAGATCATCAATGAGAAAAAAACTAATGTCTACAACACATAAGGGGGTTTTTATGCATTATAATTATATTAGAGGCTATTTAATATTTTCATCATTTTGAATGATGAATAATGATCGGATGTTTATATATTTATCCAAGGTAGGTGGGAATTGTAAAATGAGTAGTATATAGGATCCCCATATATAAAAAATGACGATCATCCAAAATGTATGTAATCATAGGTCTAATAAATTTAATGATATAACATTGAAAATAATCCATAAAGTATATTATAAATACAAATTTTTTCATTAGGATTTAGTTATTTATTTGTGGATAGGTTTTGATATTGTAAGGGGGTTTAAAGGTCACAGAAAATAAAATGTTTACATTGGAATCCATGTATAATGAATTCTGATGGTAGTTCTTTATAATTGATATTATAGAAGAGTTTATATGAAGTATTTATTTTTTGTTACCATTAAAAATGGAAAAAATGATTACTTTTAGTAATCCCTCTATTATTATTATACTCTGATGTTACCTACGAGAGTGAATAGAAGTATTTCAAAAAATGCATATTTTTCAAATGGGGAAATCCCATTCTTGAAATTTTTTTCTATGGAAGAGATAATATCCCACCAAATTTCTATTTAATTTGTATATATATAGGAGAATCATATAACTATATCTCCATGAATGATTGTATCCATCATCCAAAAGTATGTCCACAATAACATAGGTATTTCTCTCAAAAATGAAAATGACTTGTAAATGTTCCTTAGTGAATAAGTATAGGTTACCCTAATAAAAAAACTTATATGTAATGGTCACCCCAATCATATGATGATATGAAAGGATATCACCATTTTATTCTAGTTTTTTCAGATTGAATCTTCTGATAAAATCTATCACGGCCACTAAGAATGGTCACGTGATCTGTAAAAATAATGTCAAAAGGATACAAAAATTTCATGCATCCCAAATAGATTTTGAATACATTGATGAAAATATTATGTATATGTCCCATTGTTGGTCATAAGAGTAAATTAATTTTTATATAATTGATATGTTTTGGATTATCATCTACAAGAACCTCACTCATGAATATACTAATAAACACCTAAACATTACACACTAAAATTTATACACTTTAAAAATAAAAATATATTTCTCACTTGATGAAAAAATAATATTACAAGGAACTTTTTATGATTATAGTTTTAAATAGTTTATAAAAATATTTAACTATTTTAAATAACGTTCTATGTTTATAATGGGAATTTTTTCCACTATATAAGAATACACTTCATTGAAAATGATGTTGCATCATCTCCCATAGATTATCTAAAAAAGATTATCATTTTGATAAACTATACATAATACTACCAATCATAAACTAGTGAAAATGGAAAATTTGAAAGGATGAGATAAAACACTCAGTAATGATAAACATTATAAATATCAATAAATGATCATGAGTGATTATAAGATGAGCATTAGAGAATAAAAAAGAAACATAAGAATGTTATAACCAACAATGATTAGATAATACCATATGAATCATATATTAGGTATTGGGATAATACAGATAATGAATTGAAATATATCAAAAACATTATTAATTAAACATTGTACATGAAATCATAATATATTCATGAAAATTAATAGTAAATAGTGACATCATTTTAATATTTTACAATCATTAGTATATCAAAAAATTACATTCTTATACCATACTATAAATTCTAATTAGTATTAGTAAATATAATGAACTTATAAATACATATGTTATGATTCATAAACTATTAACAAATGAATTCTTGGGTGATAATAGACCCCAATCATCATTCAACCATATATACATGTGCCACTTCAAATCAGTCCTTCAATATTACAAAAATAAGTAGTCACAAAAATATGTGATTAGTTAATTGAATCATAAATTCCCATAGAAGTAAAAGGGATTTTATTTCCTTTTAAAATGGAATCACATAAAAAATAATTTATAATTCATGAAATAATCATAACATGATAAACATATGGAAAATAAATTGGCATCCAATGAAGTCAAGTATCCTTCTATGTAAATAAAATTTAATAAGTGATAACAAAACACATTGTATTTTCACTTTATAGATAAAGGGTATACGATTAAGTCAATATTCTACCAAAACACAATTATTGTATGGGATGTAGGAAAATGCCATTCTATAAGAGGAGTTAAATAAAAAGATTTATTTAAATAATTAATTGTTTGAAAATTTATATTTATACATTGAAGATGATAAGGGATGACAATGAAAATTATGTATCATTACTCTAAAAGAGAAGGATATAAAATAATACAATCATAAAAAATACATATTCTAACATTTAGAGAATATCCTTAATCAAGTATAATGTATGATAAAGGATGTGGACTTAGATGAAAACCATTTTATAATAGTATATGGTAAAATAACATGGAAATAAGAGATATTTATAATATAATTATGTATATTAATTTAGATTTATATATATTAAAAATAAAATAGAATAATATTTTCATTAATAGAACCAATAATGCATGGATAGGTTGTTTTTAATAAATTGAAATATATTATAGAATGATTTTTGGAAATGTAAAAATTTATAAATTGATTATTTTTTCACTATTATGATATCAACCCATATGGGAAATGAATAAAATTTCATTGAAAATTTTAAAAATGTTGATTGTCAAGAAAATTACCTTAATTAATTATAGTATTGTTGAATGGTTAATTTTATAAAATACATCCAATGAATATATTAAATGAAAACAGGATGTTCCTAACTAAAAAGAAGAGATGTGGTGCAATATCACATATAATAAAAACATTAGGTCAAATACAAATCAACGGAAAATAAAATATTGAGGGAACATATAAATCCTCATGAAATAAAAATTAAAATTATGAGGGATTTTAGAAATGGTAAAAAAATATCAATGTGGATTAGAATTTAGAAACAATATATATTTCAAAATTATATTGTCAATGAATACCTTATTGTTTGAGTAAAATTTTAATCATAAATATTGTAAAATAAAGAATGAAAAATTGAACATAAGAACTAATATAATATCTAATTAATGACATAATATATCAAATATGATATATAAAAATATTATATATATGTAAATTTGTGTATAACATGAAGTATGTTTAATGAATTTTGATTTGTAACCAATAAACCCTTATAAGGAGAATAATTATTGAGTTATGAGTTGTTTGATAATGAGTTCAGAAGTATGCATTGTAAGAATAAATGAATAAATGATGAATTATTTTATAAATAGTTCTTTAGGTTTAAAAAATCTCCCATGTAACAATATATGAAAACAATAAATCTTTTAGCATGATAAAAGGAAATTATGTTAGAAAAAATCCTTACAAACTGGTATCTATTGATTTAATGTCCTTTTAAATAAATAAAAAGTTATTCCTCTTGAAACAACATCAATTACATGAATGTTGTAAAATAATGTCATTATTATATAGTCACAAAATATTAATGTTTTTGTAGAGAATAATAAGCTATATATACCTTGAAACTAAATTTGAGACAACAACCATTAATCTTGGCTTTAATTTGTTTTATGCATGGAAATAACGTATACAATAATCCGATTATGTTCTTAAAATGTAAAAATAAATACCTTATTACTATAAATTACAAATTCAAGGGTTTATCTGTTATCATGTGTTATTTAGTTACTATATAATATTCTCTTATTTCGGTTACCCAATTTTATTAATTGTCCAGTAAAAATATCTATAAATTGAAAACTATGGAATGTATTCTGAAATTTTTATATAATAAATATATTTATAGATTCTAATTTAAATTATTATTTTTTTAATAATGATTTCATATATTTCCATGGGTATTCCAAATGGACTCCATGTATTAAAAATGTGAAATGTTCCTTTATAGGGGTTCTCTTTACTATTAGGGTTGATTTTAAATATGAATTATTAAATTTAAATTAGTTTGAACATGATAGAATTATTTATTTAGTTATTATAATCCAATAAAACCATTAGTAATGTTTTAATATACACCCATGATAGATATTTGTAGCATTCTTCATATACGCAGTTAAACTGACTAAATCAAGAACATTTTATAATTAATGAATAATTATGATTATGCGGTTAATAAATTATATAATTATTAAAAAATAATAATTAAATTATTTATATGTTATTAAGGTTTGTAATCATATTTTATATTTATTTTATATATAATTAAATACTAGATTAAAAATTTAAACCCATCACTTTCAAAGTGATACTAGTACACATAAACACGGGTATAACGTTTTAATATTATTTATAGAGTGATAGGAATTAAGGGAATGATTTTTCACTTTAGAACAATAATAAATTTATAAATATCATATTATTTAACTAATTAAACTTTTAGAACCATCCATGGTACGTTAATAATAAAAATTATACACAATGTTCCTAGAGGAAGTACTTCGCACCTACACATTACAATGTTTTTATTTTCTAATGAATTAGAGTAATTAAAAGTAAATATTTAATTCACCTTTCAAAATAATATTTTTATCTGATATACAATATTTTTTATTCAATTAAAAAAATAAAATAATACAAGGGAGGTGAATTAGAATTATGGAATAAATGAGTTTGTAGGGGTGGTAGTATGGAAGTATGCACTATCGTTATTCAATTGGTTTTTTAGGGAATGGAAAATAATTATTTAGGGTTGAAATTTATTATAATAAATTATAATTTTTTAAATTTAAATAGTTTAATTGTAGAAATTTTGTAATAAAACGTTTGTAAGATGAATATTAAGAAAAAAGTATTATGATGTGCATAATAATTATGTTTAGAGCATGTGTTTTCTCTTAAAAATCCCCATGGAAATGGAATCACTAGGTTATCTAATATTGAAAAGATTATTAAAAATGTGGAAGTGGGATCTAGGAAGGTAAAAATTCCATGCTTATAAGATACAATTTTTATTCAATTGTGACTCATTATATGGTAGAAGGAACACCATTTTTATGTCAATAGTCAGAAAAGTTTGGAAACACCATTTTATAATTTAGATAACATAATATACCCAAAAATTGGTAAAATGATAAAAAAGTAAAAAAAATATGAAGTTATTTAGTTTTTGTCCAAGAAACCTACCAATCATCCATTATTTATAATTTTTGTATATGTATTCAGTCATTTATTCTAAAATACTCATATTTTATAATTTTTAATTTTATCGTGCTAATTAATATTAAATTTACTAATCACTTTTAATAAACCAAACAAATATTTAAATTCTTAACAGTTTTGAAAATAATAATTTCAACATATTAAAATAAATTTATCTAATAAAATTATAATGGAGTTATAATTTAATTTTAATGTAAATATACGTAATATATTGAAACTGGTAGTAGGAAATGTGCGTTTTAAAAATAATATTTATGTATATAATGACATTATCAAAGTCATATATTTCCAAGATATACATTATACTAATATAATGAATAATTTTTTAAAATTTATCTTCAAAAAAAAAATCATTAAAAAAAATCATTTTTTATTAAATTAAATATAAAAAATAGTTTTTATTAAGGAAAATATTACTTATGCTCTGAAATTATATGCATTTCATTTCGATGTTCAACATAATATTTAAAGATGAAATATTTTTTATTCAATAAATAAATAATTGATTATTAATTTTTATATAAAAATTAATGAAATTTTTATATTTTTGAAAGGTCATAAAAATTGTACTTTTTTCAAAAATATTACACTAAATATTCAGATAAAAAATAAACTATCTAGAAAAATGAAAAAAATTAATACTAATTCATCAATGAGATTGGGAATTAAAAATTTTAATTTATATAAAAAGATTAAAATTAAAAAAATTAAAACTAATTTTTTAGAGAATATAAAATATACATGGAGAACTAATTTTATTGAAAAATCTATATTATATAATTTGGGTTCTAATATTATTTTTTTAGAATTTATAATTGATTAAATGATTAATATTTATGGGAGGATTTTTTATTAGTAAATTTTCTTTACAATATTTATCTAATATTTTGAAACTCAATTTAGTTCGGTATTGTATGGTAAGAAACTATTGGTATAATGTTTATTTGAAGGGAAAATAACTTTATACAAAAATGATGTGTCAAAAAAGTGGATACATTAACAAAGGGTAATTTCCATTATATTTTTGGATATTTAAACCTTCAATTGGTTCAATAATATATGATTAAATTTATATTATAAATTACTATTAAAAGTCAAAAAAAAATGAAAATAGAACACAGATATAAAGGACATTGTCTATGATGAAATAAATCAACCACATTATAAATATGACATTTTATCAACGTGAAATTTTTGTTTTTTTCAAAAACTGAACCCATTATATGTCATGAATAAATATTGGCCAGGATGATTGTTTTCGATCAATAGGAAGCCAAATAGAATACTATACACCAAAATACACCCCAAGATACTTGGTTTACATGTATCTATTATTTTTTGAGGCTTAATATTACAAAAAATGGACATTAAAATGGATTTTTAATGGTTTTATTGAATTATTTAAAAAATTGATGAAATAAAAAATGTAATCAATTTAGTAGGTTCTCGCCACCATATCACCATACTTGATATCCTTTTACTGTAATCACTAGCACACAATGAGTGATAATTCATGAATAAAATTTAAATCACATTTTTCTTCTTCTTTGGGGATCATGATAATAATCTTGTAAAATATTAAATTTCTCAGATATGTGAGAAAAATATCAATTATTCCATGGAAAAGAATATAGTTAAAATTTATCATCTATAAAATTATAGAAATATCTGATGTGGATATTATGTTATTATAATGTGAATAGAACCATTATATATTTAAAATTATTGAATTATTAATATTATATTTGAATGTTATCATTAACTAACATGGAATAATTATGGAATGATAATTTAAATATATAACCATTCTTTTTAAAATAAAAAACATTTATTCTAACTTTTTTTATGATATAATATGATAAATTAATTATATATTAAATATTTTATATGTTGATTTGTAATTATATATATATATATTCTAATTTGAATATTAAAATTATTTAAATGAACATATATCTTATTTTTAATGAAAATAATATCCACAGTAATGAAATTTAAATGTGGTAAACATATAGACTTTCATGAATATTACATTATCTGTGTTTGAATTATGTAATTGAAAATTTTAACATTATAGGAGACTTTTTTATGTATTAATGAAAATTTAACAATTAGAACATGATTTTTACCATGAAACTCACCTAAAATTCATGTGATCCCATGATATCCCATTGAAGACCAATAATTTAAAATGAAATATGCTTTATTTATATATATATAAGGGATCTCTCCAACTCACATTAATCTATTTGGTTTAATACCATTATTATACATAAATTTTTTTACATGGAACCATTCTTATTTTTAGTGTCCATGTTCTCATGTATATTTATTAAGAGCATCAAATCAATGACGTATTTTTTTTAGAATAAACATCTTTAATATAAAAATATCATGGAAATATTTTATGTCTTAATCATCATTATCCACCAGATTATAATCTTAATTTTTTAACTAGATGAAATAATGTTTAAATTGATATAATTTTGTTATAAGATTATAATAATCAAATATTTATATGTTTATAAAAATTCATACACTGTAAAATGCTAATGTTTGGATTAATTTCTCCACCTACATGACTGATGTAATGTTATTTTAGAAATTATAATTATATATAGTGAAAAAGTAATTCACAATATATGTGTTCGCTAATATGAATGTATTTTTAGAATTTGAATAGATAGTGGTAAATATAAATTTTATCATCATTCGTTGATAAGACCTTATCATTTATATATATATATATATAATGAGTGACTTATAGATTTCTTATTTTGAAATAGAACCCATAAATTCCATGGAAAAAACTATAACTTTGAAAATTTTGAAAGAAATTATGATTATAATAATCATAATATTATCTATATATTGAACTCATGAATATTGAAGAATGAAAAGGCCACGAAACTAAAACATGTACTGAATTTATTGGAACTACTAACATAAAAAAATACAAACTCAAACTAATTAATAACATAAAAATCGATGAATATGGTATATTCATTTTAAATAAATATTTACAAATAATTTACTTTTATATATTATTGTATATTTTTTATTATATATGGGGTTATAGATTCTTTTTTTAAATATAGTGGTCCTAGTATCCTTGATATAGTTGTTACATTATTATAATGAGACAATAGACAAGAGATGTCATCCTAAAAGGCTAAATATTTTAATAGTATTTGTAATCCATATACATACACGATAACAATTTTACATTGAAAACATAAAAAACATATCAAAAAAATCATTCCCTCTTCTGTGATATCATTTGCATTATACTTGTTAATATACTAGGGAAGGGGAATAAATGGTAAGATCATATTCTTAGTAAGAGTACATGTACTGTGGAATATGTCATGTGTTTATAGGGAAAATATATATGAGAAAGTAAAAAATTGAAAACATATGTCATTTGATCATCAATTTTCAAAAATGATTAATATTTAAGTAATAAATGAAGATCAAATAATGGAATATAAATAATCACATGTGTATGGAACTTATCCATGGATATTATAACTGTTAAAATAATCACATGGAAATCATTAAATTATTTCATAATGATGGAATTCATAATTTCTGACATCTTAAACATAACATCATGGAAATGCACTAAGAAATGTATATAAATTTTTATGGAGGAGACTAAATACACAACCAATTTTTTCTCATGAAACCTACTCAATCAACAAGTGGGTATGTAATTACATTACCCATAGATCACTTAATAATTTTAAAAAAATTCATCATATGAATAAACACTAAAAATAATTTTTACTATCTTAATAATAAATATTTGTGCATATTTGAAGAAATTAAATACATAATTTCAATAAATTATTTGTTTATAAGATCCTAAAACATTCAAAAATAATGACTATGTTATGATTAAATATTATTCCTAGTGGATAATAAGTAAAATAAATGTTTTTTCACATTGATTAATAGAAATTTTAGAAAACATATCATTAAAAAAATTTTATGGAAAGTAATGTTTTCCAATTAAAATTCACTTTTATTGACATCAAATTTTGTGAATATTAGTAAAACTATTTTATTTGAAAATAATCATGGAAAAATTTAAATAAATGTTCAAAAAATTCATTCAACATAATGGTGGGAAATTCCATTCATGTCGATTATGTTAGAAAAATAATATCACAACAAATGAACTAAAATGGGTATTATAGATTTATAATCATATCCTAACCTATGGAATGAGATAGGTTTCATAATAATTTCATCAAAATTAGAACCCATAAAAGATAAATATATTCCATAAACATATAATTCGGTAAAGAGAAATGGGTTTCATCAAAATCATTCAATCAAAACATAATAAATTAATATAAATAATATTGATGACAACATTAAATAATTACCCTAAAATGAAATTTTAGAACCAAAATATGTAATAATGAATTGAAAATAATTTTTAAAGATATTTTAAAAATTTTTATTGAGGAAAATATCCTTTCTGCACGAAAAATGATTTTTAAAATGTAAACCATTTTTGACAAACTTTTTTGTTAATAATAGATTTAAAAAATTATAGTGAAATAATTGAAATCCATAAAGAGTTTTGGAAATAAATTTTCATTAAAAATGGGGTTAAAATTTATTTTTAAAACATTTTGGGAAAATATTGAATTTTTTTATTTTTTTTATTTTGAAAATATGGGTTTTGAATAGAATAGATTTCCAACCAGAGAGAGAGAAAATCCAATTTTACTTAAAAAAATATCTAACGTTCCAATGAGTGGAAAAATTTTAATAATACATGATTATATCTTGAATAAATATAGGATAAAAAATTATTGATTTTCATGAGATATGGATCAAAAAATTTCATAAAATGAAGCAGAAACATAATCATTGTCGAAAAGATGATGATTATTTATCAATAAACTCTTCTAACATGGTAAAATGCGATCATACTATACATGAAAGAAAATGAATTTAAAATAAATTAAAAATATAATTAAAATAATAATATTAATGATAAAACAAGTAAAATGGATGTATATATAACTCTAAAACAATTTAGGTGCACAAAAAAACATGAGTCTCTAGAAAGGAAAATTGAGACAAAACTGCATAAAAATTTGGTATCATTTAAAATTGAAAAATAATGAAATAAAGATCATAAAATTGAAATATGAATAACCATAACCATAATTATAATATACATAGAATGAATTCATGTGTAGTACATACACCACACAAAAGGAAAGAGTGGTGAATAAACCATGTATCTAAAGGAAATCAAAAGTGACTTGAAATCCCCTTACCCTGTTTCTTGATTTTCACCAGACATGTTCAAACCACTAGTATGGTAAATATAAATTTATTATAAATCATTTAACAAAAAATATTATTATATATAAGTCTTTATTATGACATTATATTACCCACCGGTTAACAATATGATGTTAATGTTTCATTTTATGTAATATTCTCTTAAATCTTCACATGTGTTAATTTTTAATAAGTTTTCTTTTTCATTCATAATATAATTATTTATAGAATGTAAAAAATGATATAAATTGAATATATAGATAGTATATGTGTAATAGAATAAAATATAAAATATATAAATAAGAAACGGAATACACCATTCATGGAGACGGTAGGCTGTATGTACACATGAACGTTATTCCATTTAATTGACATATTGAAAAAATGATATTAAAAGAAATATATATATATATATGTTTATATATAACATTATTAAAATATATTTATGATATCCTATATGTATTATATATTCTATAAACCATCCTTTATACAATCAATGTAGTGTATGCACGAATCATATCTCTTTGAGGGGTGGTAGTCCACACATCCTAAAATAGAATTATCCAATTAAATGCAAATGAAAAGTAAAAAGATATGAGCATTAAAATAAAATAAAGATGAATAAAGAAAAATTAAATATAATATATAACATATCTAAACATATTTTTCCATCATAATTTCTACTGTGATAGTCGGTAACGAAAATTGAAGAATCAACATTTAGTGAGGCCGGTAGTTCACTGTACACATAAATAGTATTATCATTATCCAATAGATAGAGGTGTGTTTTTGAGAAGGATAACACAAATGAATTAAAACATAATATTATATTGAGGATACTAGTTTTTTATACAATAATGGAAAAATTAAAGCACAAGGGGTGTCTAAAGAAAATAAGAGAATGAAATTGAGAGAAGATGTTACCTCTTAATCAGGTTACCCCTATTAGTTTGTTCCAAAAGGATTCCTCAGATTTCCTTCTACCCATTGGAAGGATTTTAGCAGTAATGTAGGATTCCAGGAATGTATATTGGTAAGTTATTTGAAGAATTTAAGAGCTTTTAGAGGAGTGAGGAAGTTGGAGATGTGCTGTCCTTTTATGGTGAAGGAAGAGGACTCATTTGGATTTCTTTGAAAATAAGTTTGGTGTAAGCTTGTTATTACCTAGAAAAAGTCACAAAAAACAAACTTAAATATATGATGAATGTATTATGTCAGAATAATGGCATATAATTGGTTTTGGGCAAGTTTCTATGTCATTCTTCTCATATGATTAAGGTTTAGTCCCCCATTAAGCATAACTTGTACTTAATCACTGTGATAAATTTTAAATAGTTTTACTAATAATTTTAGTTGAAAATAAACATGATTCATTTAGAATCTAAATATTATACATTATACAATGATTAATAATTGAATTTAAGAATTATGTTCCCATAATCATGAAAATTAATATTTTTTCTAATCCCATAGACAAGATGAAATTACAGGTCTTTAATGTAGAAATAAGTTCAAGAGTTTATTATGTTTTTATATTCAATTAAAAAGTGAAATTGATTATAATGTACTAAATTCTATTAATATATTTATAAATGATCTAATGTGATAATAATATAATTTTATAATATATTTTAACCTTAATAATTATTTAATGTAAAAGGTAGTTGTAAACCTAAAAGTTGTTAATTTCACTATTCATTAAAAAACAAACATTATCAAAAAATCAAAAACATTCACCCTAATGTAATTTTGAAGATCAAAATTACAAAATGAAGTTTATTTTATCAAATTTAGTGTATAAATATTTTTTTAAATTTATATTATTATTTTTCACAAAAGTAAAATAATATCAATTCATTCAATAAAACAATATTTTTTAACATATAAGGACTTTACAGAAAATCATATATGTCATTATAAATATGTTTTCTTTATATAAATGATTTCTAAATAATATGTGAAAATTATTTCATACTAATCATATTACTATGTTTAACAGTTATATTATGATAATTTTTTTTATTATAACAATAAAATTTTGGTTCGTAGAAACATCATTGTTCTGTTTAACTTGCGTGAATTTGATGCTCCGTGTAAGATACACCTAGTTCATTTTTTGTGTTTTTTATTATATGACCATTCCATTAGAAAGGAATGTTTTACATATTTCATTACATGGAAAAAGTGAAAATTTACTTTATTTGAAAGAAGGTCCATAAAATCCTAGGGTGTTACAAGACCGCCACTGATACCACTATGTCACGACCGGTCCCAGAGAGTCTAGTGTCGTGACTACCCCAAGACCACCTCCAAAAGGCCATAGGATAGTGATTCGCACCGATTAATAATTTCCCATAACTGATAGGAATTAGCCTAAGGTACTTGTACATATGCAGACATCTCTAGGACACAGAACGATGAAATGTAAAAAAATGATAGAATGGATGCATACAACTAAGATCCCATAACCAGAGTACAATGGAATGCAGTGGAAAACTAAAACTGTAAAATAAAATCCAAATCAAAGAGACTATAATAAAATTATAATTGAAACTCTATAATTCCATCCATCTACAAGGGAGAGGACTAGGTCAAAGGTATGCACCCTTTAAATACCTAGATTTTTTCAGCTCCAGCTTTTCTCCACTAGCCCCTGGTCTACATAGGTCACTATAAAATTGGATTGTTTCTTCAAAATCCACAAAACATATGAGTAAATACAATGTAAGGGTAAGTATAAAATACTTAGTAGGACATCCATAAACAATAAACAAGAAGAACCAATTATAGTAATCTCAATATAGGATGTGACAGTCGATAATAGTTACAAGAAGAAGAATCCCAGACATACTCGAGACTAACACCACGACATGAGGAATTCATAACCAACTAGAAGGAAAAATATTATGCTTAAATATATTCTTGTTCTGGGATAACTCACTCCTAGATCCATGATATAATTAGAGACACTCGACAAAGAGTTCATGCTATTTTAGTCCCCACCTAAAGAGAAGACACTGGAAAAAGAATAATATGATACACAAAGAGGGGGTCATTCTCAGAACTACTAGGGGACACCACTATCCAAATATAAATCATCCCACTATGTAGGGGATATTTTGAAAATGATTCCTTAATATGTAATTATGTATACCTATAGATAAAATATCAATTTATTACTATGGGAGGTCACTCGGATTCGAAAAACCTCAATAGGTATGATAGTGGATCAAACTCCAGTCTTGTGGTGGGATACCACAACTCTATCTGAGACTCAACCACTATAGGGGATTAAAATCTAGTGTTGTGGTTGAAATAATGCACTATACCCTTAAGGAAAGTACCAATGGAATGCACTCAACATATACTACTTCAAACTATGATAAATAAGAGCCTAAAATTTGAATATGGTACAAAAATGTCTCTTGTATTGACCATATTCAAATTAGTGTCATGATGCCATTAATGGTATGTCATTTGAATTATCAATTAACATGATATGAACTTTTGAATAAAGATTCCCCGTAGACCTATCAGGGCCTGTAGAACTTCTACCAGGGTTGGTCCACCTACCGTCGTGGAATTTGGGTATGTGGACAAAAAATTGTAGTTAGTCCACTTACAACACATGACTGGCTATTGTAGTTTACCACTGAGGCCAACCACCCATAGAACAGTCATGTGGTCATAGCTCCCAGTAAATATCCACATTTTTATCCTCCTACCGGTCAACCGTACCACATGGTCAACCGAACTACATGGTCAACCACATCAAGCATCACCCTGATTGACTAGATATCTAACCTGGGTCCACCTTGTCTAGTCCATCCCACCAATCCAACAAATCCCAAATACACACCAGGTCCCATCCCACCTCCACATAAAGGATTTATCACACGTGGCTCACCTGGTCGGTCTACTCTGCATTTGCATCCGCCTTACCACCCCGCATCTTCTGTCCCTTTCATCTCTGCTGAATCTGTCATGCCCCATATAGTTGTTTCTACATTCGTTCGTGTCTCTGCTTCTCTCATGAAGGCCCTTTGCATTCGTCACTTTTAGATTCCATTCAACACTACCACATAGTTGTGGTCCATTCCATTGACCACAAAACCTGTTTTAATTCTAAAATATTGAAATGACATTAGATATGAATTCCTTGGGTCTCAATATAAACTGATCCATCCATGTTTCTCTATTTCCCTCAATTCTAGGGGTCTAATAAAGTTTGGAACCACCCAACAATGTCGATGAAAGGCCATGTGGATCCAAATGGAAAAGAATGAATGCAACGATTGAGAAACGATGAAGAACAATATTTTATCATCACTGGGCAGTCATTTTTGGATAATGGTCAAGAATGTGGGATTTTGGTTAAAAAAAGATCAAATTAATTTCACTTCGTAATATGCATGATATGTGAATCAATCTGTTCATTAATTGAGTCATGTTCATCATATAAAATAACAAACCGGGAATAAACCTATTGAAAAAATTTCATGTCATGAGTTTTATCGATTGCTAGTGAATAAAAAAATCCGTTGTAATCTTTGGTGAGATCCATAAAAATTGATGTGCATTGATCATCGATCCTTGATCAGTTTTCATTCATCAGAATAATTGGTGGAAATACCACCCATACCAATGCATTTTCTCCAATGATTACGAAAAAATGTTAAATGGATACTATTCCAATGTTTATAAATAACCATTGGTATAATCCATTCAAATGTCGGTTTTCTAAAAGTTTTCATAAAACTGTTAGGATAGATTAGTCGGGGGCTGGGTTTCTCCAACTGTTTGATGAAACCGTTAGAATAGATTTAGTATTCCCAACAATTGTAATAAACCATTGGGATAGAAAACCCCCAAATACATCATGGAAAACATGCCTCTAGAACCCATCTCAAACATTTTTCCGTAAATGAGAGCTCGACCCGAACCCTACTTCCCAACTGGCTCTCAAGGGTGCTGACTCAACATTCCAACTAGACATCATTGATTAATGTAATATTTGTTCTTTCACATTAAATCGATATGTCTTACTTCATTTATTTTCTATTTTTTCATTTGGTTTCTCTATAAATTACTATGTGTTATGATACCCTTATGAAAAAAAGTCATATTTAATTTTTGGTAGTGGTTTTGTTGTAATTTATCTTTATAGAATAATTTTTATTGATATTGGAGAGTTAAATATGGTCATTAGTTATTTTTTCATTGGTTTATTTTAAATTTACATTTTATTGGCAATATTTCATTGGATAAAATAAATATAGTTATATAATTTTTTATCCTAAGAGGAATGACAAGATACTGATTCGTTATGAATTTACCCCTAAATGTTGTCTTTGAAATATTACACTCTAACTGTAAGGTGATGATACCCTCAAAATAAGTCATTAAATGAAGTGGTTCTTCCACATAAACCACTAGAGTGGGTTTACGGTCACTTTGTTGTGGGAATGGTGATAGAAGCAATATTTACTCTATTACATGATCATTTAGTCCTACTCTATCAAGTGGTCCCATGGTAGACTTTTGAGGTAATATTTACAGAAATTCAAGATGAGTGTTAGGAATTCATGTAAAAAATTTATTAGGTAGTTATAACGAATTAATAAGGAATTTATATGATTTTATATCCTAGGAAGCCACCCATAATAAATGATTACAACCATCATAAAACTCCCCAAAGTTTCTCATGCCTACACATTATTTACTCTCTGATAAATATTTCACGAAACAAAATACCATGGTTACGTGCACGTATTTATTCACTACTAGTTGATATTATTTGAGATCTGTGGAGGTTCAATTCAGGTGTTGTTGTTCACATATATTGATTCAATTTTTTTCTTTTATTCATCACATTAAAATCAATATTAGAGTGTTTTATTTTTCTTACTATTTGTGAATATTTATACGGTGATAGGAATGTGTTGTGTCACGACCCGTACCCTGAGGCCCGTGCCATGACTACCCCAAGACCGACTTCCATAGGTTAGGGGCTAGTGACTTGCACCAAAGGAGTAATTCCCTAAATATTGGGAAGACGTTGCCTTTATAACCTGTAAACGCACACAACGGAGCAGACAACTAGATACAAACACAAGAAAACTGTATAACCGACAAGAGAGTATAGTAAGAAAAAAGGGGGCCAGAATACATGCCCATCTAAAAAGCACAAGTATAACTGAGAAGGAAAAAATAGGTTAAAGGTGAATAGAAGATCCCGGATCATCCACCACAGATCCTAATTGAAGGGTAGGTACAGATATCCTCCTCAAAACTCCACAACCGTAAGTTCCCTCCATGTACCGACTCGTCGTAAGGTCCACCTCCGGGTACCATCCACTCCTGGTACTCTTAGCCTTAGTCAGTGATGTTTGTCATCTGCATCCAACACAACAAGGTGCGGGCATAACCCATGCAGGGGTGAGTATAACGATACTCAGTAGGGACCCCAAGACCCTCAAGGTCTCACAGAAATCCAACAAGGATAATCCAAAAAGTATGAAATCAATGGATAACCATTACATAGGTATATGCACATACATATACCTATGTTATCAAGTAACCCATCTCAATCATGAGGGAAAAAAAGTGTTGACTCAGCTCAACCGAGATTTTATTCTAGGGGTAGTAACATTTAGAACCCTCGGTTGCTGGAGAACTCCTCCTCTATCGAGTATAGTCAGCCTGCCGCATCACACAAAGGTGCTTCCCACTAACCTTGGACTGCTGAGGTACTCCGCCTATCGAGTACCGTGGGTCTGCTGTGTCACACAGAGGAACTCCCCACCTATAGGTATTCCGCCACAACCAGGTGCTCCCCCTCATATCCGGCAGAGGTACTCCTCCTGTCGAGTGCCGCGGGTCTGCCTCCACAAATAGGCACTCCTCCACCGTGGGTCTACCGTGACAACCAAGTGATCACCACTAGGCCATACGAATCACTCTAAGTTTGTTGGATATCATTCGTCAAGTATCAGCCAGATACTAGGTTCCCAGACCAATGCTCGCTCATCTTCAGAAGATACACTCCACAAGCTAATGGTCAATGCTCTAACTGCCACGAAGTACCATGAAGAAGTATCCAAAATGTCCGCCACGTCATAAGGGTATCAACACAACAGACGATGCATCAATCAGAAACCCGATTTGTGAGTTATTAGCCTTTTAGTCCCGGGGGCTCAGTTGGATTCATGCATGATCCAACCTGACAGTATCTCAACTATACCCAATACTTTAGTGGGGTATACTCAAAGGGACCGTAATGTTCCAAGATTACCAGAACCACTGATGGTTCATAAAATGGACATCTGGGGCCAAGGTTATGGCCAAAATAAAGTAAAAGGTCATCGTGGGCTCGAGTTCGGTCCGACCCGGTCGAACCGAACCGACCCAACCCTGTCCAGGCTGACCCGGTTAGGGTCGACCCGAACTTACCCATTGGGATTGGCCCAGCCTGTTAGGTGGGCCAGACCATAGGGTGTGGCCCAACCCAGCTGATTGTGAGGGCTGCAAGGGGCCATGAGGGCCCAGACCGGCCGTGAGGGCGTGGTCCGGCTGCGAGGGCGTGGTCCGGCCGTGAGACGATGTGAGGGTGGTTCGGCCCGGATGTCACCACATAGGCGGTTCTGCCCAAAGGCACAGATCTTGTTCATCTGGGGCGCTCCAAGGGGTGCGGAAGGGAAGCTCGGCCGGGGCGCTCAGGAGGGGCGTGGTTCGGGGCAGCTCGGCTCGGAAGCGCGACCAAGGCTGGTTCAGCTGGCAGATGGCATGGCTGGCGGGGGATCGGCCAGTTTGGCCAGGGCGGCTAGGGAGGCCAGTGGGAGCCGTGAACCGGTGTCTCGGGAAGCCAGAAGGTGGCATGACCTGGCGGCTCAGAGAGTAGGCTGTAGTGCGGTCCAGGGAAGCTCAGCCGGTTCGGCCAGCGGATGGTGCAGCCAAGGCGAGTCTACTGTAGGGTCGTGGTTCTGCCGGGGTGCTCGAGAGGCCGGAAAACCTAGATCCGAGAGGCGTGGCCTAGGCATGGTGCATCTCGGACCGACGTGGGGCGCGACCGATAGGCGACACGTCTCGGAAGCCGACGGGCACCATGGGTCGGCCTAGGGCGGCATAGCCAGTTCAGCCAGAGCACTGCGAGGGTGACGCGACTTACGGAGGCTGCAGGTAGTGTGGTCATTGACTGTCTCCTTTATCACCATATCAAAGAACATCACAAACAAGAACAACGGAGGGGTCGGGCTATGTTAGTTTAGCCCCCACCCTCTGCGTTTAGGGTGGTAGCAAATAGTTCAATCTTTCTTGACTTTTCAAAGAATTACATAAGAATAGGAAAGTGGTGAAGATCAAAAAAATCAAACCCACCTCATCCCACAAATAAAAAAACTCAAATAATTACCCCTACCTTGATCATTGATCGTCGACAGAGTCATGGGGAAAAAGACATATTTTTCATCATTCGTCATGTATGCCGCTCACTTCCAATCCTGAGCTCATGAGTCAGTTCGTAGACGACGATGTGGAGGGAAGGTTAGTCGTCGAAGACATCCCACATCGGTTGCCTCTGAGGATGAAGTTGAAGATGCTCCTTGCCGGTGTTCTTCGTTGGAAGAACAAGTTCTTGGTTCTTTGTTGGGAGATGAGGTTCTTCGTAGGAGAACTCTATTTCACCCAAGCTCTCCCCTCCCCAATATTCCACCCAAAATCTAATGCCAAAGAAAGATAAAAGGTTATAATATCTTATTAAATCATTGGCATAATTAATTAAGTTGGGTGGGGTAATTATGTTGAGGGAGGTGGTGGAACCATTAAGGTAGAAGTTGGCACAATTAAATGGGTAAAGGAGGTCATGATGATCCCCCTCATTAATGAGGGTAGTTGAGAGGTTTTTACACAATTAAAATAGGGGTTTAGTCCCGGGTGGTCCCCACCACCGTAACCAGTAACGAGAGGTTATGTTTGGGTGGGCCCCACCACCATAAGCACTCATGGGAGGTTATGTTCTGGTGGTCCCCACACATCAACTCCCAGAAGGAGGTTTATCTATGGTGGACCCCACCTCCAAATTCCACATGGTGGCTGAAAAATAAAATAAAGCTTAGTTCATTTTATTTTATTATTTTCCATGTAAAACCCAAAAACTATCTTTTATTCTATACCCACTTTCGTCGAGGTGAAAGTATCCTTAAGAGAATACCGGTGCTGCAAGTTCAATGGTGCCCTCGAATTTCAATGCCGAGCACTAGTTCAAAAGTTATAAATCTCACTCATATGTTTACTGAATGTAGCCGAACAAAACTTCAGAAATTGATTCTGGGCACACCGGGCCTTAGAATCATGCGACTTTAATTTTCTTGGACTCGTAAAACTCCCATATATTTAAAAAAAATTACATGGAAATTCTGGGTCTTTACATTCTCCCCACCTCAAGGTTCTACTCCTCCATAAGACACAACTCATAACTATGGGAAAAAGTGGGGGTACTGAGCATGCATTTGAGCCTCCTGCTCCCATGTTCTCTATTAGAGGTTCCTATGCTACCTGCGAATGCACACAAGAGGAATCTACCATCCACGAAGGACCCACTCCTATCGATACTCAATCTCCAAAGTAACCTCTGCAAACATAGCCCCATCATCAACGTCATACTCTCCATTGTTGATGATGTGAGTAGGGTCAGGCACTTATCTCCTCAGTTGGGATACGTGGAAGACGTCGTGCATCCGGTGCAACTAAGGTGGAAGAGCTAAGAGGTATACCACCTCACCAACTCTTTTTGGACCTAGAAAGGTACAATGAACCACAAAGATAACTTTCTGCCTCAGCCAAATCTCCGTATACCTCGTCGGGGTGAGACCCGTAGAAAGACGTGGTCACCATCCTTGATCTCCTGTGGTCTCCATATCCTCTCAGCATATGAATTCTTCATGTTCTATGAAGTCTTCATCCTCTCCGGGATGATCTGCACCTTCTCCGTGGTAGACCATACCATCTATGGTCCCACGAGTGCTGACTCCCCTAGGTCAGTCAAGCACAAAGGTGATCTGCAAGGTCGCCCGTACAACATCTCAAAATTTGACATCCCTATGGGGGAATTATAGTTGTTTTTGTATGAAAACTACACCAATGGGAAGTGATAATCCCAGCTACGACCGAAGTTGAGGACACAAGCATGGATCATGTACTCAAGGTTCTGAATGGTCCACTCAGTCTGACCATCTGTCTGAGGTTAGAAGGCGGTGCTCTAAAAAAGTTGCATCCCGAAAGCCACCTTCAGTCCCTTCCATAGTTGGGAAGTAAATCATGCATCACGATCAGAAACGATCTTCAAGGGTACTCCATGTAGCCTCACAATCTCATGCACATAGTGACATCCCAAGATCTCTACTGAGCCCTACACTTTGATAGGTAGGAAGTGGGCCGACATGGTGAGTCGGTCAAAAATCACCCAAATAGAGTCTTGACACCTGGATGTACATGGGAGTCCTTTCACGAAATCAATCGATATCTCATAACACTTCCACTTTGGGACCTCTAAGGGATGAACCAAGCCTGCTGGTACCTGATGCTCCGCCTTCACTTACTAACAAGTGAGGCATCGAGAGACAAACTATGCAACTGCTTTATTCATTCCTAGACACCATTGATGTCATCGGAGATCCTGATATATCTTCTTCACTCCTGTATGTATTGCTAGAGGGGATGTGTGGAACTCCCTCAACAATTCCCTCTTGAAGTGACCCAGGTACCATGGTAAGTCCTCTAAGGAGGATGACATTCTTACCACCTTCATAAAATCCATCAGATGAATGTCCTATAGATATCTGAGCACGTTGTGTCTTGTAATTAGTGTCCCCATGATGTGCCTCCCTGACTCACTAAAGAATTAGGGGAGTGACTGTAAAAGACTGAAGGAATGTTGCTCCATCTCTATCCAAAAAGGATATCTATAAAGCAGCCAACTTCTCAGTTTCTTCTCCTAGCATCAGTATACGAGATGTCATGCTGAGTGTATCTGCTACAACGTTCCCCTTCCCAGAAGTATAGACTATCTCAAAGTTATAGTCTAGGAGGAACTTGAGCTAATGTTGTTGTCTCAGGTTCAAGTCATTCTGAGAGAAGATATACCTAAGACTCCTACGATCTGATTACATGGTAAAATGTTCGCCTATAAAATAGTGATGCCACATCTTCAAGGAGAATAACAATGCTTCTAACTCCAGATCATGGGTAGTGTAGTTCTTCTTATGTTGTATTAGTTGCTGAGAACCATATGCGATCACTGAACGCTCTTGCATCAAGGCACATCCGAGTCCGGTCTCTGATGCGTCGCAGTAGACTACATACCCTATGCCCTCCTCAGGAAGCCTCAAGATGGGGGAACTATTCAACCTCTACCTTAGCTCTTGAAAGCTCTGCTGGAATCTCTCCGACCACGCGAAGGGTTTCCCCTTCTTCGTTAAGGCCGATAGTGGTGCTGCAACTCTAGAGAAATCTGGAACGAACCTCTTGTAGTATCCAGCAATCCCCAGGAAACTCCGTACCTCCATCACACTCTTGGGTGTCTCCCAAGAAAGTACTGCCTCGATCTTCACTAGATATACTATAAATACAGTCTCTAAGATGACATTTCCTAGAAAGTGAACCTCTCAGATCTAGAACAGGCACTTCGAGAGCATACTATAAAGCTAGTGCACTCAGAGTGTGTCCAGTACTACCCGAAAATGGTAGGCATGCTCCTCCTCTATAGTCAACTAGATCAGAATGTTGCTGATGAAGACTATGAAAAAGTGATCAGGGTAAGGTTAGATGATCCTGTTTGTGAGTCCCATGAACACTGATGGAGCATTGGTTACGCCGAATGGCATAACCAAGAACTTTTAGTGGTTATACCGACATCTGAATGTCATCTTCTGCACATCCTCATCTCGCACTCTGAG
The DNA here is from genome assembly GCA_963277665.1 of Viscum album. Lineage (NCBI taxonomy): Eukaryota > Viridiplantae > Streptophyta > Magnoliopsida > Santalales > Viscaceae > Viscum > Viscum album. The sequence goes on along the minus strand of OY728164.1, from coordinate 2,116,372,408 downwards.
ATGGTGATAGCCTAATATGAGGTCTATCTTCAAGAACCACCATGGTACCATCAGCTGATCAAATAGGTCATCAGTCCTCGAGAGTGAGTACTTGTTCTTCAAGGTCACCTAGTTCAGGCAATGATAGTCATCACAAAGCTTCAAGATCTTATCTATCTTCTGGGAGAATAGAATCGGGGCTGCCCAAGGTGAAACACTAGGCCTGATAAACCCCTTCCCCTCCAATTCCTCCAGCTATAATTGCAACTCACAAATCTCTTCAGGAGCCATCTGATATGCCGGTGTAGATATCGGTGTCGTCCCAAGGTAAATGTCAATGTATGAGTTTAACTCTCTGAGAGGAGGTAGACCCGAAACATCATCCGGTAAGACATTTTCATACTGTTCCACAACTACAGGATAATTTAGACTCTCCACATCAATAGCTCTGAGGGTAAGGCAATCCAACTGATGAGTGATCTGGTGCACTCTCCTCCACATAAGTCCATCATGTGCTGCAAACTCTCCCTTCACGCTAGTGAAGGTAAACCTGGTCCTGTTCCTGCAGAAACACTACACATTGCGCCTAATATAGTCAATATGAGAATGTACTATAGATAACCAGTCCATACCCAAGATGATGTCATAAGGCCTCGACACTTCTACTAAGATATCCCAGTCGAAGCTCTCTCTTCGTAGATTAAGCTCGCACTACCGGCACCAGCGCGTAATCGTCGAATCTGCTCCCGTAGGAGTCTCTAGCTGTAAGGATCGAACCAACGACTCCTTCCGAATCTCTGAGCTCCGAACGAGGGAAGTGAAAATGAATGAGTGACTGACACCTATGTCTATAAGAACTGCTACTATGGTAGAATAGACACATATCATACCTTGAATCATTTCCTGAGCATTGTGATCGTAGGCCTCAGCTTCCTGAAGCTGAACTATCCCCTGTCCACCTACTCCATGCGGTCAGGGTGGACCTCCTGGTGGTGGTGGTGATAACACCTCGAATAGTCTTCCACCACCAGCTGTATGGCCAGCTTCTCTTCCACGTCCTCATACTCCCGGCAAACCTCCTTGATCGATTCTATGTCCCTACCAGGCCGGTTTTTTGAACATCTGCTGATCATCCGTAGGGCGGGTTGGACAGTCACGAGCCGTGTGACCATGCCCACCACATGAGTAACACTTTCAGCTCTTGGAATGTCTGGATCTGTCTCTTATGCCCTGTACAACTGACCCTGAGTAATGGGGTCGTCCACTCGTAGGTCTGGTCCTATTGGACCTCTGTGAAATCTGTCTGCTGCTAGCTGTAGAAGACTCCACTACATGTCGACTGGTTGTGGATCTCGCTGCTAGAGACTGCTCAGCAAGGAAACTCTCCACCATGAGGGCTCTCTCTAACACCACTGTCTGCATCGAGATGCTAAGTGAAATCACTGAAGCTCTTTTCTCCCACCTGAGCCCCTTCTTGAAGGTCCGTGCCCTGAAGAATGGGTCTCACACAATATCGGTGGAGTAGCATGAGAGGTCAGTAAACCTCGCTGATTATTGATCTACTGACATTTTTCCCTACTACAGATGAAGCAGCTCCTGTATGTGCAACGTGAAAAGAGGCACTGGGACAAACTCTACACAGAATAAGATCTAGAAGTTTACCTAGAGAAGAGTTATCTCTTCATGAACCTAGAGCATCAATCTCTACCATCTTCCTGCAGCTTCCTGTAGAAGGATGGAAGAAAAAATCACCATGATGTCCGCTGGCATCCGTACCAGTCGGAACACTCTCACCACAACCTCCAGCTAATCCTCAGTTGTATGTGGGTTTTCCTCTCCCCTAATACTGGGTGACCTCTAGTGCTGGAACTCATGCACCACACTCAAGAGGCGTGCGCTATCTGCTACCAGGGCTGGTGGCATCAGTGTCCCAACAGGGAGTGGTACCACTGATACCTCCGCTGGTAAAGGGCCCTGCACTGAGGCCTCGTGTCTCGGTGTGATATCTGTGCGTACAACATTCGAGACACTAGATGGTCATCCACTTGGAGGTATCCTGATAGAAACAGACGCTACATGGTCAAAAGTTAAACCTGGTTGAGTTGACTTAAAGAAAAATTTTAAAACAAACACGCAATTAGTGTTTTCGTGTACTGATTCGGAAATCAGAAGTCAGTGTCCTGGTGTATGGATACATCGACCATTGCACCAACACTGGACTCCCTGAAATGAAAACCACACTCAATACCCTTAACACTAATTCTTCACAGAAAAGATCAGAGTCCTAGATTTTGTGGTAGAACCGACTCCTCTGATATAATTTTTTCAAGACCCGTCCCCCGGAGCCCATGTCGTGACAACCCCAAGCCCACCTTTCATAGGCTAGGGGTTTGCGACTAGCACCAAAGGCGTAATTCCCTAAAAACTAAGAATGCATTGCCTTTATAACCTGTAAACGCACAGAACAAAGCACACGACTCGATACAAACAAAAGAAAACTGTATAACCATCATGAGAGTATAGTAAGAAAAAAGGGGGCCAGAATACAAGTCCAACTGAAAAGTACAAGTTCAACTGAAAAGAACCAAATAGATGAAAGGTGAAAAGCAGCTCTTAGACCATCCACCGTGGATCCTACAAGAAGGGTAGATACAGATAGCCTCCTTAGCACTCCACATCGGTCATTCCCCTCTGTTTCCCGACTCGTCGTAAGGTCCACCTCTAGGTATAATCCTGTCCTGGTACTCTCATCCTCAGTCAATGTTGTCTGCCATTTGCATCCAACACAACAAGGTGTGGGAATTTCCCGTGTAGGGGTGAGTATAACGATACACAGTAGGGACCCAAAGACCCCCAAGGTCTCACAAAAATCCAAAAAGGATAAACCACAAAGTATGAAATCAATGGATAACCATTAAATAGGTATATGTCCATACATATACCTAAGTTATCAAGTAACCCGTCTCAATCATGAAGAAAACAAAAAATATTGACTCAGATCAACCTGAATTCTATTCTAGGGGTAGTAACATTTTGAACCCTCGGCTGCTGGAGAACTCCTCCTCTGTCAAGTACAGTGGGCCTGCTGCATCACACAGAGGTGCTTCCCACTAACCTTGTACTTTTGAGGTACTCCTCCTGTTGAGTATCGTGTGTCTGCTATGTCACACAGAGGTGTTCCCCACCTATAGGTCTTCCGCCACAACCATGCGCTCCCCCTCATTTCTTGCATAGGTACTACTCCTTTCGAGTACCACGGGTCTACGACCAAAAATAGGAGATCCTCCACCATGGGTATTCCTCCAAAACTAGGCACTCCCCACTATTCCATATGAATCACACTGAGTTAGTCGGTCAGCAGTCATCATGTCTCATCTAGCTACTATGTTCCCACACAAATGCTCGCTCGTCTTTAGAAGATCCACTCCACAAGCTACTGGTTGATTCTACAACTTCCACGAAGACCCATGAAGAAGTATAAAAAAGGTACGCCATGTCATAGGGTCCTCAACGCAACAGACAGTGTATCAATCGAACGCCCAGTCTATGAGTTATTTTCCATTTAGTCCCATGGGCCCAGTTGGATTCGTGCACGATCCAACCTGACTGTATTTCAACTATACCCAAAACTGCAGTGGGGTATACTCAATGGGACCATAATGCTCCATGATTACCAGCACCACTAAAGGTTCGTCGAATGAATGTCTACTGCCAAAGTTATGGAAAAAAGAAAGTAAAGGGTCGTAGTGGGCCTGGGTCCGGTCCGACGCAATCTGGGCCGACTCATTTCGGGTCGACCCGGGCTAACCTGTTGGGTCTGGCCTAGCCCGTTGGGTGGGACAACCCATTGGGTTCGGCTTAACCCACTGAGCCCATCCCAGTAGACTGCGAGGGCCGTGAGGGGCCATTAGGGCGCGGACCGGCCGCGAGGGTGCGGTCCTGCCGTGAGGGCGCGGTCCGGCCGTGAGGGCATGGTACGACCAGGAGAAGGAACAAGGGTAGTTCATCCCAGAGGGAACCACATAGGTAGCTCATCCTGGAGGCATGACATAGTTTTGTTTAGGGCACCACGAGGGGCACGGAATGCTGGCTCGACCAGGGCACTCGGAAGGGGTGTGGTTCGGGGAAGCTCGTCCTGGAAGCACGGTCGGGGCCAGTTCAGCCGAAAGATGGCATGGCGGGTGAGGGTGTGGCTTGTTCGGCCGAGGTGGATCGAGACTATAGCGGGAGGTATGAACGGGCGGCTTGGGAGGCCGGAGGGCGGTGTGAACCGGCAGCTCGAGAGGTAGGCAGGAGATGCGAACTGACGGCTCGGAGAGCCGGCGACGGGGCGGGCCAGGGCGGCTCGACCGGTTCATCTGGTGGACGAAACGAACAGGTCGGCTCGGGCAGAGGGATGCGGTTCGGCTAGGGCGCTTGGGAGGCCGTACGGCCGGGAGCCCGGAGGCACCGCCGGAGCACGGCATGGCTCGTGCATGTAGGCGGTGCGCCAGGTGGGCGGAGCGGTTGGCTCGACTCAGTAGCTAGTGGGCAGCACGGTGCGGCCCATGGTGGCAGATTCAGTTAGGCCAGAGCGCTGCGAGGGCAGCGTGGGTTGCGAAGGCCGCAGGCAGCACAGTCATTTCCAGTCTTCTTCATCACCATGCCGAAGAACATCACAAACAAGAACGGTGGAGGGGTTGGGCCATGTTGGTTTTTCCAGCACCCTCCGCGTTTACGGTGGTAGCAAGTGGTTTAATCATTCTTGAGTTTTCAAATAATTACTCAAGAATAGTAAAGGGGTGAAAAACAAAAAAATCAACCCACATAATCCCATAAATAAACTCAAATAATTCCACCTACCTTGATCGTTGATCATCGACAGAGTCGTGGGGAAGAAGACGGATTTGTCGTCGTTCGTCACGTCTTCCGCTCACTTCCAATCCCAATCTCGTGCATTGGTTTTTTGAAAATGATGAGGAGGGAAGGTCGGTCATAGAAGACTTCCCACATCAGTTGCCTCCAAGGAAGTATTCGAAGACGCACCTTTCCAGCATTCTTCATTGGAATAACTTGTTCATTGTTCTTCGTTGGGCGATGAGGTTCTTCGTTGGAGAACTCTATTTCTCCCAAGATCTACGCTCCCCAATATTCCACCCAAAATCAAATTCCAAACAAAGATAAAAGGTTATAATTTCTTATTAAATCGTATTCCTAATTAATTAAGTTGGGTGGCGTAATTAAGTTAAGGGAGGTGGTGGCACCATTAATGGAGAGGTTGGCACAATTAAATCGATAAAGGAGGACAAGAGGATCCCCCTAATTAATGAGGGGATTTGATATGTTTTTCCAAAATTAACACGGGGGTTTAGTCCCTGGTGGTCCCCACCGTCGTAACCTCTCGTGGGAGGTTAGGTTCGGGTGGGCCCCACCACCATAACCTCTCATGGGAGGTTTTTTTTCTGTGGGTTCCCACACTTCAACTCCCACAAAGAGGTTTATCTCTAGTGGACCCCACCTTCAACTTCCACATGGTGGATAAAAAATAAAATAAAGTGTAGTTAATTTTATTTTTTTTATTTTTCATGTAAAACCCAAAAGCTATATTTTATTCTCGACCCACTGCCGTTGAGGTGAAAGTCTCCTTAAGCGAATATCAATGCACCGTGTTCAATAGTGCCGTCAGATTTCAATTCCGAGCACCGTTTCGAAAGTTATAAAAACCCGCTCGTATGTTTACTGAATGTACCTAAACAAAACATCATAAATTGATTCCAGGCACAACGAGCGTCAGAATCATGCACCGTAAATTTTTGATGACTCGTACAATTCCCATATATTTAAAAAAAATTACATGGAAATTCTGGGTCTTTACATGTTGGACTTATGATAGTCATAAAACAGGTGAGTCATGACCCCATATCCAGTGGTAATTATAGGTCAATAACGTTATGAAATTGCACTTCTTTAATATCAATGTTACAGTTGAGATATTTAATCAAGTATGATGTGGTGATTTGATATTTTAATTTTTTGTTTTGGAAGATACAAGAAAGAGGACTGTGTACATTCATTATATGAGGAACTAAAGATTCACATGACATTTATATTCTTATGTGTGACTGAATTTTCTAATGAAAAAGTGCTTAGTTTTATAAATTGGGCATAATGAGTTTAATATGGGTTTCCTATATAACTTTTTAGTCGAACTGTACCCACCAAAACCAAATTGTTCTTTGATTAAAGAACATGTGGATCTTATTTTGGGATGTTATCTAATTCCATTGCTACAATGGATGTAATTTAACAATTTAGGGTTCATTTATTAAGTTAATGGATTTTTAACTGTTTAATTCATTAAAGGTAATCATAAAAATGTTGATCATGATGGGAATGAATCGCCTAGATTATTTTGATATCCATGTGATGGCGAAACTAAAGAAATGTAGAATTATTTCTTTCTTTTTAATTTAAATTACTTGATGATAATTATGTATCATGATTATATGGAGAGAGAATGATTTATTAGCTACCACGAACTATTGGTTTTTTGGTGTGGTTTTTGATGAGATAGTAGATTATGATATTATATTATATGGTTGTATATAACATAGATAGAGCATGCTAATGTTCTTTTTGGTTTTTTAGTAATGCATGAGTGACTAGTAATCATTTAGTAATCCATGGAAGGAGTGTTATTTCTTAGTATTTTTGGGATGAAAAGACCAATGATTGTTTTTTATAGATAAATTTGACATGGATGAGAATCACGGTAACCTTTTAGTTGAATGATCCTAGGATTTTATGGAATGAGAGTCACTAAAGAACATGCCTAGTGATGTGATTGGGTGATATGGAAATGTACAATCATTGGGTTTGTTACAACTTCAGTTTTAATGAATTATTATTATTTTTGAATAAATTCAAATTTAGTTGTGGATTTAATTTCATGCTACACCTAAAGATTGATAATAGGAATAATGAACATTTTAAAATTTAATGAATTTTTTACCATTTAATACTTTCAAAAAATGATTATCAATATAAGTGTTTAATTATATTATTCCTCAGTAGATAGTTTTTAGTAGTTAAGATAAAATTCGATAAATCATCAAATTAAATGGGTGTATGAAACATAAAAGGGTACTATATTACATACCTCTCCACATAACACATTGTTTTCTAAGATTTATTACCACGTCTAAGAGGAAGACTCACTGGATCATTTAATTTTATATTCGGTAAATATTTAAGGATAATTCATCAACCATAGATGATCTTATAATAATTTTCATCAAAAAAGAATTAAATTATTCACCTTCAATGTTTCATTTTATATTTGAGTTCTACTTGTGTTTAATTTATATTTACTTATCATATATTTTACTCTTTAAAAGGGTTTACTCCAATAATCCTTGTTAATTTTTTAACATTTTTTCACATTAATAATTATAATATATTTCGGTTGTATCCTAGCCATCCTAGTGTGTAGTTATTTCATTTAAAACATGATCCATGTTATGGTTCATTTTATTTATGCTAGTGCATTCAATATTAGACATCGTTTTGTAAATGTATCATATTATGGAGTCATTGATAAAATAATAATATTGGATTATTAATCTCATGGTCGAGTCAAGACATTGAAATGTCAATTGTTTGATTCGATGACAATACATGGAACCTTTATTGATGATTGTGTATTTCATGTTATTGACATGAATCACACTCTTGCTACTGATGAACCATATGTATTATCATTAATGAAGATATAGGTTTCCCATGTCAATGATATCAATCGACCTAAATTTGGTGTCATTATTGAAGTAATTATAAGACAATTTTTTTATGATGGTGATAATTAAATTAACACCATCCCTACTACCATTGGAACCAATCCATTTATTACTTATGATGTCTCCAATATCTCTATTTTCCATGTTTATTATTAACATGAAGTTGTTTCATGAAATATATATAATCATCCATCTATGTTATCAATTCTGTTGATCTAGATAGACTTGGGTTGTTAAGGTTGGTATTATTCAAATTGATTTAATCATGGTTACATATATTATGTATCTGACTTTAACATAATGTTAATTTTTAATGTTTATTGGTTTCAGTTTTATTTGAGTTTCATTTTATAATTTTGAATTGAATAGTATTCAAACCTATGAAACCCAAATTTCTTTCTCCGTGAAAATTTCAATTCTTTATTGACCATTTATAAAATAAAATAACTCTAAGACCCACTTTAACATTTCAACACTTTATTGACCACCATTGCTTGACCCTAGGACCCATGAATCTCCTATCCTTACTCATATATTTTGTTTTTTGGGTTAAACATTAGTTATCCTTTTATAATTACTTCTATATTTGTTTTAATATTCCAAAAATAAAACCTATTAAAGAGATGTGATGAAAAAGGATGAAAAAAATCAATCATCACATGGATGAGATGGGAGTTCTTCCACTACTTCCTTTAGTTAGTATTTAATATCAAATATATATATAATTAACATATAATGTCATGTGATTAATATTTTTTAAACATTTTCATGGGATACAACACTTATGAAATAGTTATTTGATGATAATCCTACTAGTGGTCACAGTACATAGGCCGGTTGTACGAGGGAGTGTGGTAAGAGAGATAGGAGATATAGTCGGCGTACCCGATTAAACCCAACCCCTCCCAATGGCATACCATCTATCCCACATTCTGATACTGGTGTGTCATTAGGGACACAATAAATACCTAGGAATCCCATGTTTTCACCACCCTTTACATCTAAGCCTATTTATTCATCATTACCACATCTGATGATGATTCATAGTCCTTATCCATATCATGCTTTTGGCCAGCTTTCCAATCCATATTCTTTTACTTATAATTATTTATCTCTAAGACTTTATATTCCGTATTATTTGAACCCTAATACACCAAAATATATGCCTATGAAGCATACACTGGGACCCATTCCAACTGTACATGGTGTTTCTTCAGTTTATATAGATCTAGTAGTGCCCATTGGTCCGACATACAGAGGTATATTTATAGAACACTAACAAATTTTTATACCATTATTTATTATCAATATAACATGTGTTTATATTATATTTTTTTTCATTCATAACAAATACGTCTACTGATATGTGGTAGGGGTGGGGAATACATGAATGCATGCAGTTGATGGTGGACTACAACCAAGACAATCGATTTATTGATAAAACAGGGCAGTAATGTTGGAGTTTCTGGTGATGCTTTCCAAATAATACGACATCATTCTTATTATCCCACTATCATGGATACTATTTTTAAATGATGTCAATGATAAATTATGGGCACATATATGAGTTAAAAAATCTATTTTATTTAATGTAATATATTATTTATTTATTTAAATGGATTAATATATTGGTGTTATCTTCAGTTTAATTTCTACTATCGTGATGGCGCACAACCAGAACGTCTAAAGAAGTTAGGTGAGCTTTGGAGAGCCTATAGGAAGGAGTTGTATATTGGATGGTGTGCTAGAGTTGGCACAATGTTAGAGGAGGCACCTGTCGTGGATGATTATCTGATTAAACAATATAGGAAAATTATTTCTCATTGGATGACTATCATGTTTAAGGTATTAATCAAATTTGAGGTGTTTAAATTAAAATTTTAATGTTTTCCATTAATAAAATATTTTGTATTATTGAATTTTATTTAGGAATCATCCAAAAAAAAAACACAGCAGCTAAAAAACTCCTTAACTAATTAGGATGTACTACTATTTCATATCATGAGAGGAAACAAGTACGATAATATTTTATAATTTTTCTGTATGACATGCACTTTCTATTGTTTTCTCCATAATTTATTTTATTTCTAACATTTTCATATAATTTTAATTATGAAATTAATTATTGTTAACATATTTTTAATTATGGATTCTTTTATTAAAAGTCATCATAGAGGAATTAATTGATTATTGAAGGATGTGTTCTTTGAGAAAAAAATGTTTTTGTCGTGTAGTAGAAAAAATGATGGAAGTGCGGTTAACAAAATGACACAACAACATATTGTATGTTTTAAATTGTTGATTTAAAATTTTAATATTTATTTTTCAAATTAATAATTTATTTATATTTGTAATAGTTAGGTTTAAAGGCCCTTGATTCCCATTAACATTATATTTTTGGGCCAAATAATCACATACATTAGGTGTTGGGAGATGAGCACCCGGACAAAATACGTTGTTGACTTGGGAAGAGTATATTCCCAATGAGGTAGTGGACCTCTTTAGGTACCATTTTTAGTGCCACCATGTTTTAAAAGGTTATGATACAAGAAGAACTAGATGAAAAAAGGGCCACATAGGTGGAAGAACTATCAGCTTAGACAAACACTAAATTTATGAAATTGATAATTATTTTATGAACAACAATTCTACCTGAGGTCAGCATAACTTGTAATGAATATATGTTGTCGATGAATTAAATATATAGTGAACCAAGTGGATTTTATTGTGGTGTTTGAGATGTAGTCATTCCTAGTGAAGACAATGGTGAGGAATATGCTGAGGACATGGATGATATCGAGGATGATGATGAGGAGGAGGCTGAGCCTAAGGGAGAGGCAGAGGCCGAGGAGGAGGATGATGGTGAGGATGAGGCTGAGGATGAGGTTGAGGATGAGTCTAAGAATGAGGCCAAATATGAGGAGGAGGGTAGGTATGTGGATGATGATGTGGCTAATGATGGTGGTGGTGATAGTGACGGTGATGGTGACGAGGGAAAAATTTCTCCATTACATTTTTGACTACTATTATTAACTTTTGATGTTTTCTGATTTTCTATGACTGAATATATGTGTGATTAGGTATGTATTCTTGAATAAGGTATCCTAAATACTATATAGTTTTAATAATATCACCTTTTACCTATATATTTTCATCTTTTTTTATAATGTAATTACCATTTTTAGAAATTTATTATATGATTCAACATTAAAATGTTTGATTAGGTATATGGTCTAACTTGTATCTGTATTTATTTATATATAAAAATAAAACATTAAATGACATGGATGTATGGATTCTATGAATTATCCTTTCACATGACATCAATGCTATTTCACAACTCTCTTTTTCAAACACTCAAACTATTGGCTGAAGAACATGAGGTTATTCATTGTCATTATACCACTACTTAGTCATATTTATTTGATACATTTTCATTTGATGCTTTACATTTTGGGACACAATTTTTTATCTTGTCTCACTCACAAATCATGTTATACTTAAAACTATCTAATTATATATAGTGACTATATTTATTTACATGGATGAGTATTTAAATTCCGAGATTTAAAATTTATTTTAAAAAACCATATTTTCTAAAAAAAAGAAAACTATAATATACCCAATACCTGGGAACTCATACATGGATCCCATAATTTCTATTATCCTACCTAGAGAACCTTATAGTCACTCTAGAGAGAGACGTAATATCATTCCACACTATAAACACCACTATTAACATGACTCATGAAAATGTATTTAACTAAACAAAACCACTCATGCACAACCAAAACCTATGTACCCATACCTATATCCCATCATAAGGAACCTAATACACAAAATAGATCATATATAATCATTAGGAAATGACCACATGATCTCAGGAACACCTACCCCTATATCAGATGCTTTAGAATAGTGGTGAGAGTCTATATGTATCATGGGAATATTATACTCTCTATAACCTCCTAAATAAAAATATATAAATAACATATTGAAAATAAAAAATTTGAGTAATAAAAAGAAATTACTGCTAAGAGATAACCAATAATAATAGATAACATCACCATGATAAAACCTGGTAGGGTCTCACCAATTTTCCTCAATGTATATCATTATATATAGTGTTTACATGTATAGGAAAATTAAACAAGTACCAATATACAACATGAAACAATTATGAATGGTCAGCCAGTGATACCCAGGGAGACCCAACAACTGACCTCACTTGATTTGGAGAATTTTGAAATAGAATTCATCTCAAAACACAACCCCTAACTCATACTCGGCCACATAGGGAAGGTTCTTGCATCTTAGTCTTTTCCTACACCATCTCACTCGGGTTAGTTCCTTAAAACATGTCTTGATATCATATTTATCCTCATACATCCACCCTATTGCTTAATATGAGCTCATGTATCATATCCTGACTATTATCTAATCACTCAATGTAGGATCTAATATCTTATACTGACCACTACCCTCTCACTCAAGGTTTTTTTCTACATCATATCATAACCACTACCTTCACACTCATGGTAAGGTATTATACCATTTCATGGGAACTACAATTATCTTAAGATAAGGTCATATATCACAACATGATCCCCTTACTCGACCCATGTTAAGGTCTGATATCACATCCATGATACTATCCAATCACTCATATTAAGGTCCCATATCACATCTAGGATACCGGGATAGTTCCAATATCATATCCTGAACAATACCCTCATACCCAGGGTAGGGTCATATACTATTTCTCAAGCCATGTCACATACATCAAACCTCTCACTTAGAGTGGTTATCATCACTGTTTTAAAATATGGTTATATCATAAATAATGAGAAAAATAGTAGTAATAGCCCATATCTTATACCTCAGTTATCCAAACAACCATAAACACAAAGCTCCATGTTATAGAGTAGTTGATATATCTCAATAACACTTACCCTAACCATCCTAACCATCAAAATTTGATCCTTAGGTCATACCAACCCATCATTATATTACATATTGTCTATTTTTAGGTGAATTTATAGTGGTTCATGGTAAGTTGTTGTATTATATTTATTTAGGTTTATATTCATCACTATTCAGTATTTTTTTGCAGATGTTTTTACAATATTTTCAGGTCTTTTTCATTTAGTTTGATTCTATATATCCCATCATCACATTACCTAAATAGCCAAACCCTATGATTTGAGGCATCCCAAAATCATTTCAATTTAATCCTGATATCAAGGAAAATGCTTGGAGTCCATCTAATATATCATCTATGTTTACACTTGGAAGTCATCCATGAAATGAAATGGACACAGGTATATTTTTAGTAATAACCCAATTCCAAAAAGTGGTTTCATCTATTTATTCCAGGAATCCATGATTGATTATCATGATGGTTACATTACTATGTATGAAATAAATATTCCCATTATAGTAGTGTCCTTATTCCTACATCATTATATCATGCTCTTGCACATCATTTCCAATGACCTATAAATTATTAAGTGTGAAAATGGTGTGAGGAATCTAAAAAAATATATATATAATGAGAGTCATGCCCTCAAACCAGCAATTATACACTCATCACTATATAAAATACCATAAACTGCACCTCATGATCATCCTAAAAGGTTATCATTACCACATTCCACTCACCCCAATAAATTCAATAAACTTACAACTCTTGACACTATTTCCTTGGACAATACATTCCAAGGCCTTGTATCGAGTAAATTATCTAATAAAAATTGATTAATTTACAATATATTCTCTACCGTGGAGGTACATTTCAAATTATGATTCAAAACCCATGGGAAAAATTCACATGAAATTACATTAATAACATCATCCATTGATGCCTATATATTACACCACTCTGTAATCTATTAAGGTATATTAAACCCATATATATTACACCAAACAGTAATGTTGGTTTCCAGTCCCCAATGATTTGGAACAATCCAAATAATATCATAGAACATGATCATCAATGCATATATTCTACCAATAAACTATATTTTAATTTTAACTGTAATGAGTCACTATAAAAATTAGTGGCCAATATCTATATAGTTCAATCGATTCAAATTGAATCAAGATCATATGATTATTGTTGCATCAATTTCCAAACTGAGAGAAATAAACTTCCATCAATATTTGGATCATATTTGAAAGTGTTGTGTTTACAAAGATGATAGTTTTTGAGGAGTTTTTATTTCCAGTGGGGTATTATGTTGAGTGTATTGGTGTTATTATTAATTTTTTATAGTTCATTAAAAATGAATTGGTGATATTCTAATGTAATACTATTTGAATACTATTTTTTTCATTGGTGTTGTTTTGAATTATTTACAGGGTATTGTAATTTTAGGTAATTACACAAGTAATTAGAGGTAATTAATTCTGAATTAAAAATTTTCTACTTGTTTGCATGGTTGTTATTATTGAAGGAAATTTCACAATGGGAGGTATATTCTTCCTACTACAGAGATGCAAAAAATCTATTCCAACGGTTTCAAAATCGTTGTTATAGATGAGAAAATCGAATATATACCAATGGTTTCACAAAAACATCTATATAAGTCTATACCAACATTTTATAAACCATTGTTATTGACCAGTAAACTAAACTTTTACCAATATTTTATATAAAACATTTGAAAAAGTCTACACAATTATTTCATAAACCATTGGTATATATATAAACTAAGTTATATTGAAATAGTGCAAAACCATTTGTAAAAAGTTTTACAAACAGTTATTTTAAATCGTCAGTATAATGTGCTATTTGTTGTAATATCCAAAGGATTTATGAATAACCAATGGGATATTTCTATCCCCACACCTATGTAACCAACGATTGGCCGAACTATTGGTATTTGTTATTCCAATGCTTTTCTAGTCTATACTAATATTTTTAAACTGTTTGTATATCATAAATTTCCAATAGTGAATGGATTCCTTGATCACTCTCTCTCTAGGAACCTTTGGATGTTCCAAGGTTATTCAGATAACCCTGTAGTTCTAACATAATGACAAACTTAATGAAGAAGTCACTAGGTCACTCAATCAATAAAATAATTTCGTTATTTTATTCATTTTATGCCTGCATTGGCTTTTTCTCAAACGACACACGCCTACCAATGTTAGGTAACACATAGGGTAAAGTCGCTATTACTAAGTCAATGATGCCATTTGATTATTGATTTAGGAACCCATTTAAGTGTTATTCCACTTTTTTTAGGAAAAATATACGTGCATGCTATTATAATATATTAATATTTATCAAAAATTTGTTTCAAACACACTGGGCATCAGAATCACACACTGTCTACATGCAAGGTCACAAAAATAATCGATATAATAACTAAAAAATTCATATAAATTCTGATACTTTACATGAAATTTAGATACATATCAAATCATCATTACAAGATTCCAAATTTTTGGAATATGGGTTTTTCCTTTATTTTCCATTTTTTTATTTGGTCTTTCCAATGCCTATTACATTGATTTTTTTATAATACCTTCTTTATTCTACTATGAAAATTCATACCAGGGGTAATAGTATCCCAATTATACATATCACACACCCTCTTCTAGTCATGATTCTCTATTTTATATGGTGGCACACGTGAGGTTTCATAACCAACACTTTTGTCCAGGTGAGATAGTTTCGGAAAAAGGGATGTTACATATAACATCACAAAATTTCATTGATTGAACCCATATATAAGAAATTTTCTGATATGGGTTTATATTTATCTAAAAATTGTTTGATTGATAATTTTTATTAAAAATTTATCATAAGTTAAAAATGGGGAATCATTTTAGTCCATGTCCCATATAATTAAGGTCCTTATGTTGTAATAGAGTAGTTTTTAGATAATTTAAATGGAATTATAAATTAATTTCACACTATGTAAATATCATTGAAACCTCATCTATTGAGGTTCCATTCCTCATTTTTTATATATCATACCATTATGTTTTTTAGAGTAGAGTAATCTATAAAATAATTTCACATTCCCTTAGATTGTAATTGATATCTCGGGACATATATTCACTACCTTAATCCAAAAAATGAATTTTTATATTTTTATCCACTTGATATTGTACATTATTTAAATACTCAATGAAATATTCTTAGGATTTGAACTCATTACCAAAATATTTCAAATAATTATATCAACTGAGGACATTAATAATGGTTTAACTGTGACAATATCAATCAATTCCTTAAGTAATCATTGGATATAATATGTTATAATGTATAATATCTAATTTAACATTAGGCCACTTATTCTTTCAACTATATTACAATTTATTAAATTCATTAAATAAATAATATTTCCATTTACCAAATGATTTCTAACCAAATGGGTCTAGTTGTCCATCTATATAAACCCTTTAAATGTGTTTTTCACATCCATTACTAAGGTAGAATGTTCAATAGTATATATGGTTAAAAAGGTAATTCTTAACACAAATTTTAAATGAAAAATTTTCTATATCTAGAATTTATATACCATTCATTATATTAACACTTATAAAACATATATTATCCATATATAATAATTAACACTTTTTATTACTAGTGAATAAAAATAACATCATTCCTAAAAATAATATTGAATTTATATTAAAACATATAGTCCAAACATAGTAATATTTTTATTATTATTGAACTAATCAATTAATTATAAATAGATCATATCTATAAAGTTCAAATGAATAAAATATTTCATCATTACTAATACATACATTTATGTATCCTTATATAAATTATATATTAATTTTTTGAATATAACTTCATAACAAACATGTGATTGTTAACCAATATCTAATATGCATGTGTTATTATTAGTGAATTTGATATCTATAATAATTAAATAGATATAATCAAATTCATATTAGAGAGAAGTAATCTTGACCATAAAAAAAAAACTAATAATCTAATATATAAGGAATCCTAAAATGAAATTCTCTATGCATACAATAATCAATAATGTGACTTCTCTTTTGGTGATTTCTCTATTTTATATCAAATAAATAGGGAGTTATATTTCACTTACTCCTACTAAAATTTATGTCCCCAAAAATCATGTACATTTAGTGGGTAAAATATATATTTTAATTATTATAAGTTTTATTTTTTCTTAAATCATTTAGATATATAGGTAGGTTTTCCAATTCATCATATCATTTATAAATCATTGACAGTTGGGTGAATAACTGATTTCTTAATTTATCATATGCATTATCCACACTCTATAACTCCAATCACGAAAACATATAAGGAACATAATTCATAGAGTAACCCGCCATAATTACTTCAATATCATAACTTAATCAAGTTAACATTAGCATTGAAATATGTATTTTATTAATAATAATACATGGGAAACATTAGTTTGTATGACCCACACATTTGGATGATTTATTTTTTCATATGTGATCACTTTGGAAGGAGTCCAACAAATAGTCTTTCCATTATTTTATTAGAATATCAATATTCATATAAATATTTCTCATATCATATATTTCTATTTCACCTATTAAAATTTATTTACCACATGTAATCCCTATATGTATACATGCTTATGATTAATATTGTTTTTTATTTCATTCATTTTTATTAATTAATATGTTAACAAAATGAATGTTTAAAACCTTATAAATTCAAGAGCTATTGTTTCAGGACCAATAAGGGAATAAAATTCTATTAACATATATCATTAATATTTCCTAGGAATTTTTTACAAAAAAACCATTCAATTTATTAAATTATTGTTACAAAAGTCTAAAATACCAGCAAAACCATATATGGAGTTACATATAAAAAAACCTAAATTTTTTCAAATATAAACTAATCCGGAATCTAGTGGAAATGAAAACCTAAATAAATATTATCCATAGAAAAAATGTAATGATCCACATGAATTCATATAAAAATATAATTCCTATAATATATATAAATTGTAACTCTCCACTACTACTGAAACCATCATTAAAATAAGAACATAAATCTTAGTCGAATGAAAATATAATAATTAATATCATTTATAGTAGGTAAATATTATATTTATAAAATGAATATTATAATAACTAATTTACTAAATTGAAACAAAATATCTCAATATTAATATTATGAAAACATTATATATATAAAAAGGTATTTTTTTATGATAATGACAATTTAAAAAATTTAATTTATTACAAATGAACATTAAATAATAATAATAATCGAAACCAATAATGATGTTATTAAAATTTATATAGTAATATTATAGTATATATGTCCCAGAATACTCAATTATATAAAATATAAAATTATATTACTTTAATACAAACCCCAAAAAAATGTGATTTATTTTTTTAACTATTTTTTAATGGAAGGATAATTTCTTGAAGGTCCCATTATTAGCCATGCCATCTTTTAAATAAAAACCTATTTTTGATCCTCATCCATTAACTAAATCTTTAGTTCTTATTATATTCCACCTCAATTTTTCATTAGAGAAATCTAATTTCAATAAATTATTATTGTTTTTTTATAAAAAAGATGTAATATGTTATGGAATTTATGAGGCTCTATTTTAAGATATTAAATACCCAATATTTTTCCATAAAAAAAATTCATTTTCACGAATTGATTTTAAAATATGTTTTCACTTTTAAAATATAAATTATTTTGAAGATTAATTTTCTATGTATTCATAATCACCATTACAATTATGAAAAAACTGTATTAATTTTTTAATTTATATATCTTCATCATATCAATTATTCACTCATCAAAACTGAAATACCACTAGGTAATTTTATATGATTTATCTATTGAAAAATAATAAAGGATAATTTTTAAAAACATTAAAATATTATAATTGAAGCGTAATGTAATAAAATAGAATCCAGTAAAAAGAATACCTCACTATCTTTGTTTATTTGAAGAAAAAGGTCAAATGGATTCTGATCCTCAACATTATTTAATGTTTTCCTACATCAAATTTATTCATTAGAAACTCAAATCACCAAATACATATATAGGACCTTTTCCATCGATTTTCTTATTGAACATCTTTATTAATGGAAAATGTTGAAAAAATAATTAAAGTGTGGTTATAATTTTAAATTTTATAATATTGAATGTCATTAAATATGGAATATATATATATATGATATATCTAATGTAAGACTATATTTATGTTATTAAATTTCATATGTTATGAATTTGACTTAATTTTAGAACCATTAATAAGATTATTAAAAAATATTTAAAATTATGTATATGACTTTTAAACACCTTAATAATTACTAACACATAAATACATCATAATATAATGTAACGTATTTGGATTTTAAAATTAAATTTAAATATATGGTGTTAGTATAAATTCATTCCTAATTTATTAATCATATACACCATGTTGTTGTTTCACAAAAATTAATATAAAAAACCACAGTTTATTTCCCTACATCGCATCGTAGTGTATTGGTTATTTTATATTTTAAATAATATTACAAGAAAAAATAATTACATGGATATAATTTTTTTATAATTTTAATATTTTTTAGATATATATTTTTTATATATAATAACTTATTTTTATAATTAGGTTTTTTGGTGATAATTCATCAAGAATCATGAATTATGGAGATAACAAGATATTTTAATTCAATAATATATTTATGGAATTAATTATTTTTTATTATATAACTAAAAATATATCATCATTTTATTATATGTTAGAAAAAATATTAATAAATATTCAATGTTATAATAATTTATATATATAACAAATCGAATTAATAAAATCCATAAATATGATTTTTGTTAAGATTTTTAATTTTCAACCATTCAAGGAGATCAATTTGGTTTATTTTTTATGGAATTATTTTATAAACCTTATGAAAAAATATTACACCACAACATTGAAACATTAACTATGTTTCAATATTTTTTGACAATAAAAACAATTTAGATATAATAAGTTTTATTTATAATTAATATCTTTACATCTATCATATTTACCTATTAATTTCCACTAGGCATACTTAATGTAATATGAAAAACTTTTGAAAACATTTTATGACCTCAATTTTAGAGTAATGAAAATATAAAATGAATAAAATAAAATCATTATTCTGTGAAAACAAATAAAAATTTAAATATTTTAAAATAAAAATTAAGATTAATATATTTATTCTATTACCCATGAAATAAACATCTCTATCAAATTATTATCCTAATAAATATCTCAGGAAATATTATGTGAAAAAATTAATCTTATAATGGTTTTCCCTTCTGATGATAAGATCAAGACAAACTTTTAGACGAAGTTACACATTTCACCATTGAGAATTTAAATAAACACCCCTTTACACCTAATCATATTATATTTCCTTGTAAAATAATATATATTCCATAAAAAACATTATTAATCATAAATATTCAATGTTGGTAAATTGGGATATCATTATTATATCACTCTTATAATCTATCTTGAATTTCGAATATGAAAAATGGTAAATTCAAATAATCTCTCTAGAGAAACCTAAATGGATAAGTCCACCACTTTACTACATGCATTGAATATATATATCTACCTCACTTAACATCATTATATATATCACGATCACCCATAATCATGAGATATATCAAGCACACCCACCATCAAGATCAATTCGCATGAACCGTAAAATAATTACATAATCTGGAATCATTAATTATCATCATTACATAATATAAGCTATATATTCCTATAAGAAGAATGTTTTATAATATGTAAAGATATATTCAACATAAACACCATTATGAAAGTATCATGAAAATAGAGATGTAGTGTTTTTTAGTGAAAATAAAAATCATTTAATGGAATAATAATTTCATATAATTGTTATAGTTGTCGGTAGAATATTAGATTCTTTAGAAAATAAAATAAAATAAATATTTTATTCTTTTATTCAAAATGTTCAATAAAAAATTTAAAAACACCATTTAAAAACCATTGAAATATATTAAAATGTCACATAATTTTCTCTTTATAATTAATTTATTTACATGCACACACACACACACATATATAATTTTATGAATATGGGCATGTGAGAAATTTTTTAAAAAAAAATACATATTGAAATCATTTGAAACATGGTTTTAATGTTTAATTTAGCCTTCCCTCTGGTCAGAATATACATGTTTATACTATAAAATTACGAATAGTAAATTCTGTAAATTATTCAATTAATTAAGATAATTTTTTGAGTTTATTTTTCTATTTATTTAATTTAGTATTAAGTTATGTAAAGTCGCATAATGAATAAATTTTATGACATATTTTTTGATGACATTGAACTAATTTATCAAAAATTAATTTGATATGATGACAATGGATAATGAGGAAATGTTTTAATAACATCTATAGTAATAAATAATTATTATAAGATAATTATAAATTTAAAATAAACTATAAAATATGTGTTTGAAAAATAAATTACGATACAATTAGGGAGATAGTATGTCAAATGTACACACAATTGCTGTTATCAATTTTCAATGGATAAAATATTAATAAAACAAATGATATAATATATTCATAAAAATATGATAATTTGATGATTATAATTTATATACATTAAAGCCATCATTATCCCTGAACATTAGTGGCAGTAATGTAAAATTAATTACTTTAGTTCCCAATGTGATATTCCACCGTATAGACTAATGATGTTTTCATTTCCCATCTAAAAGAGGTGGGGGATGGTAATCCATTATAAACAATATAAATAATAAAAATATCAGTATATCTAATGTAATTTCATTATTATTTCAAAATGATTTTATAGATTTAATAGAGGTATAATAATAAATTATGTGAAAGAACTCAGCTTATAACTATACCACTTCTTCATAAAACCTCTATAGGATAATTCCTAAACCCATTCTAAGATGATTTTATGAAAATAACATCACCTATTAGACTAGGTTTGGGATGCATATAAGGGATTTGGATACGTATTTAATGACATAAATGTATATTTAAATTTTTATATGAGAACATAGTGGTGTTATTTTCATAAGTTGGGGAGAGGACACAATTTGAATTTTAAAAAATAATAAAAAATATTAATTTGTCAAAAAAGAACATTTTCTTCAAAAAATGAACATTTTCTAATAATATTTTATATATGAACAAAATATAGATATAGAAAATATTTTTTTTTCAAATTTGAAGTAATTTTAACCCATTTCCCTTTATTTAAACACCTGGTAAACATGTTTTATCCTTCAATGTTGTATTTTTTTACAGTTTTCACTATTCAATATGAAAAAAATCAGTTATTAAATAATATTAATAATGATATATCCAAATATCTAATAAATTTAATCAAAATAAATTCAAAAAATTAGTATATTTTAATCTCAAACTAATCCACCAACATGAAAAGAAATATTGATTTTTAGAAATTTAAATTTTAAATAAAAAATTTACAAAATTATACTATAATATTAATTCCAATATAACTTATTGGATTATTTTTAATAAAATTAAGTAATTATATATTAAAACTAATACATAATATAATGAAATATTTTAAAGACTTGAAAAAGAAAATATTTTTTTATTAAAATTAATTATTTTACCTATTTAACAAAAATTAAAAAAATATAGAAAATTATCAAAAAATTATTCATAAAATAATTTTGAAATTATTAATTAAATAATGGGGTAATTTTTATAAATACGGAATCTATTATTTTGAAATTATTTTAATAAAAAGTATAATTCATGAAAAAAATATTTTTATGAAAAAAGTACATTTTCCATTTTTGTTGAATCATTTTCAAGTATTATAAAAACTAATAAAAACATAGAAAATATAACTAATGAATTTTTAGATTATATTATAAGGATATATATAAATATGACCTATGTTTTTACAGCCTTCCCACTATTAGAAATTGCATCCTCATAATTTTATTTACTATTTATACATGTTGGGAT
This sequence comes from Viscum album, assembly GCA_963277665.1. NCBI lineage: Eukaryota > Viridiplantae > Streptophyta > Magnoliopsida > Santalales > Viscaceae > Viscum > Viscum album. The sequence continues at coordinate 2,116,349,640 of OY728164.1, read as the reverse complement.
ATTTCTCCATCAAATAATTTCTAGATTACTTTATTCCCACATTAGTCACATTGTTTTTCATGAGAAAATTAACAAGGAGAATTATATTATTCTATAGTCCCTAGTCTTTTGGTTAATTAATATGAACAAGGTGTTCCATATATGAATTATTTTCTTCTTTCTGAATTACATGAGGTATCATGAAATAAGATTTGTCTTCCACATATTATTTTATAAAAAAACATGAAGTACATCATGTAACTAAGATAAACTCAAAATTTATGAGACTTGGTAATAAACTCATCCTATCATCTGTTTGATTTTATAATTTCTAATTATCTACGGACATAACATTCCCATTTAAAAAAAAACACAAAAATGTTTCCATGGATAAACATTACGAAATAAATAGTCTCTTAACTGAAAATAAAGATCTATCATTTTATATATATATAATTTTTTTATAGCTCTATGTTTTCCTCATGTATTGATGAATTATATTCACCTTATTAATAATTTCTTTAAATAATTATTATTCCATATACTTCCTTTCACCTACATCATCCTAAGTATCAGAATTATTTTACCATATTACATATAATGCCACAAATGTTTCAATATTTATACTAGAATGAGAATTTTTATTATATGGAAAATAAAATAATAGAAGATATTTAACCTAAATTCCATGATAATCCATTAAATTTTTTTGATGCATATCCTCCATAGTCTTAATCACATACACTTTATATCTATAGGATTAAGGATTAAAGGCTTCAATGAAATTTAATTTGGGACCAAATTACTTTTTATGTAAATTTTAGAAATTATAGGTCAATCTAGAATCACATATATATACACTAGATATATGGACTCCATGTAATATAATTATATATTGAATATAATATCAATAAATTTTATCTAAATACATAATAGCTCAAAGGTCATGAAAATGAAAATATTTTTTTAATTGTTTTGAAATTACCTTCATATTATTACAAAGATATGAATTTGGTAATCTAACTTAGAAAAAAATGTATTTATTCACCCATTTACATTATAGAATTGTAAAAGGATTAATCCTTCCCTCTATTAATATTCAGTTATCTTCAACTAGTTTAAGAGATTGAAATTTTATAGGAAAATTGACCACAATATTTTCTATTCCTTTTAAACTAAAATGTTCCTGAAGGTCTCTATATATATTTTAGCAAGATTGATGAATTGAAAATTGAGCAGTTTGAGCCCCATTGAATTTTTTCCCTAAAATAGGGGTAACATGTAAAACCTAAATTTCTTTTTTATTTTTCAAAAAACCCTATTTTCAAATATTATGTTCATAAAATTTATCATTCATAAAAATTTATATATATTTTTTGTAAATATAGGTATTAATTTTGAACATGCTTCATTAAAACAAAAAATGGATATTGTAACCACAAATAAATCAAAATAGAGGGACTTCATGTCTGCAATTTTTTAAATCAATCATCTATTGATTATTAACTAAAGGATAATGTTCTAAATATAACACATTTAGTGATACATTATCTATCCAACTCAAAGTATTATCTACACTATTTTACTTTCAAATATGGTATTGAATTATTTAGTTGCAGAATTTTATAATTTATATTCTCACACACTATATCATATTCAAATACTTTTTAGTAAATATATAATTCATTATTTTCTGATTAGTTTATATCTAATCACTTATTTCGTTTAAATAATTTCTCAAAAATTGTAAAGAATAAATTATAACCTCTAGATCATTTTCATATATAGGATAATTTGTATCAAAAGATTTTAATTGATGTGAAAAATAATAAATTATCATATCATTATGAATTAAAACACAAGACATACCCATAAATACTGCTTCATTATAGAAAAAATTTCCCCGTTAATTGTTGGAAGGGACATAAAAATATCTTTCACCAATATTTTTTCTAATTCAATGAAATGGTCTTCAAATTCTTTTGCCTAGATAGTTATAAATTATCCTCATGTTAGCTTGGTTAATGGGATATAAAAATATGAAATGTTTTCCAAGAACCATTATAAATATCCTACTAATTCAACTATACTATAAATCATAAATCATTTTTTGGTATTTTACTTTTATGTACAAATTTATTCTTAACTCGATAAAAATATATGGAATATTTATTTTAAATATGTATATGGAATGAAATTTGATGTATCCAAAAATCATATATACTATATTTTCTATATAACATACTTTTTTATGGTTTTAAGATCAATAAATTTTTGTTTTTCACGATCCAAATATCATTTAATCTAAATTTAAATATCCTCAACATGGACAACACAATCACAAACTTAACTAAATGTTCATGGAGAAATCAATTCATTATATAATGGAATAAAAGTGGAGTATTCATCAACCAAATGTAATTAATGGAAATCATAATTCCATAACTATTATGAAATGATGTCTTAGGGATGTATTCTTCTTCTCCATTTTGTATTCATACACAGGACTTTTATCAACAATTAAAAATATATATATCCTTAGATTTGATCAAATAAATAATCGATATAAGGAATATTTTGGTTATTGATAACATTGATATTATTAAATTGTCTATAATCAATGCAATTCCTCATGGAACAATCTTTCTTTTCCGGAAATAAAATATTTCCACCTTATGATTTTCAACTAGGATGAATGAAGCCTTTATTAAAAACACATAGAAATAATTATTCAATACACAATGTTTTATTTATGACATTTTATAAGGGGGTATTTTAATTTGGTTTCTAGAAGACAGACATACAATAGTAAAATCGACTTCTCAATCATGTATATTACACGAAAATATTATCATAAAGGAATATTGGTATTACATTACAACAAGAAAATCATTAATCAGAATATTTTCATTATATCTTACAGTAAGAGGTATGTTACATTGATTTCCATCTCATCATAGCTTCCCATATTCTTTATGTTTTAGTAAAGGTATGATATAATTCATATTTATAAATTTATACTAATTTTATAAATTATATTATTTGACTCTAAAATTATCTAATCATGATAAAAAAATCCTATCCATCCCCTCGATGTCATGAAATAATACAATGAGAAAGAGATTAACATTATTTATGGTAAAACCTTAAAAATTTGATAACATGAATATATTTTCAAATATTTATTTCCTTAATACCACCCCATGGTATATTTATCAAAATATTAACTTTATTTCTATCGGTGAAATTTTCAATTTTACACAGAAATTTACAAGAACCTATAGAATTTATAGAAAAAATGAAAAAACAATAGAATAGTCTAAATAAACATGTATTGTAACTATTAACCCAAAATTATATGTAACATCATATAATTTAAACACATCCTTATTCATATTGTTTTTTTTCTTTCCAATTATTCATTCTCTTACTCAAACTTGAATCTGAATAATGACCATACTCATCAAATTTAAAAATATAATGGTCCAGTCACAGCTTATATAGAAATTAAATCACTATTGTAGAATAATTAATACATTACAAAAATAGACACAAAAATACCATATTAATTTAGTGTCGTTAGAAACATGGAATCATAAACACTGGTACATAAGCGAGCTATATTATCTCCTACTAGGTTCTTTATGACTCTCACCATTCTTAGACACATAATGATTAATACAAATCATCACCACCAAGGGAAGGAAATATGAAAATGGATGATCTCATATTCTTAGTAAGGGAAAAAAATGGAGACATATAAGCATAAACAATATCATAGGTATATGATGATACAATCATAACATTAAAATATCACACCTAACATATACATGATTTTAAACATCAATACTAGAATAAAACATAAGAAGTTTATAATACATTAATCATATTGAAATAAGGAAAATAATCTATAAAATCATGACATAGGAATAAGACATGGAATTTTGGAATACATAAACATGTGATATCATTCTAGATATTTCACGATAAATTTCAAAAAATTGACTAGGCATTTCATGGGAACTGCACATACTGGGAAAGACACAACACCATCCCCCATTACATTCCATTCCTTATAATGGACCAAGTTTACCTATCATGCCATATTGGATCAAGTTTCCCCTTAATCCATCTTCATAATGACTGCACCTACTAGGTAGGACACACCACCATCCCAAGTGTCTTTCCATTCATTGTTTGGGATTGGGTTTCCCTATCTTCCCATAGTCGATCAATACTGTCAAATTGATTCCGATAATTATCTCATGAGATATAAAAAATTAACTAGATCATTGGAGGGAGATATAGGTCCAACCCATCTCATAATAAAACCATTCATACTTATTCCATAAGACAATAAAACATTTTCCATATCATGACCCATAAGAAGAGATTGGTTTTATAAAAAATATATCATAAAAAACTAAATTAAATAATTATCATTAACATTTCATAAAATCATAAACTATGGAAAAGATATAGGATTCTTATTAATTTATCAAATAATAACCAGTCAAAATAATAACGTTTCAAAATGAAACAACCTATAGAATAGAAATTGTTTTCATAAGATTAATTCCATTAAAACATACACCATTAAAGAATAAATATATACTGAACCATTTAATCCTTTACATTATGGTCATGAATAAGATCAACGGATGTCATCATAGATAAAAAATTACATGGAAATTTATTTTTAAATCATTTCTTGAGGAAAATATCATTTATTATTTCAAAATTACTTTTGAAAAATTAAATGATTTTGGAACCATATTCTTAGTAATTTCATTGAAATCATAAAAAGAAGGATTCAAATCATTTTGAAAAATATTTCCCCTAAAATCATATGAAATAACAATGATTTTTTTGGAATAAAATATAATTATAAAATATATAATGTAATATTAAAATCAATTTGAAAACATTTTTTTTGAAATCACATTGAAACCCTGAATTGAAATATTTAATTTTTTAAAAATAATATTCTTGAATACTTGTAAAAGAATATTCAAATTTTTTTGAAAACGAATTATTTGAAAATTCCTTGAAAACATATACTGATTCTTTGAAACCATTTAAAAAAAATTCAATGAAAATAAATTTAAAATATATGAAAAATATTTGAAAACATTTTCTGAAAACATGTTTTTGAGATAACATAGATTTCCAACTGAATGGAGAAATTTATTAAGAGATTCATTACTAAAATTTTCAAACTTATCATAAGTACCAAAGAGTTTAAAAATAGTATCGTTACATGGATATAAAATTATTATCTAAAGGATAATAATATTTATGGTATTCCTTTAGAAATGTATTAAAATATGTCATCCATGAAAGAATAATCATAAATAACCTCGATAAAAGATGAGATTGTCGAAATAAACCATTACCACTATAGTACTTTTGAATAAGAATAAAATTGAACTAATTACCATAAATTAAGACTAAAATATCATAAAATGAATTATATTCATTATATAAAATTTCCACAGACTTATATACACCTCATGGAAAAATTTAGTAGCATAACATGTCATGTGTCACAATGAAGGAAAATTGACACAATTTTATTACCAATTTGGTGATATTTGAATCATAAATTTCACGAAAGATACTAAATATAATTGATATTTATAAATACATAAATTTATGTAAAAGGTTCAAAGAATAAATCCATGGGTAGTATACTCCCCACATATAATAACTTTTAAGTTAACATAGATTGTGCCTCATAGAAATTAAAAGTGGGATGAGAAAACATTTAATAATTGAGTAACATTAGAATAATGGCCCCCATGAGTAAATAACATCTTATAATGATTTAAATATCATTAAATAAAGTAAATAAATTTAATAATATGTCATAAGAAAGTATATACACCACAAAAATGAACCGAGTATTGATTATGATCTGTATATCATGGAAATAAATTGTGATATGAAATCCCCTTGCCTTGTCTATTGACTCTGATAATACTCAATGAAACCTCCAGTATAACAAATGAATGTTTATTACACATATTTTAAAGAACTAAATTTTCATATATTATACCATATATGGTTTTATTATTATTTTATATTACCCTCTATTTTCTCAATTTCAGGCTATGGTTACGCTTCGAGTAATATTTTCATGGTTTTCCTTGTACGGGTTAATTTGTAATATATTTGTTCAATATAAATATATCATGTTTTAAATAATGTTAAAAATTGTATAAATATAATTTATATTCAGTTTATTTTTATTTAAATAATTTATACAATATATAAGTATGAAATGTAATACACTATTCATGGATATGGAAGGTCGTACGTATGCATGAACGATGATTCTGTTTTTTCATAATATTGAAAGAGAGAAAAAAACTGAAAAATATTTATATATATATATATTATAATAAAAATATCTTTATTATTTCATATATATCATATATGTTTAATAAAAACACCCTTAATACATTTAATGTAATTTGTGAGTGAATCACATCGCTTTGATCAAGCGGTAGTCCACATATCCTTAAAATGAAATTATCATATTTACACAAAATAAAAACTATAAAGACTTGTGTTGTAAAATAAGTAAAAAATATTATAGACATAATATGTATCATATATATAATATATAAATATATTTTCCATCATAATTTGGAACTACTAATGGTGGTAATGGAAAAACAAACAATCACCATTTTGTGGGGCGATAGTTCGCCGTACACATTAACAGTATGATTGTTACCCATTAGATGGAAGTGTGAATAGTATAGATCAATACCATATCAAAAAAATAAGTATATTTAAGATAAATTTTTGTTTTATAGTTATTTAATAATAATAAATTAAGGGGGGGGGGGATAAATAATTAAATTAGAAGAGCATGAGGGAAGTCATTACCTCTTAATCAGGTAACACTATTTAGTTTACACCAAATAGCTACCATTGGTGGATTTATTCCAAAATTTAGGCTTCAAGGATGACGGTAGGGATTCTAGAAAGTTAATTTTTTATATCATGGAAGAAACTATATGGTTTTATAGGTTTGAATAATGGGGATAATGTTTGTTTTTTATGATGGAGGAAGAGTGGAACACTTTTAAATACCAAAATGTATTCATTAATGGAAGGTATCACATACATTTTATTACTCAAAATTTGAAAAAAATTGTTTAAAGGGGAATAATTGTCAATAGAATCCTTTAACAAATGAAAGTATGTTAATTCCAATATTTTTGTTCATTAACGTCTATGCTTCCCTAGTTTTATAATTTTTGTTTTTATTAAAGAATACAATTTTACAATATATGTAATTTAAACCTTAGGAATAAAATAAATAATGATTTATTATAAAATATGGAGAAACATAATTATTATTATGATATATGTTATTTTAAAATAAAAAATCCTACATGTTTTGTAAATTAATTTTAAAACCAATTTATTTGACAGGGTAAAAAACTTCTTAAACTCGGACTGTGCTAAAAAAGTATTTAGAATGAATGGGTCAACACGTTAACTATAAAATAACATTTGGTCCATTAGTAGAAAAAATTTATTATTTATTAACATGTAAAATTTACTTGAATTAATATAGTACGTTTCTTAATTTTAAATCATATAATAAAAAATCAGTTATTATGAAATAACATTAATGTCAATTTTGATATTATTTATTAAATTTATTTTGAAAATATCAAAAATATAATGGAATAAAAATATATCTGGACTACAAATATTTAATATGAATTATTTTACTAAATAATAATCAATCATAATAATAAAATTAAATTACATCACTTACATACACATGGTAACATTTACTATTATTAAGTATTAAACAAAATAATAATTACGTTTCGGTTTCATAATATTTTCAAATAACTAATTCATCATGAAAATTTAATCATAAATTTTTATAAAAAAAACCCATTTATATTTTAAAAAATATTGATAGTAGGAAATATGATGTTTTTTTACATATCTCAATATTTTGTAAATGTTAAAGGTAAGGGATGTTCCCCTTTTTATTTTTCATTACATAACCTTTAATATAGGTAAATTATTTTTAATAATATTCCAATAACCCATAATTTTCTAACCAAGAGGTTGTGTGGTCAAAAAATTATCAGAAAATGGCTTATAGAAATATATCCAGGTCATTTTGGCCCATAATATTAATGTTTAGTCCCTTATTAAGCATAATTTTACCTTGACCACCATAATGAATTTTAATCTATTTCACAAATTTTTATTGGTATAAAATTAGTATTATTTTACTATATAGGAAATATTATATTGATTATAACTACATATTTCCATTTTTCAAAACTAAAATCACATATGTGCGAAAAGTATGATTAATGATAATCTCATTAGCATGGTGAGAAAGAGGGGTTTTAAAGTAAAAAATTCAAATGTTTAATAAGTCTTTATATCTAATTTTAACATATAAATAATTATAATTAAATAAATTGGATTAATATATTAATTAATTATCTATTATGACTTTATAAACGAATTTAAAATTTAATTAATCCTTAATATGTATTTAAATGAAAAGGTCAATTTTAACTAAAATTCAGTATTCGTTACTATTAATAAAAAATGATTCATGTCATACAGATAAAAATAATTAAACATATCCTAATTTAGAAATTTAGATATCAAAAATTTTGTTTATTTTTAATAATTAAATTCATAATAATGTGAAAATTTTGTTCTAAAATAGGTTTTCCATTAGAAGACGATAAACATTGACTATGTGTGTAATGTAAGCTGAATAAGTGTTGCATGTACTGAAAGATAATATTAATTTATGAGGAATTGAAATATCAACCTAGATTTCTGTGTAACAAAAGTAATATTTTTTTTGAATTTATATAAAGAATATACTATATAAAGTATTATGTGAAATTCAATATATCATATTGAGTAATTTAATTTGAAAAAAATCGACAAAATATCGATGTGTTTTATTGTTTCCCCCCAAAAATGTATTTCACCCCTAATAATTTTTAGGTTAAAAATAGAATAATACATGATATTTACATTAATAGAAACCCACATATTAAAAACCAACATGAAAACTTTCATTAAACAAATAGTGTTAGAACTAAAAAGGATACCCATAATAACTCATTACTAGCTTCTCACATAGTAGAAATAAGTGGTAAGTGAAAACATAGACATGGAAGAGAAATATAACCATCATGTTGTGATATAGTTTGATAGATATAGTGGTTATGAAAATTTAGTAATCTCAAATACATAAATCTATGTGGACCTAAGGGATCGTCCGATTCATTAGAAATAAAGGTACCAGAATAACATTTTTGGTTTCATGATCTTTATCCTATAGTAAATTAATTTTAATGAAAATATATAATTACATGATTTTAGTGAAAAATAGCCATTTTCGATGATCAAATTCTACTTCATCATTCATTTCATAGAATGAGGGGGAATTTTTAATTCATGATGCAGTAAAACATTAGGATATCCATGATAAGTCATCACATCTATATTTAGCTACCATCAACATAATGTGGTTTGAATAGGTTATCCAATATACATGAATCCTCATGTGGTGAGATAACAATTTAATCTCACAATGTTCATTGAAATTTTAATTCAAACATTCCATAATAGGTTAAAAATATACCATTTCCAAAAGATAAAAATCCAAAACAATAGAAAAACTGTCATGAAATTAGATTATCATTGATCCCTCATTTATCATAATGTGCATCATGTATGTCAAATTCCAAACCTGTGAATAACCTCATCGTTAATCCTCTTGGAACATGGTAATTATCTAAATTACTATAAATAAATTTCGATAACATGAAATTTTCCTTTTTCAAAAGTATACTAGATATATTCAATTAATTCATGAAGTGGTAAACATCATCCATGATGACATAGAACAATTTTTCAAAATATCAGTAATCAGATCTAGGTTAATCAGTTCTATACAGTTTACTTTATCCCAATTAATCATTTCCTTATCAACGAAAAAACCATTTTTCTAAAAATCATGATCACATTATGGTTACCTTTAATTAATAAAAATATCATTTTTATAAGTCATATTCGCCAATTAACATATCATTTTTAATCCTTAAAAAATAAAATATAGAAAATAATTTTCCGGATTCAGTTAAATCAATATTTGAATTCTAAATCATAAATAAATATTTAATCCAACATTAATACGAAAACATTAATCAAGATTCATTAATATATTAATTAATTCCTCTTATATAAAATATTAATTAAGAATCATGTCTTAAGGATCCTCATCCCCAATCTAATTATTCTTCTTACATTTAATGTAAGAAACACTGGAAGAAAATTCCATACCATTGACATGTCATTCACAATCTCATTATCTTCGATGGTATGACCAATATTCATTCCAAATTCCTAATTATATTCATGATATTTATATGTAAGAAATCTATTTTCATAAATACCATACTTTCCGCGTCTACAACATTCATTGTTAACCATGTTACATTGACTAAAACTTGAAATCGTAGTGGGAGAAACATTTCTCATAATGGAAAATCACATAATCCTAAAAAAACATATAGGATGTATAAATAATGGATCCTACCTCTATAATCTATAAAAAATAAGGTTTATCATAGTTTATTCATAGTAAGTTTTAACAAAAAACCTTCATTATAGTTCATAATTAATTTGTGCATTCCCAAATCATATGTCCTAGGAGTGTCCAAAAAGGTGTGCAGCAAGGCCTGCTGTCAAGTACAAGGTTATGCCGAGTTAGGCATGACACGCCTTGTCGGTGTTTTTACACCAATGAACTATGTGCTAGATCCACATCCACATGTATTATCCAGATATGGATGTCTTTTTAGGAATCCACCCGCTATATCCTTTATAGAAATTTTATTAAATTTTCATTACTTATCCTTGTACTTATCCTAAGATACATCCATATACATAAACATTAAAATATACATATGGATGTCATTAAAAGATTCTTATGCTAGTTTCCAAATGTTGACTAATCCTTTACTCCGATACCAACTATAATGACACAATATTATTGTACATAGAAGTTACATTACTTTTTCAGAATACATGATAAATTAAAAAAAATAGATTCTCAAAAACCATGTTACTATAATGACTTTGGAAATATGAAAACAAAAAATTAGAACATAAGAGATCTACCTTATATCCCACTAAGTTCTTCATAACTATAACCCTTAAATTTTTTTTATTAAATATGTATCTTCATAACCTAGGGAAGGAAAAAAAGGGCAATCTGAAATTCTATGTAAGGGTAAATAATGGAGACATGGAAGCATAAACAACACTATAGGTGTATGAGAATGTTATCATAATATTATAAGATAATACTATGGATATCAATGTTCATACAAATGAATAATAGCATAAATATTGGATGCTCATAATACATGAATCTTATGGAAATAAAGAAATCCATGGAATCATAGCATCATAATAAGAAATTTATATATGCCATAAATAAACATGTTAAATCATTTCATATATGTCATTCCACATTTGTAGAACAAATAAAGGCACTTAATGGGAACTATACCTATTGGGTGGGACACACTATCATCCCCAATCACAGTCATTTCTTGGTAAGGGATTGACTTTTCCCATCTTCCAAAAGTAGATCAGATTTCCCAATCTTCCATATTAAGGGCGAATACACCTTCTGATCAAGAATCACCACCATCCCTACTCATATTACATTCATTATAGGGGATCGGGTTTCCCCATATTTATAGAGTGGATCATGCCAGTTGTCATGATTCCCATCATTATGTGATGAGATATAAATCCTTACCCAATACATTATAGGGAGATATATGTCCAAATCCTCTCATAAAAAAATCTATTATACATGTTCCATAAAAAAATAAAACATTTATCGTATCACAACCAAAAAAAAGATATGGGTTTTATAAACATCTCGTCATAACCCATGAAATGAAGTGGGTATTAGTAACATTTACACATAGAATAAAATATGGAAAATAGATATGTTTCATAATAATTCGATCAAAGCATAACCCATTAAAATATGAAGGATTAAAAAGGATAAAAAATGTGGAATTGAAATGGGTGTGATAAGAATCATTATATCAAAACATAAGCCATTAAAATGGAATATGAAAAGAAGATTGGGATCATTTTATAGAATGGTATGAGTAACATAAAATGATGTCATATTATATGGAAAATAAAATAGAAATATATTTTGAAAAAATTTATTTAGGAAAATATCCTTTCTTCATTGAATAGTATTTTTAAAACAAAAAACCTTTAGAAATCCATTTTATTTGAAAATATGTTGAAAATAATGAATGAAGGATTCAAATAATTTTTAAAACTATAACTATTGAAAACATATAAAATAATCATGTATTTTTTTTGAAAACCTTTTCCATTAAGGAATATAAAATAATCATGAAAACATTTTGAAACTATTTTCATTGAAATCAAATTGAAATCTTATAATGAAATCAGAAAAAAGTTTTTAAAATCAGTTTCATTTAAAACATGTAAAATAATCCATATTTTTTTTGAAAATTATTTCATTGAAAGTACTTTAAAAAGATGAATAAAATTATTGAAAACCATTTTAAAACCATTTTCATTGAATATACATTTAAAACATTTGAATAATTCTTAAGACATTTCTCAAAAATGTTTTTTTTCAAAGAACATGGATTTTTTACGGAAAGGAGAAATAAAGATATATTTTCATAAAAAAATTCGTAATTATTTTCTATTACAAATATTGAAAAAATGGTTCCAATAATTTTATATAGAATTAATATCCTTAGGATATTAAAATTCATTGGACATATTGATAGATTGATCATAATATTTTCGTAATGGAAGCATAATCATAAACAATCTCGATAAATGAAGACATTGTGGAAATACAACATTAAGCACTTTGGTAACAATGAATCATAATAAAATGAAAATAATAAAATTATATGAGAAATTAAATATCACCAAATGAAGGATATATAATATATAACATTTTAAAATGAGTATACACATCACATTTAAAAATATGGGTGAAAAACATGGAATGCTTATCAATGACATAAAATTGAGAGAAAACATCTTCGGAAATTTGGAAACTTTTGAAACATAAAACACATAAGAAATTAAAGAAAATTGATTTTTATATAACCATTAAGATTTTTTAAAATGATCATAGAAAACATAAAAGGGTAGTTTACTCACCACTTACAATAAATAATATGTGAATATGGAATGTGGCTCAATGAAATTAAAAGTGAGATGAGAAAACCCTCAATACTAGAGTAAAATTGGATTAATAATCCTCAATAGTGAATATAGTCATCTAAATCATTTAATATCATAAAATTAATGAAATAAACTTTTTATAATTTTATATTGATGTATATACCCCACTCAAAATATGTGAGTTGTTATTATGACCTGTATCTCACAAAAAAAGTGAGATAAGATCCTCTTACCTTGTGACTTGAATCTAATTGCAGTCAATAAAACTCCTGTACAATAAATTTATGTTTATAATTAATATTTTAAATAATCATAGACTTATATATAATACCATATATTTTTTTTAATATGACATTAAATTACCCTCTTGTTAACAATTTCATGTTAATGTTATGTGTCAATTAATATTTTTGTTATTTTGTTGTTGTTTCATATATTGTAATGTCATTGGAAATTATACACATATAAATATTTATAAAATATAAAACAAGATATAAATATCATTTATATTAATTATATTTGTTTTAAAAAAATTAATATAATATAATATTAGGAAATGTAATACATCGTTCATAGAGATGGTAGGTCGTACGTACCCATGAACGTTGTTTGCATTTTATTTTCATTTTTAAATAATGGAAGGAAATGAAGTATATATTAATAAGTATATAATATAATTAAATTTGAATTATTTCTTCATATATATATTATATTTCCACTAAATAGACCATTAATACATTCCATGTATGTGTGACTGAATTACGTAACTATAAGGGGGCGATAGTCAACACATCCTCAAATGAAATTATTATATTTACAAAATATATATACTATAAATATATTTTTTTTAAAAAAATTAAATATTTTAGAAAAAATATGTATCATATATATCATATATATAAATTTTAAACTTTATAATTCCCAACCATGAAATGTTGTAAAGGAAAAATGAACAATCGTCATTTTGTGAGGAAGTAGTTCACCATACACATAAACATTGGGTTCATTATCCATTAGATGGAAGTCCGTGTAAGTGTAGGTTAAACCCAGAGAATGGAAACATCTCAGTATTGTGGGGATACTATTGTTACTATATAATCATGTAATAATAATAAATTATGAGGTGGAGAAGTAAATAAATTAGAAGATCTTAAGGGAAGACATTACCGCTTAGTCAGGTATCTCCATTATGTTTTCACCAAATTTATTCCTTATGAGGAATTCAACCCAAATTAAACATAAAAATACAAAGTTTGGTATGTTGGGGAGGGAATTTGGTATATTATTATCGATACTAAGTGGTTTTAGTTGTTTTAAAAGGAAGAAGTGTGTTTTTTATAGTGGGGGATGAGTGACACTATTGTAAATATGAAAAGTTATTCATTAATCAGAAGTCTCCTTTATGTAATGTTACTAAAACTTTAAAAATAATTTTTTACAGGTGAATTATGGTTTATATTAACCTCCAACACATGAAAATATGAACAATTTAAAATTTTGTTTCCTTAACTTTTAAGCTTACCCAATATTTCCATTTGTGTTTTTATTAAAGATTCCATTTTTATAACCTATGTAATTTCACCATTAAGACTAAAAAGGAGTAATATTTATTATAAAATATTGATCCACTAACTTATTAATATTAGAAATTATTTTTAATATAAAAATACAATGTGTTTTGGAAATTAATTTTAAAACAATCACATGTGACATGCTAAAACATTTCTTAAACCGGATAATGCTAACAATGTTTTTTAGAATCAATTGTACAATATGTTAATTATGAAAGAACTTTTGGTCAATCAGTAGAATGTATATAATTTTTAATAAAATTTTAAAATCACTTTTTATAATATAATATTTTTATTAAAATGTATAATTTAATAAAATATTATTTATTTTAAAATAAGAATAATGTGAAGTTTGAAATTATTTTTTTACATAAAAATTTAGAATATAAAAATAATATTTGAATTAAAATATATTATAATTACATCTATTTAACTTGATATATTGATCTAAAAAATTAAATGCGATAAATCAATCAATTTACTCCACTTTTAATTTTTAGAGTATCATTTATTTTAGTTTATTATTATCTAAATAAACAATACATGGGTGTTTCTTAAAAATTTTATTTAACTAAATGATCTATCAAAAAGTCTGAAATTTGTTCTAAAAAAATAACTTATTTATATTTTCCAAGGATATGTATAACAAAAAATATTATGTTTTGTAAATATTCCAATGTTTTATAAAGGCTAATGTTAAGAAAAGTTAACCTTTTCTCTTTTTCCTCAGTAAAAAATTTATATAGGGAACCTCCTTTTAATAATATCCAAATATCCTTTAAAATTTGAACCATTATGGTATTTCATCTAAATATTGGAATAAAATATCTTTTAACTTGTGTAAAATTAATTTTTCACTTAATATTATATTTTAGTCCCTTATTAAGAAAACAATTACCATAATCATCAAAATTAATTTTATTCACATTCACTAATCTATTTGTTCAACGATTATGGTGATTTTTTATAATGTAAATATTATTTTTACTAAAATTAGGTATCAAAATTTTTAAAAATAAAAATCACATAATATTGTAAATTATATTTAATTTGAATCCTATAGACGTGGTATAAATTTATGTCTTTAAAGTAAAAATGTTCAAAAGTTCAATTAGTGTTTACAAAAAATTTAAATATAATAATTATTATAATCTTCCCAATTTGATTAATATATCAATTATTTATCAATTATTTATTTTTAGACCAATTAGAAATATAATTTAACATTAATAAGTTTTTAAATAGAAAGAAGAGTTTTAACTAAAATTTAGTATTTATGACTATTAATCAGATAAATGATTTTTCTTGAAAAAATCACAAAAATTATTCCTATTAAAATTTAAAATTTTTTATTTCAATAATGATTTTTATTTTTAAAACAAAATCCATAAAATTGAAAAAAATTGGTTTTAAAATAGGTTCTTAATTAAAAGGTTATAAAACTAATCCATTAATATAACAAAAGATAACTCACTATTGAATGTAACACAATCTAATCTATTTGTTGTTTATAGTGAATGATTTAATTGGTTTTTGGAATAACAAAAGTAAAACCAATTCTTATATCATGTATATAATGAATATATTATATAAAGTTATGTGTGAAATGAAATATATTAGAAAGATTAATTTAATTTTAGAAACAAATTTCAAAAAATATCGTGCTTTCAGAAAAATACATGACTCAAGACTTTTCAAAAAAATTCATATCAATACTAATATATTTTTACTTTTATTATCAATTCATATTCCAAAAAATTACACATTGTAATAACTTCATAGAATTCAATATAATTTCCATAGGGTGCAGTTTACCATATATATCACATATTAAAATCTTGTTTTTCTTACCTTAAAATTTCTTGGATGTATTCATCGCATTTTATCCCCACCAAGATATCATTTTCACCTTTTTAATAGAATACATAGTCATTATAAATTTATATATATATATATATATATAAATTTCTTGTAAAATAATGATTTTTTTCATAAAATTTAAATTTATGAGAGGATAATGGTTTTCTATACCGTGGATTTAATTATGAGTAAAATTGATTAATTTTATTATCAAGATCAAATTTAAAATTTGGGGGAATAACTTGTGAATTGGGTGATATTTTATTCATATGTGTAAATTTAACCTTCCAATTTTAAACTTTACTGAAATAATTAATTTTCCATCCTCACTTAGACAATTGTGGGAAAAAACTTCTCATGGAACAAAATTCATAATTGTATGTAATTTCATTCAATCAACATATTTTATTTCCTTATTATTATTAATCATTAATGACTGTTGATTCTATTAAAATTAGAATTTTTAAAATTAAATATTTTCCTTTTCATTCTATAAACAAATCATCACAGTAAATATATTATCTATAGCATTAATTCAACCATGAGATGATCCTGTGTTAGAGGATCTAATGAATGCTAGTGTGAACAATTTCATTAAATTTCCCATCAAAAAATGTTACACTATTTTAGAATTTGTTACCCAATATATTTGATTCCAATAAAATTTATAAATGCTTCAAACAATAAATTATAGTAATAAACTACTCAATTAAAATTCCAACTATTGTAGGTTTCTTATTTGTAGGGATTTCATCCTTATGGTTATTTTTTACTTCATATTCCATGTTTACTCTCTAAAAAAACATTATATATATATATATATTTGAAATGAATATTCTTAGAGATATAAATAAACTAAATCATGATATCCATAAACTATAATTTAATAAGGATCTTTTCCTACATTATTTTAACCATCAATTTTACCAAAGCATTACATATAATTACAATAATAAAGACCCAACCATTACCAATCTATAATAATGATTATTTAGAAAAGAATTAATTTTCATTCATTCCATGTGATTTTATGAGTTTTAGTGATATATATATTTTTTCATCACAATTATAAAATAAAACATTCCATCATAGAGTGTGATCTTCCACTCAGTATGTATTTTTCCACAATAAAAAACCATTAACATATAAAAATTTCTATTCTCATGAAATATATTCCATATTTAAATCTTGACATAATCCTTGTCCCTCCTCAAAATTAAATTCCAATGAAAAACATTTGAAAAAAATTTAAGATTAAATCTCATTAAGTTACATATAAAAAGAAATAAAGAAAAATTTTATTCTTTAAATATCAATTATAAATTTTACATTTTAAAAATAATTTTTTTAATATTTATATTATTATACATGAAAATAATACCTAAAATATACCCTAATACATTTTGACATAAAAATTACTGGAAAAAACAAATATCATAAATGCTTCATTTCAATCAAAAAAATATCATGAAAATGGGATCACAATGTTACAAATTTCCCCCTTGAGAAGTAGAAAAATCATTACATTAACCTTTAGAAAATTATATTACCTAGTGAAATTATAATATTTCCTTAAAAACTCAAATAAATAATAGATAAATCATGTAAGTAACATGGGGTATAATTCTGAAATAAATCAAACATTCAATTTTAAAATATAGAATGGACAACCTAGTAAATTCTAATAATCACTTATGAGAAGACTAAATGGTTAATCCCAAATATTTTCCCAATTCATTGAAGATATATATTCGGATCACCAAACATTATGAGATATATCATGCATATACATCATTATAAGCTATATCATTTTAATCCATAATTATAAACAATTATAATTCACCATAAGATATTCATATGATAATAAATAATGAATTTTCATGATTACACTAAGAAAAATTCTTTCCATCGATAAAAAAATTTCTCAACATAAATCTATCCATTCCAATTATATCATTAATTGAAAATAGTATAAACATAATAAATAATAGTTTTTGATTATATAAGACATGGAATCATCTAATGGAATTGAAACAAAAAAGAATGACTATGTTGGTGGAAAAACCCAGAGAGTTCATACATGTAAAAACATATAATTCATTAATGATATTTGTCTTGATAATAATTATAAAGTAGGTAACAAAATAAATTTTAAAAACCACTGAAAAAAGTCAATAGAGACATAAAATTTATTTATGTTCATAAAAATAATAATATATAATAATTTTATGAATATGGATAGGGGGATTATGATTTAGATAATAAATATTGAAAACATTTAAAACAAGGTTTTTATGGTAACGACTCCCTTTCCACTAGTCTGAGTCATCATGTATTTTCATTGTTATCCAATATAATATAAATATGTTAATTATTCACATTAAAAAGTAGCATTTTTAGGTTTATTATATAGTATATTTTATTTATTACCATGTTTTATATAACTTATTAACCAATAATGATGACATCATATATTTTGATGATATTCATCTCGTATGTACAAAATGACACTGTTATTTTCAATATAGTAAATATTGTCATGATTCCATTATCCTGATAATAATAATCATTAAAAAAATTATTTTTATATAATAACTATACTTTTTATATAAATATAGACATATTTTTATTAAATTTTTTTATTATAATACAATTATTAAGAGAATATCTAATTCAAACGAATGAGTAACATTTTAATTTTAAAAATATCATGATTTAAATATGTTAAGTAGAATTTTATATATTCAAAATTATTATTATATGATAATTTTCATATTATTTCATAAAATACAGTTATATATTCTTGTAATGGGACACATTAATGAAAAACGAATCACATCTCTTCATGGATGTGATAATCCACAAATATATGTGCATGAAATTATCATTTTAAAATGAATGGAAAGGAAATAAAATAGACATTATAACACCTATTTATAATTTGAAATATTTTTTGATCATTATATATATTCATTAAATTGATCATTGTATTCTTCTATTAGTGGTTTTGATAAAAAATGTATCACATTAGTTTGTGAGGAGGTAGTCCATTGTACAAACAC
Organism: Viscum album; assembly: GCA_963277665.1. Taxonomy (NCBI): domain Eukaryota; kingdom Viridiplantae; phylum Streptophyta; class Magnoliopsida; order Santalales; family Viscaceae; genus Viscum; species Viscum album. Next base: position 2,116,329,875 of record OY728164.1, on the reverse strand, counting down.
AAAAGTATTAATTTCCCATTTCATTATAGAAGGATAAAGATATTAGTTATCCCATTATTATAAAAACATATTACTATTTGGGAAGTATTTTTATATTATATCATCATGGTCGAAAATATTTGGTGGATTTAGAATATAGAATGTAGTTAAATTTCTATGTATAAAACAAGACATCTTGTTCAGAAAAACTCCTTTTGTTTAAACTTATACCCTTTATAGGTTAATTTCATAATAATACCAAGGCCTATAATAAGATGAGAGGGAGTTAAGGAAGGTTTTTTAGTTGATATTTTATGTTCCATGGATCTACAAACAACTGAGAGGCGGAGGGGGTTGAATCAGTTGCTTAGTTTTTAAATGGTTCAAAAAATTTAGAAAATTAACCCCAGCAACCTGTTATGATTTATATCATTATAATTTTTTTTTAAATATTAAGGTATGAAAAATATATAAATAATGAAAGGCATAAAATATTTACATGGTCTGGACTTAGTGTGGGAACCTATATATTTTCCACAACCCCTTCTGTGGGATTATGGAAAAAAACTATTTTGAAGAAGTGAATAAAATTTTTTCAACTCCCATTATACCAAATCAATATTCTAATAGGAATGTTTATACTGACTCCCATCAGTTTAAAATTTTATCTATTAAAAAAATTAATCTAATAAAAATAATAATAATTTTTTTCAAACTAATCCAAAAATGATAATTCTGAATCCACAGTTTGATTTTGATTGATCTGGTTCTCTCAATCTGATGATGCTGGATTCTGATTTTCTCAACACAATGATGCTGTATTTTAGAACTGATTTCATTAAATACAATGATGCTAGATTCTAGATCTGATTTTATTCAATATAAGTATGATGTATTGAAGATCTGATTTCATTCAATACAATGATACTAAATCTTAATCTATAAAAACTCAAAGTCTTCTAGAATGCTCAAAGGTATTTTCCTTCAATAAAATGAAAAATTTAAATTCAAGTCTTCAACCCACAACCTTTAGCATGTATGTAAAAATATGTAAATGACATAATGATATAAGAACATATTTATACTCAACTTGGAAATATCAAAATGTTGAAAATATCTCACATTTAAAGCATCAATTTTTACTACTTCAATTCTCATTTGATTTCTCCATGATTTACCAAAATTGAATTTCATGTTTACCTATTCATCTTTGCTTCGTAATCATATATTGTTAATGTTTTTTCAATCTTTTTTTAATACAAAAAATTTCAATATCATCTCATTTTGATTTTTTCAATCTCAATGCAATATGGTATTTTCCAAACACATCTCATTAAAATCTTTTTCAATATTCCTAGATACGATTGTAAGTATCCATTAATTTTTCCATATAGTTCTAATCAATATAGGTACAATAATTTTATAAGTGTCTAATGGAAAAATGAAATCCACAATAAATAATCTCCATATCATTCTCTCATTATGAATTTATCTCAAAAAAATGTTGGATCCTATTGCTACAGAATTACAATGCAATTTTCTAGATATTATTTTTGCAGGATTCTATTTCCAATTTTCTGGATCTGATTTTTTCATGATTATAGTGCCGATTCTCTAGGTACGATTTTTGATATATTATTGTATCGATTTTCAGGAATAGATTTTCCCAGATTCTGGTATAGATTTTCTGGATCTTATTTTTGGATGATTCTAGTGTCAATATTTTTGATCCTATTTTTTTGTAGGATTCTGTCACTGATCATTCTCAATGCAATGTGAATCCCATTATGATGGAATTCTTATTATGATAAAATTCGAAATTTCTTCATACTTCTCCACAATTTCTTCAAAGGATTTTATCATGAGAGTTTTCTTTATTTTTGAGAACTTCATGATTAGAAAATAATTTTCAGATTTCATTTCATAATGTATGAAATCATTCAATATCTTGATTTCATATTCATCATTAATAAAACTTTAGAAACATCACTCATTCTCTAATTACAGAAAAGAGTAATCATCCAGGAAAAAAAAATTATGAATCCAATTTTTTGTATCTGATTCCTAAAAAAATCATATAAGAAAAAGGATAGTTGTCAAGAAATACCAAAACGTTTATAAAAAACTTATCACAAAGGTACTTAAATATCCCCCTTTGTATTTTTTTACAACCCATATTGACAAATTTTCAAACTCTCAAAATTTTACACAACTCAATTTTTCTAAAAAAACTCATGTTTATAAATTTAATCAAAACATTGACATTTATAAAAACTAGTTTTTTAACACCACACTTATTCCTTTTTATAATTTTCTTCTTATCTCACTTTTATTTCTCTCTCACCCCATTTTATGATAACCACAACTACATATTAATAAAATAAATATATGTAAAAACTTCTTACTAAGTATATTTTTTTTACATTATATCCACATTGTAATCATAATCCATAACACGATGTGTGTTATTACATATGATTTTTAAGAATAAATATGAAGATTTTGAATATGAAGATACTACCTCAACTCCACAATCCTTTCATTCAACATTACTATTATAAAGATATCATCAATTAGATACTTTTTTTGAATGTATCCTAGAAACAAATCTCCAGTAGAAAATTTCTCTATTATAAAGTAAAACTTTATATCAATGTGTTTTGATCTTGAATGTGAGATATCAATTTCACAATGATTATCACAATGTTTCTTCAATTTTTTAGAAACAATAACATTCAAATATCCCAACTAAACCTTCATCCAAGATATTTTAGTAAAATCCAGAGTAGCTGTAATATAATTGGATCGACTTGTGCTCAATGTTACTGATCCTTCTTTTCTTACTATTAAAACTCACACAACATTCACCCTTGAAAAATGTTCCTCCATAGGTTGGTTTTAAATCATTATTATAACCATCCCAATCAACATTAGTATAACTATGATACATTATATGAATTTTTATTGTATAACAACCCATGTGAAGTTGTTCCTTTGAAATATCTCATAATTGTTTTTTTTGGCGAACATATGTGAATATTTTGGATTACATTGACACCTAGAACACAAAGTAACAAGATACTTAAACTAATTATGGCTCCACATTTTATATAACTGATATATGAATTTCTAATATCAACTCTCTTCTAGTCTAAAATGAATCTTTCTTATTCCCAATTATTTTTTTTTGATTCAACATGTTTTCATATGGTAGGAAATTTAAATGTTTCATTCCAAGATTAAATTTCTTTTCACATGACTCATCTGAATCTTGATTAGAATGTTTTGAATTACATTTACTATCTTTGGAAATCACTAATATATCCCACTTAGCAGTCTCAACAACCATTGTTATGGAACATCGATTTTCAATTACCTTTACATCATATAAGTCCACCATCATTTCAAAATATTTGTTCCAGTTTTTTGATGTTATATCATTTGGTAAATAACCCATGAAAATTACTTCCTCATATTTCTCATCAGCCATTCTAATATCCAGATTTTGATTTTTAGAAAACATGGACTTCAAAAAATGTTGAATTATTTCAATGATAATTTTTTGTGATACCAAATTTTATTATAATTCATGTTTGTTTCCTGTCTCAACAAACATCTATTTTAATTTTGTACAATAGCACTAACAAATTCCCTCCAATATAAATTTTATGGATTGTATTCTTCTAACTTACTTCATCCCATTTCTGCCAAGATTGTATTCATTCACTCTGCTGCTCCATTTTATTGTGGAGTATATGAAGAAAATACTAATTATTGATACCATGCTTTCTCAAATAAGAATAAAATGTATTATTTGTGAATTCAGTACCATTATTTGTTCTCAGATTCTTGATGGACACCCCCAATTATTTCTCAAAATCATTTTTGATAAATTTGAATATTTCAGTAGCCTCTAACTTTTGCTTCATGAACATGATGTTTTTCATTTGAGTGAAATCGTTAATATAAGTGATAAATTATAAATATTATTATTTTTGATTGATGTCTCATAATCCCACAAACATCAAAATGAATAATCTCAAGTGGTCTGGTAGATTGAATCTAAATTCTTTTATGACTTTTGTTAGTCATCTTTCATTTTTATCAAGAAATATAAATATCTTCAAATCCTTTTTTCAATTATAAAAAATTTCAGACATAATAAAATTTAGAATTTTTTTTATACTTTTCTAACCAAGATTACCATGTATTTTGTGACACATTTTATTTTTATCATCCGCACTTAAGTAATAAGAGTTATTGAGTTATCCTATTTAAAATATATTCCCACTAGTCCTTTCCAATTTTATAATATCTTCTATATATTTCACAATTTTAATAATATAGGAATCCATTCTAAAAATTACTTCTTTTCCATCACCACAATGCTTACTTACATTGATAAGGTTATGTTTTATCCCATAAATAATTAAAACAGCCTTTGATTTCTTCTTTTCTTCTTCATTATCTTCCATTCTGATTCCACTAATTTTTATGGAACTATCATTACCAAATTAAAGGGCTCCTCACTCATGAACTTTAACATTTTTTAAAATTTTTATATCACATTTCATTGTGATGAACAACCACTATCAAGAATCCATGTTTTGTTCCTCTTAATTTATTTCAAATTTGTCTCAACAAAAAAAAGAACTTTCATCCATTTTATTCTTTTTAGCTCCGTTTTCGGTTTTTTTATATGGAATTTTGTCCAGAAGGAGTTTCATACATCATCCGACATGATTAACTAACCTACCACATCTTCCACAAAATTCTTCTTGAAATTAAAATTGATTCATTGTTATAATGTATCTGATATCTTGTGAATTCACCTTTCCAACTATCTATGAGTTAGGAGAGTTTCTAATTATTCATTCACTATTTCTTCCAATTTTCTCAATCCTTCTTCTAGGTAGAGGTATTCTGCCCAACAATTATAATCATTATATGCATAGATTCCACAACACTGGAAATAAAATTAAAATCATTATTTTCTTTTCAATAAATATATTTCTCTATAGAAACCTTTTCTTGGTTGGTAACATCTATCACTTCTAACATACTAAGGATGTTGACTATATTTTCCATTGATTGAGTTTTCAACTATTGAATAATTGATAGATTTCCCACTTTCATTATCCACCCAATAATTCCCAATAAATTTTATAAAACCTGAAATGTTTGTATAATCAGATGAAACATTATTTTTGGTAAGATACGTCTTCAATTGATTCTTGTAAAGATCCTTCTCTTGAATTTTAGTAGTATTATATTTCACCTATGTAGCTTGTTTGATGTTTTTATTCGTATTCCATAGGGTATTTCCAGACTCAAAAAGTTTTGATTGCAATTTTTTTACTTATTATTCCTTAGATTCTAACATCTCGTCATGATCCTCAATCATCTTTCGTTGTTCCATAATTCTATGATTGTAACTTAAAATTTTCTGCACGTATTGATCAACCTATTTGATGAAATCATGTCTTCCATCAGAATTTTTTTTACGATATTTATTCATTACTTGAATTTATTTCATGATAGATTTTTTTCTCATGAAATGAAAGATGTTAGGTTCTAAGGTGATACTCTTTATAGGATTATTCACCACCTTATTTACTCTCTATGGCATCTTTTTTATCCACTTTTTCTATAAAGGTTCTGATTTTTTTGAACATTCCTCTTTGGGGAGTCATTTTTAGTTAAAGTATATTAAATCTTCTTACTAGACATACTTCCTCTATTTCTAAAAAACATCTTCTTGAATTTTTTGTAGGAATTATCTTCTTTATCATTTTTGTTCCACATCTTCCATCAAGGTTTTTCATTAGAATCATATTGATATTCTCCAACTTTATTCTTGGGGGAATTCATTGCAATGTTTCATATTCCACCACACTAAAAACATTGGATAGGAATATTTACTACATACATTTCTCATAGTCTTTGATAGTTCTTGGATATGAGAGACATGATTTTTTCTTTCAACTCATTATCTTCCTGATCATCGAACTCACAAGGATCAGATCAATCAACATCCTATATTTTCATCTTTATCATTTCTTCAAAATACATTTCTTCTTTAATATTATTTTTATTGATTAGATATTTACACATTTCATAAGTGACAAGAATATTATGTAACACATCAAGAGTGAAATCATCCTTATCTTCTAAAGTAAAAATTTTATAATCAAACCTATCCGGAAAGTTTTTCATGAGTTTCTTCACAATTTTAGAATCTTCTATGACATCTCTGAATCCTTTGATATTGAAAATAATATCATTTACATTGGTGAAGTATTCATAAATTGTTTCATCATATCCCATTATGATGTCCTCATAAATTCTATGCCATATTTGTAGCTTTGCTTCCTTGACTTTTTCATTCCCCTCAAAAGCACGTCCAAGCTTGTCCCAAAATAATTTTTGAAATCCAGATCCACATCAACTTCTGATAAATTTTTTTTGATAAGGACATACATATTTGATTTATAGCCTCTCCATAAACATCTATGTTTCTCTTATCAGAAAATATCATGGAAGAATATTTCTCAACATTTGGAAAACCTATTGTAGTAGCATAAAAATATCCAGGCCAAGAGATATGAGATAAGGACACCCCCTAATTTTTAATCTATAAATATTCCTTCCATAAATTGTTAGAATTCCTCTACTACTGACAAAATTGATATTATCCATGATAATGATTCAATAATGAAACCTTTCAATGAGACCAATTGAAGTTACAAGGATCGAATAACAACTAAAAGGGGGTTGAATTACTTGTTCAGTTTTAATAAGTTTCAAAAAATTTAGAAACATAACCCATATAACCTCTTAAGATTTATGTACTTATCCAAATTTAGTAAATAATCATGCATGAGAAAGTAAGAAAACATGAAACTCACACAATATTTACATGGTAAGACCTTAGTGTTAGAACCTAAGTCCTTCCAATTACCACATTCGTGGGTCTATGGAAATCCAATATTATGAAGATGTGAATAAAACATGTGACAACTGCCATTAGACATATTCTAATTCCTGATAGGAAATATAATATTGAATTTAATCAGTTTACAATGATTTATTTTAAAATAATTATACCAATCAATAGAATAATGACATTGTTGAAAATAAATCTCAAGTGCTCAGTCCGAATCTACAGTCCTATTTGGCTAGATCCAAATCTCTAAATCTGATGATGTTGGATCCTAATTTTCTCTATACAATGATACTAGATTTTGGATCTGATTTTATTCAATATAATGTTTTTTGATTCTAGATCTGATTTCATTCAATACAACTATGATAGATTCGGGATACGATTTATATCAATACAATGATTGTGGATTATGGATCTTATTTCTTTAAATACAATGATTCTCAAGATCAATCTATAAAAACTCAATGTCTTATGGAACCATAAAAACAATTACACATCAATTATATGGCAATTTTGACTTCAATTCTCTTGCGCTCCACTTTTTTATCGTATGTAGAAAGTTTTAAATGAGTGAATTATATGAGTAAGTATTTATAGGAATCTTGGAAATCTCAAAACATCGAAAATATATCACATTTAAAAATTCAATTTTATCTTCTTAAATTATCCATAGATATCAATATGATTTATTCTAAAATGAATTTTGAGTCTAACCTCTACATCTTTAGTTTATAATCATCTCATTTTGATGTTTTTGAAATCTCAAATCATTATGATATTTTTCAATATTAGCTCATTACAATATTTTTATAACTTAACTCATTGAAAGATTTTTCAGTCTGCCTGGATATGATTGTTTTCATCCCTTCCTCTATACTTCTAGTTTCGATCAATCTAGGTATGATCATTTTATATGTGTTATAAGGAAAATTGGAAGCTTTAGAAAAGTGCCTCCATCTCTTCCTCTCATTATGAATTATTTTTCAAAACAATAATGTTGGATCCTATTGTTTCAAAAATCATTTTCCAATTTTATGGATATGATTTTGAAAATATTTTTGTGCCAATTTTCTTGATCCATTTTTTGCAGGATTCTTATGATGATTTTCTAGATTTTATTTTGGCAGGTTTCTAGTATGTATTTTTTTTGGATCTGGTTTTTGATGGATTCTAGTATTGATTTTATGGATATGATTTTTGGTGTATTTTTGTGCCGATTTTCGGGATTTTATTTTTCAAAGTATCTTGGCACCGATTAGTCTCAAATTAATGTGAATCTTATTTTTATTGAATTCTTATTATGATGAAATTATTAATTTCTTTAGACTTCTCCACCATTTCTTCAGTGGATTTCTCAAAAAAGTTTTCATGATTTTTCTGAACATCTTGATTAGTAAATCATTGTTTAATTTAGTTTTAGAAATTATGCAAGGGTTCTGACTTTTTATTTCATATTGTTTTTTTAAAAATTGTCACCAACATCATTCTTTATCGTATTTCTAAAAATGTAGTCTTCCAGCAAAAAAAAAATTCTAACTCTGATTCTTTTGGATATGAGTCCTTGAAAAACAAAAAATTCTCACACAATAAGGTTAGTTGTCAAAAAATATATATATATTTTTAAACTAATTTATCCTAACATTAATTCAATATTTGTTAAACCAAATGGATTTTCAATTTGATGATGAGTATATATGGGGTTTTCTTATTTTAGGCGAGGGAGAGGTTACATGATTAATATTAAAGAAGTCAAAATATATGAATGTATTATTCAAAAAAATAACTCCAAAATATATCATTTTCATAGATGAGATTACATATTTTTATAATATTTCTATCCAAAATAAGTTAAACAATTTTATATGTCATTTTAAAACCTACATCTTTATTTAAAATTCTTGTTAATATTTTTTTATAATAAATGTGGTATTATATATTTAAAATTTTTAATAATCATTATTGAAAAAACATGCATTGAATATCTTACCCAATTTTAATTTTTTTAATTTAAATAATTATTGAATTTTATAAAATTCATTTTATATAAGTGGTGTAATTTAATTTAAAATTAATCCTACAAAACACAATGAAAATTGGTTTTCTAGACAAAATACTTTATATGTATTAAAATTATTTTATACAAAAATAATGTATCATATTGATTTAAATAACATTTATTAGGTTATGTTTATTAAATATTTACTAAGGAACATATATCAATATCCTAATGTATAATGTGACTTTTTAAATAAATGAAATCAAATGATACATTCAATAAAAATAATTATTTTTTACTATACAATGATTTTTTTTGAAAAAAAATAAAAAAATTCATCCTATAGTAATTTTAAAAATATTTAATAAGAAATGATGCACATATTTTCAATTTGAAAATCTATAAATTACTGATTATCAATTAAAATAAAATAATTTAATTCCTGAAAACCTATTTAAATAAGAAATAATGCTATTTTACTTTTGACTGAAAAGTACATAAAATTCATAAAAGTAAATTAACCATATAAACTATAATGAATGAATATGAAAATGATTTAGCATATGGTTTTTGATATTTGTAAATTCTATTAAATATAAAATATGTTTATAATATATTTTTGTTCATAACGTTTATAAGAATAATTAAAACACATAAATAAATTTAAATAATATATATTTTAAATATTTTTATTTATAATTATGTTTTATTAAAGGTTCTTCATATACAATATTTATTTGGGTTTTAAATACAATTATTTTGAATAATAATCAAATTTGGGAGAAATTTAATTAGGGAAAACTAATCATAGTGCATAGTATTATAATTTTTAATATAATATTTTTTACATGAGATATTAAAACAATAAATTTTTTTCTAAACAAGTATGAAATGTTTTTACAATAACTTTTCAATTTTGAAATAAATTTTGGAAATATTTCCCACGTTTTATTCTTTTTTTAATTCGTTTGGAATTTACACATCTTTTTTTATTTGGATTTTTGTTTCACTATTTTTTATCATTGAATTTTATTATCAATTAATTCTATTAATATTTGATATTTATTAATTATATTTTATTACAATATTATAAATAAGTCATATAAAATAATTTTTTTGGAGGTTTTCATAAGAACTGATAAGAGTTTTGTTTTATTTATTAGTGGAAATTGTAATAATCCTTATCCACATCTCATTGAATTTTTTATAAACTATAGATTTTTTTTCATTTATAGATTGTTCTTAATAATAAATAATGAAATTTTCTATTAATTATTTAGTACATTAATTATTATTTATTTTCTAATTAATATTTATAATTATTAATTATTTTAAATGAATATATTTAAATATACATTAATAAATTATAATTAATAATATAGAATTATTATTTATTAAATATTTTCAAATATAACTACTTTATAATTATTATTTAATAATTATTAGTGGGCATAGGGAGGGACCATTTTTTGTTGCTTCTTAGTCGATGGTGGACTAGAATACAACGAAAACAATATTTTACAATATGGAATTTAATATCATATAACGGTATTTCAAAATAAGTTTTTAATGTCCTATTATCCCTATAAAATTACCATGGTTTTTATTAACTTTTTATTTTCTTAGTATTTAGATTATCAATGGGAAAATTTTAACATCCCTAACCAGAGACCATTAATCTCTATTCAAGAAGGGGTATTTGGAGGCTACTAGATACTAGATAGTATAAGTGTTCTAGTTACTTATAATGGGGTAACAATATCAATATATAAAAGTGTGTAATAATAATGAAAATATGAAACACTATCCATAAATAATAAAATTTAGTACTCATAAGAAAAAAATATAACAGTCTATATAAACTAATATTATAGAGTAAAACAATCTTATTATCTTAATAATATACTAGAATACACCAAATGATCACTCAATAGAATAATAACAAATATGGAAGAAAAATAAATGAAAATTATATTCACAAGTGGATCAATTCCATCACTAATTCATACCTCTAACATGGTTTCTATATCCTTGTCCATCAACTTTATCCCAATCATTATATTTTGGTTTTATAAACCATCATTTTCACATATCATACTGAATTTAATGAAAACATAAATCATCCACACACTCCAATGTTCCCATGAATGGGTGATAAATAAATATTTAATCAAGAACCCCCAAAATCATACCAATTTTCTATTATAATAATTAATTTAATGAATACATGAAATTTGGAGAAAATACTAGGATATCATAATATATCTCAAATTTTTTAATCCCAACATCTTAGGAATTCCAAATATATATGAAATAAGATATATGGGAAACCAATATTCCAACCAATATAATCGTTTATCCTAAATTAATGGTAACCACCTAGGCATTGGATGTAGTCATGTAGATAAATACATAGGTGACCACATAGGAAATGCATAGTCTATCTATGGGGAATAACATCAAACATTGTAATCTCAAATAATCTATTTAGGTGGAATATTGGAAAACCATATTATTTCATAATATTTAATAGAAGATAGTTTTTGAATATCAAGAAGTGTAATTCATTGAGACTCAAAGGTCAAATATGAGGTAGAAAAAAATAATTAAATATATTCTAGAATGATAAATCCTAAGTGATTTATCATGTAATATATATAGACCCAAGGTATAAGTGTTTTGATCCTAGGAAATCAATATATATAATAAGGATGAATCCAAGGGGATTTTAATAGACATTAATATAGACCTAATAGAATAATTTCAGAGAGACACATAGGCATTATTCATATAAAATTCTTATAGGGAAGTACAAACCAAATTTTTAATCTCATAAAAATTATCTTATAGTCATTATCCATCCACCCAAAACCATCACACATAATAAAGGTGTACCTCTTAAGTTCCCAAATAATCCTCATAACTAACATGATATTAGGATATGATCAATGATCAAATTTTGATTTTGACACCCAAAATCCTCTATAAACACAATTACATGAAACCTCTCTATTTTTAAAATTTAATGGTACGAACCTCTGAGGTCCTTATAGTATCATTGTAAAAAAACCACAAGACACAACTTATTCAATCTCAACATCATCTCCTAGGTCAACACCCATCACTCATAGGGAACAATATCTTCAAAATATTTATTGTAAAATTACAACATATTATGAAGAGGTATGGAGATATGTAATCATACCAATCTTATGGACATGGGTGTCCAATGTGAGTCCCCATTCACCAATCATACCCATTTCCTCATTTCATTACTCAGTATCTATAAAGTGGGACCGTACGAACTATCCAAAACCAAGGAACTAAGTGATATCATACAAATTTCTCCACCATCCTCATGACTCTCATAATGGACACATATCATTTATCTATCATGATAAATCGAAACACAACATCTCATGGATAATCCTCTTCCTCGTATATCGTTATCTGGAATCATCTCATAAATTTCCTACAAATGTCTATAGGATTGAAAAATAACTATTTACATAGAAAAATTTATTAGAATGGATAATGGACAACTAAAATTTCAGATTAATGTAATGAAAACATGAAAATAAATTCTATAAGAATTATTTATCTATATACCACATGTATATGGTGTGTACTCTACAAACCACCTTGGATCATGTACCACAAACCATCCTGGAATGTATCTCCCAAACACACACTATGTACCCACCCTATGATTTTTAAATCCAAACCATTGTTCATATACATGTTCCTAAAAATGGGAATAGAAATTGCACAATGTGGCCTCTAGTTTTGTGCCCCATGTGGGGTCTAGTGTTGTACCTTTCACGGTTACTTACCCACACATGGGGTTTCTAGAAAGGTACTCACCCAAACCCCAAGTAATTATATAGGGAGTTTCCTTATGTATTATAATCCAAGTTTTCTCTCATCCTCATTTGACTTTAATTTAATCACATGTGAAATGTTCTCACGAAATATTGTCAATGTGATTATGTTCCCCAAATTGATATCAAATTCATTACACTCAAATCCTCTACATCTCCATAAATTAATCCTCTTGGGGAAATAAAACATCAATATTATTCCATTTAACATATTAAAATTTTAAAAATGTTTTTATGGGGAATGATTATAAAAAATTAAATTATATTCCTACCTTATGATGTAAAATCAAATATTTTCGTCTCTATCCTCACATAGGTTTTTTTCACCCCGATCCGGTGGCGATCGAGCACCCTAGTGACGATCCTCTTCCCTTTAACTCTTAACATATCAGCAGTTAATTTGAGCATTTAAAATTGAAAATTCAAGCTCATTATTAGAATATATGGGATGGAAAATGGAATGGGGTAAGAAGAAAATATTCAAAAAAAAAATTACAAAAAAATTAAAAACACATTAAATGGTCATACCCTAGTCGTGGAACCCAATATTAGTTTATGTCTTACATAAGAAAGACCCCCCCATTCAAACATAATTATGATGTCATAATTTATATATGGTACATAATTAAGAAATATTTACATCATCAAATATTAGGATTCAATATTCATCAATTTTGTATCCACCACCCCATTCCAATATCAAAACAATTATACATCACAATCCCACAGTCATGTGTTGTGAAACTCTATGATGTCATATGAATAATTATCTCAATGGTTTGTGATTTTCAATACCATATTTTTCATATAATGTTGTTCATATGTACAATATAGTTCTCCATACTATCGTAATTCCCAATAATAATCACATTCTAATAATTTTAAGGGATTGTTTTGTATCACCACACCATAATACAACATCAAACCTCCAATGAATGGTATGATCATACCATGGACCCAAAAATAAAATGTTAATTCCAAAAAATATATCATCTCATTCATTAACACATTTAATGAATAAGTATGTCCATCCCACTAACACCTGATAGTCAGTGTAAAACATCATGAGTTAACATTTTACAACTCAAAACAATGGAATCGTTGGAAAATTATAAACTATCATCATTGAGGGTCAAGACATCATCATCAAAAAGTGATCCCCACACTATTTGGAATTCTTTATACCATCTAATGTTTCTAAAAATCATATTTTATGTCACTATTTGGGTTTAACTCTTCTGAATCCATGACCATGTATAATAAAAACTCTTATCAACACCATATCTTTTGGAATCCCAAATGAACAATGTGATTCCCTATGGGTTAAGGTTTCTTTAGTGAAAGTACCCATTTACATATGTGATACTAGAGGGTTATAGGATTCATATATAATCCCTAGCCACCCCTACCATCATAAGGCCGCTTAAAATGATGGTTGGCAATGTTCCAATATGGTGGGAAGTGAGCCCTACTAAAGAACAAACCCATGAGGTAGTGAACCAAAGACCAAAATATTCTGTTTTAGATTCCTATAACCATAATTTATTCCCAAAAATTTTTATTATTTGGAAATTTAAAAAAAATAATTTCATTTATTTGATTATAAAAAATAGAGGTTTTCAATCACAAAGGGATTCTGATCTGTAATGGAATAAATTTTCAACAATGGAAAACTTTGATGCAGCACTTCTTATGATCATTATAAATTGACTCCATTACATTAATAATTCATTTAATATAATCTAATATCCATAATTGTGCTTTATTAGAAGAATACAGAAGAGAATTGAATGTTAATGTTGAGGGAATCAATTATTTAGGAAGATCCATATCAAATTCAACATATATTAAGGTGATTTAATTTATGTAATCACATGATATGTGGGAAAAGATATTGAATAATTATGCGGGATACTCAAAAGTAAAAGAATCAAATATGTAGGCTCTATTGAGAAAATATGAGGATCTTATAATTTACCCTAATTTTTTTATTGATACATTATTCAATCATGTAAATATTATTTTGGAAGACATGAGTGGTCAAAGAAAAATTATTGATAAAATAAATACTTTTAAGCATTTTCAGAGAGAACTACCACCTAGGTTTAATCCAAAAGTTTCTATTTTGGATGATAATTATCCAAAAGAGATAACACTGGATAGCTTGAGCAATGATTTTATTACATACAAAATGAGAATGTATGATAACGAGTTTATAGATAAATAGTAGTCTAAAGAAGTGGAATTCAAGGAAATGATGAAGCTAAAAATTGAGAATGATTTGGATGATAATGGGACAAAATATGAAATGTCATTTCTATCTTCAAATCTATAATGATGAAATGGAATGTTCAATGTAAAACAACCTCATGCATGATTTCGATGTGGAAGGGATGAAAATTTTGTACCATAGTGACCCAAAAATATTCAGTAATATTTATATGATGATTTTGAAATTTACATGATGATGTATTCAGCCTATGTGAAAAGAAAGAATATTTTTACGAAATATATTTTTAGAGAGAAGATTCTACATTCGAAATAAGATGATTGTTCAAAATAATCTAACCCCAAGAGTTAGATGACAACAAGGATCATGAAGTGAATGTTATGGTGGATATTTTTGTAAATTCATAAACAGGGGAATAAGGTGTTAATGAATAATTATACGTCAACAGAAGAGTTGTTATTAATGTTGATTTATAATCCTCTCTTAAAAAAATATTTCAGGTTATCAAAAATGAAGAAATCCAAAAAATTGGTCTCTGGTGCCAAAGTATATATGGAACAGTAAGAAGAAGAGAAGTCTGAGCTAAATGATGAAATTGAAAAACTAATTCCATCAATTCTGGAGATCTTAGATAATTTTTTGGGGAAAAACCTCAAAATTGAAGAATATAAAAGAGAAATATACAGATTTTCCCAAAATGGAAAATATCAAATCAATTTTATATAGAAACATGAAGAGAAGGTCATTAGAATATGAAGAAATTTTATGGATCAAGAAAAACTATTTACTGTTTATACATAATCAAAAATGAATATCATTCAAGAAACTAATAAGATGCAGGTGATGCACAATGGTCCAAGAGAACAAAAGAAACACACAAATTCAAATGGTAAGGCTGATATGAGGGTTGATAAAAAAGATGTTTGATGATTAATGTCAGACCACAATCACCAGCTTTGAATGCTCAAATTTATTTTTGTTTTAAGAAGAGTAAGAATTTTTTGAAAAATCATGGAACAACCAGTGGTGAAGAAGTGACACATATGAATGAAAATCACATAAGGTGTTATTACTATGGAAATATGGAAAACTCAAACAATATGTGTTCCATATACAAGAGATACTGAAGGGAACAAGATAAAAATGGAAACCAAAAATAGTGAAATACTCTACAATATACAATGAGGTTCATTGTTTTTGGTGTGTTATATTTGGACATGTGGAAAGATACTATACATCAACTATGCATAGTAATGTGTCGAATAATAACCAAATTGGTCGCAAGAAGAAATTCAGTGAACCATCAAGAAAGTTGAAAATGAAAAATTAGTTTTATTTATTTCATGATGAAGATTTTCTATCCTATAATGAGGAAGAAAAATATTATCAATCCACAATAGGTATGAAATCAATATCATTGATCATTAATAAAAATAGCTGAAAAGGTAGTGGTTACTGGGATTGATGTTAATGAATCAGATAGCACTAGAATATGGATTATTGATAGTGGATTCACTTCTCATATGATTTTAACTAAGGATCTAGTAACCATAACTAGTTACAATAAATAAGGTATCACAATATCTTGTAATGATGAAGGCCTAAAATTTTTGGCACGGGGAATGACATGTTTGGGGGAAAATACTTGAGATGTGAAGATGTTTTGCTTTTTGATTTTCATTGTCCCAACTTACTACGTGTCAGTCAACTAGGTGAATCAGGTCATGCCCTATGTTTTCAAATGAATTCTTTTATCTTTACCGAAAAATATGTTGTATTTATTTTGTAGGGAATGCATAGAAAAGGATATCTTTACCTTATAAATAGAGAAAAGGATATGTTATTTTTGTCCATTGAAAAAGGAAATAAATTATGACATAAACATATTGTATGGTTGGGATAAAATTCCTTGGGAAAATTAGTAAAATACGATACTTCTCCAGACCCCTTAATATTATCATTTTATCATACTCATACGTGTGATGATATTCAATAAGGGAAGATCATTTGAAAAAAATATAAGGAAAAAGAGAAAAGGTTAATGAGAGTAGATGAGCATGTTCATATTGATTTGTGAAGACCTATTACACCATGAGATATTGGTGAGAAGATATATTATGTTATTTTTATTAATGATATTAATATAATTGAATGGATTTTAATCATCACCAACTAATATTAGGTGTTTTGATGTATTTAAAATAATCAAAGAGATGTTGGGATGATGTTGGGTCAATAAATTAGGAAGACCCAAACCGATAATGGAAATGAGTTATAAAATTTACAAGTTGAGGATTATCTTCAAAAGCATGGGATAAAGTACCAATTTTCAGCTGTAATAACTATATAGTATAATGGAGTAGTTTAGAGAAGAAATTACATTATCAACAACACATTTAGAACAATGTTCATTGAGAAATATCTTCTAGAGATGTTTTGGAAAGAAGTTGTCATGGAATCAGTCTAAATAGAAAATAGAGATTTATTGTGACCAAAATAAGAAAAATACTACATATGATATTTGGCAGGGAAATAAGAAAACATTTCATCACTTTAGATTCTTTTAATTGAAGTGTTTCATTCTCAATAAAGAGAAACATATAAAGATCGAACCCCATAGAGAAAATGGGATCTTTCATTCTTACTGAAAGAAATGAAAAGAATATAAATGCATCAATATGTGTATGGGATATGTATTTTAAAGTAATGATATTACTAGTGTAATTAACAAGTAGAATCTTTAGTATATATATCGTTATACTCAGGAGGATAGTGATGATGATATAGAAATATTATGGGATATTCTAATTCAAGAGGTGGGATCTGAAGAAGACTCAGAACATAAAGAAGAATGAAAATAAATTATTATCTATGCCAGAAACAATGATAAGATCTTAAATTGATATAATGAATATAATTTATATCATACCTAGTTAAGAAATCCTCAGATAGTTGTGTAAGCACTAGAGTTGATATTGTGGTAATCCAAAATGAATGTAGTGCAGCCCTACGGCTCATTGTCGCTGGGTGAAGGGACCCTATTCCCCATCTGAGATAGGAGGGTGATCAGCATCGTACACAAGTACCAACCTCCCATATCCCATTAAAATACATTTTCATAGAGGGTTTGCAGTGAACCACCAAGGTGGGCAGTGAGCCTTTCCGAATAAAAAACCCATGAAGTAGTGAACAAAGGAGGACAAGATTATGATGAATTAGATATGAGAGATTATTTGAAGGAAAAAAACTCTAAAATAAGTATCATACTTATCATAGGTATATCCTAATTTATTTTAATGAACAAAATGTAGAGGAGAATTGGGTTCAAGAAATGAATGAAAATCATTAACAAATTGATAATAATCGTCTATGTGAAATTGTTTCAAAACCAATATATAGGAATGTAATCAGGAATATATGGGTCATTCACAAAAAGGTGAATGATGATGGTACAATGATTCAAAATAATGAATAATCAGTGTACAAAGGGTAATCCTAGATCAAGGGTATTTATGTTGATAAATTTTTTTCACCTGTTTCACAACTAGAGACAATAAAAATATTACTATCCATAATAGTGGAAAGAATGTTAAATTTTTTTGAGATGGATGTCAAGTATTCATTTCTAAATTGGGATATGAAGGAATAAGGTTTCATTGAGGAGCCAAACTATTTTCTCATTCATGTATATGAGATAAATATATTTTGGTTTAAGAAGGTGTTATATGGTTCGAAGAAAGCACAAAGAGAATAGTATTCAATACTGGATTATTTTTGATGATGATTGGTTTTTAGTGTGGTGGAGTTGATCAAAATTTCTATTTCAACAATTAATTTAATCAATGGATGATGTTTCTTATAATGTCCCAAAATTTCATTATAATTTTCTTAGTATATGGATTTATTTCTTGACCACGAAATCTGACGGCGTGTGATTCCGAGGCCTAGAGTGCCCGGAATGATCCATCAAAATTTTGTTAAATATTAAATAGCGCGAGTGAGTAGTTTTCATGAAAATGTTAAATAACTCTTAAACGGGTTCCCAGATTAGAAATCTAAGGTCACCATTCCATTCTAGATAGCGAGTTTACCCTAGGCGCATCTTTATATAAGTCGGCGCAAGCCTCCGTTGAGAAAACCTGAAAATGGAATAACCGTAAATAAAATAATTAAATAAAGTTATTTTATTTTTAAAATGCTTATAACTCACCAACGGTGACTCAGATTAAAAATCTGAGACCAACGATGAACTCGTGAGAGTATGCTTTCTTTAAGAAGATTCTAACATTGGCCAGCACGGGCCAAAATGGATGTCATTTTTTGGCCGTAAATAAAATAATTAACAATTATTTTATTTTTAAAATCCATAACATATAAACCATAATTCAGATTGAAAAAATGATTGTACCATTGAGTTTTTTGGGACGTGTTTTCCTTAGGTATAGCCTAACTTCTACAGCAGTGTGTTGATGGTGATTGTTAATATTTTTCTGAA
Organism: Viscum album; assembly: GCA_963277665.1. Classification (NCBI taxonomy): domain Eukaryota; kingdom Viridiplantae; phylum Streptophyta; class Magnoliopsida; order Santalales; family Viscaceae; genus Viscum; species Viscum album. The sequence goes on along the minus strand of OY728164.1, from coordinate 2,116,310,348 downwards.
CTTTTTTTTCATGTACATTCATTAATAAGGTGAGGAGTGTTTTCTTTCATTTGAAACAATGCTAAAATTAAAAATCTGAAGGCACTGTTGAATCTATAACACCTTTATTCTCTTAAGAAAGACTTCACTTCGACTGTAGTAGGTCTGGAAAAAAGTTATATTTAATACTTTTTAAAAGAATAATTAAAATAACATTGTTATTTTATTTTATTTCTTTATTTTCTTCCATCAGACAAGTGGTAGCATGTGACCATCAATGTGTCAAGACATTAAATGTATTGACCCTTAAAATCCTAAGTAACTACATCGTTGGGAATTAATAAGGTTTTTAATTAATGAACCCTCATAAATCCCACAAAATTTAGACACCGTCCTCCTCTTCTATTTATATAGAGCTTGGGGAGAGGTATCAGCACGGATTCACCAATAAACAAAGTGCTGTAAAAGTTCCGCAATGTCAAACCCTAGGAGCACGGAGCCAGTTTCAACATTCGTTGACAGGTAATTCCGAATCATGAACCGAGGGGTGACACATGAGCAGCAACATTGGTGGCTTGTTGCAGGGACAATGAACACCATCCCATTTCCTCAATCATAGGAGATCTCCTTTTTTATTGAATTAAATATTTTATTTTTGTTTATTTCAAGTGATTATTGAATCCTTTAATCCTCCCTCATGATTACAAGATAACGCAGAGGGCTCGGTACAAACGAACCCGGCTCGGACCCTCCCCTACCTTTCTACCTTTATATTTTTCGTGGAAGATCTCTGGCACAGTGGAACCTACCGACTATAATGGAGGTGGCATGCCTCCATGCGCCACAAGAGGAGGTGTGCCATTGAGAACCATAATAGGATGCTGCGACACTATGTCACGGAGGTTAGTAGAGTGGCCAGCACCTGCCGGCCACAGAGGAGGTTCTGCGCACCGTTGCACATTGCCGACGTGCAAGGGGCTGTAATGGGTGGAAATGGACTCCAGCTTGACCCGACTGCAGAATTCGGAGCCACAGTGGCTCGCCGTCGCATGCCGGCAAAGAAAGATGAGGCTCGAAGCCACGGCGATGGAGGAACCCGTGCCTCCAATGGGTTCTGCAGCTACCGGGTGGTGCCCACCTGGCACCGCTGCTTCACAAACTGAATAGCCATTCGGCCATTCCAGATGACCGGGGGGTCTCAACCCCTATCCCAACGCAAGAGGACCCTGCTCTAGTGGGCCGTGTGAGCCTAGCGTGGCATGACTTTGCGGGTCAAGCCTCATTAGCCCAGCAAGCTGCCCCCTTGCGGGCCTGGGCACGCCCCCTTGTGTGTCAGGAAGGAGCACAACCCAGTGGGCCGAGCCCACTGCGGCCAAGCCGGGTCGGACCAGAACTGGGTCAGGTTGGCCTAGACCGGGGTCAGGTAGGGTCTGTCCGACTGGGTCGGACCAGACGTGGACCCAATCAGGACCAATTTCCACTTAAAGGGCTATAACATGACAACCATTCATTTGTTTGACAAACCATCTGTGGCACTAGGACCCTTGGAGAGAGATGGTATTTTTGGTATACTTAACTTTAGTTTCAGAGAAAGATGGAGTATATCCCAGTTGGATTGAACCAGAATCCCACCAGGCCCCAGAACTAAATCGCATATTACTCACATACTGGGTGTCCTATTGACGCACCATTTGTCATGTTGGAACCCTTAAATCATAGATTTCCTATGGGTTAAACCTTTTTGGAGCTTATTGGCGGTTGAGGTATGATTGATATCTCAAGGGGTAGATTTTACGGAACTCGAGCGCACCGGGTGTGAGGAATCTTGTGGTTTGGTGCAACGTGGGAAAAAAACATCGATCCTAAGTGGTTCAAAATCTATCGATCCTGTGTCGGTCAACATCTATTAGATCCTGTGTGGGTCAGCGGTCAATGATCCTATGTGGGTCAGTGCACACTAATCTTGTGCGGGTCAGATACTACGTGGGTCAACCTGGGTTATTACCTATTGATCATGTGTGGGTCAGAAGCAGTGCCTATTAAGAGAATAAGATGATCTATCTTACTACTAATCATATAAACTTCTATAAGTAGGTTATACCTGATTGTGAGCTGAGTCTTTTACTTGTGTGGTACATCTATCTTTGTGGTGTTATCTATGTGGTACTTCTATCTTTGTGGTGTTACCTATGTTGTACTTAAACCATCATGGTGTTGTCCTCATGGTGTTACCTATGTGGTACTTCTACCTTCGTGGTGTTCTCTTCGTGGTGTTACATGTGTGTTAATTCTACATTTATGTTGTTATCTTCGTGGTGTTACCTATGTGGTAATTTTAATTTCATGGTATTACCTGTTTGGTAATTCTACCTTCATGGTGTTACCTTTGTGGTATTCTTCCCCCATGTACGAGATGATTATATCTTGATTACATAGGTATATGTATGGGTATATACCTAAGTAAATTTGATGCATATCTCTTCGTGCTTTGAGTTACGGTCTTGATTTGTGGTATTTTCATTATGGAACTCTGGGAGTCCTTCATGGGTCTTGGGGTCCCTTATGAGTATTTTTATACTCACCCCTACATGGGATTTCCCCGCACCTTATATTTTCTTGTGCAGATGGCATACAACATTAATCGATGTTGAGGGAGCTAGGACTGGACGGTGCTCGTCGGTGGACCATTTGGCTTGATGTGATGAAAGGATTACTGAAATTGAGCTATAACTACCCTTTAGGTATGTTCCTCGGTGAATGATCGAGTATCCTTTTTGTACTTTCAGTTATATTTTTACTTTTCATTAGTACTTGTTCTTTTCAGTTGGGCTTGTATTCCTGCACTTTACTTTCAGCACACATTTACTAAGGTAGTTTACTTCGAGGTTTATTCTTGTTGTGTTCTTCGACTGTGTGTCTATACAGGTTAAAAATGTAATGCCTTCATGTTTTATGGATATTCCTTACTGATTCTAGGGGCCTTCCCTGAGCCTATGGAAGGCTAGCTTGGGGTAGTCACGGTACGGGCCCTAGGGGACGGGTCCTGAAAAAGTTGTATCAGAGGAGTCGGTTCTGCCGAGGAAATAGAAATATGATCTTTTCAATAGAGTAATATTGTTCATAGTTTTGAGTGTGGTTTTCAGTTTCGGGAGTCCAGTGTTGTTGAGGTGACCAACATATCCATACACTAGGACCTTATGTTCTTATTTCTAACTTAGTGCATGAAAACATAGATTGTGTGTGTTTCGGAAGTGTTTTTCCTAGGTTTCTTTGGAGTAATCTCACCCGGTATGGCATTATGACCGTGGATCACCTATTCCTTATTAGGATGTCGCTGCATAGACAACCATCTAGGATTCCTGATGGAGTACACGATAGCAGTCCACCGAGCAAAGAGGCTTCAGTGCAGAATCCTCTTACTATGTTGGATCCTTCGGGTGGTGCACTTGTAGCACCACCACCCATTGAGAAACAATTACCACCTACCGCACTAGTGGATGGTGCATGCCGACTGAGCGCATTTCATGTGTTCCAGTTCTAGAGGACTCTATGGTTTTGAGGTGAGATAGATTCCCAGGAAGCTGAGCACTATTTGGAGGATGTAGCTAGAGTTTTCTACCTAGTTTAGACAACAACATATTAGATAGTGATCCTAGATGATAGTCTTTATCAGTGTGTGAACATGAGGATGTTATTCATTGTGATGAGGGTTCGATACGTATACAATTTACAAAGATGGTACCTTCGGATAGTGTGATGACTATATCACTACACGTTGGTCTCTAGTTACAACCGACATTACTGGTAGAGGACACATGTAGTCCTAATTACTTATATGAGTTTCAGTATCAGATACCCCTCAGTTTCGGAGGAGATCCCAAATCACAAGTGTCTAAGGACCGACTTGACGAGGTGGCCAAGTTTCCATCTAGCTAGGGATCCATTCGATCATATGGAGATCTTGGTAGAGATCCTTCTACGTGGCTCAGAAGGAGGATGATAGGGTTTAGGATACCCTGATCAAGTGATGAGGTGACTTTTCTGTGGACAACCATGTGAACCTTACATAAATAAGGTGGTCTATTTCCATAAAGAACAAAGAGATGGGAGATCCCTCGAGCTTTTATACCTTCGGTAGGATGACATGACGATAGATGAGTATTCATCGATGTGTACCGACCATCCCAAGTACTCGATTCTTATAGTAGGTCAGTTCATCAGGGCTCAGACCTCCGATCGAGGTGTTTTTAGGTACAACCAAGCCATAATTTTCCCTATATTTATTCCTAATTATGTTAGGGTTATAGAGGGAAAATTTTTGGTTGAATGTTCTTTGGTGGAGCAGATTCATCCTGTGAATGTTAGCAGTGGGGAAGTAGGAAACTTACTCCAGTCTCAGATACATAGGCATGTAAAATATTTCGGGAATAAGAAGTGATTGGGACAGGTGAATCTGTTGGGAAGGAGGTGTGAAAGTGTCTCTAGAAGAGAAAAACGAGGTGGTATACATTTCAACATGTTACAACCACCACCCCAATGTGTTCCCCACTAGGCTCTGGGAGTAGGAGGACATGGGAAGAGAGTGGCTGCATGTGGTCAAGGAGTGTGACCCAAGGGCTCCAGGAATGATTATAGGTATAGTATATGTCTACAACTAGATGTTATATTAATAGACATAGGAACTAAACATTCATTCTTTCCATGAATATTGATCAAGACCTAGAGTTTCTGGTTAAACTGTAGACTTGACACTTACGTCTGGAGATACCTTTGGGAGGTGACTCGAAAATCACACTTATTCCAATAGTGTGATCTGACCCTTGAGGTATATTTTCGGTTGTAACCACTTAGTGGAAGCGTCGAGGACTTATAATGTTAGTTTGGGTATGGACTGGACGTCCATAGTTCATAATCTGAATGACTTTATTAGCCAAAAAAAGATGTGGTTTATCTACAACATTAGAATGAGGTTTTCCTTAGTCAGCGAAAAAGGAAACCCAGGTAGCACTTGATAAACTCATGCATAGGATGGTGCAACCGATCACTCTTGAGTCATCCATCATTACCCTTGTGGGAGAAAGAGTTTTGATTTCTCGGCAGGAGTGGCAGAGTGTTGGTAAATCTTTTCAAAAGATGTTTTTAGGATTTCCTCCCCGAAGAGAGAGATAATTATTCTTTGTATGGGTACTAAAGGAGTTTGAACCAGACTTATCTAGGGTAGCGGCACCCTTATCTGGTGTGATGATGAAAGGAGATCCTTCCTATGGAAGAAGAAGTGTTAGTTGAGCTTTCAAGAGCTGAGACAGAGACTCACGAGCATAGCTACGCTACCCATGATCAAGAGTTACCAGAAGTGGTCTTTGCACTAAAGATGTGGTGGTACTACATGATGGGTGAAAGGTTTAGTATTTACTCTGATCACAAGAGTCTAGTGTATATCTTGTCACAGAACGACCTGAACCTGGAAACTGACGATGGCTAGAGTTCCTCTTGGACTATGACCTTGATATATTTTATACTTCTAGTAATGGGAACATCATAGAATACACAATCAGAAGAAGGGCTGGTCTACTGTTGTTGAGTGAGGTGTTAGAGAAGCTAGAAATGCTGCAGATATCCTATGTAGATAAATATGGAGAAGCATACCTCCAGTCTATGACTGTCACTCCCCAAATTCTTCAGGGTATTCAGGAGGAACAACATAGGGATGCTGACTGTGATGCCCGATGTGCTCAAAAATCCTCAGGACAGTCTCCTGAAATATTTTCTGAAGGTGGCGAGCATATCATCCTATTCAGAGGACTCACCATGGTAGCAGAGACTCTTTGGGAGAAGGTGTTGAGGGATATCCATACATCCCCTTTAACGATACATCTTGGAGTGGCGAAGATGTAACCGGATATCCAGTATCAGTACTGGTGGCCTGGGATGAAGGATGTAGTGGAAGATTTTGTATCACGATGCCTCACTTGTTATCAAGCGAAGACTATACAGAGCTAGAAGAAGTATAATGCTGACAAGAGATGTAGATCCATGGAGTTTGAGGAGGGAGACCATGTATTCCCACCAGTCTCACCCCAATGAAGATTGTGGAGGTTTGGCCAGGGTGGTGAGCTATATCTGAGATTAATCAGACCATTATAGATTCTTAGTAGAGTGGGAAAGGTGTCGTATTGTCTATCTCTTACCCCTCAGATTCACCAGGTGCATAAGTTTTTCAATTTTTCACAACTCAAGAGATGTGTATATGATCCATCGAACGTTATCTACTAGGGTGAGTTGGAATTTGATAATGGATTGACTTTTATGGAGTTCTTGATGGTGATAGAGGATCGAGAGGAGCAAGTCCTTCATGCAAATTTGATCCCTCTGGTGCAAGTTCGGTAGTATCATGGGGACCTCCAGGAGAGCACATGGAGTGGGAGGCTCAGATTTGTGCTTAGTACGATCATTTGTATGATTTTAATTTTTTTTTGGATTTTGGGGATGTAAAGCCCTAAGTTGGAGAGAATGTAATGTCTTGGAATTTCCATATAATTATTTTAATTATATGGAATGATTTCGAGACCGCGAACTCTAACAGCACGCGATTCCAAGGCCTGGACTGCCAGGAATGACCTGTCGATGTTTTGTTAAACATTAAATAGCGTATATGAGTGGGTTTCCTAAAAAAGTTTAATAAATCCTAAATAGTGACCCAGATCAAAAATCTGAGGGCACCGTTGCGTTCAGGATAATGAGTTTACACTAGGATCGACTTATGTTCAGTCGTCCAATCCTCCAGTGATAAAACCAGAAAATTGCATAACCGTAAATAAAATAATTAAATAAAGTTTTTATTTTTTCAATTTCTTATAACTCAAGAATGGTGAATCATATTAAAAATATTATACCACCACTAAACTCGTGAGGGTATGCTTTCTTTATACAGATACTAACATTGGCCGGCACGAGCCAACTATGGATGTTAGTTTTTCACTATAAATAAAATAATTAAGTAACAAATATTTTATTATGAAAATAAATAACATCTAAACAGTAATTCAGATTAAAAACCCTAGAGTATTTTTGAGTTCTTTGGGACATATTTCCCTTTGGCAGAGCCTAACCTCGACCGGTGTGGGTTTAAGTGACTGTTAATATTTTTCCGAACTTCTTTTTCATGAACATTAAATAAATGCATAGCGACATTTGTTAACTATTGAACTGGTTCTTGGATTAAAAATCTAAAGGCACCATTGAATCCACATCACTGAGATAATCTTATGGGAGACTTCACTTCGACTGCAGTAGTTACAGAGAAAAAGATAGGTTTTAGAGTTTTTTTAAAAATAGATAATATAACATTGTTATTATATTTTATTTCATTATTTTCCTCCAACAAACAAGGGGTAGTGTGGGACCAGTAATTTGGAAAGACATTAAATGGATAGACCATTCAAATCCTAAGTAACCACATATTTGGGAATTAGGATGGTTCCTAATTAATGATCCTTCATATATCCCACGAATGTTTGACACTCTCCCCTCTCCTATTTATATGGAGTTTGCGGAGAGGTATCAACACTGCTTCACCAAGTAACTAAGTGATGGAAAAATTCCGCAACGCAAAACCTTTGGAGGATAGAGCTGGTTCTCACAGGCGATGATGGGTAACGCCAAATCACGAACTGAGGGGCGACGCTTGAGTGGCAACATTGGCGGCTTGTTGCAGAGACATTGAACACCAACCAACATCATCAATCGCAGGATCTCTCCATAGTTATTGATTTAGGGATTTGATTTTCTTTTAATTAAAGTGATTATTGAATCCTTTAATCCTCCCTCATGATCAAAAGTTATCGTAGAGGGTGTGGGCCAAATGAACCCATCCCAGACCCCCCTTCTGGGCCTGTCCGCACCCCCTTGAGGGCCAGGTCGGACCAGATCCGGACCCAACCAGGCCCTATTTTCACTTAAAGGGATATAACCTATGAACTGGGTGTCAATTTGATGAACCGTCTGTGTAAATGAAAACCTTGGAGAGATGCAGTTTTCTTGGTATACTAAACTTGTGTTTTGGAGAATGTTGGAGTACGACCAAGTTGGATTGAACCGAAATCCAATAGGGACCAAGAACTTAAATGCTTATAACTCACAGACCGGGTGTCCAATTGAAGCACTTTCTATCACATTGGAACCCTTGCGACATGGTGTTCCTTAGGGTTACTCCTTTTTGAAGCTTATTAGTGGTCGAGGTATGACCGATATCTCGAGGGGAAGATTATACATAACTCGAGCGCTCCAAGTATGAGGCATCCTGTGGAAGGATTTAACGTGGAGAAAGAACATCAATCTTATGTTGGTAATCATCTATCATTCCTATGTGGGTCAGAGTCAATCAGATCCTATGTGGGTCAGCTCTCATCGATCTTATGTGGGTCAACACACAATATTCCGATGTGGGCCATATCCTGCGTGGGTTAGATCTAGTGTGGGTCAGCAGGGGTTATTACCTATTGATTTTGTACGGGTTAGAAGAATCGCCTATTAACAGAATAAGATGATCTAGATTAAGACTAATAATCTATACTTCGGTAATTAAGTTATACATTATTATGAGATGAGTCATTTATGTATTTGGTACTTCTATCTTTGTGGTGTTACATGTGTGTTACTTATATCTTCATGGTGTTACCTCTGTAGTACTTCTATCTTCATGGTGTTGTCTTCATGGGGTTACCTTTTTGGTACTTATACCTTTGTTGTATTCTCTTTGTGGTGTTACCTATGTGGTATTTCTCCCTTCGTGGTGTTATTTTCATGGTTTTACCTTTGTGGTAATTCTATTTTAATGGTATTACCTATGTGGTACTTATACCTTCTTGGTGTTACCTTTTTTGTATTCTTCCTCATGTATGAGAAGAGTATGTCTTGATGACTTAGGTATATGTCTGGGAATATAACAATGTAGAGTTGATGTATATCTATTCATTCTATCAATTGTGGTCTTTATTTGTGGTATTTTCATTGTGGAACGTTGGGAGTCCTTCGGGGGTCTCAGGGTCCCTACTGAGTATGGTTATACTCAACCCTACACAGGCTTCGCCCGCACCGTGTTCTGTCATGTGCAGATGAAAGATAGAATTAATCGAGGATGAGGGAGCTACGGTGCTCAGAGGTGGACCCTTTAGCGTGACGTGACGCAGGGACTAATGATCAGTAGCTATACCTACCCTTCAGGTAGGATCTTTGGTGGACGATCCAGGAGTTTTTTTTTACATTCAGTTGTATTTATACTTTTCAGTTGTACTTTTACTTTTCAGTTGGGCTTGTATTTGGGCCCTTACATTCGGCACACTTTTATTATAATATGTTACTTCAAGGTTTCTTCTTGTTGTGTTCTTGGACTGTGTGTCTGTACAGGTTAAAAAGGCAATGACATCCCACTTTAGGGATACACATTTACAGAGCTAGTCTCTAGTCCCAATCCTATAGAAGGCAGGATTGGGGAAGTCACAGCATAGGCCCAGGGGGACGGGTCGTGACATTTCTATTTTAGGTAAATGAAATAATATCTGGTGTATCAAATTAAGATCAGTGCAAACTATCCACAAAATTCAAGAAATGTGTGTTAGAAATGTCAATGATAGGTGAACAAACATTTTTTCTTGGTTTACAGGTGATACAAGGATGGGATGAGACATTCATTTCTCAATCATAATATTTCATGGAATCTTTGAGAATATTTGGAATGGATAATTCCATATAGATGATGACTCATCTTTTTACCTAGAGGAAACTATATTGAGGTGATTAAGGAAGTGTGGTTAATATCTTAGCATACATGTAGATCATTTGAAGTCTATTATAATTAATAGTGATCTGACCAGATATAGTTTTTTTTCCATATTTCAAGTTGTTTTGTATCAAAGAAAACTGAAGGAAATACACTTTCTTTTAGTGAAAAAAAAACATTGTTATGTAAAGGTCATGAAAAATATAGGCTTGTTGTATAATAAAAAATCTCTAAAATAGTTATTGAAGTATATAGATGAAGACTTGGATAGTTCATCATATAATAAAAATAGACACCATGTGATGCATTTTATCTTTTATGTCTGTGTATTTTTTTGGAAGAGGAATAAGAAATATTTAACTTCATTGAGCACCACATAAGCTGAATTTTATGAATCTACTTATGAATGCATGCAGCTATTATGGATGAAGTAACATCCTACTATTATGGGAGTTGAAGTGATGTCTCAAATAATAATCCATTGTGATAATTCCCATGCTATTAATCTTAGAAAAAATTCAGTCCACCACTCAAGGAAAATTCACATGTATATGAAATATCAATTTTTTAGGAGATGGTGGATCAAGGTCTTGTGAGTTGGAGTATGTTTCTAATGAACTACAAGTATCAGACATTATGAAAATGCCTTACCCAATAAAGCATTTGAATGTAATCAACTTTCTCTAAGAGTTTAGTTGAATCTCAAAACATAAAAAATTGTGGATGTGGTTTCCCATCTCCCCAAGGTTGGGTGTTCTTTTCCCTAATGAACTAATACAAGTTCGTTACCCCGATGATGACAATAATGAATTCACTATTATGTTTGTTGAAAAAGGTGTTGAAATTGTGGATATTGAATTGGATAAATTGTCTTAATTAAGAAATGGGGAAGCTAATAGGTAGATTAGTTTGATAGGGATATAATCTGATAGGGGGAGTAACATGATGATAATTCTTTAGTGTTATGAGGAAACTATAAGAGATTATCTTGGATAGGTTTAGGCATTCCAAAAACATGACATCCCTAGAATTGATGTACGTGTAGTTTTAAATATGATGATGCTTGAAGTGATCGATCAAATGTTAAATATCACAAAAATGGATTTTATGATGAAAATAGTTGATATATTTTATAATGAAGTGATTCATTGATGAAATTTTCATTATTATATTGTTTCTCATGAGGAACGTTGCTCACATTGAATTAAAGTGTGTATTGAGTATGTATTTTGTTGCTATCTTAATCACAATGTGAAAATTGTTGTAAAAAATTGATTAATCTTTCACAATGTATCAACGTGTGAAGAGTTGTCAGTAAACAAAACTGGAAAAAATATTGTGTAAAAATTGATCAATGTATAATTAATTGGATTTTTGAAAATAGTGGGATTCCATGATAATTTGTAAAGTTATAGAGACATTTTAGACAATATATGTTGACAAATAACCATGAAAAAAATGGATGGTCTGGATGAGGTATAAAATGATCATATACAAGGTGGCACCATTTCCCTTTGTTTTCCAATTTTTTGGGTCCAGAAATTGTAGAATATTGAAATGTATTTTTGGAAATGCAAGTTGCGTGAAAGTGATTAAGAGGTTTAAAACATTTCAAACAAGGAATTTTTCAAGGAAATTACAACAAAATCTGATAAAAGAAATAAGATCATGTAAATTAAGGGTTTGCGTGAAAGGTGAGTTTATTCGAATGATAATTTCCCATATAAGACTTATGCATTCATGGAAATTTGTGAATAATAGTTGCATGTAATAATGGATTTTCATGTATAAAGATAGTTTCACATCTGAAGGTAGTGGTGTGAATGCAGAGGGGTTTTCATGAGATGAATGATGAACAAAAATATTTTCTTTGAAAATGAAAAAGTTGCGAGCAAGGCATTAAGGATGCTCACAAGTCACCCTAAAGTTGCACGAAATCTTGATGCTTCCTAGTAAATTTGTGGTAATATGGTATTCATCATTGGATGAAAAAGGAACATCAAATAATAATATACATACATTTTAGGATGAATTCATTCATGAAAATTAAGAGAACAACAAGTCTATAAACTATGAGTGGATCCATTTCAAGAGAACTGAGCAAAGAAAGAGGAAGATAGTGAACATTTCCATTAGTCGTGAGGTAGAAAAAAATAAATAAGAAATGACCTTTGATGAAATAATGAACTAAACTTAAGTATTTAAAGTTATTGAGCCTAGGCATATAAGTGATGTATCCCAAACCTTCTAATTGGAAGTGTGATTTAGTGGATTTGGTATATATGCACATCACTAATGTATGATCCTAGGACGTAGGGTAGGGTGGGTGAACCAAGTAAAATTGTTGTGTCCGGTGCATGAGTAAATTTCTATTCAAACATTTCTATGAGATAAATAGAGAAATTTGTTTTTTTAATGATGAAATAAGATCCAAATAGATAGTAGTTTTAATCATTTATACCCAGATTCACCCCCTCTTAGGGTATTTGACCTAGTTGGACCAACATCATCCATGTTGTAAACATATTTATAGGTGAAACACCTTCAACACTAATTAAAAACCTAGGTATCCAAGACCAAAAAATTATTATTTTTTCTGTTTTGACCTAGTCATGGATGATAAAAAACCCTTATTTCAAATGGTACTCATGTAATGTGACCATACTATATCAATCTTATCCAACCACAGTTCATGTAATACCCAAAGATACATGATTGTTCTTCCATGATCACCTAACCATGAGTCACATATCATCAAACATATAACATTTCTAAAAGAAACTGATCATTCTCACTACATATATGTCTCATCTTACTGAATCACTCTATTTCTTTTTACCAAATAGTATAACATCTCACTCGTGAAAAGTCCAATCACATGATCAACCATTGTAATGGTGACAACAAGAAATATAAAGCATCTTACTACACATTAAACTTATTATCCCAACCATATGGGACAATGATCTACTATCTCATTATTCACCACACCTAAAAACATTAGTTACTTATGTGAAACACTTCCTACACTCTAGAACCACTCTTAATAAAAAATTAAAATTATATATTTTGAAACGAATTCCCATTGAATCCCCATGACCATACTTTATACTCAATAATACCTTATGTGGTATTATTTCCAATTCTAAATTATCTATCCATTAGGTATCCCACATACATTTTATCCTTAAACACACCATGCTCTCCGACCAAACCCAAAACTATACCTCACACATAACATAACTCGTACCACATCATAAATTCTTTAATCTCATATATCAAAATGATGATAACTTGCTAGAACACATACTAAAGTATATCACACACATATCAATTTACAGATACTAATACACCATCCTTCTAGAGGGAACTGACCCTCAATATAAATCTTCTTATTTGACTACCCCCAAAACAACCATTATCTCATACCTATTTATATATTTAGAAACATCATCCATCGATGATCCCTATCAATTAAAACATTATTCATTTATTCTGGATGAATACCATAATGAATCCACATGGGAAAACCATATAATGATTTTATGGAATCATTAAATAACTAAGCATATTTCATTTTTGGAACTACTAAAAATACACCACATTCCTATATAAACTGACTAGGGGTCACTATACCTCACATAAAAGGGGTACTTCATTATCATCATCAAATATCATCCCTCTACTAAAAAAATATGATTTTTCATCATATAGTGTATAATGTTTTCTAACTAAATTGAATTCCACAAACAATGTTACATTGGAAAAATCTTATATCATAATCCCGACACATTAAATGAATGGGAACATAACTCTAGTAATATCAATTATAAATAATCACACATATTTCATGTAAATAATATGTACCAAATGTGATGTATGTGTATTATCCCCTAGATAAAGTTTCTTGATCCAAAACATAGAAAACATTAATCTAAAATCCAGGATCATCAAGCTAAGTCAAATCAATCCATCCAAAAATTATAATCAAATAATAATAATAAAATATAATTGTAGTTGAGACATTTCATATGAAAATGTTATAGAGATGAACCTGTCTACAATTTATCACATGGATTATGATGGTATTACACTATTTCTACAAGAAACCAAAATTGTATAAATGGAATGCAAATAGTTGATATCACTTTATAGAATCCCCTATCAAAAATAAATTAATTTATTTCTTGGATCTAGTATCAAAGATTAAATAGGAATTCCTCCTTATATTCATGATATTTTTGAATAGTAATTGGATCCTGAGTGCTACCATTTAGACACCATACACCCACATATGAGTTTACAATAATAGCAAAATAAAAACCCAACCAATAATTAATAAAAAAATTTAGAGAAAAATAAAATTTAACACCCTATTTCAAATGAGAATTTGGAAGAATAAAATCATAGGGAACGATTGTCAAATTTAATACACAAACAAATTACTCACTTTTTCTATAAAATATACAGTATAAATAAAGGGAAATGGAATAAAAAAACACACAGTAGTACTATATCATAAAAATAACTTAATCCATACTTTTTTATCGCATTGATCTGTCTCTACCATATCATGTAATAATAGTCCTCTACCTCTCCTATGAGACATACTATGCCTGTCAGTAATATAAGCACAATGCAATGAAAAAAAGAAATGTTCCCAAAAATTGACTAAGTAATTAATTGTATTGACTTTAGTTTCAGTAAAATACTCCTCAAATAAATATATAATAAGTTTGATATATTCTCCATAGGAAAGAGAGTACCCAATTAGAAAATGACACATTTTACTAAAATAAAAATAAATCCCTCTACATAATCAAATTAATTAGCATGTAAATATAGTAGTAACCACCTTTTAAAATAAAATTTACTCTAGACACTAATTTAACAATATGGCTTAGAGAATATAAATAAATTATCTGAAAAATATATTTTTTTAAAGATAAAATTTTTATATTATGATATATACTGGTATGAATAGTGATTTACCACTACATTGATTATTATTTTTAAATATTGTGATGAAAATTTATTATAGTGAAAAACATTTTTCCTATATAAAAAATTTTCACTAAATTTTATGTTTTTATTGAAAACTAATATAAATAAATTTTTGGGTTTGAATATAAAAAACATCTCCCAATTTTTTTAATTATCATGTAAATATTATCTTAATATATGGTTTTTATATTTTTATAAAAAATGAATTTTCTATGAATAGGTTTATATGTAGTTTTTAAAAATACATAGATTTTATGCTCTTATATTTATATAAGTACGACATGGTATTTCATGAAACTATTATATCGATATATGTGATACTTTTTAATTTATATTATTTATTTAAAAAATAATTACTATAGTGTATAATCCTATTATTGATATTTTTGAATTCATTTAATATTTTTCTCAAAAAAACATAATGATTATTTAATTATATTCAATTTAATATTTACCAATTAAATAATTTCAATCAATAAATATTCAATTTGAATTTATATTCATTAGATAAAAATTCTATAATAGGAGACACAATATTTTTAAGCAAAACAATTATGTCACCTTAGGTTAAAACCAGTTATCATGGGAAAAGCAAAAATGGTAAAAGTAATAATTCAAGGGATAATGGAACTGAACATTATTTATGAAATAAATTCATTTATTTAGTTTCGATCAGAAATATCTATACCCCACCCATTGTTTCTATAATTACAGAGACACTAACATTGTGAGTGACTTACCATTATTTATATGATAAATTTATTTAAAAAATTATTAATTATTACTTATAAAAATGCGTCACATCTAGTCTTTTATCCTCACACTAAAACACTATTATTTTTTTAACAAACTCCCCCAATCATACCCACCTCTTTCCTATATAACCTTTTGTTATTGGTCTTCTAAATATTCCATCCCTCAAAGGCTTCACCCCCTCCCAAAAGTGACAATCTATGAAGTGATTTATATTATCCTAACCTCACATTCCATTTTGAAATTATTTATTTAATTATGTAATATAAAATTTCATTAAATATTATTGAAAAGATAAAATATTTATCTACGTTGTAATTATAAGTTTTCATAATTATTCAACAATTTTTTAATAATTTTTTTATTTTTTATTGTGAAAATAAAAGATGTTAATCACTCGTTTGGGTGGACTATAACCTCCAAAAAGTAATGTGTTTGTTTTACATTTTTACAATTCATAGATTGTATATCTAATTTATATAAGAAAAATATAATTTTGTGAATTTATTAATTTTATATTAAGAGAAATAATTTAACATATTATTTTTTTGAATAATAAAAACTCATTATAAAAATTAAATGTTAAAACAAGAAGAGTAAGAGGAAAACAACAATTTTATTATAAGTATTATACTTTAATATGGAATATTCACATTAAAATAATTTATAATTCTAATATATAACACTTATAAATAACAAATAAGATCATTGTGCTACTAATACTATATTATTTCTAAGAATACATGACATAATAATCCATGAAGCACTGTATGTTCTTGTCCAGTTCCGTTTGACCACCTATATGAACAATTTTATTTTTTTATATCATTAATGAATAAAAAAATTAATTAATTGTTTAATGGTATATAATTATATATAAAAATTGTTTTTAATTATCTTATATGGGTTATATAAATATTTAATGCATAAACTCATAAAAACCCCCTTTATTGGTTATATATTACAAAAATATTCCTAATAACGATTTCATTATCCATGAAAATGAAAAATAATCTTATGGATGGAAATTTATATATCTTAAAAAATTATAAATAATTATTTATGGTTCTATTAATTACATGTGAAATATTACCTTATAATGAGTAAGAAATACATAATCTACTCCAACAAAACATGTATAAATGCTTAATATTTAAAAACACCTAATGTGGGAAAATAGGTAAAAAATAACTAATATATATATTTGGAATTATGGTCAATGTTGTGTAAAAGTGATTATAGTTAGGGTTATGTTTATTTTTTTTTCAATTTATCAATATAATACAATTGTTCACATTGTTTTGGGTAATTGGAAAATGAATCACGATCAAGATAAGGGGTTCTTTGTCACAAATATGAATTCCTTGTGGCTTGTTTATGTTATAAACCATGACTTATATTGAATGGAGTATCTAATAAAAAATACTGATTTAATTTAATTATTATTTGTATATTTAATGATATAAAATTCTGTATTTTCTCTTTTACCTCTCAGTGGGTTATAAATCAAATAATAAAATGTCAATAAGGGGTTTCATCTCAAATTCCTCTCTTTGAGACACATGTTTTAGTGTTTACATAATTTCATTTTCAAGGACTATATAATAATTAATTGAGATATTTTAACATGAAATAATATTAATTAATTTTCAATAAATCCCATTTTAAATTTCCGTATTTATATTTAATTTTATTTAAAATCTCTTTAATCTCTAAGGATTTGTAATAATTCAATTCTCATTTATTAAGTTATAATTTTTTTATTTGACATATATAATATTATTTTGGTAAAATTTAATAAATGATTCAATTATATTGAATTTTATCAATGACTATGGAGGATATTCATTTTCACAGCATATAACCCTTTTTTAATATTTTTTACATAACACACTATGTTTTCTATAAGAGAAATTAGTAACTCAAATAAAATTATTTATTTTACATAGTTCCTTTTCAATATAGGAATTAAATATTATAATTGCAATTTAATTTTGAACTTTTTTCTATTAAATTTAATATTTATAGGTAAAATCACTATTAACCCAAATATTTCTTAATGATCATTCTCTCAAATATATTTTTGATGTTATCAAGAACAAAACCCATCTCTTAACTGGATATTTTTTCAATTAAAGGATTTAATTTTCTACCAATATCCCCCTTTCTTATTTTTAAAAAAATATATGTATAGTTTATTGGGATATTCATAAAATACTTTACCTATTTTAAAATTTACATTTTATTACTCATTTAACTATGTGGGTTTGTGAAAAATATGATTGAAATTATAAAAAAGAATTTATTTTTAAAATAAAATGTATTATTTATAGCTTCTTATTTTTAATAGAGAATAATTATGTCCCAGTCTATGAACCATTGAAGTATCCATATAATAAAGATTAAATATTACAATTTTTTCCCTTTATTCCTATTTTAAAATTACCAATGAAAATTATTATTATCTCATTCTCTTTTGAAAATTAAATAAAATATTTACTCAAATATTAGATTTTCATTTCCATTTAATATTTCAATTTATATCAAGGTATATATATTATTTAAAGTTATGTTTAAATAAAAACCATTTAAATTATTTTATTATGTTCCCCTTCAGGCGATTGAAATTATTAATTGTAAATCTAGATTAATTTTAATTTAAGTGGCTCATTGTGGAAATGTAAGGTGAATAAAATTCATATTCATGGGTAATAATGATGTGATGATTAAATACTTTCTTCTAGAAAACATGAATGTTTAATAATTATATGGTTTATTTTCCAAATATAGCCCTAAAATTCATAGGATAGTTCATTATAACTTGTATTATATTGGTTAAATGATTATTCATGCTCCATTCAAAATAAGATATGGGTTATGGTTGCTAGTACACTCTGTGAAAAATGTTATGATACATGATATTATATGAAAAATAGGTTGGAATTCATAATTATCTATGATTAATATGGTTTAATTACTAATCTACTATGGTAAATTGGTCATGATTCCTAAACCACTATGCGAAATAGGTTGTGATTGATGTTCCTTAAAGGAAAAAATGTAGTGATTTCTGATCCTCAATGGAAAACACATTGTGATACCCAATCCGCTATGGAAATTTTTTTTCATTTCATATCCATAATTTTTAGTTAATATTTTTATTTTCTAAACTTGAAATTTTGATTTGTTAATTATATATTCACTAGGACTATGATATATGTTTCATGTTGGCATAATAATTAGTCCATGTTACTTCTTGGATCATATAATATCAATTATACTCACATTATGAAATAATATTTAGTAGTGAAAACCAATCCAAATAGAGATAATTCTATTTTATATATCTTTTAATATCAATTTTGAGTTTTAATTTATAATATTTCTATTTAACAGTAAAATATGTTATATTTTTAAATGTTACATTCATTGAATAATTTCATTTTTCTCTTGGTAACTAAAATTTAACATTTTCATATAAATTTTCAATAAAATTGAAATTGAAATAACTATATAGTATATAAATAACGATCTATAATAGGATACATATTATAACAAATAACATTTCTTAAAGTTATAAAATATCTTACTAATATATATTTATATAATAAAAATAAAATTCATTTTAGAATAAATATTTTTAAAATCATAGTAATTATAGAGTTTAAATTTATTAATTTTATTTAGATTCATGAAACCAATAAAATTATTATAAAATATAGTTATATGGAATAAAAATCAATATAAAACTGAATATTACCATTAAAACACTCAACTAAAATAAATGAATTATAATATTTTTTTGAATGAATTGTTACTTATGATATTAATTGATTAATGCTGGATTTATAAAATAAAAATGATATTTTGATAAACAGAGATTGGTTCGTTACATATGTATTTATATAATTAATCAGTTTTATAAAATTATATGTCTTCATAATATAAACTAAAAGTCACAACTGTATAATTTTTGTAAAATACTCTATTTTTTACTATTTTTTAATTTAATTTCATTGGAGTGCCTTATAATTTTTATTAATAAAATTCATTTTCATTGAAATGATATATAGGTCATAAAAATCATTTTTAACTCATATTCATTTATTTAGTTAAATTTTTTCATAATGGTCTTTTTTTACATGATTTATTTCTCCCCCAAAGAATTATATTTTATATTAACATCTCTCACTCTTAGAAGGATGATAAAATTTAAACAAAAATAATTTCTATTGATAAATTTGCTCCTAAATAAGAATATATTTTTTAATAATACTTATCAACCTATTTAGTAATGTGTTTCAAATTTTTTTGAAATTTTACTTCCTCTCCAATGGTCTCCATTATACATTCAAATAAAAAAATTTATGGAATGAAATTTACATATTTCCCTTATCTAATTTTAAAGATAATTTTTCTAATACTCTTTCCTAATGTGTATTTTCATTATTGGCCATTTAAAATGAATTTTTTTCCATCCATTGAAAATGAAATTTTATTTTAATCCACTCCATATTAACTTTTGAAAAAAATAACATATTTTCATAATTGTATAATTGAAAATTATTTTTAAATATTAATGTTGTAGAAAAGTATTAAAATCAAATATTTGAAACCATTTCATCATTTCCAAGGTTTGGTTTTTAAAGAATTAAATGTATCTAATATTTTTAATGTTACTTCACATTACATATTTTAAACCATTTTTTACTTGGCTATTCACTATAGGATATTAATTTTTCAAAAGTATATGCATTAAAGTTTTTTACATTACCTTTTATAAATTGATATTCTAAAATAAAAATAAATTATTATATTATTCCAAATATAAAATTATTTTATAAAAATCATTTTTTTATTTTACACCAATTTTCTTCTCAATATATAGTGGATTTATTACATTGGAATTTATTTATGAGGAATTAAATTCTAAATGTCTGAATGAAATAAACTATTTGGGAGGTCTATTTTTTGTATCAAATATTTATATTCAGGATGTTAATTTTCATGATACCACATAAAAATATAGTGAAACCCAAATTAGATTCCCTGGGTTCATTGTATTTTATTATAGAAATACATTTTCCATATGAGGTTTTTTTCATGATACGTTGAATTATTGATGTATTGTCACATAAAAATAGAAATATTATGAATAGTGGAATTCATATAACTCTTCGAAGAATTATTTACGGTTCAGTACCTAATGAGGTTACTATGTTATGAATGAAAAAAATGTGTATGAGAAACATTCAACTGATGAAGGAATTACATAAATATTAATATTTATTTTGATAATATTTAGTGTGAACATGATTTGAATTAGCTACATCCAAATGATATTACATGAATGTGATATGGTTTTGTATCACTAACATGATTGATTATGGACATAACAATAATTATTTATCATAGAATTATTGTGTGTGAGAAAAAATTAATTGGATAATATCATTATAAAATTCATGGACACAATGTAGATTACATATGATCATAGTAATGATAATGAACTCTACATGGTTATCTGAATTTCAATTTTATGAATAAATAAGATTATGCCAATGAAAAAATTATATGTTATATTATTTTGTTAGATCAAGGGAAATTTTTTATTACATATTTTTTACAAAACTGTTTTCCATGGTATATATTTTTATTTTCTAACTACATTCCCTTCAATAATTATTTATAGAAAACTCATATTATTATTTTTTATTTTTAAAAATGTTTTTATCCAATGTCTATGGTTTTTCTTATTCTTATTATATAACAATTAATTAATTTTTTATGTTTTTTCAACATTTATCATTCAAGAATAGCACTATTTTGTCTATTATGTTACCAAATTTATGAAGATAAATCTTACATCTGTGAAGTCTATGAGGTATTATAGTGGAGATAGATAATATGGAAATTTTCAGATGTGTTCTTTATGCATATTTTCCTCAAATATGAATTTTAGAATTTCATTTGAATTGGTGTATCATAAAAAAAACAGAATAAAATATATATCTCTTATGATAAAGAGGAATGCTAATGTGAAATCATTAAATAATATTTTTTTGGAAAAAAGTAAAATTATAATAGAGAAGGAGTGAGATATCATATTCAAAAGACATTTCTTAAATGAATAAATTAAAAAAATTATAAATTATTTTCTCTAAAAAATGCTCACCTATAATTTAGCCTTAAAAATTAAATACGTAATCTCTATTAGAAATTTTGAGATGAAAAAAAATATGATTATGATTGGAATTTTTTCAATTTTTTTTATATCATTATTGAAATCAATCTTTATAAAATGAGTAATAAATCATATAATTTAGTTTTGTAACTAAATGAATAATTTTAACATAAATTGGATTAATCATTAATATAATAACATGAAATGAAAACATTTCTAATAAGTGAAAACATGGCCATGAAATAACGATCCCTTAAAGATATGGAGGATTTTTCTCAATAGTGTAATATTTTTTTATAAGTTAATTCTATAGATAGATGTTTTAAATCCAAAGAGTATTTTTAACCATATATATAAAACTGGTAATCATATAAAATATAAATAAATTTATAGAAAAAACCTTGATGGTCAATGTTCAGAAAGATCCACAAAACTCGATGAATGATATCTGAGTTACTAATGTCCTATATATAAAATTTTTATCATGAAGTGGTAATTATTTAATAGGTTTTATTTTGGTAAAAAATTAAATAAGAATAATTCAAGTATGTAATATCACATAATATAATCATATGTGATAAGTTACACAACTTATACAAAATATATTAAAGAATAATAATTATAACGAAATGAATGAGAATTCTACTGACAACAACCCTAACAATGTAAGGAGCATTTAAATTAAATAATATTTAAAGAGAGTGAGTTAGTTTCAATATTAATTATAAATAATAAATTAATTTTATGATATAATATCTCAATATTGTATCATATTAACAACCTAAATGAAAATTAGGGATTATTGAAAATAATCCTTAAATAAAGGAATTTCAGAAGAGAACCTATATATCATTGGAAAATTTTTAATTGAAACAATATATGAAGTTTGAAACTAATAAGCACAATTAATATCCTCAAATATAATATAATCATGATAAATAATGATAACTAGTAAGAATTTTCAAAATTAAAATTTAAAAATTATATATAACATAAACATGTCTCATTGATTTAAAATTTGAGAAAAAGTACCCCTTACCTCATTTACCAATTATATAAAATGAATTGTAAACACTTTTATAAATTATTATCTATCAAAATAACCCATTTAACAAATATATATATATCCTTTATAAACATTCTTTAATACTATTTTCAAATTTTATATTAGTTATTTATTTTCTATTTTATATTTATATTACGGGTAATATTGATTTATTTATGATTTATTTAACAAAAGGGTATTCATTATTTATTCTTCTCAAAATTTAAAATTTTAAAATATAATAATGAACTATAATTTTCAATTTATAATTATTTATAATTTTATCATTTCATTATACATGTGTTTTTTAAGATCATCAAATTTGAATTTTTCAAAGAGGATGTTTTGAGGATTCTTTTGCGATGTAAATTTATTTTCATAAATAATAATTAAAATTCATATTTTGAAATTAAAAACCATAAAATATATATATATATATATATATCATATATTAGAATAAATTGAATTCTCATAGTCATCCTTGATATTATTTAAGGAATTGTTCATGAAGGTGGTTTAAATAACTACAATAAGAAAATAAATTATTTAATAAATGATTATGATATGATTTAGTCATATTATTGTTATACAAAAGTACAATGATATAATTTTTTTTATTAGTGTTATTTTTCTCATTTTAAAATATTTAGATATATAATTTTTCTTTAACAATGAAAAATCTTATTTCAAATTAATACTTTATGTTTCCTTGAAGGAACAATTGGGTGGTTGAATTTACCATAATTTTTTTTATTTTAGATATTGTTACTACGTGGTGCAATTTTTCTTTTATGAACATCAATTTTTTCATCCACATAATATTTTTTCATAACACCCATTATAATGACATTCCATGTACGATGAGATTAATAAAAAGAGGTCCATCAATCCATGGAGGTTTTATTCCACCCGTACACATTGATTATGATATCGTTTTCCAAAGAATGGGTGAAAATATTTTTATTAATTATAATTTAAAAGTTTAATATATTTCATTAATATTAGATATATATATATATTTAATTCCATATTATGAAAAACTTTGTAAGGAATTGATGGAAAGTGGATCACGTTGTGTTGTAGATGTCATAGTCTTCAGAATGAATGAATTCTTGTTATGTTTTGATTAATCGTGAAGGGAATTATGATTAAATCTAGTAAAAATAATTATAATCAAATTCTACTATTATAATCAATTTTTCATTTTTATAATTATTACTTTATTTTATAAAAGATCAATTTAATATAGATAAAATGAAATCAGAAATTAATTCTTACTAATTTATAACTCACTACATCGATTATCCCTTTTACAAAGGGGTTAATTCCTTTGAATTATAGTCTCATGAAAAGATTCAATCCTCTAGAAGATTAATAGTAATATTTAAAAGAGTTTTGGTTTGTTTTTTTTATAATTTATGTTGATTGTGTTGTGAGGGTAAGTGAAGAGAGGTTATACCATTCATATATTATCTTACTATCTTTATGAATTCAATTAATAAATTAATTAGATATTACAATTAAATTTTAATTTTATATTTGAGATTATATTCTCATATATTCTATGTTGATTGCATAACATAAATATCATTTATTACTTGTGATAAAAACATTCATGATGGAGAAATTATATTCGATGTTTATCAAAGGTGGATTTTTTATTTAGAATATATCTTTTATAGGTAATAACCAGGAAAGCTCAGCCAGGGACAAAGTCCCTGACCATTTATTAAAGAAAAGGAAAAAGTACAGTAAAAACCGGTTTAGGAGAACCGGAAACCTTACAACCAAACAACTGATCCCCCAAGCACAAACGACATCAGAAATTCAAAAATCAAAAACCACGAACCCTGAGCCTTCCTCGAGCCGCGCGAAACCTCGAGAAGCGTTTCACGCGACAGCCATTACACAGCCAGCGAGAAATACGGAACCACACACATCTCCACCACGTGCGTCCACCACTGCAGGTCGCCGACGAGACCATCAAGCATCATCGCCGGAAAAACCATCACAGAACACCACCAAAAGTCATCCGACCACCGTACTCACAACTTCCCGAAAATCACAGGAACCCGAAACAAGCGCTCCTCCTCGATGCCAAAAAACAGGGCCTCGCGACGTCGACGCACCACCCAGAAGGACCCAGAGCGCTCCGGAGAGTATGCCGGTGGAAACCGGTCTTACACCCGTAGATCCGACCATCGGCGCCATCAAACGCCACCACCGGAGCAAAACCAGCACCACAAATTCATTCAAGAACAACGTCACGACCATCAAAAACTCCTCCAAGCATAAGGACCATATTCACCCAACCCCGTCATCAAGTTCGTCCAGCAGATCACGAACAGCACGAAACCAAGCAAACCGCAAGCAGATCCAAGAACAGAGAAAAACATTCACAAGGCATCAGAAGAAAACCCAATACCAGATCTCGTCGCCGCCATCCTTCACGAGCTCGTAAACCACTGAAAAACCCCAACCGAACTCACCGGAAGCAAGGCGGAAACCTAACGCAGTTGGATCTGGAACATCGAACGCCGAACGGACCGCGCCGCAATGAGACCCTATCCAAATCGGGCGAGAAGGCAGGCACGGAGAAAGACCGAATCCGCGAAGTCTCCCGAGCTGAGGAAGCCGCCAGACCTCGACGAAAACGGAAGTGGCCGCCGTGGAAACCCTAGATGAAGGAGGCGGCGACGAGGGGAACTCCCGAGCGCAGCGTGCCCCTTACGGGCCCATCTCAGGGCTCTTTTATAGGTAATGTTATAACCTATGATGTTATATCAATCAAAAATTAAAATAGAAATTTGATTTAGTGGATATGTCCCACCATAATCATATTAATATAGATTATTCATGGGTTATCTAGAAACTATTATTAATTTTTGATAAATTTCTCACAATTATCTATTAAAATAGACAAATGATCATGGAATGGAGTGTAGTTCCAATATATAGTGAGGTGTGTGGAATTATTCAGTGATATTAAGAAAATATTTATTCATGATCCTATAAATACAATATCTTATAGTGGATAAAATTTTGTGAAATAAAATGATTCATCCATTAATATTTTGGGATGAATTTTTGTATAGAATTATATGGTTAATCCTTATGCATCAGGTTTGTTAATTACACATGAGGATAACTACTCATTAGAAAAATTGATTAGTCTGATGTACTCTATTCATTGAAAATTTTGTGGCATCATCATTATGGTCGAATGTCTGATGTTTATACTACACATAAGTTCTTATGTTAAATATTATCAAAAAAAGTGGTAAAATTAAACAAAGGAAATGGTAATAACTGATCAAAATATTTTATTTCACAACACATTACTAAAATGGGAAATGAAATAAATGTGACTAATTCCAATATTATGAGGTATCATTCTATTATATTGATGATAAAGATTAAAAAATAATCAATATTCCAATTTTTTGATGTATAAATATTGAAATCCTAATAGAAGGGGAGAAATCATATATTTACATAAATAATTTCTCTATAATACATTAAAATTATAATCAGAGATGACCATAATGTTTATGTGTGTATATAGAAAAAGGTATTGAGTATTCAAGATAAGAGTTATGATAACAAAAAATTTAAATGGTTTAGAACTCTAATTAGCACCTTATAAAACTAGAATAGAAAATTTTACTTTTGGATGATGCTTCTAAGTCATCATTAAATATTAATCCATGATTCATGAGAATGTATAAATTTATAAAGAAATATTTCTATTTAGATTAGATGAATTGTTAAACTCTATATTACACATATATATTCTTTTAATAATATCATGTTACAACTAAACAATAAAATTATTAAGTAATTTTGAAACCATTTCATATAATTGAATATAAATTGAAAACATATTATTGAATTTTGTTTTAGGAAACCCCATATAAATAAATGGCCATAGTTCCATATGGGTTGTAATTGATCTCCTTAAAAAGTAATATTTTTTATATTAGATATGATCTCAATATTTAAAATATCAATTATGTACATAATAAAAGTAGTATGACTTCGTGGAGTACTAACCTCTATCGTATCTGATTAGGATCTGAGGATTACCAAATTTAGAGTATATTTTTTCAGATATAGTTTCTTTTGATTATTTATTTAACAAATCTTATATTCCCTTTCCTATATAATTATATCAATATTTTTAGTATACTAAATTTACAATGGTATGTGAATTACCGGAAGCCACTACCCTTCATTTATATTGTGAAAAATAGAATCATATTTAGTGTTTTTTGTTTATGGACTACCTCCACAACAAAAAATATTCCTTTTTTTCATATAGACTCATTGTTATTTATTAAAATATATAAAATTATGATTAGAAAATAAACATATCAAAATAAAACCATTAATTTCCTATAATAATAATATAATTTAAAAATATACCTCTACAATAATAATAATCTAATATTAATTATGGTATGATGACATTTTAATCGATTTAACCTCATACATGAGATTTGATATAATTTAATATTAAGGGTGTCTATGAGAACATAATAATAGAATATATAGTATGTAAATAAGTAAATATTTATTTTATTTTGTATCAAAAATGGTAATATTATTACTAAACTCATTAATTATGAAACAAAAATTCATTTAATAAATGTGAAAAAACATGATTAACAATGATTTAATCATTCAATATTACAAAAATATCCCATAGAATTAAATTATTATATTATGAATAATTATTAAAAATAAATTAATGAAAATTACATGATATATGAATGTTGAACTTTTAGATTGGAATGAATAAAAACAAACCTATAACTAAACTAAGTCAAAACAATTATGATTATTCAAACTCAATATTTTAAATGGATAATGAATAAATAATATAAATCTAGACAATAGTTATTAATGATGTTTAAAGAATGTTTTATATAATAATATTTTTTCAAAATATTTGATTTAGAAGGTTTTTAATATAGGTGATTCAATTCTATTAGTTTATGTTAAGAATTTGGTTAAGGAGGACTTTTTTGTCAATTTCAATTTCATGAGAAATAATTGTCATTATAACCCTTGATATAATTAAAATGGATTGAATAGTTACTATTGAATATATAATACCATATTCATTTAGTTCTATAATACCAATTAATGTGTTTATCCATTGAGGAATGGAGGGTGTTAATTTATTTTTACACTCATTAAAATATCAATTGACATGATATTATTTTCCATAAATTATTATGTTTATGATCTTTTAGAGTGAAATGACTCATTATCACAATAGCTATTAGTTTAAAAAATAATTTAATGTTCATAATATGTTTGAATGTTTTATTCTAATGCGGTAACCTACTCATTATCCCACTAAAAAAATCAAAGTCACCAACTTTACACTACATGATATAAATTATTATAGTTGAATGTTAAGGTAATCGACATTTATAAATATTTTATCCAATAAATAATGTCAAAAACTCAGAGATTATACATGTTCCAACTTCTTAAAATAGGTAGCTTACATATCGACCCTTAAGAATTGAAAATAATCTTTTTCTCACATGTATCAACATAATAACTTCACCTTTATGAACATTGTTGATCATTAAAATAATTTTATGCAAGCTCCTTCATCCACTAAATGACTATTAGATTCTTAGTGAACCTATTTACTCAAATATTCACAATATCATCAGTAAAAATTTAGCCATTTTTTGAAAAATGTTACCAACTATTTTTACCCATTCATATATATATATATAAATATTGTGAATTTTTATGATTTTATTTTAAAAAACATGATCACAACATGTCATTGGTCAATATCCTTGAAAAACTCCAATGATATTTGAGTTTTTACATTGTAAAAACCATTACAAAAGACAACATCAACATATTTAAATTCACCAAGAGATCACATATTGAACCCTGACCTTCCCTTCATGAAAAATTCACATTGAAAACCCATATACCAATAATCATAAGAGATATGATTTCATATTAATTATAAGAATACGGTCATGCCAACAGGGTGAATTTACTTCTGTCCATTGTACATTTGGGGATCCTTTTTTCAGGTGAACATAATTTAGGTTATCGTACATTAGTTAAATGTATAACATATGAATTTAATTTAGCTGAATATACATTAGGTTAATGTATGAATGGTTAATTTTAATTATATTATAGTATATTAGGGTATTTTAAATATAATTATTTCACATTAGGTGAGTTTATATCCTATAAAAATAAATATTGTAAATGTACATTCAGAGAATGTTCCACAAGTGAACATAATTTAGGTATAAATTATTTAGGTGAACAAAAAATATTTTAATTAACATAAGTTGAATTTAATATATGTTAATTTTATTTATTTTAATTAAATTCAGGATAACACACATTAGATGAATACACATCAAGTCAATTTACTTCAGGTGAATGCATTTATGATGAAGGTACTTCAGGTGAATTGTCAGCATCAATAATACCCATCCTTCTACATCTTAATGTAATATTAGTATAAATCATTTTGTGTATTTTTATATTATAATAAACATCATCAGATCATATAGTTCAATATTTTTTGAAACATTTACTAAAATATACTATCAATATATATCCAGGTATATCTACATCTATTATCTTCTGATAAACTAATAATAGCTTCTATACTAATAACTTTGTATTTTTAGACATTATAGTCCGACTGTACAACATTCTATCAAAAAATATTTAATTTAAATGTAAGACATTATAGGAATAATGAGAACATAAATCACACCCCAATGATTTTTTGGAAACATGAATCTTACACAAACGTCATTATAAGGACCCGACCTTAAACCTTACTTAATATTGAATTAAATGAATAATTCACATTGAGGATCTTTTCAGGTTTAGAGTTTTAGGTAATTAGAACATAACTATTACATCTCAAAAGATTACAAAGTAGACACTTCTACTAAGTTTCCATAGAATAAAAACTCTTAAAAAGAAACATGTCTAGTTCCATATTTTATATAGCATGACTTTCCCTTGATCCCATCCTTGACCCTATTCCACATTATGTCATGTGAAAAACATTTAAAAAAAACTTGGGGTGAGCATAAAAAGCTCAGTAAGGTATACACAAAGAATGAAAAGTGTTAGTTTTTCAAACATCAAGTAAACCATGAATACTTTATCAAAGTAATACCTTCACCTTCATAAAGTAGTAAAAACACTTCACTGAATAAAATATCATTACATACCCTTTTGTAACCAAAGGATTACCATAAAACCCATATAAAGAACACATAATATATAAAGGTAACTTGGGACATAAACATACTTAAGTGGAATAACCATACGGTCGACTTCCACACATATCACTTAATGGAATAGCCATACGGCCAACTTCCATACATACTTAATGGAATAGCCATATGGCTGACTTCCATACCCAATGCATTGGAGGTTATAACGTAACCACCTGTCCTGGTATTCACGGCACCACCCGTCATATGTTTTATCACGTAACCACCCATCAAATGTCCAATTACCATTATAAAATCATAAGACATAAAAAAATATAATGGAAAGAAACAATATCCACACATTGATCACAACATATCACATAAATATATTAACATAAAAAATCCATTATAAAAACCATTTTCAATACCAAAATACATAAAATAGTATATTATTTATTTCATTTTAAAAACATTACGACTTGTTGAGGAAGCCAAAGACCAAATAATACTCGCGGCGACAGAAAAGGTCATTTTCACCGCGTACGTTAAAAGAAAAATTCCTTTTTGTCATTTTGTAAAACACTTCGTAAAAAAATATTCCTTTTGTATAAAATTAAAAGTCACAGGTGTCTATACACCGTATAAAATAAAGTTGTGTATAAAATGAAATATGCCTCAATGAAAGGAGATTGAGACGAAGTCCCTTACCTCGGGTCCGACTTGACTCGATCGTTCTTTAACGTCTGGAATAATAAACTTTAGTTAATTTATATTTGCTTAAGAACCTTTTTTAAGTTCATTATTCCTTTTATATCACTTATTTCCATGTTATAAACATTATGTAATCATTTAAGTTAATAATGTTTGTTTTGTCGATATTTGGTTCTTAAGTCGAAAGTGGACTTCTTACAATTACATGTTGTTCGTGTGGTCAAAGGTTCTTTATATCCAGAATGAAATTCCGATTTGGATATCATATATATCATATATGTCTAGTATATACATGTATTTATAATATCACATAATAATTTAGAGGTAAGAAATGAAATGCATCGTTCATGGAGACGGTAAGCCGTACGTACGCATGAACGCTACTTTCATATCTATGTCATATTAATGGAATTAAAACTAAATTAGAGGTATTTATATTTTAATTCCAGAATTATATTAATCATTTATATGTAACATACATCATATATATCCATTATATATACGTACTTATAATAGTACATTACATTTGGGGATAAGAAATGAAATGCACCGTTCATGGAGACGGTAAGCCGTACGTACGCATGAACACTACTTTCATTCATATCTCATACATCAATGGAAAGAAATAATAATGATATAGAGTTATATTATAATTCCATTATAACATCATATATAATAACTTTAAATACATCCTTTATACATCCCACATATGGCATTAACGAATCACATCACTTTGAGGGGGCAGTAGTCCGCACTTCCTAAAATGAAATTATCGTGTTTACCCACAATGGAAAACATAAAGGTATACCACCAATTAAAAATAAAGAAGCATAAGGAAAAAATAAATATAATATATATCATATATAAATAGAGTGACATATTAATGGACACCATTAAAGGTGTTTAAAAGAAGATTGAACAATCATCATTTCGTGAGGCCGAAATTCACCAACCACAGAAACAGTATGTTCTTTAACCATTAGATGTAGATGTGTGTAAGTGTAGCTCTAAATCTTATTATAACAACATCATAGTAAATTTAAGATACTGGATTTGTTATAAAAGAAATGAATAAAAAGTGTTTAGTGGTTTGGAGAAGCAAAATAAAACAAAAGAACACAAGTGAAGACATCACCTTAAAATCGGGTAACCCTCTTAGATTTGAGCTCAAAGGCTTCCTTGGGAATACTTATGCCCAAAGTTAGGATTATAGGAGT
Organism: Viscum album; assembly: GCA_963277665.1. Classification (NCBI taxonomy): domain Eukaryota; kingdom Viridiplantae; phylum Streptophyta; class Magnoliopsida; order Santalales; family Viscaceae; genus Viscum; species Viscum album. The sequence goes on along the minus strand of OY728164.1, from coordinate 2,116,278,442 downwards.
AATAAAGGTATGTATAGAGACAAAATGGGCAGGGTTTGGCCGAGCCAAAGGCTTTGGAAGTGTGGGTAAGGTGGTAGAGGTGGGGGCCTTTTATAAGAGGAGAGGAGGAGAACTCTTGGAAAGTAAGAAAATGTTACTTTATTTTAGAATGAGTTTCGGATTTTAATGGCCCCACATTGATTTTTTTCGAGGATAAGGTGATAAGGGTTCGAAATCCACCCATCCAATAGGTTTTTGACATTTTTAGGTCTTAAATTTTACATTATCTTTCCACTTTATTTAAATCGTTAAATAATGAGGTAATCGTTGCATCATCATGGTGTCATAAATAATTTAATTTATTTAATGTCTAAATATTATAAAAAAAGTACTATGATTTAGGAAATATTTTTACCTTTACAATGAATATTTATAGTCAAAAATCGGATTTGTATAACCCTATGTAAAAATTATTTTAGTAAAACAACTCATGTTTGTGACATTTTTATTTTAACTTTAAATAAAAAGTTATTAATGTCATTTTCCAACAAAAGTGGCTTCATGGGGTCCCCATGTTGACCCATGAATTTTCTTGGTCGGCCATGACACATCCAATGAGGTTAGGACATGTTTCAAGTTCATTTCATATTATTACAACATTATTTTTACCTTAAATTACACAAATTACCTCTAATCGCGATTAAAAACTTAATAAGTTACTATTCACCAAAAAGTTATTTTAATCCCATTGACCCAAATTTTACTTCTTAATGAAAACCATGTATGTCGGATTTTTGAAATTCAAAACACAGAGGTGGTAAAATTTCATTTAAACGAAAAATCAGCTTTTTAAGTACCACTTAGTGGTTTCACTATTCATCAAAAATTGAAGTTTTTCAGAAAAATACCAAAACTTCACCCTAATATATATTTGATATTTTGAATTCATAAATGAATTCCATTTTAAAAAATTAAAAACATATAAGTTGCATTAATTAATTTAATAATTAATTCCCGCTGTCAGAGAAAATAGCGTGTTTTTATGAAACAATAAGTATCAAAAGATTGACACTAGTTTAAGTCCGATTTCAGAGTGAAATTAATTCCAACGACCACTATTGGATTTAATGGTAAAAATATATTCTAATTTCACTTTAAAACCAACTCAAAAGATAATATAATCATATAAATAAATTAGATTAAAAGGAGGTTTTGAATTAAAATACAACATTTTACACTGTTCATTAAAAAATGAACTTTATCGGAAAAATACAAAAAATTTACACAAAGTAAATTTTGATGTCCCGATTCTAAAGAAGAGTTTTATTTGGTCCAATAGAATTTATAAGAGTTAAAAAATCTATATTTAATGACGGTTCACCATCAAAAGGCGATAAGTGAACCTTTAGTGAAAACTAGGGCATATACGCCTAAAATTGAATTCTTTCCGTATTTTAAGCCTTTATATTTTATTAGATAAAAGTAAAAAAATTTAAAAAACATATATAATAATATTTTAGTTATTTCTATCCATTCCCGCCAATACAAGGGCTATGTGTTAACTACCATTTAAAATAATATTATTTTATTACTACTGTGCAACGTAAGATTTCAAAGAAACTCTTTGTTGCGTATCGGGTACACTATCGAACATAACAACCCCTTTAAAGTAAAATTAATATTTAATTCGTAAGTACTAATAAATATGAAAATGTTTTATTCATTATTTACCTGGGATGTTACATCCTCCCCCCCTTTTGGGAATTACGTCCTCGCAATTTTATTCACTTATCAAAATAAGTGGGGGTGTTTATCCCTCATAGCATTTTCAGATTCCCACATTGCCTGTTGAACCATATGATTTTTCCAAAAAAAACCTTTACCTGGTGAATTACCTTATTTCGAAACACTTTCTCTCTTCGGTGAAGAATCTGGACTGGTTGTTCTTCATAAGAGAGATTCTCTTCCAACTAAACTACCTCTGGGCTCAAAACATGAGATTAATCTGGCATATACTTTCTCAACATCGAAACATGAAAAACATTGTGTACCTGAGATAAACTCAGAGGTAAAGCCACTCGGTATGCGACTGATCCAACTCTCTCCATAATTTTATATGGTCCAATGAACGTTGGACACAACTTTCCTTTCTTACCAAATTGCATCACACTTTTCCATGGTAAAACTTTGAGAAAAACATGATAACCTACCTTGAAAGATAGATCCTTCCTCCGGTTATCCGCATAACTATTCTGTCTACTCTGATCTGTTCTCATGTGTTTCTGAATCAAATGAACTCTTTCTGCCATATCTTCCACCAATTCTAGTCCCATTAGCTTCCTTTCACCCACTTCATCCAAAAAATTAGGAGTTCGACACCGCTTACCATATAATGCCTCAAACGGAGCCATCTGTATACTGAAATGAAAATTATTATTATATTAAAATTAAAACAAAGAAATATTTTGGTCCCAACTTCCCTGATAATCCATAGAGAAAGCTCGTAGAATATCCTCCAAGTTCTGAATTGTTCGTTCTGACTGCCCATCTGATTGCGGATGAAAATCTGTACTAAAATTTAATTTAGTACCCAATGATTTCTGAAGGCCTTTCCAAAATTTTGAAGTAAACCTAGGATCACGGTTAGATACAATGGAGAGAGGAAATCCATGTAACCTGACTATCTCTTTAAGATACAAACGGTAAAGTTGATCTAGGTAAAAATTATCTCTTATGGCAAGGAAATGAGCAGATTTAGTCAATCGATCAATAATAACCCAAATTGCATTATTACCACGAGATGTCCTTGGTAATCCCACAACAAAGTCCATGGACATATTTTCAAATTTCTATTCTGGCACTGGTAAAGGCTGAAGCATCCCTTTCGGTAACTGCCACTCTGCTTTAACCTGCTGACAAGTCAAACACTTCATAGTAAAATCAGTAATATCTCTTTTCATTCAATCCCACCAGTAATACTCCCGCAGATCCCTGTACATCTTAGTACTGCCAGGATGAACTGAAAATGGGGAACTATGAGCCTCACATAACAACTCATTCTTCAAATGTCAATCACCAGGGACACATAATCTCTTCCCAAACCTCAAAAAACAATCATTATCAATGTTAAATTCAGGAAACATACCCTTCTGAACCAGCTCTACCTTTTTCTGCAACTCATTATTTTGCATATGTGCTTGCTTAATTCTGTCTGATAGGGATGATCTCACTGATACCTAAAACAAAACAGAAGAACTTCCTGCACCAACAACTTCTATCCCAAAGTTCATCAAATCAAAAACCAAAGGATCTCGTTCCAAACGTAGCATGTTTAATGAATCATTACTTTTTAGACTCAAAGCATCAGCCACTTTATTTGATTTTCCCAGATGGTAATGAATTGTAAAATCATAATCCTCGATTAATTCCAGTCATCTCCTCTGTCTCATTTTCAATTATTTCTGAGTAAATATATACTTTAAACTTTTGCGATCAGTATATATTTGACACTTTACTCCATACAAATGATTCCTCCAAATTTTTAAAGCAAAAACAATAGCAGCTAATTCCAAATCATGTGTAGGGTAATTTACCTCATGAGTTTTCACTAACGTGAAGCATAAGCAATTACCTGATCATTCTGCATAAGGACACAACCAAGTCCCTTCAACTAAGAATCAATATATATAACAAACTCACCATTCCTGGAAGGAAGTGCCAAAACTGGAGCATTCGCCAATCTTCTTTTCAACTACTGAAAACAATCATCACATTCTTTTGTCCAGATGAACTTAACACCCTTATGAGTTAGCTTAGTCATTGGACTAGATAACCATGAAATATTTTCAACAAACCATCAGTAGTAACCTGCCAAACCAAGAAAACTAAAGATCTAAGTTACATTTGTGGGTCTTGGCCATTCTTCAACAACTTTTGTTTTAGCAGGATCAACAGTTATGCCATCTTTTGAAACAATGTGACCCTTGAAAGAAATTTGTTGTAACCAAAAATCACACTTGATGAATTTTCTATATAGTTTCTTTTATTTTAAGCTTTGAAAGATAACCCTTAAATGACTTTCATGCTCCACTTAACTTTTAGAAAACACAGAAATATCATAAATAAAAACAACCAACATTTTTCACCTGAGTCAACTGAGCCATCACTACAACAAACTGTTTAGTTCTGATGCTGACAATCTCAGGATACTGTTTTGAAAGGTCATTTCCCTCTGTATGCCTTCCCAGAAACTCTGTTCTGTTTCCCCAATGAAAAACCATTCTTAACACAGAAATATCTTAGGCGAAGCAACATGGTAATCTGTAAATTCTATATCATTTCAATCATACCATAAACTAATTTATAATGTTAACAAATTTCTAACTCCTAAAGTTGTCTAAACAGACCTCTGATACCAACTATAAGGCCCTGGCCTTAAAACTTACTTAATATTGAATTAAATGAATAATTCACATTGAGGATCTTTTCAGGTTTAGAGTTTTAGAGAATTAGAACATAACTATTACATCTCAAAATATTACAAAGTAGACACTTCTACTAAGTTTCCATAGAATAAAAACTCTTAAAAAGAAACATGTCTCGTTCCATATTTTATATAGCATGACTTTCCCTTGATCCCATCCATGATCCTATTCCACATTAAGTTCTGTGAAAAACATTTCCAAAAAACTTAGGGTGAGCATAAAAAGCTCAGTAAGGGATACACAAAGAATGAAAACTATTAGTTTTTCAAACATCAAGTAAACCATGTATACTTTATCAAAGTAATACCTTCACCTTCATGAAGTAGTAAAAACTCTTAAATGAATAAAATATCATTACTTACCCTTTTGTAACCAAAGGATTACCATAAAACCCATATAAAGAACACATAACATATAAAGGTAATTTTGTACATAAACATACTTAAGTGGAATAAACATACGGTCGACTTCCACATATATCACTTAATAGAATATCCATACGGCCAACTTCCATACATACTTAATGGAATAGCCATATGGCCGACTTCCATACCCAATGCCTTGGAGGTTATAACGTAACCACTCGTCCTGGTATTCACAGCACCACCCGTCATATGGTTTATCACGTAACCACCCGTCAAATGTCCAAGTACCATTATAAAATCATAATACATAAAAAAAATAAAATGGAAAGAAAACATCTCCACACTTTGATCACAATATATCAAATAAATATATTGACATAACAAATCCATTATATAAACCATTTTCAATACCAAAATACATAAAATAGTATATGGTATTTATTTCATTTTAAAAACATTACTGCTTGTTGAGGAAGCCAAAGACCAAATAATACTCGCGTCGGCGGAAAAGGTCGTTGTCACCGCGTACGTTAAAAGAAACATTCCTTTTTGTCGTTTTGTAAAACGCTTCGTAAAAAAAGAATCCTTTTATATAAAATTAAAATTCAAAGGGGTTTATACACCGTATAAAATAAAGTTGTGTATAAAACGAAATATGGCTCAATGAAAGGAGATTGAGACAAAGTCCCTTACCTCAGGTCTGACTTGACTCGATCGTTCTTTAACGTCCTGAAAAATAAACTTTAGTTAATTTCTATTTTCTTAAGAACCTTTTTAAAGTTCATTATTCCTTTTATATCACTTATTTCCATGTTATAAACATTATGTAATCATTTAAGTTAGTAATGTTTGTTTTGTCGATATTTGGTTCTTAAGTCGAAAGTGGACTTCTTACAATTACATGTTGTTCGTGTGGTCAAAGGTTCTTTATATCATGAATTACATTCCTGATTTGGATATCATATATATCATATATATCTTGCATATACATGTATTTATAATATCACATAATCATTTAGAGGTAAGAAATTAAATGCACCGTTCATGTAGACGGTAAGCCGTACATACGCATGAACGCTACTTTCATTTCTACGTCATATTAATGGAATTAAACTAAATGAGAGCTATGTATATTTTAATTCCAGAATTATATTAATCATTTATATGTAAAATACATCATATATATCCATTATATATATGTACTTATAGTAGTACATTACATTTGGGGATAAGAAATGAAATGCACCGTTCATGGAGACGGTAAGCCGTACGTATGCATGAACGCTACTTTCATTTCTATCTCATACATTAATGGAAAGAAATAATAATGATATAGAGGTATATTATAATTCCAGTATAATATCATATATAATAACTTTAAATCCATCCTTTATACATCCCAAATATGGCATTAACGAATCACATCAATTTGAGGGAGTGGTAGTCCGCACTTCCTAAAATGAAATTATCGTGTTTACCCACAATGGAAACCATAAAGGTATAAAACAAATGAAAAATAAATAATCATAAGGAAAACATAAACATAATATATATCATATATAAATAGAGTGACATCTTAATGGCCACCATTAAAGGTGTTTAAAAGAATATTGAACAATCATCGTTTCGTGAGGCAGAAATTCGCCAACCACAGAAACAATATGTTCTTTAACCATTAGATGTAGATGTGTGTAAGTTTATCTCGAAATATTCTTATAACAACATCCTAGTATATTTAACATACTGGAGTTGTTACAAAAGAAATTAATAAACCGAGTTTAGGGGGTTTGAGAAGCAAAATAAAACAAAAGAAGACAAGTGAAGACATCACCTTAAAATCGGGTAACCCGCTTAGATTTGAGCTCAAAGGATTCCTTGGGAAGACTTATTACCACAGTGAGGCTTCTAGGAGTAAGAGAGGGATGTAGAGAGACAAAATGGGAAGGGGTTGGCCGAGCCAAAGGCTTTGGAAGTGTTGGTAAGGTGGTAGAGGTGGGGGCCTTTTATAAGAGAAGAGGAGGGGCACTCTTGGAAAGTAAAGAAATGTTACTTTATTTTAGAATGAGTTTCAGATTTTAATGGCCCCACATTTATTTTTTTGAGGATAAGGTGAAAAGGGTTATAAATACACCCATCCAATAGGTTTTTGACATGTTTAGGTCTTAGAGTTTACATTATCTTTCCAATTTATTTAAATCGTTAAATAATGAGGTAATCGGTCCATCATCATGGTGTCATAAATAATTTAATTTATTAAATGTCTAAAAATTATAAAAAAATAATATGATGTAGGAAATAGTTTTAAATTTCCAATTAATATTTATAGTCAAAAATATGATTTGTATAACCCCATGTAAAAATTGTTTTATTAAAACAACTCATGTTTGTGACATTTTTATTTTAACATTAAATAAAAAGTTATTAATGTCATTTTCCAACCAAAGTGTCTTCATGGGGTCTCCAAGTTGACCCATGGATTTTCATGGTCGACCATGACAAATACAATAATGTTAGGACATGTTTCAAGTTCATTTCATATTATTACAACATTATTTTTACCTTAAATTACACTAATTACCTCTAATCGTGATTAAAAACTTAATAAGTTACTATTCACCAAAAAATTATTTTAATCCCATTTAACCACATTTTAATTCTTAATGACAACCATTTATGTCATATTTTTGAAATTCAAAACACAGAGGTGGTAAAATTTCATTTAAACAAAAAATCAGTTTTTTAAGTACAACTTAGTGGTTTCACTATTCATCAAAAATTGATGTTTTTCAGAACAATACCAAAACATTACCCTAAGATATATTTGATATTCTGAATTAATAAATGAATTCCATTTTAAAAAATTCAAAACATATAACTTGCATTAATTAATTTAATAATTAATTCCCGCTGTCAGAGTAAATAGCGTGTTTTTATGAAACAATAAGTATCAAAAGATTGACACTAGTTTATGTCCGATTTCAAAGTGAAATTAATTCCAACGACCAGTATTGGATTTAATGGTAAAAATATATTCTAATTTAAATTTAAAACCAATTCAAAAGATAATCTAATCATATAAATAAATTAGATTAAAAAGAGGTTTTCAATTAAAATACAACATTTTACACTATTCATTAAAAAATGAACTTTATCGGAAAAAATACCAAAAATTTACACAAAGTAAATTTTGATGTCCCAATTATAAAGAAGAGTTTTATTTGTTCAAATAGAATTTATAAGAGTGAACAAAAATATATTTAATGATGGTTCGCCATCAAAAGGCGATAAGTGAACCGTTAGTGAAAACTAGGGCATATACGCCAAAAATTGAATTCTTTCCGTATTTTAAGCCTTTATCTTTTATTAGATAAAAGTAAAAACATTTAAAAAACATATATAATAATATTTTAGTTATTTATATCCATTCCCGCCAATACAAAGGCTATGTGCTAACTACCATTTAAAATAATATTATTTTATTACTAGTGTGCAACGTAAGATTTCAAAGAAACTCTTTGTTGCGTATCGGGTACGCTATCGAACATAGAAACCCCTTTAAAGTAAAATTAATATTTAATTCGTAAATATTAATAAATATGAAAATGTTTTATTCATTATTTACCTGGGATTTTACAGTCATTAAATTTTATTAATATATATTAAAAGAATTATCTCAGTGAGAATAAATATTGTACCCCCAACATATTTGAGAGAAATGATTGTCAGAGAACTACATCTCTATGTGAAAATAATTTTTTTTATGGGATTAAAAATTAATTATCCTTAATTATTTAATATAACATTTCCACTCATTTAATGATAAATGTAGCCTTGGATCAATAGAATTTATGTAGATAGTAAAAAATTCCATTACGAGAATAGTTATACTTATATCTCCCTTTGCCAATATAATTAATCTCATAGCGGTATTTATATATATAATTTTCACTATGTATAATGAGAGGGTTGAATAAGAATTTTCATTTTTAGTTTCAAAATATTTTCACTAGTAGAATATAAATTGAATGTATCAACGATCTTTTCTATTATAGAACTATTCTCAAGACTAAATTCCCAAATAGTAAAGTATCCATGATGAAATAAAACCATAAATAAATAAAATTTTGTCAACAATGTTATACTTGGTTCATTTGGGATCTTAATTTAATATTAATTGTCCCCTATAATTTTTAGTGGATAATCAATGATCACTTCTATGTCAGAAAGATTAGTTTTTATTATATTATTTGTGTTCATACATTTATGGATGAAATTTATTCTAATTCATCTATAATCGGGTTCAATGTGTTTTAATTCATACTATTATATAATAAAAACCATTATCAGAAATATATTTTACATATGGATGATGATTTAGGATCTTTGAATAACTAACCAAATTAGTATATATGATTCTGAGTAAGTTAAATTTATCTATTATTTAATACATCAATAATAGGTTTTATGTTCCTTTCATATATGATATTTTTTTATAGGAAACCATCTTATGGGACCCCTTTTAATCCCACTATTAATTTAACATAATGTAAATACATACACTATACAGGACCACGATGTAATTATATAGAGTAAATCCCAAATTTACTTCAAAAATTTTATTGAGACATCCACCAAATATATATTTTCTCAACATTACTCCAATAGATTTGGGTGAATAAATATCCTTAAAAAATTCGAATCCAAAATTCCTTAGTAGTACCATATCATACATCTCATTGGAATATGTATCTTAGTTCTTTTATGACCTATAGCATGAGAAATAAACTCACCTTCCCTATAATTTTAATTTCCATGAGTTCTATAATTTAAAAAAGAATTCCATATATGATTCATCATTATCCTCATCAACGATTCCGCTACCCACAAAGACAATGAATATATTATTTATGGAATATTCTACCTTCACATATTTTTCTCTATGAAAATTCCATTTATAAAAGTTCAACAACATTCTGAAGCTATAATATTGATAATACTATTCACATAGGTCCTCTATCAATACATATGTTGATTTAATGAGATTAAATAACATGGTTTAAAATTTAGAATGTTTAAACCCATCATGTTATTCATTAGAAAATTCATCTTCTACATCCTCATTTAGAAATGAAGAATTAATATCAATAAAATAAACCATTGAAATTTGATGTGAAAGAGCATAAAAAACATTTATATAGACTCAAATAATATATATTGGGAAAGAAATTTCAAAAACATAAATACATTAAATATATGAGTATCCATTAAAAAAATGATTTTTCATAGGAAAATTATCCATTTTTATTTATCTTATTCATAAACACCCACTTCGTTATAGTGATATTTTTGTGTTCCTATACTATGTTTAGATCCCAAAAGTATTTCTTCTTATTCTGATTTATTCTCTTACTCATTAATTTTAAACATTACTATTTATAAAATTCTTATAATACATTATTATGGTAAATTTATGAGATAATATTTTATTGATTCTAAATTTACATAATTTTTTTTGATTGAAATGTATCATAACAGATCCTGATGTTATTTTTTAATTTGACATTCTATTGAAATTCCACTAAATATTATATTCTACATCCTATAAAATTATAGAAAACACTATATTCATTGAGACATGATTTACCATTAATAGACATAGGAATAAAATCATTTTCAATAGATTTTCCAAAAAAAAGCATAACATAATTCATTTAATGAAATCACCATTTGCCTCATCTGGTTGACTGAACATATTTAGAATTACATAAACATGACATGTTTCCAAAATAAAATAATTCAGTTATTCGAAAACATGTATATCCATTCATTGGCTGTTATCCAAAGTAAATTAGTTATTAATATTTTTATATATTTTCCAAAAGTGTTATTTCTTGATCTTCATTAGATAAGGACTACCAAAAAAATTAAATATTCTTTCATTATTTTATTCTTGTACTAATTATAATAGTGTGTAATTTATTATCCTTATAAAGAAAGGAATATATTTTGACCATATATGGGTTTACATATTTTTTCCCTCCAAATAAAAATTAAGATTTTATATTCCATAACTATGGTTATTCCCATATATTGTAATATTTTGATATTTACTTTTGGAAACCCCATTTTATTAATTAGAGTATGGAGAACTGTTTTGATTAATTATTAAATGTTTAAAATATATGATTTGAAATAATTATAGGTAATATAATTTCCACTATTTATTTCTCATATGGATATATTCACAAAGTGTTTTTTCATCTTCGCTCATAGTAAATAATATCATTTCTGAAAAATCATATTTATGTTTCAAAAAAATTACACTTGTCATTTAGGATAAACACATCAATAAAAATGATAAATTACAAATCAGGATTCATGGATTGAGGCCTCATTGGTCCACCTAAATCAAAATATTTATGTTCTATATAAATAATGATATAAAATTATATTCATTTGATATTATATAAAGTCATTATAATTTTATTATAGGCTTCACAAATAATATTTCATTAAATTTTTTTGTAAAGGATAATATCTTATTGGTTATTTCTGTGATATTTATCTAATAATATGATGTCCTTGATATCTCAGACTACTATATGACAACTAAATTCAATTTTTATCACTTATGAAGCATGTGGTATCTCATTTTATAATGTACAAAGGGGATTAAACTGTTCTTACATAGTTTCAAATTGAACTTCTATTATTAAAGAAACTGATGAAAAATAATTTCTTTGGAATATCACCTCATATTTATCATTTTATATCTTTGTTACACTTCAGAAGTCATTTTTATTCCAAACCCTAAATAAAAAATCCTTGGAATTCAAATTTAGATGATATATAGTGGTTTTCCACTTCCTTTATCATTTAAGGATATATATTTACCCAATGTTAAAATTTCTCATCTATAATATGTGATGTTCCATAATATTTTAACCCCCTAGTCATATGAAATGATAATTAGATAATAAGAATCCATAGTTTTACCTTCTAAATGAAATTCAATGAATCTTACAAAATTTTAGATTTTTTACTTTTATTTTTTCACTTATATCAATATATATGGGAAAATGAATCCTAATCACGAATAGAAACAATTCATATACAAGGAGAAACTGAAACCATACACTCTTTATCAAAAAAACCATCCAAATAACAAATTCCAAACACTTCTTCCAAGAATTCAAGATTATTTTAAATGGGAATGTTGAGAACTTCTCATTTAATATTATGTGGGATATCACATCCCATAAACAGATTTTTTTTCAAAAATATATTTCCCTCAACCTAAACCATTTCTTAATGGAAACATATTTTCACATCTTTTGATATATTTATTCCTATATATTCCAATGCATAGAAAATATCATTGAAAAATAATCCTTTCTAACTAATAAATGTTCTCTTTGTATAACTGTAATAATGGTATATAGGTATATTTTAATTTCTTCTAAAATTTTCAAGGAGAATAATTTTTTTAATTTTATTTCTATCATTATTTATTTTAACATATTTATGTCTTATTTTGTTTTTGATACATACAATTTACTTCTAATTTCAGAAACCTTCCTTAATAGTATAATTTAATTTATATTAATTTTATGTTGAATCATAATTTACAGTATTTGTAAAAAATTTATTTTTAATATTCATCATTATCATTAATTTAAAATATGAAATCGACACATAATTTTTTATATTTATATATACTTTATGACATTTGAAATTTTTAGTAATTTTTATAAAATATGGATCTTCTCATTTTTATCCTTAATGATTTTACCATATTCACACACAATTATTTTGACATAGTATATTTCCCTGATGTATATTTACCACCTTATGATATAATATTTCTTACATGAATTTCTCTTCTCTGAATAATTTTTAAATAAATGATGATCATTATTGAGAATAATATTTTTATGATGATAGGTTTAATGTTATTATTTTAGGATGTCTTCCATGTAGTTTTTATGACATTATTTTTCTTCATCACATGATGATTCCTCTATTCTTACATGATCCATAATGTTTTTAGATTTCTCAGGAAGCTCATCCTCATTAGATACCACATTTGAGTATTATAATTCATCTTACATTTAATGAAAAATTATTTTTTTTCTTTATAATTTTATTTATTTTTTAAATTATTTTATTTTCTACCTTTTTACGCTTTCTATTTATCTTAATTCATCAAATTTTAATTATTCATGTCATCTTGAAAATCAATAAATTAATTTTTTAAAAATTCAATGAAAATTTTATAACATCATCTCACTCGATATATTTTAATTTAATCTTACCATTTAACATTCAATTTCCCTTTTTTTATTATGAGATATAAGAGTCATTATCGTCGTGTGATCTTTATCCTCTAATACATCATATTATAATTCATCTATAGATTCATCTAATGATGTCTTATGCATTAGTTCTATCATTAATTCATTATCCATCTTTTCCATAGATCATTTCCTATGTTATATTTCCCTTTACATTTCATATACTATAATAATAATTTATTTTTTTCCATTGATAAGTTATCTCCATCTATAAGATGAGTGATCATATGATCATATAGTTTAGGTATGTTCATCAATATCATCTTTAAAATAGTTTATTTTATTAGAGTACCTTTAAATCTTATAATGTTACAGAAAATTTCCTTAAAAATTATGGAAACAATAATCTATTGTTTACTAATTATCCATATTAATATCCTCAAACTAACATCAATATATTTTAGGTTATTTTCCCTTACCATTAAGGTTACCTTTTAAAATATGTCTTTGTGTTTACCATGTTTTATTAGAAAAATAATTAAACATTACCCTTTTATAAACCATGAAAATAATGATAGCAGAATTGCATTATTTTATTTACTATCATCCTCTATACTCTAATTATAAAAAAAATTTAGAGGTCTATAATTTCTATTTGTGGTAATCCTTATATAATAACATATACTAATTCTAAGACAATAGATTGGAGATACGATATCATTACATTTTATATATATGACTGTTATTATTATCATAGGAAGGAATACCAAAATTATAGTGACAACCAATGTTTCAAAATTAAATTAACAATAATCTCGATATCTTTCTTACCATGAAACACCAAACTTTATATAAATTTAGATAAATTATAAAAAATATCAATATTTAAATGAGATAACCTTTTTGTAAAATTTGAGTGTTTGAATATGATTAATAATGTAATAAAATACATGCATAATGGTCTTACTCAATACATATTCATTGATTAATTAATAATATATACTTATCTAATTTTAACAATATTAATTTTATACATTAAAAATTAATTTTCTTAAATATTTATTTAGTACACTTTTTGAGTAAAAATTAGAATTAATTTCGTCTAATTTTTGGTATTATTTTATAAAAAAGTAATAGTATTTTTCCAAATTATTAGGTAAAATTTATTTTAGGGTGATGTTTTTATAATTTTTTGATAATATGGATATTTTCATTGAAAAATGAAGAATACAAATTTATATTGGAAAACTAATATTTCGTTTAATTTAATAACAATGTTACATTATTTTTTATAATGATTTTAAAAATAAACTTAGTTAATTTATATTATTTATGACAATAAAAGTCATTTTATTTAATTATATGTCATTTTTTAAGAAAAACCCATTTTATACAAATTTTTTTTTCATGAAACTAGTTTTTGACATGTTTTGGAGGATTAATGTCACATTATATTGATATACTTCATTTTAGTGAATATTGAAAAATGGATTATATATTTCCAAGTTATAGGTTTTAATTTTTCATGTTATACCCTTTTATTACTAGTCATTGGAAATAGTAACCATGGTAAATTTTTGTCACCTTAGTAAGCATAAAACATGTAAAAAGGTTAAAAATTATGAAATAGTCATAAATAATTTCACTAAAACATTTAATTATCCCATATTAAGGGTGATATTTTGGACATTTACAAAGATATATTTACTAATTGTCCACTTGGTAAAAATTTTCATTGATTGCAAACATTATATTTATTTTAAATGAATTAAGACAAAATGCATCTCTCCTGACTTTAATGTATATATATTTTTACATATGGATACAATGGGGAATGTTTAGGTTCTCAATATTTATTTTCAAGAAGAATTAATTTTTATCATTTTAATTTCTGTATAAATTTTACTGATTGGTTAATTACCGAAAATTCATTTTCAATAAGGATACAATTTCACTCAATTATTAGAAAAATAAAAAAATAAATTTTAAAACAAAAAATAATAATTTTTTATTGGTGATTTAATGTTTTCTATTAATTTTTATGTTAATAAAACATATTATATAAATGTGAAACATTTATACTTTGAGTAATTTTTTTAATGTTGTCTTGAATGTCAAATTATGTGAATAGTTCTAAAAATGATGTTAGTTTTATTTTTTGATAACAATATATATTTAAATAATTGAAACATTATTCAAATATAGAAATTTTTTGATTAGGATTATAAATGGTCCATAATGTAATCCCATGGCCAATTATGAGAAAAAATATAAATTATATGTAAAATTATGAACCTTTAATATTGTAAAAGTCATTACCATTATTAAGATTACAATTGGTTATAAAAGGGATTAATTGAAAAGTTAATGATTAAAATGATTTCTAAATGTATCTTAATTGGATACAGTGTTTATAATAAGGCCATATAGTCATTTATATTAGATTTTATATCATTTTGGAACAATTTTTCAAGTTCTAATTAGATATTATATTATAATTTTTCTTGTATTTCTGAATATGAACTTAAAGTTATATTTTAATGAACCATATTTTATAGAATTATTTTAAAATATTTAGATGCCTATCAGAATATAATTTTAAGTGGTATAGTTTAAATATTAGATATGGTTCATTTATGGTTCTGTAATCTTTTTATGGTAACTTTCAGGACCCCAAATATGTTAAAAACTGTTGAAAACACGGTAATTATTAAAAATTTAATTTTAGGGTTAAAATAAATTAATAACAATTAAAAAGTAAAATAATCATATATAAAATATATTTTATGATATTATTAATACAATTCCTAAAAATATTTTCTTGTATATTATTTTTTATCCACTTGAAACTGGAAGATAACTTATATAAATTTAATAATTTATTTGATTCAAAGAGCGAATCTCTCCTTAAATATAATTGTAGACCTCTTATCTTCTATTATTCTCACATTTTTATCGATTTTTTATAAAATAAATACCAAACACCCATTTATGAATATGTTAAAACCTTTGAGAGTTATTATTTTGGAAGAAATAAAACCCTTTGAGTGGTTAATGTGAAAATAATAAGTGGTTTTCTATCATTCCCTCCTCCAAAAAATGGGTACCCATTATGGTCTACAAATGGTAGAAGAGAAATAGTGGCACCAGTATCCCACATCTAGTAGGCCCTATGTTGGTGACTAGTACTAGGGGATAGTAAACATATAAATGAGGGGCATTACCCTCTATGAGAACATATGAAAAAGAGAGAGATAAGACAAACATCAAAAAATTCCTACTCATACTCAAATATAATAGAAAATATGTATTGAAAATATTTAATTTTAGGCAATAACTACTAAAACTAAAAGGAAAAACACAAGTAACAATAGAAAAGTCATGAAGATAGTGACCATAAAGCCCAAACAACTCATGGTAAACCCCAAACTAGTATTAAACATCCTGATCTCTCAATAGATCCAATTGAATTTAATGAAAGTTTATATATAAATATAGTAGGTATTATTGTATACTAAGTAGGATACTCCTTGAATCCTATCATATAAAAACAAAATGAATTCATGGTAAATCACAATCAACAACAACTACAAAAAACTCGTCACCTAAATAAGTATACTATATTCCCATCCACACCATAGATACTCTCACCATGAATCACATAAAAAACATATAATATAATATAGAACATAAAGGTTAAACTTCCACCACATCCTCATTGGTTTCCCCTCTTCCCACACATCGAACATCATAACCATCTGTCTCCAAAATGAAAGTCAACATACACTTGAATAAAGTACCAAAAGATGCACCTTCTGCAACATACCACCATATCCATGTAAAAAAAGTAACAAAGTAGTTTTTCATAACCAAAAAAACCCTTATAATGGGTTTTATAAATTGAGTATTGAACCTCAAAACATCATAGCCCATACACTGTGTTAGGATCCTCAAGTCATGAAAACCTATTCACGTTATTCCTACAGTAGTCCTTATAAAACTATATCAATAATACATGTTTTTGAGATAACCACAAGCCATTACAGTCTCCTACAAACATATATGGGGAAAACTAACCATCATATATACTATAATAATCAACTACCAAGAGATTAGTGCTGGGACAAATTATTTATTAAGTCATCCATCCTCTCTCTAGGATGTTGGGATAACACCCCCTACCAGGGATTAGAATCTTAATGGTGTAAATCTCCCTAATAGATAGGGTGGTGTAATGTATAGAAACACAAAAAACACATGATATAATATATCTCAAAATGATAATTTTTGAATAACATAATCTCAGACTATACTATAACTAACGTCCCTCGAACTACCATCTGCCTCTGCAAAGACCATATATCTTATAAGAAAACAACCATTTAAAAAGATACATTAAATTACTTTATTCTATTTTATCAGTTTCACATATATTAATTAATTCATTAACCATTACCATATCTAAATTACAGTACATTTTCATTAAAACAAATTAATATACCCTGAAATCATAACAAAATAGAGTCTATATCTTCTCATAAATTCAACCTCATCATTGAATCCAATCAAGCTCCAACCCCATGGGTTAAATAATTATTCATTTATTTACATTACTTCTTTCATTATTACCATATATCCTAGGAAAAATAACTATTCTACCAAACATAAGTGGATCAACACAGTGAATAGATGAACTACACATCGAGTCTTCCCGACCAATTTAAGAAGCATAGACTCATGAAACCAAGAGAATATAAAAATGGAAATCACATAGCATTCTGGTGCATTTTTTTATCTCTTGGAAGGATTGTAATCAAAACCATCTACCTTATGCAATGGGCAAATGAATGTAGATAAAGAACAACAATTTCTTCTTGCATGAAATAGATTCAAACAAGAATCCATCTTTCATTACAATTGGTAGTCCTTGATTCATCCCATTCTATCACCTTTGGTATCCTCACCATCACCTACATGAATATCTGGGTGCATCTCACCACACTAGGCTTCAAATTCTAACACAAAAACCATGAATCACAACCCTGCATACCATAGTATCCCTCAAGGCTCAGGAATCCCAAGATCACATCACATCTCAGACTCATTTCCCCAAAAACCAAAAAATACCTCCAGGCCCATGCATTTTAGTTTCACATCATATCTAAGCCTCCATTCCCCAAAAAACATGATACAACTCTATGCAAATCCATCCCAGGATCACATCACATCACAATAAGTAAGAAATAAACATGGAAATCAGGCTCTTGACACATAACATGGCATCCGGCCTTCACACACAATGAGCTCGCATTCCTCCAAAAAACAAAGAACTCATCCCTTACATGAAAGAGGGAAACCCAAGCCCTAAAAAGTCATTATCATTTATAGAAAACATTATTCAATCATGAATTATTTGATTCAATATTAATAGGTTCGAACTATGATAAACCTAAGAAACAATCCTTCTCCAGATATAATAAAATAATTAAACAATTAATATAACATGATTTTAATTATTTTATCAATAGGAATCATTATGCATAAGGTTCATTAACCAACTAAATTAAAAATGAATAAATGTATCAATTTTATTATAATTAAATAAAAATGGTAACTAGATTCATTAAATATGCCTCCTTAATCTTTTAGCTGAAAAATTATCAATTAATTAATACTCTACGTTCTTTAACAATTTCACATGTTAAACCAATAATAATAAGAATTGTAAAGATGCCACATTAAATATCAAATGACTAGGAAACCCATTATTGTGGTATAGAAAACAACATCAGAATGTAATCAATATCAATTCATTAATTTGGTTCATGTAATTAATTAGGTAAATTCCATTGTGATACGTGGGGTAAATAATGCTAACTCCAGGATTAAATGAAAATAAGTAGATAAGAAATGAATTCACTACCTCAAAAGGGTGTCAATATTATTTGATTGAGAATGAACCACAAAATGGATCTCTAATCACCCATCCCACAAGAATTACATCCATTAGACGATGTAGTGTAAGAAACACACTAACAAAAACCAATAAAATCCCAATTTGAAACACGTGAGATCATCTTCCATCACGTGGAAATCAAAATGGGAGGGAAAGATATCAAAATGGGAGAAACTTGTAGAAAATGAATGAAAACACCATGTATCAAGCTAAGTCATCATTTATTGATAATGGGATCCCTATTATCTATTCCTATAAAAGTGATCTTCGAAATGTGGAAGAGTTAGTTTCTTCATCGCCTGAAATGATAGGGAGATAATATGAAGTTGTGGGCTTATGAATATCCCATGGGGTTGAAAAAACTTAAAAAGATATTGTGTAGGGAATTATATGATGTGTAATACACTTTCATTTCATGTAATCCCCATTGATTGGTTTCTCATAAAAATCCATTTCCCTTCTATTTTATTTATTTTTATGACCTATGTTCTTTACATGCCATCAATCCATATTTCATTTCATGTAAAAGTTTTTCAGTGGGTAAAATATCCATGCATCTAGATTCTAGAGAAAAAACTTCCCAAAAAAATCCTTAGATCCCCCCCCAAAACCTCAGTTGTAAAAAATACACTAAGGGCTGATCTATCTGGATTTGAGCCCTTTTATTGTCCACAGAAAAGGTATATCTATTTACAGAATAATTTAGTTTTATTTTTCAACAATATCCAACAAATAATTTTAAACCATACTCAAATTTTAAATATAGTTTTATAAATTAACTAATATGTAATTGTGAATAGGTTACCTGCATTTTCTATATCTTTTTCATTATATTGAAATAGTTAATACCTTTTATGTATATGTAAGGGTGACAATCTCAACATAGTGATTTAATAAATATTTCATCACGAAATTACATATATATTTTCAGTATTGAACTAAGGAATGTATATTTTATTTATGAATAATATTCTTTTATAATTATATTATCAAGTTTACATCCATACATTCATTTGTATTTGAAAATGACTACATTATTCGTATGTATGCATGGACTACAACATACATAAAGATATGTTATCAGTTTTTCATGTTTGGATTACATAGATTGTAATAAAGGTAGATTAAAATAATATATAAGATATATATTATATTAAAATTAAAATTTAATTGTTTATTATTTTTTACTTTATTTTCATTCCATTTGATAAAAAATGAAAATAGTATTCATGCGTATATATGGAATACAATCTCTATGAATTTTGTAATTTATTTTTACATTTATATCCTTAATTGATATCTATTAAAATATATAAAATGTATATATATTAAATTTTTATGATGAAAAAAATTATACAGCTGATGGAAACAAGATAATTGTATGTGTATCTTAACCATTGTACTGAAATATAGGAAAAAATGAAGCAATTATCCCCTAGAAGAGTGATTTTTAAAATAAATTAATAAAATGTAGGTAAGATTTTTTATTTAATTCATATATGGTTTTATATAGATTAAAAATTTTATTAAATATCTTACTAATAAATATATAATTTTTTATACTTAGTTCAGATATATTCTTGGGAACTGAGACATGAGGAAAGGGTTTTCACATCTCACTTTTATCATTGTGAGTTGTATGACATATTCAACAGTTCATTCTTTAATGTGAGGTATATATTAACTATTTAATATATTATGTCATTAGTATTATTATAATAATGATATTTAATTCTATTTTTGATGATATTTTATTCATGGGTGTTATGATTCATAAGATACCAAAGAGGTAAGGGGTTTATATTACAATCAAATTGTTTATTTTGATTGATTAGGTCTATGTTTTTTATGAAACAAATTAATGATATATCTCCAAAACCACTCATTATGTTTATTTTACCCTGGTTATAAAATTAATTCCTATGTAATTGGACCATTTTCTAGTTAAGGGTATCTAAAAATATCGAGTATATGATTTTTATAAAAACTGATCTAATTTCTTCTTCTGTGAGAAGTATTTTAACCCCTATTAAATTTTTTATAAAAATGTTATAAATAATTTTTATAAATATTATCCATTAATTTTTTTATTAAATTGTCAAAATTTATTCAATTTTCAATAAAAATGGTTTAAATTGAACATTCTTTCAATATTATTAAGGAGGTAGTGTTGTAATTTTCCAAAAATGATGATGGAATCATATTACTAACATACATGGAATGAAGGTAATTTCATTCATTTATGACATCTAATTTAGTTAAATAATCCATTATAAGATTCAGAAAAAATTTCAATGAAAATATTTCCTATAAGATTGGAAAAAAATTTAGATTATAATAAAATATTTTAAAGTGATTTTTTTTTCAAGAAATATCTATGGGATATTTTGATGAAATTTCAAGCTATAAAAAACAACCAATTATTTTTCTAGTGATATTTTCAAATGATACCATATTTATTAAATATCTATATGTTTTTTTGATGATGAAGGGTTTATGTTACCTATTTATGATTCAATAATGATAATTTTTGACTTATATGAAAATTTGAAAATGAATTTTTTTCATCATTCTAAATATGAGGAATTTATTATACTTGTATCTAAATGTTGTGGACCAGTTATAGGTTTCACATAGATTCATTGATAGGTTCAATGAGAAAAAATATTTTCCCATGATGTACATGATGTGGTTGTATGAAAATTTCAAAAAATTTGTCTATTTGGTGTGTGCCTTCCCAAAAATGTGTAATGAACCAACTCAAGATACCATCTAACCGAAACATGAGATGATACACCTCTAACACAGAGTGCATTATCAATCACCATGGGTTAATGAAAAGTATCTAGGAATTTGAAAATAATTATTAGGAAGGATTTATCCCTCAAAATATTATAATAACTATATAAAATGTATGAAAATAATTAATATATAGGTCTATCAATCAATACATACACATTAAGTAGAAGGAGACAATGAAAAGTGAAAATATAAAATAAACACTAAAACTCATATCTTGGTGGTCTAAAACCATCCACCATGTCCCAAGTCACCGACCATTGGACACCAAGGCATGAACCCACAATGGAATGAATGAGAGTAGACACCTTCTATTAGATAATAATATTTTGAAAACAACAAAATATATATAGAGGGTGTGATCTAAATATCCAATTAGGATTCCACCTTAGATTCCATGAAATTAATTAATATGAAAATTCATATATTCTAAAAGTATAAAACAAATTGGAGAGTATGGGGATTAGTTTAAATGATAAATATTACAACATTGAAATTTTTTTTATTAGACTAAACATGTAAAACATTTAATTTCTCCTTAAAAAAAGTAAACATTTTAATCAAAACCAATGTAAAGAATTTCACAATATATAGTTAGATAATCAAGAAAATATTCTAATATCAACCTGGTATGTATTGATGAATAAGAAACAATACAATATAGTCAAGGTGAATAATTAAAAAAAATAAAGCATGCAAGGAAACTATGGTTCCAAATAGAGAAATTAAATGATGTCATATATTGAGATCAAATATATGGATTTCATGGTTACACATAGTTTATATAAATTTAAAAATAACTTAAAATAGTTCAAAAAATGACATATATTTCAAATACAATCAAAAGAGAAAGATAATCATTTTCCTATGAATGTATGATTGTTCCTGGCTAAAGGACACCACATAGTCAAGGTGACATGACAATATGTGTATATATATCCCTTTGGTATGGCCAAATGAAACTTTCTCACCATCCTATCAGGGATGTGGAATGCTTAATTATTAATTTAGAATATTTTACAATCATGGATTGTAGTCCAATTAGCACACTGACTACCTAAGTATTTCATGTTCTTTAGTAAAAATGTAATGATATGAAATTCATTTTTCAAGATAAATTAAATTCACCACATTTTCTATTTCAAATATTCAAATTTAACCTCTAAAAACCAAAACAAGTTATTTTAATCAAAAATAGTCCTTACATAATAATACCCAATTGTTTTTATAAAAAAAAGATTTAATCCATTTTATCCAATATAATATTTAAATCAATTTAATCAACTCAATTTCAACTAATTAAATTATAAAATTTAATTTAGTTTAGATTCCATCCAATTCCACAATCAATCTAATTTCAATTCAAAACCATTTATACAATTCACTACATAAAATGGTAATAATACACTATTCCTTTCAAAATTCTTCATAAAAATTATAAACAAGCCTTAAAAATAATGATTTATTTTAATATATCTTTAATTCATTTAACAGACACATTAAAATCTCAAGAGGATTAAATAAATTTAAAAACATGGGTTTACATTTCCCTTACATGAATGTAAATTATTTATTTTAAAAAAACCTTAGAACACAAATTCCAACGTTGGGTTAAAATCAATCAAAGAGTTTTCTTCTTCATTTAATAAAATTAATCATTTTAGAATAATTAAAAAACATTATATTGTTCAAGAAATTTAAATAAAATCAACAATGTTCATTTATTAAATTATAAAATGTTCCTCATACAATTTAAGAAATATCAACCCGGGTCAAGTCCTTAAAATTTAGAAAGAAATTTTTTTAATGTTTTTTGAATACAAAATCAAAAAAATATGGCATTTGAACAATTAAAAAAATATTGATAGATATAAAGATAAAATCCATTTAAATTATAAAATGTTTAATTTTACAATAAATGGTTGAATAATAATTTAAGTGGAATTTATTAGACACAAATCATAGAACATGTGTTAGAAATCAAGAAAACCACATCCATTAATTTTTCAAAAAATAACGATTCTCAAAATTAAGTAAAGTCCTATAAACACATACTTATTAAATAAAGAATCCAAATGCAAAAAAATTGATATGTGTCACCTTTTATGGAGATCACCTTATGTAATAAGATATTTCATGAAATAATAGATAAGATTTCATCTATCTATAATCACACGTCAAACAATCAATAAAAAAATCTATGGTTTCAAATCCAATATGAATATAGAATCTAGAGGAGAAGGGATATCCACTGTTAAGAAGAAATGAATTCATCAAATTAAAATTTAACTCCATCGATTGGTTTTTTGATCCCTCAAGAGATTATATTTTGGGAGAAACAATTTCCCCAAAGGGCTCCGAAAACACCGTGGACAAGATTATTATAGAGTTGGTGAAGTTTGGGGGTATTTATTTGGGTTTTATGATTTTAATTAAAATTTTCATAACATTACTTATCATGTGAATGGTTTACTAGGAAAAGACAAATGATTAGTACTAACCATGAACAAACCACATAATCGGTCGCACAATTGGATTGAACAATGATTAAACCATGAAACTGGCTACACACATTATCTAATACATGTGAAAACAATGATACAGGTTTAATAATTCATTTAAATCATGCACAAACCAAGAACATACTAAAATATATGTTTCAAAAAATTTAACCATACACAAACCGTGAGAAAATCTTGAAACCGTCAAAAAGGATTTAGTAAAATATAGAAACCCACCCATAAAGAGATCCAATCTTATGGTACTCAAATCAGTGGGTCATAACACTTAAAAAAAGTAATTTTTTGTTACGTAAACCCACCATAAGACCTTATATCCATAGAAAGAATCCAGTATTAACGATAGATCATGAATAAACATGATGAAATCCATCACTCATGATATGATTTTAATGGTCTATAGTCTAGAATTGAGACTCAAACAAATAATAAATACACACACAAATATAATATCAAAACAACATGATCATCACCCATCTCCAAACAATAGAATGAATGTAGACCTAGAATATGTCTACCTAACATTTAATGACCCACCAAATTGGAGTAACATAATGAAATAACATCCCATAAAACCCAAAGAAGATACATAAACTATTTATTAAAAAGACACATATAATATAATGACTCATCATGAAAGGTAAATAAATAAATATGATTTCTACCCTTGGTAAGTAATCGACAATAAAATATGATTTATTTTTCAAAAATGAGAATAAAACCATGATGAGATAATAAAATAAAACTCCATCACATCCAGTTGCTTGGTCTATAAAAATACACCTCTTTCATGTCACAAAATTACATTAACATTTTCTATCCATGTCCAAATGGAATGATATCACACATCTAGGTCAGAACTCAATTGGGAACTACATTTTCACCCTCTATATCATTCATTATACCAAAATTAAGCTCTATCCATTGCTAAAAAAAAATAAAAACTCAAAGGAACAAAAAAATATTGAAATAGAATAAAAATATTATTACATATCCAATCCACAAATGAAACAAACCATGTTCCATATGATATCATCACACTGATCTGAAAAAAGTATCCAAAATAGATAATCCACAGGAATAAAAACTCGATCATTTTCTATTGTGATGTCAGAAACTACAAGACAGAAACCAAATTATCCTTTAATACATGAAAACATTTACTCTATGGACATTGGTTAGAGCCCTATTATTTGGAAGCATATTTTCCCCCACAATCGTGATCTAATATTTGTGATCAAATATTATATTTTTAGTGGTAAAACTTATAGAACCTATGAAGGTGACCTCAACAACCACACCATCCACAATCTTCTGGAGCATTCAATGGAAACCTCTTATAACGCACAAGAGAACCACATTGGAAACACATATGAGGAAAACTATTTTCTAGATAACAATTTAAATTATAAACTATTAAAGAGGAATTTTTTTATTTTTTTTGCTCCACTAGCTCTTCATTAGACGAGGAAGCCTAACTGGGAATCTATGAATAAGAGATCAACAGGTCCACATGCATGAGGATAAAGAGACATGGATGAATACCTTTTCAAAAAATAAATTCCCTAACTAAAATAATTATGAAAAATCCCTATAATGAATCATACCAAAGGTGAGAATTTCTTGGCATACATCACAATAAATAGATCATATTGAATGATTCTCATGAACTCGAAAAAATTCTCTTTCATCACATCCTTAGGATACATCCATTAAAAGAAGGCTGAAATTTAGAATTACTAAGGAATTATTTCATACATACATTATGTTTTCATAACATCTCATAATTATTAGTGAGGATCATCAAATAAGGAGTGGATTGGATTGACCATCCGAGATTTAAGATTATTGAGAGTATCAATGATCACATAAACATCATCAATCCAATAGACTACCCTAATACAACCTCATTCAACATTTTAAAAACCTGGATAAAAATATATGAATTCAAGAATGTGGTTCAAAAGCGTGAAGGTATCTATCATCAGAAATATATAATAAAAGGACAATAACTCCAAAAGATATAATCATGGTGTTAAATAAATAGCTCAATATGATTTTTCTAATAATTATATGAAAATTAATTCATAAGGAAACTAAAATATGCTATAAGAGGAGTAAAAATTAGAGTGTATGAGGATTACTTTATAAAATAAAGTTTCAATCCTTTAAAATAATTGATTAAACAAAACCTATAAAAGAAACCAATTCAAATTTTAAAAAACATAACATTTTCTTTAAAACCATTTAAAATTATTTCACAAGATAATGTCAAAAAATCAAGAAAACATGAGAATACCCACCTGATTTATAAATATGAATAATATTCATACTATAGATTCATTGTGCCTAATAATAATAAATGAAGCATGAAAGGAAACTTTGGTGAAAAATGGTGAGAAAAAATGTTTTCATGTATCAAGATCAAATATATGGATTTCATTGGTATAATAGGTTTATATAAATTGACAGGGCATGTAACACATTTTTCAAAAACATTGGCATATATTTCAAATAAAAAAATGAGATCCACATGGTCATATTCTTAAAAAGGTATGATATTTCATTGATAAAGGACTCTACACAATCAAATTGAAATAGAAATTTGTATATACACACATCCCTTTGGTATAGAATAAGATGACATAATTATCATCCTATTGTGGATGTAATGAGTTTCATTGTAGTTTTAAAATATTGTTGAATCATAGAGTGTTGTGAAACTCACTCACTAACTACCGAAGGCATGCATGTGGTCTAGTATGGAATCAATGATGTGATATAAAATTTAAAAATAATAAATTCATTCCATTGACCATTTCAATTATGCCAATATTTTATTTTAAAACCATAACAAGGGGTTTTAATAAAAAAAGTCATTTTTCTATGCTAAAACCCAATGATTAAATAAATACTAATTTATTCCATATTTATTAAATACAACATTGAAACCAATTTTTAGAAATTCAATTACATAATTAAATTTCAAAAAAAAAACAATGTAGTTATCCAATCCATCAAATTTTAATTCAGAAACACTTATACCACTCAATATTCAAAATGGTAATAATATATAATTTCGTTCACAATTCATCCTAAAAATTCCAAAAGGAACATTAAAAAATAATTCATTTCAAATCATCCCTACATATTTTAATGGAATAATTACAATTTTAAAAGCAATTTATACATTTCAAAACATGGTTTTTTACCCTCATCCATGAAGAAAAATCATTTATTTCAAATAACCGATGAACACCAATTCTAAAACAATGGTAAAATTATTTAGAGGGGTTCCTAGGAATTTAACAAATTAAATCATATTAACTTATTTATAAAACATAAATTATATTAATTAAATTAACTAAATTTAAAAAATCTCATTTAATAAATCAAAACCTCGGGCCAAAACCCATTAAATAAATTAAAACTCAATCCAACGACCACAATTTCACAAAAAAACCATTTAAAAGATCTATAAAAAACATAAAACATGAAATTTATAAAATCATAAAATATTGAGATATATTAATATAAAATCAATCTAAATCATACCATGTTAAATTTAATGGGAAATAGGTTAAAAAATCATTTTTCATGAATTAAATGGATAAAATCATGGAACATGTTTTAGAAATCAATACATACACACCCATGAATTTATCAATAAATAATGAATCAAAAAATGATGTAAAATCATATAAAAACCTACATAGAAAATAAAGAATCCAACTACAATGATCCTTTGATGTGTCACCTTCGATAATGATCACCGGATCTAAGAAGATAGACCATGAAATAAGAGAGATGATATCCTATATCAACAATTCCAAACCCATCAATTATTATCCAATAAAAATGAATTATTTTAAAACCTATAGTATGGCAGAATGAAGATGAGAAGGTATATACATGAATAAGTTCAGAATAACCCACCAAAATTAATGATCTTCACTTTGATTGGCACTTTGATCGATCAAGAGATAATTTTTTGGGACAAAACATGGCTCTTGAGGGATTCAAAAAATTATATATATTGTATTATGATCGAGAGGGGGGAGCTTTGTGTTATTTAGAGGGGTTTCAGGATGTTAATTAAAATTTTCATAACATTAATTATTGCATTCATACTTTATTGCGAAAATATGAATAGTTTTTACTAACTATGTGTAATCTATGCAATAGTTATGGAAAATTGTTTAAACCATGAAAAAACCATACAAAAACACTAAAAAAGCTTACAAAAGTTTTATAATCAAAGCTAGAACCATTCACAACACATTAAACTAGTTTCCATGTTGTTTAAACTATACACAAACCATGCGCACACCATGAAATAGGTTGCACACATTATTTATCCATGAAAAAACCATGTAAAGGACCAAAAAACTTAAAAAATATGTTATTAAAATACTACAATGAACCCACAAAGATATCCAAATTTTGGGTACACAATCCAGTTGGTCAAAACTCACAGAACAAGTAATAGGATGTTACAAAATGATAATCCTTGATTGAGTAGATTTGATAGGATTATTATTTATTGGTTGAGAGGATATAGAGGAAATATAATTTAATGGATGATTACCCTTAATAATAGGATTCAAGATTTCATGGTTGAGAGGCCTTTATCCTGAATGTTTATAATTATGAATTTTCATTATAAAAATAGTATTTTTGATTGCCCATTTTTTTATATATTGATATGTCCACTAGATTCCCACTATAATGAAGTTATTAATTGAATGAAATTTGATTCAATTATCTACTATTAAATAATTATTTATTCTATATCTAATCATGTTGGATTCTATTGTATGTAACACTTACTAATAATTTAATCTCACCCTTTTTTTATTTACCTTGGATAATAATAAGGATATTATGAATGATATAAAAGATTCAATAATGTATTATATGCTTTGTTTTTAAATTTAAAATGTACTAATGAAACCATATATGTAACCAATTTTTATCATTTTAGATGTCATAACCTATATCAAGTGAAAATGTAATAATGTAAAAACCAAATATAGACTACAATGGTTGGGGTATTTACAATTTATAATTAAATTTATATTCTCCCATAATTCAAATAGGTTAAATAAAGGGAACCCCTCCAGGATACTAATTGGGACTTCCATGATTTTATTGATCTGCAAATTTGGTGGGGGTATAAAATTTGGGGTTTACATTTTGAAAAATTATATAACCAAAATTTAAACGCTATAAATTATTATGGTTATGATCAAATAATGTTAAAATAACCACCCATACAACATATAATAAGTTAATAAATAAATTAATGAATACATAATTTTATAATGTATATCACTAAAGATGGAACATACTTTTTTTTATAATGGGTAGTTCTTAGTAATATATTTTACACAATAATTAATCGTAAAATATAATCATATAAGAATGGATCATTATTTTACCTGTAGATAATACCATAGATAAAGTATCATGAAAATTTATTATACTAGTTACCAACAGATTACAATAGTTTGAAGATATTCTAAGAGTCATGAATAAAAAAAGAATCTTCTTATGAAATGTTACAACTTCTAGACCACAATTTTCTAAAACATAGTTCATTGGGTAAGATGAACTAATTTAAATCCTTCATTCAATGAATGATTGTTCGGTAGTAATTGGTCTTCATTACGAAAATATACTCAATTTATTAATTAAAAATTATATTTATATCAATAAAAGATTACCAAATTATGTTTCCCCCCTTATAAAAGTAACTATTCCAAGATAAATGGGCTGAACATGTAGAATCATATTTTGATACTCCCACTCACATCAAGTTTTAATTCAATAAACATGATTTGTTTTGATAATATTATAGGATTGAATTCATCAAAATATCTTTAAAACAAAAGGTCAACACCATTAAATTAATCCATATATATCAAATATAATCATGAATATTATATTATAAATAATTCACTATTATTATATAGATCAATGTATTTATAATTGATGCTGATATATATAAATTATATGAAGATAATAGGAATTTTCTGGTGAATGTAAATTAGGTGATAATTCTTCAGTTCAACATGAATCTAGTGATCATTGTTCATGTGAACATAGTTTAAGTGAACATACATCATGTGAATATGGGGTTGGTGGATTTACATACCAAGAATATAAATTGGGAGAATATAATTAATGTTAACACACATCAGGTGAATTTAATTCTAGTGAATGTACATCAAATGAATATACATTACATGAATATAATCATAGTGATTATACATTCAGTTATTTTTTACCATGGGGATTCAAATTTTACTAACAAATCTTTATAAAATATACTTAATGTTAACATACTTCATGTGGATTAATTTTGTATAATTTACATAAAGTGATTTTATAGTAGGTAAATTTATATCATGATAAATTACATTAAAAAAATATAATACATGTGAATATAAATGTGGCGAACTTACATTAGGTGACTTTAATTCGGGTGAACCCTCATATTAAGCTCAAATCATCTTCCTAGATCCTTCAAAACTATGAGTTTCTTGAATAATTGAATTTATTTTCCCCTTGAGATATTTATTAATTGATAGACTAGTACAATATCATTTTAATTATTTACCAGTAAGGCCCATTTATATACATCCAACTTGTTATACCATTATGAACTCAGATTAACAAAAAGAACCTCAATATTTGGTAGTTCAATTAAGTATTTTTACCACACAACTAAGAAAATTCAATAAAATAGTGTTGAAAAAAAAATCAATTAACTTGAAAAGATAAAGAGAACATGAACTAAATTGGGTTTTAATAGTCATTTCATATTCTCTTTTTGTGATGGCCACTATTTAAAAATATACCATTGTTTTAAGGGTTTTTTCTCAACTCCCTTTGTTGAGTTATAATACATCACCCTGAACATCATTTTTTTAATATTTGTATCTTAATTTTTTTTAATTTATTTCATTATAATTTATTTTAATCCCATGGGATTGTAGTTTTATAATTTTATTATTTACCTTAATGAATATCTTCCTCAAAATATTTATTATTTTTATTAATAATTCTAATATTTGTTAATGATTGTTTCCACTCCTTGCCCATATTTTCATATCATGGATATGTTATCAATTATATATTGAAAACCAATTATGTGTTATCTATTATAACCATTATATATTATTTATCATCTTATATAAATGATTTTTAAATTATCTTTTATTGAAGTGGTATTTCATCATGCGTATTAAAATATTTTTAAATTGTTTTAAAACCTATTAAAATAAAATGTTTTAAAATTCTCCCCAAATTTATTATGATAACATTATTTCATCTTAGGGAAAAAAATTGAATTTCTATTTTTTGAATTATGTTTTTTCAGAAGAATTAAGTTACCTTTTTTTAAACCATATATCTTTTTTCAAGGCATAATTATTAATAAATTAGTTTGGAAGGAAACATTTTCATTGTGTATTCAGTTATCAGTATTGAACAAATTTTGTATTTTCCAAGGATTATTTAAGGATATTTAATTATAAATATTGATTTTGAAAATATAAACATTTTAATTTAACAAAAAATGATTTTTACGAAAATTTCAGTTCAAAAATGAAAACAAATATCACATGTTATGACAATATTAAAAAAGTTTTCTATAAATCTGTCTTATAATTTTACTAACGTGTTTCCCTTTATCTAAAAAGTACTTATTTTTATGGATATCATTTTCTATATACTATCGTTTTAATTTTCATAGAGAATAATCATTTGGGATGTTTGTATTTTTGGTATCATTAATTTACATTTTTGAGGTAAATTCTAGTGATACCATCCAGAAATACGTTGAGACCCATCGTTCCTTCCATGGTCCCTTTATGTATTTTTGAATAAATGAAATTTTAATACCATGGTGT
Source organism: Viscum album (assembly GCA_963277665.1). NCBI lineage: Eukaryota > Viridiplantae > Streptophyta > Magnoliopsida > Santalales > Viscaceae > Viscum > Viscum album. The sequence continues at coordinate 2,116,246,130 of OY728164.1, read as the reverse complement.
TTCATGATATGTTTAATTATTATATTATCACCAAAACATATGGATGGATTTTGATGGATGAGGTCATATATCTCCGTCCAATTAATTTTTTAGAGTTTTGAACCAGATCATATAAAGGTGTTGAGAGTGATCATAATTTATATTAGCTAAATTAACATCATTACATATTAAATTAATGAATATTATATTTTTTTAAGAATGACTATAAACTAGATCAATATTAACTATTTTTGAAATATTGTGTATAAAAATGTTTTATATTTTCTATGTTCACTAGATTGATCATGAACTTATTGTGGATTGTCTACGATCACTAGATTGTGTGGAAATATGATGAATATTGTATATGTTCACAAGATTGATCTTGAATTAAATGTAATTTGATATGTTCAAAATGGTATGGATTTTTATTTTTATATATTTTACATAATTATATAATATATTATTAATTTATGCTATGTGGATCATGTTTTATATATCATTATTCTACACTCTTTCACTATGGTATATTTTTTTTATTTTCATATTTCATTCCATTTTATCATAACTTATGGAAAATTGTTATTTTTCAATGCTATGTTAGTAATTTGTTAATCCCATAATAAGGTTTTATCACATGATTTGGATAAAATACTTGAAAACATGTTGATTATAAATCCATTTTCATAGAATTTAAGCTGGCCATATTCCTATGTTTTCATTTACATAGGTAATGATGAAAAGTAATCCATATTTTTTTCTTGATGATTATCGTATATTGATAATTTTATGGAGATAATTAAGACTATTAATGGATAAATTATCTATTTATATACTGGTAAAATTTTCTTCTACTTGAATAATACATATTTTTTAGATATGGTTTTCCAATATTTCTATAGAAAATCATAATAAAAAATTTCCCTGGAATGTATTATAATGGAATATTTTCCTTCATTCATGAAATTATACTGACATGTCTATGGGGTGAAATATCACAAACATGTCCAATATAATATTAGTATCATTAAATTTATTAAAAATTATTTTATTTATTGGTATATATTTTACTTTAATCTATTGTGTAACAACATCATGAGAATGAGATGATTTATACATTAATTCAATTTTATATCTATAATGGACAATCATCATATATAAGTATTTTTTAAGAAAAAACATATTGATTAAGACTAATTCAATTCTCCATATAATGAAGCAAACTTTACATCATGATAATTAATATTTTTATTGCTTTATTATAATTACATTTAGATATGAGAGTTATTATATATAGTCATTTACATCATTGATTATCTCATCTTTACAATATTTTTCATTTTCACTACATTAATTGGGGGAAATCCTTTAAATTTAGTTTCATATTTTTGTTAATCTCTACATTAAAATTATTTCCCCACATATGTTAAATTTATATCTCTATACATTCAATATCATTTCATGATAATTATTTATGTTTACCACAATAAAACATAATTTTCTTAACTTTTTAGATATATATTTTTTTCTAATTGACTTCATGTAGTTTAGAAATAATCCTCATATTTTTTGATTATATGTAACTACAACTACCTTATATTTGAGGAAACTTCCAATTGAAAATAATTTATTCCTTTGATATATTGATCTATATGAAACACAGATTTAAAATAAACTATGTTATACTATTGAAATAATTTTATTTCATTTCATAGTTTTTACCAAGACATTGTATTGAATGATATGGTTTTGGATAAAAATATATGTAGGAAACTATTTTTTACAAATTTATAAATTATATTCACCATTCCTCAATTGGTTTGAAATAAAAATAGATGAATTTAAAGGTAAATACATATGTTTTCTTTAAATACACATTTCATATGGACAATGTGTTTTTTAAAATATATTGTATTAATAAATATTGATTAATTATTTTTTTTCAAATTAAAATATTTTATATTCAATGAATGTTGTTAATACTCATCAATTCTTTTCTCTAGTAATGGGATATGATTAAATCATGGGATTTTTGTTATAAATTTGTTTTCTTAGTAATAATTATTCATTATGTAACATCCCACGTAAATAAAGAATAAAACATTTTCATATTTATTAATATTTACGAATTAAATATTAATTTTACTTTAAAGGGGTTGCTATGTTTGATAGCGTACCCGATATGCAACAGAGGGTTTCTTTGAAATCTTACGTTGCACACTAGTAAAAAAATAATATTATTTTAAATGGTAGTTAACACGTAGCCGTTGTACTGGCGGGAAAGAATAGAAATAACTAAAATATGATTATTATTATTTTTAAATGTTTTTACATTTATCCAATAAAACATAAAGGCTTAAAATATAAAAAGAATTCAATTTTAGGCATATATGCCCTAATTTTCACTAAAGGTTCACTTATCACCTTTTGATGGAGAACCGTCATTAAATATAGTTTTTTTCACTCTTATAAATTCTATTGGACCAAATAAAACTCTTCTTTATAATTGGAACATCAAAATTTACATTGTGTAAATTTTTGGTATTTTTCCGATAAAGTTCATTTTTTTAATGAATAGTGTAAAATGTTGTATTTTAATTCATAACCTCTTTTTAATCTAATTTATTTATATTATTATATTATCTTTTGAATTGGCTTTAAAGTGAAATTAGAATATATTTTTACCATTTAATCCAATAGTGGTCGTTGGAATTAATTTCACTTTGAAATCAGACTTCAACTAGTGTCAATCTTTTGATACTTATTGTTTCATAAAAACACGCTATTTGCTCTGACAACGGGAATTAATTATTAAATTAATTAAATAAACTTATATGTTTTGAATTTTGTAAAATGGACTTCATTTTTTAATTCGGAATATAAAATATAGCTTAGGGTGATGTTTTGGTATTTTTCTGAAAAACGTCAATTTTTGATGAATAGTGAAACCACTAAGTGGTACTTAAAAAAACTGATTTTTCGTTTAAATGAAATTTTACCATCTCTATGTTTTTAATTTAAAAAATCCAACATAAATGGTTGTCATTAAGAATTAAAATGTGGTTCAATGGGATTAAAATAATTTTTTGATGAATAGTAACTTTTAAGTTTTTAATCACGATTAGAGGTAATTAGTGTAGTTTAAGGTAAAAATAATGTTTTAATAATATGAAATGAACTTTACACATGTCCTAAACTCATTTTATGTGTCATGGATGACGAAGAAAATCCATGGGTCAACTGGGGGACCCCATGAAGCCACTTTAGTTGGAAAATGGCATTAATATCTTTTTATTTAATGTTAAAATTAAAATGACACTAACATGAGTTGTTTTACTAAACAAAATTGTACATGGGGTTATAGAAGTAAGATTTTTGACTATAAATATTCATTGGAAAGGTAAAAATATTTCCTACTTCATAGTATTTTTATTATAATTTTTAGACATTAAATAAATTAAATTATTTATGACACCATGATGATGCAACGATTACCTCATTATTTAACGATTTAAATAAAATATAAATATAATGTAAAATCTAAGACCTACACATGTCAAAAACCTATTTTATGGGTGGATTTCGAACCGTTATCACCTTATCCTCGAAACACATCAATGTGGGACCATTAAAATCCGAAACTCATTCTAAAATAAAGTAACATTTCCTTACTTTCCAAGAGTGCCCCTCCTCTCCTCTTATAAAAGGCCCCCACCTCTACCACCTTACCCACACTTCCAAAGCCTTAGGCTCGGCCAAACCCTACCAATTTTGTCTCTCCACATCCCTCTCTTACTCCTTGAAGACTCACTTTGGGAAGAAGGCTTCCCAAGGAAGCCTTTGAGCTCAAATGTAAGAGAGTTACTCGATTTTAAGGTGATATCTTCACTTGTGTTCTTTTGTTTTATTTTGCTTCTCCAACCCCCTAAACTCATTTTATTAATTTATTTTGTAACAAATCCATTATATTAAATATACTAGTATATTATTATAAGAATATTTAGAGCTAAACTTACACACATCTACATCTAATGGTTAAAGAACATACTTTTTCTGTGGTTGGCGAATTTCTGCCTCACGAAACGATGATTGTTCAAACTTCTTTTAAACACCTTTAATGGTGGCCATTAAGATGTCACTATATTTATATATGATATGTATTATATTTATTTTTTCCTTATGCTTCTTTATTTTTCATTTGTGGTTTTCCTTTATGGTTTCCATTGTGGGTAAACACGATAATTTCATTTTAGGAAGTGCAGACTACCGCCCCCTCAAAGTGATGTGATTCGTTAATGCCATATGTGGGACATATAAAGGATGGATTTAAAGTTATTATATATGATGTTATACATGAATTATAATATAACTCTATATCATTATTATTTATTTCCATTAATTTATGAGATAGAAATGAAAGTAGCGTTCATGCGTACGTATGGATTACCGTCTCCATGAACGGCACATTTCATTTCTTATCCCCAAATGTAATGTACTATTATAAGTAAATATATATAATGGATATATATGATGTATGTTACATAAAAATGATTAATATAATTCTGGAATTAAAATATACATACATATCATTCAGTTTTAATTCCATTAATATGACATAGAACTGAAAGTAGCGTTCATGCGTACGTAAGGCTTACCGTCTCCATGAACGGTGCATTTAATTTTTTACCTCTAAATGATTATGTGAAATTATAAATACATGTATATGCTAGATAAATATGATATCCAAATCAATAATTTCATTCTGGATGTAACGCCCCGACCCCAGTTACCCAGAGTCGGTGCATTACTTCGTAACATTGGCATGATCACAAAAGATCAAGTCTCGAAAGAACGATTAGTTTAGTAGCCTTGGAAACACTAGATACATTTATAAACGTTACATTACATCATAAAGTGAAAAAATAAAATAACAAAGTCTCCATTTTCCACACTCATATCCTCTTCTAACTATCCCTGTAGGTCATTCATAAACTACTTCTTCACATCCTGGAAAATACTAAAACATTGAAAGGGGTGAGATAAGATGCTCAGTAAGGATAATAATATTGCAGAAGCTTTCATAAATAAACATTAACATTTAAGGCAATGTATATCTAAAACAAAAGCCTTTTAAACATGAACTTGAACATAATATGGAAAAAGTAAAATGAAATAATGCCATTTACATATTCACATGGATATTATACTGGTCGAATAATCACATGAAATATCAATAACCACTTTCATAATGATGGAATGCATAATGCCAGACTATCATACCCATGTAGCCAAGGCCTCATTCCAAGTCTACAATAACATTTTTTCAAGGCGTCGTGCCAAGACACTATTGTGTCTCATGAGACCTACCGATGCATCGAGGAGCTATAGCGGGCTCCAACCGTCACTTATTAAGTCCAATGCATTCCTCATATGAATAGGTTTTAACATATCATAAACCATAACATAATTGTATCACAAAAACCTTGCATAAAGGAAACATAAGATTTCCACATTTCAATCACAAGATATCAATACAACACATTGATATAATAAAAACATTATCAAAACCATACCAAAATAAAGTTTAAAATGTTGTATTTACTTTTCATTTAAAAAAAAGTTATGGCCTGTAGAGGAAGCCGAAACTCAAATAATGGTCACGGCGGCAGAGAAGTCGTTGTCGCCACATACGTATGACAAGAAAAACATTCCTTTTTGTCGTGTAGTAAAACTATTTGTATAAAAATATTCATTTTGAATAAATGTAAAAGTCAAAGGGATTTATACACCGTATAGAAGAAATTTGTGTCCAAAAAAAAATATGCCTCAATGAATGGAGATTGAGACGAAGTCCCTTACAAATATCATTTTTTTAAATAAAATAGTTCTATTATGTGTATTAACTATATGTACTCATAAATAAATTATAAATACAAGATAGGACATAATAATATCATGACATAATTTTAAAATAGGAGATTAACCCAAAGAATGGAAATTGGGTTAAGAAGTTCCCTTACCTCGTGTCCGACTTTACTCGACCGCTCTTTAACCTCATGAATAATAAACTAGAGTTAATCTATACTTGCTTAAGAACCTTTTTAAAGTTCATTATCACTTTTTATATCACTTATTACAATGTTACGAAAATTATGTAATTATTTATGTTAATAACAGCCATTTTGTCGACCTTTGGTACTTGAGTCAAAAATATAATTTTTATAATTACAAGTTATTCTTGAGGTGAAATATCCATTATATCCAGAATTATATTCATGATTTAGATATCATATATAACATATATATCCATTATATATATGCATTTATAATATTACATAACATTTAGAGCAAGAAATGAAATGCACCGTTCATGGAGACGGTATGCTGTACGTACGCATGAACGCTACTTTCATTTATATTTAATATTTTAATGGAATGAAACATATTGATATAAAGGTATAATATAATTACAGTATAATATAATGTATAATACCATTTACTCCATCCTTTATACATCCCACATATGGTATTAACGATTCAAATCACTTTGTGGGGGCGGTAGTCCGCACTTCCTAAAATGAAAATATCATGTTTAACCATAATGGAAACCATAAAGGTATGCCATAAATGAAAAATAAAGAAGCTTAAGTAAAACATAAACATATTATATATCATATATAAATATAGTTACATCTTAATTTCTACCTTTGAAGGTGTTATATGAGTGTTGAACAATCATCGTTTCGTGAGGCATAAATTCGCCATCCACAGAAACAATGTGTTATTTTACCATTATGAGTAGGTGTTTGTAAGTGTAGATCGAATAATTATTATAAAAACATCCTAGTATATTGAAGATACTGGTGTTGTTACAAAAGAAAATAATAAAAAGAGTTTAGGGTGTTGGAAAAGCAAAATAAAACAAAACAACATTAGGGAAGACATTACCTTAAAATCGGGTAACTCTTTTTTGATTTGAGCCAAATGCTTCCTTGGAAAGACTTCAGCCCAAAGTGAGGCTTCTATGAGTAAGGGAGGGAAGTTGGGAGAGAATTTGGTCAGAGTTTGTCCGAGAAAAATGTCTTTGATGGTGTAAATAAGGTGGTAGTGGTGGGGGCCTTTTATAAGAGGAGAGGAGGGGCACTCTTGGAAAGTCATGAAATGTCACTTTATTATATAATGTGTTTCAGATTTTAAAGGTCCCAAAATTATATATTTCTAGGATAAGGTGATAAGGGTTCGAAATATACTCATCCAATAGGTTTTTGACAAGTTTAAGTCTTAGATTTTACATTATTGTTTCATTTTATTTAAATCGTTAATTAATGAGGTAATCGCTGCATCATCATGGTGTCATAAATAATTTAATTTATTTAATGTCTAAAAATTATAAAAAAAATATCATGATTTAGTAAATCTTTTTAGATTTCTAATTAATATTTATAGTCAAAAATATGACTTGTATTACCCTCATTTAAAAATTGTTTTAGTAAAACAACTCATGTTTGTGACATTTTTATTTTAACATTAAATAAAAAGTTTTTAATGTCATTTTCCTACCAATGTGGCTCCATGGGGTCCCCAAGTTGACCCATGGATTGTATTGGTCGTCCATGACTCATCCAATAGGGGTAGGACAAGTTTAAAGGTCATTTCATATTTTTATAATATCATTTTTACCTTAAATTTCACTAATTACCTTTAATCGCGATTAATTAAACTTAAAAGTTACTATTCACCAAAAATTATTTTAATCCCATTGAACCACATTTTACTTCCTAATGAAAACCATGTATGTCGGATTTTTGAAAATCAAATCACAGAAGTGGTAATGTTTCATTTAAACGAAAAATCAGTTTTTTAACTACCACTTAGTGGTTTCTAAATTCATCAAAAATTGAAGTTTTTCAGAAGAATGCCAAAATTTCACCGTAAGATATAATTGATATTCTGAATTAAAAAATGATTTATATTTTATGAAATTCCAAACATATAAGTTTCATTAATTAATTTTATAATTAATTTCCGCTATCACAACAAATAGCGTGTTTTTAAAAAACAATATATATCAAAAGATTGACAATTGTTTATGTCCAATTTCAAAGTGAAATTAATTCTAATGAACACCATTGGATAAAATGGTAAAAATATATTCTAATTATACATTAAAACCAATAAATAGTATAATTTATCACTATAAATTATTTTGATTAAAAAAGTTGTTTTTTAAGTATTTTTCACTATTCATAGAAAATTGGAAGTTCTCAGAAAATTATAAAAAATTCAACTTAGGATAATTTTGATATTCCGAATACAAAAATGAAGTCAATTTTGAAATATAAAATTTCTATAATTTTAAAAAGTTTTTATTAATATTCATAACAGATACTTTGATTAGTCGTGGTGTGTTAGAATCTCGAACTTTCGTACAATGCAAGTTATTGCATTATTGAAAGAGAAGCGTATCGTGAATGTTCGGGGTGTTACATTCTCCCCTCCTACAATAAATTGCGTCCTCGCAATTTGAAATTTTTCTTTGGAAATAAAAGGTTGAAAATATAAAATACCTTTGTAGAAAACCCACATCGGAAATAAGGTTAATAAAATTTATCCTTAATAAGAGGGAAAGGGAAATGAAAAATTCACCACCAAATTATGATCTCGATAAGGAGAACATTGGTGGAAATTAGAGACATATAATTGGAGGAAACACGTAAATATTTCTAGGGAGTGATTGAGGTCATCAATCACAAAAAAGTGTAAAATTGAGGGCCTCAAAGCCTTCAATCTATGATGATTTAAAATATTATCCGTTCAAAAAGACAAAAGGTATTAGGATACCAAATTTTTTGTTTTAATATCCCTTTACTAAAGTTTAAGAATTAATTTATTCATATAATAAGATATAGGTATATATATATTTATTCTTGACAAGTAGAGTTTCAACCTTCAACTAATTTCTACCACAAACTCATCTTTCACTCAAAGAGATAATAGAACTCAAAAATATTATATTTATCCTAATCGTACAAGGTTCAAAATATTAACACATAACATTTAGATTAGGAAAACTATTTTGTAATATCCAGGGACTTCATGTAGGCTAGTGGTAGGTAATAAAGGCCTGTCGCACTATGGTTGTGGGTTCGATTCCTACAACTTTTTCCGACGTGATGGTTTATGCCCCAACCTATCGGTTGTCCTTTTCCTAAAACTATAGTATTATAATATTTCAAAAATAATCTTCAGAAATGTTTTAACCATAAAAAATACTATCCAAAGATCAACTTAATCCATTCCAACCTTTATAGTTATCCAAAATAATTCTTTCCAACTCAGAGTCCAAATTTTATAAGGAAGGTAAACATAATGAAGATCCTTTTTTCCATGTAATAACATGTGAACACCTTCATCATGTATTCTTTTAAAATATTGTAACATACTGGATTACCATAAATCATTACTGATTACATTCATGATCCCTTATTCCTTATAGAATACTAAATATACCCCTTCTATCCAAAAATGTATACAAATCATTAATCAGTTTCAAGGAAGTTAAGAATATCCAATATAATTTATCCAAATCAATCATGTATTATTCCAAAATCACTATCTCGGTATCAGAACCATATTATGGTTTATATTTCTCTCAACCATATATTTTCCAAAAATTTAACCTGCTGTGGAGTCACTTTTCTGGTTCCACACAATCTCAAGTCCTTGATGAAATAGTACTACAGTACAATCCTTATATACTCCATAATTATTATAACCAGTACATCATTGATACAACACTCAAATGACAATATTATTTAATAACAACATAAGAACTCTAATCATTCCTCCTCATCTGTGGTCATATCATAACTTGATTATTATCCAATAACATCATTTGGGGCATACTCTGATGATTTGTACATTGGTTTGGGTAGTGTCCCCAATCCTTGCAGATGAAGCATTGTACATTTGAAACCTTTTTCTTACCCTTGAAGCCACGCACTTGGTGTCCTTTTTCGCCAAACTTATAACAAACTCCCATTCCCTTCAGGCAAGTTTCAAGGTGTTTATTCCCACAGTTGTCACATATTGGAAAATTCTTCTTTTCCCTCATCCCTTTATCCATCATTCTCTCTTCCATCCTTTTCTTCTCTTTCATCCCTTCAAATCCATAAGACTCAAAGAATTCTCTACTTATCTTATTAACACATGATACTATTTCTTCATATGTTGAGAACACATGGGAGACTATTTCCCTTCTAAATGTTGGCTTAATACCGTGAAATATATGATCCTTCTCACTCTTTGTATCATACGAATTGATGGAGTTCACATTCCTTCTAATGGGCGCCATTTCTATACAATGGCATAAACTAGGTTAGTTTATGAATAGAAATACATAATAAAATACTTGAAAAACACATAACATAAATTGAACTATTTATGGATATAATCCATAATCATAAAAAATGTTTTCTTTGAGTAAGTATATACTCATAAACCCTTCATAATGTTTGTAAAAAATGAGAATTATCCTAAGCATATCCCCCGGGAGTGTCATAACCAAGAGTGAAGCAAGGCCCATTGTCGTGCACCATTTCCCGTTCGAGTCTAGCTCAAAGCAGTGTTTTCAGGCTTTACCCCTAGGTACATCTGTGCCAGAGCCGCCTCTACCTGCTCGTTTCCAAACAGGGATGTATTGCTCAGAAAAATCACAAAATCTATATAATACCAAAATTCTAGGAAGTTCTTCTCTACTAATCCACAAAGTCTATCTTTGGGCTATGTGCTCTAATCAGTGTTTATCTAAATCTATCTTCCAAGGTTAGTACTAAACTGCCTATGATACCAACTGTAACGCACTGACCCCAGTAACCCAGAGTCGGTGCATTACTTCGTAACATTGGCTTGATCACAAAAGATCAAGTCTCGAAAGACCGATTAGTTTAGTAGCCTTGGAAACGCTAGATACATTTATAAACGTTACATTACATCATAAAGTGAAAAACTACAATAACAAAGTCTCCATAGTCCACACTCATATCCTCTTCTGACTATCCATGCAGGTCATTCATAGACTACTTCTTCACATCCTGAAAAATATTAAAACATTGAAAGGGGTGAGCTCAGATTCTCAGTAAGGATAACAATATTGCGGAAGCTTTCATAAATAAGCATTAACATTTAAGGCAATGTATAACTAAAAAAAAAGCCTTTTAAACATGAACTTGAGCATAATATGGAAAAAGTAAAATGAAATAATTCCATTTACATATTCACATAGGTATTCTACTGGTCGAATAATCACATGCAATATCAATAACCACTTTCATAATGATGGAATGCATAATGCCAGACTATCATAACCACGTAGCCAAGGCCTCGTGCCAAGTCTACAATAAGATTTTGTGAAGGCCTCATGCCAAGACACTAGTTTGTCTCATGAGACCTACCGATGCATCGAGGAGCTATAGCGGGCTCCACCTGTCACTTATTAAGTCCAATGCATTCCTCATATGAATAGGTTTAAACACACCGTAAACCATAACATAATTGTATCACAAAAAAACATGCATAAAGGAAACATAAGATTTCCACATTTCAATCACAAGATATCAATACAACACATTGATATAATAAAAACATTATCAAAACCATACCAAAATAGAATTTAAAACATTGTATTTACTTTTCATTTTAAAAAAAATTACGGCTTGTAGAGGAAGCCGAAACTCAAATAATGATCATGGCGGCAGAGAAGTCATTGTCACCGCATACGTACGACAAGAAAAACATTCCTTTTTGTCATTTAGTAAAACTCCTTGTATAAAAAGAATCCTTTTGAATAAACTTAAGAGTCAAAGGGGTTTATACACCGTATAGAAGAAATTTGTGTATAAAACAAAATATGCCTCAATGAATGGAGATTGAGACAAAGTCCCTTACAAATATCATTTTTTTAAATAAAATAGATCTATTATGTGTATTCACTATATTTACACATAAAGAAATTATAAATACAATATAGGACAAAATAATATCATGACATAATTTTAAAATAGGAGATTAACCCAAAGAATGGAAATTGGGTTAAGAAGTTCCCTTACCTCGTGTCCGACATGACTCGACCGCTCTTTAACCTCCTAAATAATAAACTAGAGTTAATCTCTACTTGATTAAGAACCTCTTTCAAGTTAATTATACCTTTTTATATCACTTATTACAATGTTACCAAAATTATGTAATTATTTATGTTAATAACAATCATTTTGTCGATCTTTGGTACTTGAGTCAAAAATATACTTTTTATAATTACATGTTGTTCATGTGGTGAAATATCCATTATATCCAGAATTATATTCATGATTTAGATAACATATATAACATATATATCCATTATATATATGCATTTATAATATTACATAACATTTAGAGGTAAGAAATGAAATGCACCGTTCATGGAGACGGTAAGACGTACGTACGCATGAATGCTACTTTCATTTCTATTTCATATTTTAATGGAATTAAACATAATTATATAAAGGTATAATATAATTCCAGTATAATATAATGTATAATACCATTTACTCCATCCTTTATACATCCCACATATGGTATTAACGATTAAAATCACTTTGAGGGGGCGGTAGTCCGCACTTCCAAAAATGAAAATATCGTGGTTACCCATAATGGAAACCATAAAGGTATGCCATAAATGAAAAATACAGAAGCTTAAGTAAAACATAAACATATTATATATCATATATAAATATAGTTACATCTTAATGGCCACCTTTGAAGGTGTTATATGAGTGTTGAACAATCATCGTTTCGTGAGGCAGAAATTCACCATCTATAGAAACAGTATGTTCTTTAACCATTAGATGTAGGTGTGTGTAAGTGTAGATCGAATCCTTATTATAACAACATCATAGTATATTGAAGATACTGGTGTTGTTACCAAAGAAAATAATAAAAAGAGTTTAGGGTGTTGGAGAAGTAAAATAAAACAAAACAACATTAGGGAAGACATTACCTTAAAATCGAGTAACTCTATTTTGATTTGAGCCAAAGGCTTCCTTGGGAAGACTTCGGCCCAAAGTGAAGCTTCTAGGAGTAATGGAGGGATGTTAGGAGATTATTTGGGAAGAGTTTGGCCGAGAAAAATGGCTTTTATGGTGTGAATAAGGTGGTAGTGGTGGGGGCCTTTTATAAGAAGAGAGGAGGGGCACTCTTGGAAAGTCATGAAATGTTACTTTATTATATAATGAGTTTCGGATTTTAAAGGTCCCACAATTATATATTTATAGGATAAGTTGATAAGGGTTAGAAATATACTCATCAAATAGGTTTTTGACAAGTGTAAGTCTTAGATTTTACATTATCTTTTCATTTTATTTAAATCGTTAATTAATGTGGTAATCGCTACATCATCATGGTGTCATAAATAATTTAATTTATTTAATGTATAAAAATTATAAAAAAAATATCATGATGTAGGAAATATTTATAGATTTCTAATGAATATTTATAGTCAAAACTATGACTTGTATAACCCCATTTAAAAATTGTTTTAGTTAAACAACTCATGTTTGTGACATTTTTATTTTAACATTAAATAAAAAGTTTTTAATGCCATTTTCCTACCAAAGTGGCTCCATGGGGTCCCCAAGTTGACCCATGGATTGTATTGTTCAGCCATGACTCATAAAACTGGGGTAGGACAAGTTTAAAGGTCATTTCATATTTTTATAATATCATTTTTACCTTAAATTTCACTAATTACCTTTAATCGCGATTAATTAAACTTAAAAGTTACTATTCACCAAAAATTATTTTAATCCCATTGAACCACATTTTACTTCCTAATGACAACCATGTATGTCGGATTTTTGAAAATCAAATCACAGAAGTGGTAATATTTCATTTAAACGCAAAATCAGTTTTTTAACTACCACTTAGTGGTTTCACTATTCATCAAAAATTGAAGTTTTTCAGAAGAATGCCAAAATTTCACCGTAATCTATAATTGATATTCTGAATTAAAAAATGATTTATATTTTATGAAATTCAAAAAATATATGTTTCATTAATAAATTTTATAATTAATTCTCGCTGTCACAACAAATAGCGTGTTTTTAATAAACTATATATATCGAAAGATTGACAATTGTTTATGTCCAATTTCAAAGTGAAATTAATTATAATGAACACCATTGGATAAAATGGTAAAAATATATTCTAATTGTACATTAAAAACACTCAATAGTATAATTTGTCCCTATAAATTATTTTGATTAAAAAAGTTGTTTTTAAGTATTTTTTACCATTCATAGAAAATTGGAAGTTCTCAGAAAATTACAAAAAATTCATCTTAGGATAATTTCGATATTCCGAATAAAAAAATGAATTCCATTTTGAAATATAAAATTTATATAATTTTAAAAAGTTTCTATTATTATTCATAATGGCTACTTTGATTAGTCGTGGTGTGTTAGAATCTCGAACTTGCGTAAAATGCAAGCTATTGCATTATTGAAAGAGAAGCGTATCGTGAAAGCTCGGGGTGTTACACTGGATATAAAGAACCTTTGACCACACGAACAACATGTAATTGTAAGAAGTCCACTTTCGACTTAAGAACCAAATATCGACAAAACAAACATTATTAACTCAAATGATTACATAATGTTTATAACAAGAAAATAAGTGATATAAAAGGAATAATGAACTTGAAAAAGGTTCTTAAGCAAATAAAAATTAACTCGGGTTTATTATTCAGGACGGTAAAGAACGATCGAGTCATGTCAGACCCGAAATAAGGGAACTTCTTAACCCAATTTTCGTTCTTTGGGTTAATCTCCTACTTTCAAATTATGTCATGATATTATTATGTCTTTGTAAAGACCCGGAAATTTCAAGGAATTTTTTTTCTTAATTTTCTATGGAATTTTACAAGAACGCAGTTTCTGACGGTGCCTGATTCTGAGGCCCGGAGTGCCCGGAATCAATTTCCGAAGTTTGGCTCAGGTACGTTCAGTGAACGAATGAGCGGGATTTCCTATCTTTTGAACCGGTGCTCGGAATTGAAATCCGATGGAACCGATGAACTCGCAATGCAGGTAATCGCTTAAGGGAACCTTTACCGTAGTTGTGTTTGTGCGGGAGAAGAAGTTAATTAATGGGGTTTAAAAAAAGTAAATAAAATTGTTGGATCAATTTTATTTCATATCAAGGTGGTTAATTTCTCCCATGGGAAGTTTGTGGTGGGGTCCATATCCACCCAACTTCCCATGTGTGGATAATTGAAAGGGTGGGGCCCACACGAACCCCCCACCTTTTCAAATCCCTTAACTCCTCTTAACCCCTCACTTTCCTAACTCCCCATTAACTCACTTTCATTAATTTTTGACAACTTGCTATAATTAATAAAGTGAGTTATTTAATTTCAAACTCTTGAAATTTAAATGGTTAGGTTGTGTTAATAAAATAAGACTTGGTCTTATTTTATTATTGTTAGAATTTTTCAACCTTGAGAGGATTGGGAAGCGTGGAGTCTTCTTCTTCTTCAACCTCGAAGAAGAATGCGAAGAACACCGTTCTTCAATAAAGAACTTCTCCGCCAAAGAACACGGTTCTTCCATGACGCCGTATCCGCGACGCGACGTTCTTCTTCCACGTCGTCTCTTCCGTGACGGTTTTCCGCGATGAAATATTCGTCAACGACTACGAATCCTCGCTTCGCGACATCGATGTTCACTTTTCCGCGACGCCCGACCTCCGCGATGCTCGTCTTCCGCGACTCGTTGATGAACACTGTTCTTGAACCAAGGTAGGGAATTTAAATTGTGATTGTTGGTGAACCCTCGTTTACTCCCTTCTAAATCTAAGAACGTGGATCAACTAAATATTTTGTTGATCCGCGAAGATTAATTTGTGGATTGGGATTATTGTTATGATTCTTTTTATTTATGAGGTTGTAGGGGTTTTGTTTATTTTATTTGTTCGTGAATACCATCTTGACGAACTTTGTGGATATAAACCATTTGTTATCGAATAACATGAGGTGGTCGGACCGCACAAACACGATCGACCGTCCTCCTTATTTTTCCATGTTGGTTCCTTGTGGTTGGTACGGGAGAACGTGGTGTCGTCGCACCACGCGGATTCATGCGGAAGGAAATGCGCGACGTCATTGCGCCGCGTCGTGGAAGGAAGTTTAAGAATGCGACGCCGTCGCGCCGCGTCGAAGAAAACCAAAGAACCGCGGTCGGAGTCGGGCCGCGACGATGGGGCGCTGCGCCATCGGGTCGCGCTGGAAAACTACAAAGATGACGCTATTCGTTTTGACGTGCGGATTGACGGGCGATGACGAATCAGTCCGTTTTGGCGTTTTAATCCCTTCGCAATGAAGGTGGGGTCCCGGGGGGACCATAGGCGAAGACGGAAGGAGGAACGGACCACCGGAGCGCGTCCGGTGGTCCGTGGAAGGCGGCGGCGGCGCGCCACGCCTCAATTAGCGGCGGGCGGGGGAGTCACGCACCCCGGTCCGCGATTTGGCTCAGCCACGCTGGCCGAGTCACTGCCGGCCGGTTTGGGGCGACCCGGTTCAGGCCGACCCAGGGGGGGTCGGCCCAGGTCGGCCCGGGCCCAGACCCCCCGATTTTAGACCAAATTCGGTCAAATGCCCATATCTTGGGCTACGGACCTCCGATCGATGAACCGTCAGTTGTTTAGAGATCCTCGGAATAAGACGGTCGTTTTGGTATATCGCACTCAAGGTTTCAGAATATTTTGAGTTCGGCTGGGTTGGTTCGTACACGAAACCAACCGGGCCCTTGGAGTGAAAACACTCATATCTTGAGCTTCGGACGTCCGATTGACGTGCCGTCGACTTTGTTGAATTCCTATAAGTGAGATGGATCTTTTGGATCACTCCGCCTGAGGTTTGGACGCTGGTGGAGTATGGTCGGGTTGGATTTTCCTTAAAAACCAACCGGGCCCCTGGGACGAAAAAGCAAATAACTCTCAGACCGGGCGTCCGATTGACGCGCCGTCTGCGACGTGAAGTTCCTATTGACGATACAGAACTTTAGAATATATCAACTCTGGACCTAGTTGATGTATCAGCCTCTCGGCTCGTGGAGCGGACCCTCCCGAATGAGCTTGCTGTGTGCGGGAACCCTAGTGCTGGCTGCGACTTCCACGACGAATATTGTGCAGAGATCCTCAGTGGACTGCGACGATGAAGAGAGCTGGTCTTGTATCCTATGTGGGTCCTAGTTGTGCTGGTCTTGTATCCTATGTAGGTCCTAGCTTAGATGATTCAATACTGGTCTTGTATCCTATGTGGGTCCCAGTATAGATGAACCAATGAAGACAGCTGGTCTTGTATCCTATGTAGGTCCTAACTGTGCTGGTCTTGTATCCTATGTGGGTCCCAGCTTAGATGATTCAAAAATAGTCTTGTATCCTATGTGGGTCCCAGTATAGATGAATCAATGAAGACAACTGTTCTTGTATCCTATGTGGGTCCTACCTGTGCTGGTCTTGTATCCTATATGGGTCCCAGCTTAGATGATTCAATACTAGTCTTTTATCCTATGTGGGTCCCAGTATAGATGAATCAATGAAGACAGCTGGTCTTGTATCCTATGTGGGTCCTAGCTGTGCTGGTCTTGTATCCTATGTGGGTCCCAGCTTTGATGATTCAGTGCTGGCCTTGTATCCTATGTGGGTCCAGCTTAGATGATTCAGTATCTAAGTCTGATCATCTCTTTCACCTTTTCGATGATGTATACCTGTGTGAGCTGAATCCTGTTTGTTTTCCTGTGTGGATTGGGTTGTGCTATCCTGTGTGGATTACATTTGCTTTCCTGTGTGGAATACGTATACTTTCCTGTGTGGACTGGGTTGTACTTGGGCTCGGAGGTTGGAGCGTATTGGAATTGATTACTTAGGTATATGTATGGGAATATACCTAAGCAGTGTCGGTTGTTACTTCGTGATTGTATCTTTGCTTTGTGGTTTATCCTTTGTGGATTTTGGGAGACCTTCGAGGGTCTCGGGGTCCCTACTGAGTAGCTTATACTCACCCCTGCACGGGCTATGCCCGCACTACGTTGTGTTGGTTGCAGACGAGGGACAACGTTGATCGTGGTTGAGGCTTGCAGAGCAGGACGATACCTGGAGGAGGACCACTCGGCAGGACGCACTCGGAGCGGACGGCAGGACCCGAGGAGCAGTGGAGCTATCTGTACCCACCATTCAGGTGGGATTTCCAGTGGACAGCTCGGCGTAGCGGCTTTTACTTTTCAGTTGCTTTTTTCCCTTTCGAGTTGTACTTTACTTTCAATTTGGGTTTGTATACTGGCCCACTTACTTTCCAGACTTACAGTTGTACTCAGTTTTTACTTAGTGTTTACTTTTTCCACTTGCTTACTCTGTGGTTCTTGTTTACTTTACAAAGGCAATGCCTTCCCTTTTTACCGGGATTTACGCCTTGGTGCTAGTAGCCAGCCCCTGGCCTATGGAAGGCGGGCTTGGGGTAGTCACGGCACGGGCCCCGAGGACGGGTCGTGACAAATTGGTATCAGAGGAGTTCGGTTCTACCGCAGACTCTGATCTTTCTTCTATGTGAAGCAATAGTGTTTAGCGTATTGGGTGTGGTTATCAGTTCAGGGAGTCCAGTGTTGGTGCGGCGGCCGACGTATCCGTACACCAGGACCCTGACTTCAGATTTCCGACTTAATGCACAAAAACGTTGATTGCGTGTGTGTTTCAAGTTTTCTTTGTGATTACTTGTGTCAGCTCACCAGGTATACTGTTTGACCGTGGCGCACCTGTTTCCTTTTCCGGATGGCCCCACGACGGCAGTCATCTAGGGTTCTGAGAGTTGAGTGTGACGACAGCCCACCGAGCGATGAGGCCTCGGTGCAGGGCCCTTTGTCAGCAGTGGCACCGGCGATAGCTCTACCCGCCGAGCCATCGATGCTTCCAGCACCAGCCGTTGACGATGCACGTCACCTCAGTGCACTGCATGAGTTCCAGCGCCAGCGACCGCCTAGGTTTCGCGGGGAGACGGACCCCCAGGCAGTCGAGGACTGGCTGGAGGTAGTCGTACGAGTTTTCAGGCTAGTGAGGACACCAGCAGACCTCATGGTGATCCTCGCTGCGAGCCTACTGCACGCAGTAGCGGGCCGATGGTGGAGCTTGATTCTCCAGGTGCACGATGATGCATCTCTACTTTGGACAAACTTTGAGAGCCTCTTCCGCTCAGAGTTCGTCCCAGCCACCCTCCGTGCGGTGCGCATTCAGGATCTTCTTCAGCTGCGGCTGGGCAGCATGACAGTCACCCAGTACTCAGCGAGATTTACCGATCTCTCACGCTACTCCACAGATACGGTACGGGACCCGTTCTTCTAGGCCCGGACCTTCGAGCAGGGACTGAGATATGAGATCAGGGCTTCGATGATCTCCCTCAATATTCCGACGCAGGTAGAGGTGTTGGAGAGATCCCTTCTAGTGTAGAGTTTTCTCGCCGAGCAGGCTCCAGTGACAGGGCCCTCCGCAGGATGGCCCGTAGTAGGGGCTTCTGCAGTTGGAAGTAGACAGGTGACGCAGAGGTCCAAATTGGCTAGACCATCAGATGGGCAGTCACTGGATGATGATTCGGTTGTGCGGGGCACACGAAAGAGAGCCAGCTACACGAGGGGCAGACATTGCTACACATGCCTCGGGCAAGGTCACATGGCTCGAGACTGCCCGACTCGTCTTACAGATGAGCAGCAGGTGGTAGAGGGACCTCCCAGACAGAGGTTCGGCCACGGTGGTCCGCAGGGTGTAGGCGGACGAGGCAGAGGAGCTGGCCGAGCAGTAGGTGGTGGACAACGCTTCGAGGTGTTGCCACCACCACCACCAGGAGGTCCGCCCCGACCGCAGGAAGTTGGTGGACATGGGAGAGCTCAGCTTCAGGCAGCTGAGGCCTTCGATCATGGAGCTCTGGGAGCAAATGGACAGGAGCGGAACTAGTGGATACGTCCTTTGTACTTCTAGTTCCTTGTTGCTATTGTGTAGCGTCTTGTATTATGAGCTGCAATAATAAAAGACGCATACCTTTGTGATGTTTTCATTCCTGTCCTATTTTGTGTTGTTATTAAGAGGTTCCAGTTTTGACTGTTGACTTGACCCTTACTTGTGAGGCATATACTGGAGGAGACCCAGTTACCACACACTGATGCCGATAGTGTGACTCAACCCTTTGAGGCGAAAGTAACAGTTGGATCTCTTGGTAGTAGCGTCGAGGCCTTACGACGTCATCCTTGGTATGGATTAGAATCATCCATGTCGAGATTGACTGTATTAGGAAAAGAACATGGTTCATCCAGGGGATGAGACCAGATTTCTCTTATCGGCAAAGAAGAAATCATAGCAACTCTTGTGGGACCAGAGGTGGTCCAGGCCACGATAGAGAAGGTCCAGGTCACCAAAGAGTGGATGAAGACAGCTCAGAGCCGACAAAAGTCTTTCGCTGACAGGAGGCAGAGGCCACTAGAGTTTGAGGATGGAGACCACGTCTTCATGCGGGTCTCACCTCGACGTGGATTACAGAGATTTGGCCAAGGTGGAAAGTTGTCTCTATGCTTCATCGGACCCTTCCATGTCCTCAGCAGGATTGGCGAGGTGGCTTACCGCCTAACTCTACCGCCTTTGTATCCCTAGTTTGTGTTGAAGCTTTACGGGGACGTAAATCCCTGTGGTGGGAGTAATGTAAAGACCCGGAAATTTCAAGGGAATTTTTTTCTTAATTTTCTTTGGAATTTTACAAGAACGCAGTTTCTGACGGCGCCTGATTCCGAGGCCCGGAGTGCCCGGAATCGATTTCCAAAGTTTGGCTCGGGTACGTTCAGTGAACGAACGAGCGGGAATTCCTATCTTTTGAACCAGTGCTCGGAATTGATATCTGATGGCACCGATGAACTCGCAACGCCGGTAATCGCTTAAGGGAACCATTACTGTAGTTACGTTGGTGCGGGAGAAGAAGTTAATTAATGGGGTTTAAAAAAAGTAAATAAAATTGTTGGATCAATTTTATTTCATATCAAGGTGGTTAATTTCTCCCATGGGAAGTTGGTGGTGGGGCCCACAGCCACCCAACTTCCCATGTGTGGATAATTGAAAGGGTGGGGCCCACACGATCCCCCCACCTTTTCAAATTCCTTAACTCCTCTTAACCCCTCACTTTCCTAACTCCCCATTAACTCACTTTCATTAATTTTTGACAACTTGCTATAATTAATAAAGTGAGTTACTTAATTTCAAACTCTTGAAATTCAAATTGTTAGGTTGTGTTAATAAAATAATACTTGGTCTTATTTTATTATTGTTAGAATTTTTCAACCTTGAGAGGGTTGGGAAGCGTGGAGTCTTCTTCTTCTTCAACCTCGACGAAGAACGTGAAGAACACCGTTCTTCAACAAAGAAATTCTCCGCCGAAGAACACGGTTCTTCCGCGATGCCGTATCCGCGACGCGACGTTCTTCTTCCACGTCGTCTCTTCTGCGACGGTTTTCTGCGATGAAATCTCCATCAACGACTTTGAATCTTCGCTTCGCGACGTCGACGTTCATTTTTCCGCGACGCCCGACCTCTGCGACGCTCGTCTTCCGTGACTCATTGACGAACACCGTTCCTGAACCGAGGTAGGGAATTTAAATTATGATTGTTGGTGATCCCTCGTTTACTCCCTTCTAAATCTAAGAACGCGGATCAACTAAATATTTTGTTGATCCGCGAATATTAATTTGCGGATTGAGATTATTTGTATGATTCTTTTTATTTATGAGGTTGTAGGGGTTTTGTTTATTTTATTTGTTCGTGAATACCAACTTGATGAACTTTGTGGATTTAAACCATTTGTTATCGAATAACATGAGGGGTTCGGACCACACAAACACTTCCGACCCTCCTCCTTATATTTCTGTGTTGGTTCCTTGTGGTTGGTACAGGAGAACGTGGTGCCGTCGCACCACGCGGATTCATGCGGAAGGAAATGTGCGGCGCCGTCGCGCTGCGCCGTGGAAGGATGTTTAAGAACGTAACGCCTTCGCGCCGCGTCGAAGAAAACCAAAGAACCGCGGTCGGAGTCGGGCCACGACGAAGGGGCGCAGTGCCATCGGGTTGCGCTGGAATACTACAAAGACGACGCCATTCATTTTGACGTGCGGATTGACATGCGACGACGAAGCAGGCCGTTTTGGCGTTTTAATCCCTTTGCAGTGAAGGTGGGGTCCCGGGGGGACCATAGGCGAAGACGGTAGGAGGAACGGACTACCAGAGCGCGTCCGGTGGATTGCGGAAGGCGGCGGCGGCTGTGCACCGCCGGAGGGTTGGCGGCCGGAAGATCCGACGCAGGCCTCAATTAGCGGCAGGCGGGGGAGTCGTGCACCCCGCTCCGCGATTCGGCTCGGCCACGCTGGCCGAGTCACGGCCGGCCGGTCGGGCCGGACCAAACCGGACCGAGCCGAGCCGGGCCCAGCCGGGTCGGACCCGGGTCGGGTCGACCCGGTTCGGGCCAACCCAGGGGGGGTCGGGCTGGGTCAGCCCGGGCCCAGACCCCCCGATTTCGGACCAAATTCGGTCAAATGCCCATATCTTGGGCTACGTACCTCCAATCGACGCACCTTCAGTTGCGTAGAGATCCTCAGAACGAGACGGTCCTTTCGGTATATCGCACTCAAGGTTTCAGAATATTTTGAGTTTGGCCGGGTTGGTTCGTACACGAAACCAACCGGGCCCTCGGAGCGGAAACATTCATATCTTGAGCTTCGGACGTTCGATTGACGTGCCGTCGACTTTGTTGAATTCCTCTAATTGAGACGGATCTTTTGGCTCACTCCGCCCGAGGTTTGGACACAGGTGGAGTACGGTCGGGTTGGTTTTGCCTTAAAAACCAACCGGGCCCCTAAGACGAAAAAGCCAATAACTCTCAGACCGGGCGTCTGATTAACGCGCCGTCTGCGACATGAAGTTCTTGTTGATGATATGGAACATTTGGATACATCAACTCTGGACCTTGTGTCAGTTGATGTATCATCCACTCAGCTCATGGAGCGGACCCTCCCGAACGAGCTTGCTGTGTGCGAGAACCCTAGTGCTGGCTGCGACTTCGACGACGACGATTGTGCAGAGCTCCTCAGTGGACTGCGACGATGAAGAGAGCTGGTCTTGTATCCTATGTGGGTCCTAGGTGTGCTGGTCTTGTATCCTATGTGGGTCCCAGCTTAGATGATTCAATACTGGTCTTGTATCCTATGTGGGTCTCAGTATAGATGAATCAACGAAGACAGCTGGTCTTGTATCCTATGTAGGTCCTAGCTGTGTTGGTCTTGTATCCTATGTGGGTCCCAGCTTAGATGATTGAATACTGGTCTTGTATCCGATGTGGGTCCCAGTATAGATGAATCAATGAAGACAGCTGGTCTTGTATCCTATGTGGGTCCTAGCTGTGCTGGTCTTGAATCCTATGCGGGTCCTAGCTTAGATGATTCAATACTGGTCTTGTATCCTATGTGGGTCACAGTATAGATGAATCAATGAAGACAACTGGTCTTGTATCCTATGTGGGTCCTAGCTGTGCTGGTCTTGTATCTTATGTGGGTCCCAGCTTTGATGATTCAGTGCTGGTCTTGTATCCTATGTGGGTCCCAGCATAGATGAAACAATGAAGAAAGCTGGTCTTGTATCCTATGTGGGTCCAGCTTAGATGATTCAGTATCTAAGTCTGATCATCTCTTTCACCTTTTCGATGATGTATACCTGTGTGAGCTGAATCCTGTTTGCTTTCCTGTGTGGATTGTGTTGTGTTATCCTGTGTGGGTTACGTTTGTTTTCCTGTGTGGAATACATATATTTTCCTGTGTGGACTGGGTTGTACTTGGGCTCGGAGGTTGGAGCGTATTGGAATTGATGACTTAGGTATATGTATGGGAATATACCTAAGCAGTGTCGGTTTTTACTTCGTGATTGTATCTTTCCTTTGTGGTTTATCCTTTGTTGATTTTGGGAGACATTCGGGGGTCTCGGGGTCCCTACTGAGTAGCTTATACTCACCCCTGCACAGGCTATGCCCGCACTACGTTGTTTTGGTTGCAGAAGACGGACAACGTTGATCGTGGTTGAGGCTTGCAGAGCAGGACGGTACCTGGAGGAGGACCACTGGGCAGGACGCACTCTGAGTGGACGGCGGGACCCGAGGAGCAGTGGAGCTATCTGTACCCACCCTTCAGGTGGGATTTCCAGTGGACAGCTCGGCGTAGCGGCTTTTACTTTTCAGTTGCTGTTTTCCCTTTCGAGTAGTACTTTACTTTCAGTTTGGGTTTGTATACTGGCCCACTTACTTTCCGCACTTACAGTTGTACTCAGTTTTTACTTAGAGTTTACTTTTTCCGCTTGCTTACTCTGTGGTGATTGTTTTCTTTACAAAGGCAATGCCTTCCTTTTTTACCGGGATTTACGCCTTGGTGCTAGTCGCCAGCCCCTGGCCTATGGAAGGTGGGCTTGGGGTAGTCACAGCACGAGCCCCGAGGATGGGTCGTGACAGTCTTATCTTGTATTTGTAATATCTTTATGTGTACTTATGGTGAATACACATAATATATCTATTTTATTTAAAAAATGATCTTTGTAAGGGACTTCGTCTCAATCTCCTTTTATTTTGGCATATTTCGTTTTATACACAACTTTCTTTTATACGGTGTATAAAACCCTATGAATTTTACTTTTATAAAAAAGTAATCTTTTTCTATGAAGTTTTTTACAAAATGACAAAAATGAATGTTTCTTTTAACGTGCGTGGCGACAACGACCTTTTCTGCCACCGTGAGTATTATTTGGTCTTTGGCTTCCTGAATAAGCCGTAATGTTTTTTTAAAATGAAATAAATACCATATACAATTTTATGTATTTTGGAATTGAAAATGGTTTTTATAATGGATTTGTTATGTCAATATATATAAGTGATATATTTTGATCAAAGTGTGGAGATGTTTTCTTTCCATTGTATTTGTTTTATGTCTTATGATTTTTATAATGGTACTTGGACATTTGACGGGTGGTTACGTGATAAACTATATGACGGGTGGTGCCGTGAATACCAGGATGAGTGGTTACGTTATAACCTCCAATGCATTGGGTATGGAAGTCGGCCGTATGGCTATTCCATTAAGTATGTATGGAATTTGGCCGTATAGCTATTCCATTAAGTGATATGTGTGGAAGTCGACCGTATGGTTATTCCACTTAAGTATGTTTATGTACCAAGTTACCTTTATATGTTACGTGTTTCTTTATATGGGTTTTATGGTAATCCTTTGGTTACAAAAGGGTAAGTAATGATATTTTATTCAGTGAAGAGTTTTTACTACTTCATGTAGGTGAAGGTATTACTTTGATAAAGTATACATGGTTTACTTGTTGTTTTGATAAACTAATAGTTTTCATTCTTTGTGTATCCCTTACTGAGCTTTTTATGCTCACACCAAGTTTTTTTGAAATGTTTTTCATAGGAATTAATGTGGAATAGGGTCAAGGATGGGATCAAGGGAAAGTAATGCTATATAAAACATGTAACTAGACATGTTTATTTTTAAGAGTTTTTTTATTCTATGGAAACTTAGTAGAAGTGTCTACTTTGTAAATATTTTGAGATGTAACAGTTATATTCTAATTCTCTAAAGCTCTAAACCTAAAAATATCCTCAATGTGAATTATTCATTTAAGTCAATATTAAGTAAGGTTTAAGGTCGGGGCCTTATAGTTGGTTTCATAGGTTGGTTTAGACAACTTTAGGAGTTAGAAAATTGTTAAATTATAAGTTAATTTATGGTATGACGGAAATGATATAGCCCTTAAAGATTACCATGTTGTTTCACCTAAGGTATTTCTGTGATAAGAATGGTTTTCCATAGAGGAAACAAAGCAGCTTTTCTGGGAAGACATATAGAGGGAAATGGCCTTTCAAATTAGTATCTTGAGATGGTCAGAGTCAGAATAGAATAGTTTGTTGTAGTGATGGCTCAGTTGATTCAGGTGATAAATGGTGGTTGTGTTTATTGATGATATTTTGGTGTTTTTTAAATGTAAAGGGGAGCATGAAAGTCATTTAAGGGTTATCTTTCAAACCATAAAAGAAAAGAAGCTATATGGAAAATTCAGCAAGTGTGAGTTTTGGTTACAACAAATTTCTTTCCTGGGTCACATTGTTTCAAAAGATGGCATAACTGTTGATCCTGCTAAAACAAAAGTTTTTGAAGAATGGCCAAGACCCACAAATGTAACCGAGATTTGTAGTTTTCTTGGTTTGGTAGGTTACTACCGAAGGTTTGTTGAAAATTTTTCACGGTTATCTAGTCCAATGACTAAGCTAACTCATAAAGGTGTTAAGCTCATCTAGACAAAAGAATGTGATGATTGTTTTCAGGAGTTGAAAAGAAGATTGGTGAATGCTCCAGTTTTGGCACTTCCTTCCAGGAATGGTGAGTTTGTTATATACAGTGATGCTTCGTTGAAGGGACTTGGCTGTGTCCTAATGCAGAATGATCAGGTAATTGCTTATGCTTCGTGTTAGTTGAAAACTCATGAGGTAAATTACCCTACACATGACTTGGAATTAGCTGATGTTGTTTTTTGCTTTAAAAATTTGGTGGCATCATTTGTATGGAGTAAAGTGTGAAATATATACTGATCACAAAATTTTAAAGTATATATTCACTCAGAAAGAATTGAACATGAGACAGAGGAGATGGCTGGAATTAATCAAGGATTATGATTGTACAATTCATTACCATCTAGGAAAAGCAAATAAAGTGGTCGATGCTTTAAGTCGAAAAAGTAATGCTTCATTAACCATGCTAAGTTTGGAACGAGATCCTTTGGTTTTTGATTTGATTAACTTTGGCATAGAAGTTTTTGGTGCAGGAAGTTCTTCTGTTTTGTTTCAGGTATCAGTGAGATCATCCCTATCAGACAGAATTAAGCAAGCACAGAGGGAAGATAATGAGTT
Organism: Viscum album; assembly: GCA_963277665.1. Lineage (NCBI taxonomy): Eukaryota > Viridiplantae > Streptophyta > Magnoliopsida > Santalales > Viscaceae > Viscum > Viscum album. The sequence goes on along the minus strand of OY728164.1, from coordinate 2,116,219,090 downwards.
GTAGAAAAAGGTAGATCTGGTTCAGAAGGGTACGTTGCCTGAATTCAACATTGATAATGATTGTGTTTTGAGATTTGGGAAGAGATTGTGTGTGCCTTGTGATTCATAGTTGAAGACAGAGTTGTTATATGAAGCTCATAGTTCTCTATTTTCAGTTCATCCTGGCCGTACTAAGATGTATAGAGATCTGCAGGATCATTACTGGTGGGATGGAATGAAAAGAGATATTACTGATTTTACTGTGAAGTGTTTGACTTGTCAGTAGGTTAAAGCAGAGCGGAAGTTACCGAAAGGGATGCTTCAGCCTTTACCATTGCTAGAGTGGAAATGGAAAAATATATCCATGGACTTTGTTGTGGGATTACCGAGGACATCTCGAGGTAATAATGCAATCTAGGTTATTGTTGATCGATTGACTAAATCTACTCATTTCCTTACCATACAAGATAATTTTTCCCTAGATTAACTTTCCCGTTTGTATCTTTAAGAGATAGTCAGGTTACATGGATTTCCTCTCTCCATTGTGTCCGATCGTGATCCCAGGTTTACTTCTAACTTTTGGAAAGGCCTTCAGAATTCGTTGGGTACTGAATTAAATTTTAGTACAGATTTTCATCCGCAATTAGATGGGCAGTCAGAATGAACAATTCAGACCTTGGAGGATATGCTACGAGCTTGTTTGATGGATTATTATGGAAGTTGGGACCAACATATTTCTTTGGTTGAGTTTTCTTATAATAATAGTTTTCATTCCAGTATACAGATATCACCCTTTGAGGCATTATATGGGAAGCGGTGTCGAACTCCAGCATTTTGGGATGAAGTGGGTGAAAGGAAGTTGATGGGACCAGAATTGGTAGAAGAGATGGCAGAAAAAGTCCAGTTGATTCAGAAACACATGAGAACAGCTCAAAGCAGGCAGAAGAGTTATGAGGATAACCGGAGGAAGGATCTATCTTTCGAGGTAGGTGATCATGTTTTTCTCAAGGATTCTCCATGGAAAAGTGTGATGAGATTTGGTAAGAAAGGAAAGCTGAGTCCAAGGTTCATTGGACCATATGAAATTATGGAGAAAGTTGGATCAGTTGCTTACCGATTGGATTTACCTTCAAGTTTATCTAAGGTACACAATGTTTTTCATGTTTTGATGTTGAGAAAGTATATTCCAGATCCATGTCATGTTTTGATCCCAGAGGTAGTTCAGTTGGAAGAGAATCTCTCTTATGAAGAACAACCATTCCAGATTCTTGACCATAGATAGAAGGTGTTGCAGAATAAGGTAATTCATGAGGTAAAGGTTTTGTGGAAAAACCATATGGTTGAAGAGGCAACGTGGTAATATGAAAATGCTATGAGGGATAAATACCCCCACTTATTTTGATAAGTGAATAAAATTGCGAGGACGCAATTCCCAAAAGGGGGGAAGGACGTAACATCCCAGGTAAATAATGAATAAAACATTTTCATATTTTTTAATATTTATGAATTAAATATTAATTTTACTTTAAAGGGGTTGCTATGTTCGATAGCATACCTGATACGCAACAAATAGTTTCTTTGAAATCTTACGTTGCACACTAGTAAAAAAAAATAATATTATTTTAAATGGTAGTTAAAACGTAGCCATTGTTCTGGTGGGAAAGAATAGAAAGAACTAAAATATGATTATATATGTTTTTAAAATGTTTTTACATTTATCCAATAAAAGATAAAGGCTTAAAATATGAAAAGAATTCAATTTTAGGCATATATGTCCTAATTTTCACTAAAGGTTCACTTATCGCCTTTTGATGACGAACCGTCATTAAATATAGTTTTGTTCACTCTTATACAATATATTGGACCAAATAAAACTCTTCTTTAGAATTGGGACATCAAAATTTACTTTGTGTAAATTTTTGGTATTTTTCCGATAAAGTTTATTTTTTTAATGAATAGTGTAAAATGTTGTATTTTAATTCAAAACCTCTTTTAATATAATTTATTTGTATTATTAGATTATCTTTTGAATTGGTTTTAAAGTGAAATTAGAATATATTTTTACCATTAAATCCAATAGTGGTTGTTGGAATTAATTTCACTTTGAAATCGGACTTAAACTAGTGTCAATCTTTTGATACTTATTGTTTCATAAAAATACGCTATTTGCTCTGACAGTGGGAATTAATTATTAAATTAATTAATTCAACTTATATGTATTGAATTTGGTAAAATGGACTTCATTTTTGAATTAGTAATATCAAATATAGCTTAGTGTGAAGTTTTGGTGTTTTTCTGAAAAACTACAATTTTTGATGAATAGTGAAACCACTAAGTGGTACTTAAAAAAACTGATTTTTCATTTAAATGAAATTTAACCATCTCTGTGTTTTGAATTTAAAAAATACGACATACATGGTTTTCATTAAGAAGTAAAATTTGGTTCAATGAGATTAAAATAATTTTTTGGAGAATAATAACTTTTAAGTTTTTAATTGCGATTAGAGGTAATTAGTGTAGTTTAATGTAAAAATAATGTTTTAATAATATGAAATGAACTTGAAAAATGTTATAACCTCATTGGATTTGTCATGTCCGACCAATAAAATCCATGGGTCAACTTGGGGACCCCATGAATCCACTTTAGGTGGAAAATGACATTAATATCTTTTTATTTAATGTTAAAATTTAAATGACACAAACATGAGTTGTTTTACTAAAACAATTTTTACATGAGTTTATAGAAGTCATAGTTTTGAATATAAATATTCATTAGAACGGTAAAAAGATTTCCTACATCATAGTATTTTTTATAATTTTTAGACATTAAATCATTTAAATTATTTATGACACCATGATGATGCAGCGATTACCTCATTATTTAACGATTTAACGAAAATGGAAATATAATGTAAAATATAAGACCTATACATGTCAAAAACCTATTTTATGGGTGGATTTCGAACCCTTATCACCTTATCCTTGAAACAAAACAATGTGGGACCATTAAAATCTGAAACTCATTCTAAAATAAAGTAACATTTCCTTACTTTCCAAGAGTGCCCCTCCTCTCCTCTTATAAAAGGCCCCCACCTCTACCACTTTACCCACACATCCAAAGCCTTTGGCTCGGCCAAACCCTACCCATTTTGTCTCTCCACATCCCTCTATTACTCCTTGAAGCCTCACTTTGGGAGGAATTCTTTCCAAGTAAGCCTTTGAGCTCAAATATAAGAGAGTTACCCGATTTTAAGGTGATGTCTTCACTTGTGTTCTTTTGTTTTATTTTGCTTCTCCAACCCCCTAAACTCATTTTATTCATTTCTTTTGTAACAAATACAGTATATTAAATATAATATAATGTTTTTATAAGATTCTTTCGAGCTAAAATTACACACATCTACATCTAATGGTTGAAGAACATACTGTTTCTGTGGTTGGCGAATTTCTGCCTCACGAAACGATGATTGTTCAATCTTCTTTTAGACACCTTTAATGGTGGCCATTAAGATGTAACTATATTTATATATGATATATATTATGTTTATGTTTTCCTTATGCTTCTTTATTTTTCATTTGTGGTTTACCTTTATGGTTTCCATTGTGGGTAAACACAATAATTTCATTTTAGGAAGTGCGGACTACCGCCCCCTCAAAGTGATGTGATTCGTTAATGCCATATGTGGGACATATAAAGGATGGATTTAAAGTTATTATATATGATGTTATAATGGAATTACAATATACCTCTATATCATTATTATTTATTTCCATTAATTTATGAGATACAAATGAAAGTAGCGTTCATGCGTACGTACGACTTACCGTCTCCATGAACGGTGCATTTCATTTCTTATCCCAAAATGTAATGTACTATAATAAGTACATATATATAATGGATATATATGATGTATGTTACATCTAAATTATTAATATAATTCTGGAATTAAAATATACATACCTCTCATTTAGTTTTAATTCCATTAATATGACATAGAAATGAAAGTAGCGTTCATGCATACGTACGGCTTACCGTCTCCATGAACAGTGCATTTCATTTCTTACCTATAAATGATTATGTGAAATTATAAATACATTTATATTCTAGATAAATATGATAAATATGATATCCAAATCAGGAATGTCATTCTGGATACAAAGAACCTTTGACCACATAAACAACAAGTAATTGTAAGAAGTCCACTTTCGACTTAAGATCCAAATATCGACAAAAAAAACATTATTAAATTAAATGATTACATAATGTTTATAACAAGGAAATAAGGGATATAAAAGGAATAATTAACTTGAAAAAGGTTCTTAAGAAAATATAAATTAACTCCGATTTATTATTCAGGATGTCAAAGAACGATCGAGTCAAGTTGGACCCGATGTAGGGAACTTCTTAACCCAATTTTGATTATGTGGGTTAATATCCTACTTTCAAATTATGTCATGATATTATTATGTATTATCTTGTATTTTTAATTTCTTTATGTTTACTTATAGTGAATACACATAATAGATCTATTTTATTTAAAAAATGATCTTTTTAAGGGACTTCGTCTCAATATCCTTTCATTGAGGCATATTTCATTTTATATACAACTTTCTTTTATATGGTGTATAAACCACTTTTACTTTTACTTTTATACAAAAGGAATCTTTTTCTACGAAGCATTTTACAAAATGAAAAAAGGAATGTTTCTTTTAACGTACACGGTGACAACAACCTTTTCTGCCGTCGTAAGTATTATTTGGTCTTTGGCTTCCTGAACAAGACGTAATGTTTTTTAAAATGAAATAAATAACATATACTCTTTTATGAATTTGGTATTGAAAATGGTTTTTATAATGGTTTTTTTATGTCAATATATTTAAGTGATATATTGTGATCAATGTGTGGAAATGTTTTCGTTCCATTATTTTTGTTTTATGTCTTATGATTTTTATAATGGTACTTGGACATTTTACGGGTGGTTACGTGATAAACCATATGACGGGTGGTGCCGTGAATACCAGGATGGGTGGTTACATTATAACCTCCAATGCATTGGGTATGGAAGTCGGCCGTATGGCTATTCCATTAAGTATGTATGTATGTTGGTTGTATGGCTATTCCATTAAGTGATATGTGTGGAAGTCGACCGTATGGTTATTCCACTTAAGTATGTTTATGTCCCAAGTTACCTTTATAGTTTATGTGTTTATTTATATGGGTTTTATGGTAATCCTTTGGTTACAAAAGGGTAAGTAATGATATTTTATTCAGTGAAGAGTTTTTACTAATTCATGAAGGTGAAGGTATTACTTTGATAAAGTATACATGGTTTACTTGTTGTTTTGATAAACTAACAGTTTTCATTCTTTGTGTATACCTTACTGAGCTTTTTATGCTCACCACCCCTTTTTCTGAAATATTTTTCACAGGAATTAATGTGGAATAGGGTCAAGGTTGGGATTAAGGGAAAGTCATGCTATATAAAACATGGAACTAGACATGTTTCTTTTTAGGAGTTTTTTTATTCTATGGAAACTTAGTAGAAGTGTGTACTTTGTAAATATTTTGAGATGTAATAGTTATGTTCTAATTCTCTAAAACTCTAAACCTGAAAAGAACCTGAATGTGAATTATTTATTTAATTCAATATTAAGTAAGGTTTAAGGCTGGGGCCTTATACATTATGTTTTAAATAATTATTTTAAAATAGATTCCTACATGTTCTGGTAAAGAAACATAAAAAATAATCATATATTCACGAAAAGGATGTTAAAATTTAAAAAAAATTCCAATTTATTTTAAATCATTATGAATTGTAAGCTTTTTAAATATTTGACACCATACAAGGTGAAAAATGGGCCAAAAAGGATAAAAACTTGGTTAAAGAATGTCAAATTTATCTTTCACTATCCTTTAACATATTTGATTATTTAAAATACAAAATTCTCATCCAGGTCTCCAAAAATAGCCACTCTCTGCCTTTTTCCCTTTATTAAGAAATTTATATTATATATGAAAATAATAAATACAAAATGTAACTCTCGTGACATTAATATCTCTAAAATTTAAACATAATAATTAATAGATGATGTTGTTTTTAATAAATGTAAATTTGAAACATAAATTAATTAATTATCATAATAAATGATGTATAATGGTTAGTAAATGAATAATTAACTTAAATGTGTAGACCATGATTACTCAAGGCTTACTCAATAATTATTCTATTAATAGAAAAATAAAATAAATTATTTTTATTATATTATAAGTAATAGTGTATGGGATAATTAGTATGTTACATTATATTTATGGATAATTATTACATAGTATTTCTTTTTAAAAGGATTATATTATTATTCCTATACTGTAATGTTGTTTTTGAGGTCAAACAAAATGAATAGTTAAAAAAATAGTAATGATATGTTATTATAAAAAATATTTAATTTAATGATTTAAATTTCTTAAAAATAATATCATTATCCAAATGATCTAGATAAGTTATTAAATATAAATCATGGTATATATTTTGTCCAAGTTCCCTTTTATAGTGTCATTTTAACCCTAAGGAGTAGATTTTATTTTTATAATGATAAATGGAAAAATCATTAAAATGGTTCAAATCTAAGAGATAAGGGTAAAAAAATAACAAAATCATTTCAAAATGTTATTGGATTAGATTATGTATACTCACAATCTTTTTATATTTAATATTAGTTTATATTAATCCATGTTTCTATGAAAAATGAATAATACTAATTTAATTATGGGGAAAATTCCAATTGTGACCCTCCCTTAACTCATATAATGAATCATATTATTCATAAATACTCATAATTTTTTATCCTTATATGTATGTAAATAACATAAATAATACTGTTATACCTTTTATACCAATATCATAGAAGTTTTTTATCCCTAAATGACCAAAATGTCAAGGCTAAAGTTGTTATTCAAAAGTGGTTTCTAAAGGAATAGGTATAACTCTTAACAATGTGTTTTCAATTTTATTTCATCTTATTCATCCCTTAAAATTATTATATCACTTATAAAATAATATTTATTGGATTTTCAATATATTTAATTTTCATTGTGAATATATAAAAACCACTTTCTAGATCTTTCCAACCCATTGGAAAATGATAATTCCACTGCTGTATATGTACATAATACCACCTCCATGGTGTTTTTTTATTTTATTTTTCTTTTATGATTAAATTGAATGGTGATAACGATAAATTTAATCAATATATATGATATATATATATATAATATTAATAATTATATTTTAGTAAATTAATATTTACCTTTCTTTTGTTCCATCCACCAAAAAATAATATCGACATTCTTGTAAAGGTATGGCCTATGATCTCCAAGAATGGTGTAATTCATTTTTCTATATCTTCCTTGTGTGTATAACATTAAGATAAATAGAATGAATATATAACTTATTTTTATAATTTATAACATTAAATATATGATGGATCCATGACAATATTAAAAAAATCCTAAATACATATATAAACATTACATTAAATGTGAAATAGCCAACACAAGGACACAATAATTTTAAAATTAAATTATTAATAAATAGGTGTTGAAATGTTAGAATATGTTCATAAAATATATTATTAGTATTTAATTTATTCTATTATATAATTTTTATATCATTATATTTATTATATAGGTAGTTACAGTATATTCAAATCATATTTAAAATTAGGTAAGTGATTTTTATCAAAATATCATTTCTATCAGGATTGTTTGTTAATATGCTTATAATTATGATTTTTTTGATATTCCTCTAATTAAAATAATTAATATTATTCTAATATATTTATTTATAAATTTTTATTGTTTTAATTACATTTTTCTCTCTTTAATAATTCAATAAATTAATTGAATAGGTTTATGGAATCCATATTGATTTCCATTTCTGGTTGAAAATATTTTTCTCTCCAATTACATGTTTTCTCAAAAAAATTCATTTTTTAAAAATTATAATATTATTATTTAATATATATTTTACATTTTTTTAGGAAATAAAATTATAATAATTTAATCATCTTTTCTTCGAATATTCTTCTTTAGTCTTTTTACTAAAAATATTAAATGACTCATTTTACATAAATATTGTGAACAAAATTTTCACACTCATGGCCAATCAGTGAATTTAGAATTAAATTATATGTTTCCATATTAATTAAAAAATAACAACTTAATATTTTTAAAAATTTATGATTTTAAATAATATATTTCATATTTAATTTATAATTTTCTCATGAAAGATTTCATTAATTTTTTTAAATAAATTTTTCAAATTAGATACCATCCATTTGTTTCAATTACACATATTGGGTATATTATCTAATGATAATATGAACATTCATTAATTTTATGGTTCATTATTATAATGATTTAAAAAATATTCTTTGATACCCTTTTCATTCGGTAGTTTAACTATGTTATGATGAAAACTTTGTGAAAACAATTTCATTATCATCAGTTATGCTATGATAAAATAGTTTAATTTTTATGAAAAATAATTGTATTCTACATTTTTTGTTTTGATGACTGTATTATGATCTTTTGGGTCACATATGTATGATTTAAATTATGTTGAGCGATATAAATAAAATATGAATCCTTCCAATGCACTGGGTAAAGATGGATATCCCAGGAGATAATATGGACATGAATATGTAGTGAAACAAATTACATTTGGGACATTATCCACAATGATAGAATTAGTAGTCAAACATGACTATGTATTTTATTGAATTGTAAATAATCCCATGAAATGATGATAATAATTGTAGCTAGCCTTTACTACAGAAATAATTTTTAATACATATGGGTTTATATAAAAAATTAATTCTTATTCCTATAATATAATATCAATTCTCACATTATTTGTTTCATTAATGATTCATGTATTCATAATTGTAAATATTTATTCCATGAATCAATATTTTAATATATGTTATATAAGGTACTTTTTTCAAATATTAAACTATTATCCTCAAAAACTTATTCTTATGTTATTATGTATTGATCATTAATATCTCATTTAAATACCCTTTATGAGAAGGTTATCTCACATGTTCTTATGTTAATTTTTTCCTTGTTAATAATAATTGATTTCTGTATGTTATGTCTATGAAGGATTCTACTTATGAAGAACTTTGTCCGATATGTCATAGATCTCTTTAGAACAATTTTTCATATATACATGATTAAAAAACTAAAACTAAACCATTATTTTGTGGATCAATATGTTATGCATTTAATATTTATAAACTAAGATTTAATAAGAATAAATGAAAATTATGGATCACTATTTTTTTAAACATAAAAAAGTCCGGTTACCTTTCAAACCTATCATTTGAAAGAATTAGTGTAAACCCTAGGGATAGGTTTATGAATAGAAAAAAATTCTAAAGTTTTTAAAATAATCATGGTTCTCCCTAGATAAACAAATGGTGTCAAATATTAAAAAAAGGTTTCTTGATTTAGATACACTATAATTGAAATTTCATTATTATGTGGTTTCCATGTATGATTATTGTTTCTTACAATATTATTTTTTGATTTAGTTAATTTTTAGAACCTAAAAGAAAAATGTTTACATAGAATGTGAATGAAAATTAAGTGAGCATACTTTTATGAAATCAAAGAGCATGGTGGATGTAATGAAATATTTTTTTTATTCTTATAAATCATTCTCATTCCATGAATCATATTAAACTTATTAAAAAGAAATATAGGGAATAATATTCTATTGATTCAATCATGAGGAATAATACACTATTTTTAATGTGTCCTCTAATCCTTTAATTTTTATGTAATTTATCAGTACCACTAAAATGATATTTTCAATTCCCCAGTGATCAAAACATGAAAAAGTAATTTTCTCTATTTATTATTTTCCATGAGAAGTATATCATTGTTGAAAACATATCTTGAACATAGGAAATTGAGTGGAAATTAAATCTATGAAGTGAGATGTGTTTAAGAGAATATTTTAAATGATTATTATACTCATACTCTCTAGTTAAAAACATGGAAAGAATTCCTTATCATAAAGGACAAGGATTATGAATATATTTGTGAATATGAGGTAAATTTTACAAGAAATTCATGTAGTTTTATCATTAAACATGAATTTATGATTGATAGAATGTTCAATGATGTAACCTAAATTAATTTAGATGAGATTGATATAAAATTATTCAGTATAAATAAGGAAATAATTTGTTGTTCTATCAATAAGGTTATGGGGAATAAAGTTAAACATAATTCTAATTGATTCCATAAGAAAATAAATATTGAAGTCCATGGAAATTCTAAAATACACAGAGATAAGAAAAAGATATTATCATTATGCTCAATATATGGAAGGAAACATAGAGATAACTATATTAAGTGGAATTGTATCTTTCTTATGTATAGAATGAAATTCTGTCAGAAAATCAATTTTATAAGTGATATAAATTATATGGCAGCTAATTATGGTAAAAATAACTATATAATGAACCTCCCACAATAAAATGTATCGAACCAATGGTTTATCCGATTTTTGACATCATGTTATAATATATGACTGTTAATGAAGATGATTAACATCAGAAACACCATTATCATATAAGGAAATAGAAATATCTAGTTATTAATATTGATGATATGAATAACAATGCAGTGAAAGGTATAACTATCATCATCTATAAAACAATTAATTTCTTATTTCATATTAGATATTACTTCACTTTTATATATAATGAATATTCAATGTCCATCCCAATCAATTCTAAATCATTAGATGTTGAATTAGTTGTGGAAATTAGTAATGGAATGATGATTACATATTAATTATATTATTATTATTTTCTTTAAGTCATGGGGACTATGCCTCCTGCATGGTTGGTTATTCTACTAACATTATGAATTTTATGGTATCTTATGAATGAATTGGATATCATTAAATATATCCCAAAACAATTATCTTGGAAGGGAAGTCATGATTTATATTTTGAACTATCATAAAATATTTTATTGGATTAATGATAAATATAAACATATAAATAAAATTACATAAGTTATATGGGTATTGATTCTTATTGAAAAGGTATGTTAACTCAGATAGTTGGAGATAAAACTAGAATCAATTATATTACAATTGTAAGAGTGATTAAGGATTATTTTTTGGAATGGGTTTACAAGTATTACACTAAATCATGATGTTAAAATTTTTAATTTACACCACACATAGAGTTGCACATATTTCATAGAATCTTGATAGAATAGTCCCTTTTGAGTAGTAAGAATTGATGCAGAAACTCATAGATAGTCATGATAAGGGACTCATTCATCTATGTTCTTCACCATATGTGTTTCTATTCATTCTTTTAGATCATTGCGTCTCTCTGTTTATTTTTATGAATTGATGATTATCAAAATCAATAATAAATATCACCATCCCCATGTTGGGGATTTTTTTGACCATTTACCAGGAACTTAATACAGTTAACGTATTTGTATTTGATCTATGTACTATCTGTTCAATTTTAAATGTCTTGACATATCAATGATATCATTTTTTATTAGGTATGAAAAAAAATTAACTTATAATGATTAAATTTTGGATTACTAATTCTCCCATTATCATCACATATTCAATGATTATAGAATTTATAGATCAATTTGATTAGTTTGTGGTAGAATTTATGGGAAACATTATTACATATTTGAAGACAATAAAATATCATAAATATAACTTGATGTTTATAATGACGAGCCTAAGGATAGTGATGTTTTTGGAAATATTTATGATGGGTGGATTTTTTTAACAATATTTTTCATTTTTTGATTATTTAATCTCAACAGACGGTATATTGATGGATCCAAAAAACATTTATGTTGTTAAACATTATCCTTAAAAATAAATAATAAATTAGATATTTAGTTTTATTGGGTTTTCTAGATAATTTTTACACTCTATAGAGTATTTCCCATAGCATTTTATTCCACATTCAATGTTAAATAAAATGAGATCATTGTTAATCTAGATATATAATTTTGATGATAATTTCATGAAGCTAAATAGAATTTTATTCATCACATCTATACTCGTAAAACCATATAATAGAGAATTATTTTTACCTATATAGGAAAATTGAATAAGGTGATGTGATATATTATAATTTATAATTACATCCTAATTCCTTGTGAATCATTAAAATTGAATCTTAATGAGAAAAATTACCCAATACATGATTTGGTTTCACCTAATGTAGTTTTTTCCTTCAATATATTGAGGCATTATCCTTATAGAGGTTTATGTGATATGTATAGCAGTTATAAACTTTTATTGTATATATTAAAATATAATGAGTCAAATATCCACGATAGAATAATCTGGGATCCCAATAATGATTATAAAATCACACAACATTACCTCCCTAGGAAGGAGAAAAAGATATAAGATACTCTGATTAAAATGGATAATAATATCATATGTATGGTAAGGATAAAAATATTTATAATATTTTTATATTTTCAAAATTTTTAATTGTACACCTTGATGTAAGGTGAGAATTATTATATTTATCAATGACTTTACAACCATATATTCATTTGAAGATTAAAAAGGTGCAACATGAAGATGTATAATTAAATAACAAGGTGATAATGTTTCTAATATAAAATCTGATTTTGATGGATTCATTATTCAAAAAAATATTTTATTGGTTCCTTCAATACTATATTTGAAGGTTCTATTAGACTAAACCCATAGATTAATATTGTACATTCTTCTAAGATTTGAGTTGGTGCATATAGTTCTAAAAGAGTGTTTCATGTGGGAAAACATAAAAAGTGATATTACAGAGACTTTATATCAATTATTAGTATATCAGAATGTGAAATAAGAGAGGTAAATATATAATGGGATGGGATAACCATTACCCCTACAAGAATAGATATTGGATAACTCACTATGAATTTTATTATCGAAGTCCCCAAAAAATCTTAAGTCCATAATAATATTTTTTTTTGTATTCAAATACATTATGATGTTGCCAAAATTATACTCTATCAGAAAATATTAATCTCTTGTTCAATATCTCAGGATATAAGTTAACGATGTGTTAAGGATGAAAGGATTATCACATTCTATTGTGTCTGTTTGGGATGCATTAATTGTATAAAGATATTGAAAATTCGTAAACATGAATTGGAATCAAATTGTTTTTATTGGTTTAATTATCATTATCATATAGATTTTATGTATATAATAATTATTCAATCCATAGAGTTTTTTTGATATCTTCTTTTGTGGATCTTAGATGTTGTTCGGATCAAAAACTCCCTTTAGTTAATTTTTCCTAAAAATAACTCAAACATTAAAATGGATCCTTATGAATAAAATTATAGATGGATGTGTATAAATTTATTATTTTTAGGCCTATGTTAAGAAATAATTCTATTTTGAAAAGGCCTAGTTGTGAAAATTGAAATGATTGTCGAACCCATTTATTATGAAATTGGGTAATATTGAAGAAAACATAAATGTTATACTAACAATCATATGATAAATCTTGAAATTAATTTTTTTAATAAGTTTTTTATTTGAATTTAATTGTTGAATAAAATTATGTAATTCAAAAATAAGTTAAATTTTAACCACAAATATACTTGATCCTTATATATTCTTTATGCATCCAATAAACAACTCTCAAGTTCATGGAATTTTTCATTTGTCTCTCTATAGGATTTAAATACCTTAACCTTTATTTGAACTAAATTCAGTAGAAATAACATTAAATAATTTTATTTCAATTGAATAAAATATGATAGACATATTGATTAAATTAAATAAATTTATATGGAAAATTACTAATCTCCTAGATAAATTTCTCTGGCAGAATATCAAAAGCGATGTTGATACATGGGATCCTAATATTTTATGAAATAAAGATGTCCTTATCTATTTCTATTGATGTAATGTAATTTTTGTGGAGAGGAATATTTAAATGGGGAAATAATGACACTCACAATTATTTTATATTATTCCTCATCTAATAATTTTGGTTTCATTGATATCATTTTTTATATGCATCACCCAGTTTAATTGAACAATGTTATACTATTGAAATAGTATTATGTAATTTGATAGTTATCACTTAGTAGATTAATTATCGAAAATTATTATGGATATCTAAATAATTAAAAAAATTACATAATTTTAAAATAAATTCATTTGTTATTATATGGAATGAAACTTTTTAATAAAAACTTGAAGGTAAATATTAATTTTTTTTTGAAAAGTGGTTTTTAGGCACACAATGTTTTATTTAAATTAATTTTATTAATCACTATTTATGAATTATATTAATGAAATAAAATTATAATATAATAAACATAATGTGTTAATAATCATATAATTAATTTTCAATGCATTGGGATAAAAATAAATCATGATATATTTATATAAAACCTCTTTTTATCTAATTCTATTTTCATTGTGTTTGATGAGTTTATTTTAAAATGAAATTTTGAAACCTAAAAGTTAGGAATTAGAATAAATGTACCATATATTTGGAATCATGAGGTTGAAATTTTCTAAATACTTACACATAATTTATTATTCATTATTAATCATAACCTTCAAAAATATTTGTCATCTTGATATGGGAAAAATGTGTAAATCAATGTTAAAACATTTGTATAAGGCATAAAAATTTATATATAAGTTTAGTTTATCATATTTGATGGTTTTTTCATCAATTATTATATATTTATCTACAATATGTCCACATTGATTCTCTTTTCTTGGATAATTAACCTCATATTGTTATATGAAATGAATATTTACAATATATAACTTTCATGAATTTTATATATCTAAAATTTATGCAATAGGATAAAAGTGAATTATGTTTTGTTGTAGAGGTTTTTTTTGGGATAAATTAATTTTATTATCATATTAATTAATTTTTTATGTTATTAATATTATAATTACTATAACCTCTTTGGCAATGCGGGTATAAAATTTATAAAATTTATTGAAAAAACAATTTAATTTAAAAAGGTTAATTGAAGTATAATTTGCATGAATAATTTTATTCATGGAATATAAATGATATATATAATATATTTTTAATGTTCCATAGTTTTATATTCTAATTATTTTTCTCAAATATTTAATTAATATTCAATGTAAATCAATATATCAAGAAAAATTAAATTAATATAATTCTATAATAATTTTTTTTATTATATGATTTATAATTCGTAAAAACCTTTCATTAGAAATATTATATATATATAGATTAAATTATCAACCATATTCCTTTTATTAGACACATTTCTATTTCTGGTACCATTCTTGACCAATATAGAATTTATGATTGTGTAATCATGGTAATTGCTATAAATAGTTAATTTGGGGGAAACAAAAATATATGGGTGATAACACGGATAAAATATAATGAAATTTTCTTATAGGTGAGTATTTAAAATAACATTAATCTTATTTAATAATTATATAAATTTGGTTCCTTCTATAAATGAAATTTTAATTATATTAATTTAATAGTTAATGTAATTAAAAGTGTACAACATCCATTACATATTAAAGGGATCCTCATATAAATAATTATAATTTTTTTTGATAATTATAAATATAAAAATATAGCAATTAATACCTTATTATATTCCTTCAATAAATCTTAGGGAATATTTTATTTCCAAAATACCTTCCTTTCATGCCTTATGGTTTTATGCCAGAAGTGGATTCTCAATGAAGAGTTTTGAGTCATAACCGATCATTTTAATTTTTATTTCTAATTATACCTACCCTAATTATATATTATCCATTATAAAATAATTAATATAGTGTCCTAAATGTAAAAAATCTTAATTATTATGATTTAAAAATAATTACCCCTCTTTCAAATCCTTTATAAAAAGATAACATCGCTCATGTGTAATTATGGACTTCCACCCCAATGATGCGATATGATTAGTTTTTTTTACTTAACATATACAAAAAAGGATATAATTTATAAATATATAGGTTATATAGGATATTATAATTATATTATAATTTTTATTTGTTATTTGTCATCTTTTTATTGCAATCTTAAAAACATTGAAAAATAGTTTTTGCCTACGTATGCTAAATCATCTCAATGAACTATGAAATCTTTTATTATATCTAGAAAATTAATGTATAATTTAAAATATATATAGTTAATATATGTAATATTTTTATCATGGATAAAAATATCTAGTTTATGGAAAAGAGATCAAAAAACAAGGACATCAAATTTAGAAACTAATCCTTTATGAAAAATGAAACAATCAAAAGATACATATGATGATTTTAATATATAATTTTTTATAATGGATGAAAAAATGTTATATGTTGGAAATATAATATAAAATATGTGCATGTATGATTCTATTATTGATATATATAAATATATATATAAATATTTAATGTTGAGGGTATAGATATTTTGATGAATGTGGAACATCAGTTTACGTATTTATATAACAATATCATTGTTCATTAGAATTGTTTTAAATATGTTTTGGATGATGTAATTTTTTTAACTAACCCATATTATTTTAATTACAATTACTAACATATGAACAGTTTTTTATATTAATTATTCTCCCCACTTTTGGAACTCAATAGGATAAATTAATGTTTTTAATGAAAAATGAATTTATTTCTCTCTTCAGTTGAATATTTTTTTTACCCTGTCTATTATTTAAAAAACATCATGATCATTTTTACTATTATCCTAATATTTTGAAAAATCAATTGAAAAATTTCTAAAAAAAATTAAATTTTGATAACATAAACTCATCCATCCTTTTTTTTGAATAAGAATATTTTTGATTTATACCAAAAGTTTTACAAGAATATTTATTTTAACTTTTTCTATATGAATGAAATATTCAACCATCATAGATTCTCAATTCTTAAAAAATTCCATTAATTGTTTTATTGGTTATATTCAATTAAAATATTGTCCTTATTTTTTTTTAATTTTAGATTTTTTAATTTATATGTTTTAAATTTGAAAACGTTGCATTCCTCAAAAAATATTCTAGTTCCCTTTCAAAATATTTTTTCATTTATTATAACATCATTTGTTTTTTAATTTTAATTATATATATTACGAAGGAATGATACCATTCACATTATTTACTTATATATATAATTAGGGACACTATTTTATAGTGATTCAGTGAGAGCCTTTTATTTTTTACATGTAATTTAATTCATGATGAATCTTTTATGAAAATAGTTTTTTTTACATATTATGCTATACTAATTTTATGGAATAAAAAATTAACAGGTTTTATTTCATAGGATTATGTTATCATGAATTTTTTCTTATCATGTGGAACAAATATTATTCAATTTTATCATGTTATGGATATAACTAAAATTATATATTCCCATAATTAGTTTGGTATATATTGATTACTCATGAGATACTAAGGACTGGAATTTTGAGTTAACTGAATTTAGTATTGTAATTTTTCAAATGTGATATATTCAGAGTGAAATATTACTATGTATATGATTGAACGGGGAGTGAACCCAATTTATTATGATAGTATTAGTAGTGATCCTTGACTAAGGAAATTATTTTATCACCCCTAATATCATGTTAGTAACCATTTTATTATGCTTTTTAAGTATATAATGTTTTTGTGTGATGTTTTGTAGGGTTTTAAAGATGTTGGAAATGAAAATAGGGATTTTATAATTGAGAATAATTAGAGAAGGGTGTTTGGAAACCATGAAACTCTTATAAGAAACTGTTAACATAGAGAATGAAGATAAGGTAAAGGAAAACAGTTTGGTGCATAGTTTTTCCAAACCAAGTGGCCACCAAGGATAATCTATGAAGAGTGGTATAGAAGAATTATTCATGGTTGTTACATGGTTTTACTAAAAATTTAGGACAACCGTGTATGGATCTATTTGAGTTAGAGGCCAGCACATGGTTTTCCTAATTGTTTGACTAATTGTAAAACGTTTAAAAACAAGATCCAAAATATCATGATATGGGTCGGGAATAAATTTTAACCGATTTTTTTCTCTTTTTTATCCCTAACATGAAATTTATTCTAATCAAATGATGTGTAATATTTCTCCCTTGAATTAATAGAAATCTGGAGGCTTTATTTTGTGCATTGCAGTCTGACTCCCATGGTATGTCCTCGTTTTTTGTAGTTTTTTATGGCTTTTCAAAGATATAATATCTTCCCTCTCTTCATTTA
This sequence comes from Viscum album, assembly GCA_963277665.1. Lineage (NCBI taxonomy): Eukaryota > Viridiplantae > Streptophyta > Magnoliopsida > Santalales > Viscaceae > Viscum > Viscum album. The sequence goes on along the minus strand of OY728164.1, from coordinate 2,116,200,807 downwards.
TTTGATCTAGTACCTTTATGATAGATATATGGTGTTTGATTCTAATTATGGTTATATATGGTGTTTTTCAGGTTACGGGATGATATCTAATGAATGTTTTTGGATATTCAACCCGGCTTTGTGAACATTTCTGTTCAATTATTAGTTTATGTAATTATTCCTAAAGAAGGTGGATGTAATATAGAATCCTATTATTAGAAAATGAGGGAATAATTTAATAATTATTGTTTTTATTGAAATTGAATATGAAATTTTTGTGATATTAATGGTTAAAACTTTCTTCAGTGATAGGTTATAGAATTTTGATATTGTTATGTAATGTTCTTTGATAAATGATTTCAATTTTTTTATTTAAAAATAGTTTCTAGATTTGATTCATCAAAAAATGGGTTGGGAAAAAAATTCCCATAAGATAATTTTTTATTGAAATGTTTTTGAAATAATATTATTGGAATGGATTTGGTAGTACATGTTGGTGTTTTTTCATAATGTATATGGGTCATGGTTGAAATATGACTTGGTGCTCAATGCCAAAGTTATAGTGGGACACCAGATAATGGTTACCTTATGAAAACATGGTAGATCGATGTGAGATCACTGATGAGTATGGTACTATCACTAAGGCATACATGAGTGGATGTTAGTATAAATTTATTAAAATGGGTTATGCCTAGTGGATTATGAAATGATTACAATAACATTTTTGGTTTCTTTATATGGAAACTGTTTTTTTTAGATATTTTTTTCATAGAAATAAATTTTGTTACAAATAGCTATTATAATTTATTGTATGTTATTTTTTTAAATAAATTTTTCTTTTTGTAAATTTGAAAAATGTTTTAATCTAATGGTGTGAGTTGGGAATTAATTTAGGAAATGCTGATTGAGATTCATTACTCACCCCTTCTTTGGTACATTGGTGCCTTGACATATATGGTTAATCGAAACACATAAAGTGGTATTGTATCAAACCGATTTAGTGTTGATGAATGATACATGGTATGTGTTGTGGATTTGGTTTATGGATCATGTTTTTATCTCTGGATTGATGTATTTTGTTTCATTGAGTTTTTTGGTTTTCTCTTCTACTATGTACATTAATGTTTGCTTTCCACCACTAAGGTACTCTGTTGCAGTTTTGTCTTTATATCAATGATATTTATTTAAGTTGTATTACATTATTATATTGAATCATGTAGTAGTTATTTTTTTGGAATAAATTATTGGATAGTATTATTTGGAAAAGCGGAAAATCATCCCCCAATTGTATTGAATCCCTTGAAATTTATTTCCAATACATAGAACCGAAGTGATGTCTATTAAGGAATACATTCCATTCCTCCTCAAATTTTGACAACGAGGATAGACAATTTATTACAAGTGGTAAAATATTTTCTGGTCCATGACATGAAAGTGGTAATAGTCATGATTATTCATTCAGTTGGTTATCAATTTTAAATATTGGAGTTGAAATTAATTCGGGTATATTTCATGAGTTGGGTTGGGTGAATGGAGTAGTATTGTCATGACATGAAATGTAGAGCATAAAAACACATAGGTATCATTTTTGTGTTGAACTTCAAGTCCCTAGGGATTCAATTAAATATGTGTTTTAGATACACTTATAGGATTAAACTCTCATTATTATGGGTTTATGCAATGAGATAAGAATAAAATTAATTTTATAATTGACATCCCACTAGAATAAATATATAATTTTTAACTAAAGATTTTGGATTGTGGAAATAATTTATGATTTTTGAAAAGAGTTTATTTTTTATCCAAATATATATTTTGAAAAAGAAATGATTGTGATATTTTGATAACATTTTGATATTAAAAATAGGCCTTGAATTTCCCCAAAATTTTCAAACAAAAGTGATGAATTTTAGAAATAAATGTAATGATAAGTGTGATGTGGTAAAATTTGAAATTGATAACAATTTGGTTTCAAGAGATTGATATATATGGTTCTAATTTTGATTATTGAAAATGGAACCTTTTAGGTGTCTTCGAAACCAACTAGATAAATCTGCTGATTAAATGGTTGTACTTGAGCCCAAGGTGAACAAAAAGATGGTTCAGAGTATAGTCCATGATTTTTAGGCAATGGATAATGTGAATAAGAGGGATGAAACAAGGAAAGTGGATCATTCCTTAATGTTCTTGAAATAGAATCCACCCATCATTCAGGGTGATTTGGGACGATATAATGAGTGGTGTGGATAAACATAATGAATATAATTGCTGATATATATGTCACACCCTGAGAGATGAATGTCAAAATGGTAATTTTTATGCTAGAGTATTTTTAATGCTAGAAGTGGGATTTAGATAATCATGATAAATTAGACCAGGTTCGCAAATTGGAGGATTTTGTATAATTTTTCAACAAAACATTTTATCCTCTCAGGTTTAGGATTGTAAGAATGAAAAATTACATCTCGTTTAAAAAGGAGTGACTCACTGTGATAGATTATGAGACTAAATTTATAAAATTTTCCACTTCAAACTTGAATATGTTTCTAGTACGTCCTTGAAGGAATTCATTTTTTATTTGAATTGAGGTAGGATATTCACCCGAAGATCATATTACATTGTATTAAAAATTATAAAAATATAGTTTATATAGTGATTATGGAAGAAAGGGATATCTCAAGAGATAAATGTGGAGTAAGCACGTTGAAAGCTACATGAAATGGTGGTAAATCTAATGCATGAATAAAGGGGAAGATGGACACTTAATCCCATGATATGTGGAGAGCTCTGAAACCGATGGTCGAACTGATATATCTTCCTCCAAGTCCCTAGTGGAAGTAAGGATTATTCCAATGTGGTTCACATGACAACATGATGAGAGAGTGTACAAAACCACCTAGAGCATGCCAAAATATTCACAATATCGGGCATCTTGAGAAATATTTTCACTATGCTCGGAGGTTGGGTGTTTGGGACACATCTCATATGTTGCTAAAATCCTATGATTTTATGGGATTAGGGTTTAAGAATACATCTCATTAGTAGAATTGTGCTATGATGGGGATCCCATACATACCATGTCTCCATAACTAGGGAAATCTCAATAATTCATTACATAAAAAAGTGAAATGAGAAATTAATTATGTTTAGATGAGTATGTTATATTGGGTGATCGATGTAGACCAATAATGGTCTGAGGTATGATTCTTTTCAATTATACCCTTGTGCATGACTTTTTTGATAAGGCAGCATCCCCATCCTTTATTTATTTTCATGTTGTGGATTTGGTATGATTGAGTGTTGATATAATTCATTATATGTAAAAATATGAAACACATATTGTTAAGTGATAATGTGGATGCTTTATCTATTGAGAATGTTCTATAAATACTGATGGATTTGAGATGATATGGGATTCTAATATTATTGATATGGATGTCTATGACACAATACATAGTATAGTTTGGTTGGAAATTTCACGTCACACAATTAATGTTATAACTAATGATCAATTTTATGAATGGTGATGGTGTTGAGTTTCACATTAAAGTAGATCATAATGTAATGGAAGGTGAAACATGACTAAATTAATCTGTATTTGGAGTTAACATGTACCATTTGAAAGTGTTGAATTTGGAATAAAAGGAATAAATCAAGAATTATAAATTTCCAATAGTTGTTGTTCAGTTTCTAGATTTGTTTTTTCAAGAGGAATTTAGGGTTTCCATAAATAAGAGAAGTGGAGTATATGATTGTTATCATTTGAGAGACAAGTATTATTTCCATTTCACATAATCATATTGAACAAATAGAATTACGGAAACATTAATTGATGATGGAAGTGATTGGAATAAACACTTTCTTTTAGATGAGTACATCATCATGGGTAGCAGCAGTGTTGTTTTTCAAAAAGGCAGGTGGAAATCTTCAGTTTTAAATAAATTATCATAATATTAACCATGTTATTATAAACAATAGGTATCCACTTCTTCTCATTTATTGGATTAGAAAGAGTATCTCTAAAAGAAAAAATTCAAGGGTAGATATAAGCATTATGAATATGTGTTAATGCCTTCTGATCATATAAATCCCCCAACAACCATTATGGAATAAACAAATCAGATATTTTAGATATATCTGTATTCTTTTCTCGTGGTGTATGTGGACGATATATTGGTGTATTCAAGGAAAATGGATAAGAATGAACAATATATAGTGACAATGTTTAGAATCCTGCGACATCATTATCTGTATGAGAAACTGTAAAATTGTGATTTTTTTGATATAAGAGGTAAAATTCCTTGGTCAAGTAATCTATGAAAAATGTTCTTATATTGATTGTGAAAAGATAGAGGTTATAATATCATGGAAATAATAGTTGAATGTCTTTGAGAAATGTTGTTCAATTGGTATATATTATTATTAATGATGCCCTATTCTTGATTTTCCACTACTTTCCCCACAAATTATATATTAAAAAAGGATGAATTCTTTATTCTAACAGAATGAATAATGTATGAAGTCATATCAAGATAATAATGTTCTCTTTAAATGTGCACCAATCATGATTTTACATGAATCAGGAAAAGTGTATTTTGTGTATTGGTATTTTTAGGATTTGTGTTGGGATGTTTTATCATGAAATGATACCATGTTGTCACTTATGGATCAAGAAAATTCTTGTTATATAATAAGAAATATCCAAAATATGATTTTATGTTACGTGAAGTGGTCCATGTTTTGAATACAAGGCATAATTGCCTCATTTTTGAGATATTTATAATGATTATACACACTAAAATATTTATAATATTTAATCACAATGTTTTTTCAATAGGAGACAATGAAGATGAATTTTCTATCTATAATTTTTAAACAATTACTTAATGAATTCATTAAGAAAGGAAATATAGTGGAAGATGGATTAAGAATGAAGTTTTATTCTATTATGGTGAAAGAGGGTTAAAATTAGTGGAAGTTGATGTAATTTGTAGCCAACATGAACATGGAATTTGAATACTGAGGTGAAGTTATAGGTTTTATTCCTACTTCATTCATTCCAGATTTGGAGGAGGTAGTTTATAAGGTAGAAACATCCAATTCAAAATGTGTTACTATGAGGTCAAAACTAAATGGTGGGGAGACCATTGAGTGATGGAGGGTGGATGTGAGTTCACTCATATGGTTCATATATATGATGGACATACATATCGATTGTCATTAACACCTTTTTCATCCATAAGATTGATCACCATGAAATAAATAATATTTAATAGGAAATAAAATCAGAGTTTTGTTGGTTCGATATTAAAAGAAGGGTATCTTAGTTTTTTTAGGGACACATAATATTTTATCATTTTAAGGAAGAATATTAGTGGACAACATGAATGATGTAGTATTTACATATTATTATTTAGTAATTGGAGAATATATTTATGGATTTTGTAATAGGTCTTTAATGAATGGGTTGGAAACACGACTCAATAATGGTGATAGTGGATCAGTGGAGAAAGTTGACATATTTTATCCATATTCAAGAATCTCATATGGTGGAAGACATATCTAATATCAATTTATGATAAGTGGTAAATAGGTATGGCATAAGAGTTTTGATGAAGATCCAAGTTTTATGTCATGTTTCAGAAAATACATACAGAAAGACCATGGGATTTAGTTTACAATGAGTTCGGCATATCGTCCTTAGATAGATGGAGAATATGAACAAATGATACAAATGTTGGAATACATATTGGAGGCTAGTGTAATGGATTTTTTCATATCAGGGGAAGAGACTGTACTATTAGTGGAGTTCTCCTATAACAACAATTATCAATCCTTTATATATATGGATCCTTTGGGATCATTTTATGGGAATCATATTCATTTTACACTTTTTTGGGAGGAAATATTTGATACTTTTCTAGTTTGGAAAATCCATTTCCATGAAATAATAGAGAAGATTATGTTGATCATAAAATGGATGGATACATTTTAGAATCATCTGAAATCATATGCGGATCATCATTTATGCCTTTTATTATTCGACGTTTATGATCACATGTTTTTAGTCTCTATCCAAGGCATGAAAATCATTATTATGGGATGCATGTAATGTTTTCACCTCAAAACATAATCACTTTTGAGATTCTTGTATGGGTTGGTGAAGTGGAATATTTGTTGGATTTTCCACCATAATTTAGTGATGTGCATAACGTGGTTAATTTATCTCAGTTAGAAAAGTATCATACAAATCATGACCATGTGATTTTATGGAATCACACTAACTTATACACATATGATTTAATGGATCATATCCTAGTACAGATTATGTGTAGGAAAGAATAATTCTATCCTGGAAAAATCATTGGTATGGTTCAGGTATTTTGGAAACGTGGTATGATTCAAGAAATGATTTGGCAATGGGAGAGTGATATGGTTGAGAAATAGACAAAACACTATCGAGACATCAGTGGTTTTCAACTTTCTAGTGATGGAAATACTAATGGTGGGGAGAATGAAACACCATAGTTTCATGTATGTAATCCTTTAATTATTTTTTTTAATTATGAAAAATGTTTTGGGGATGTTTGGGAGTGTTTAGAAGTCATTTTGATTTTTTTTAATAATTTTCATTGGTGCATGGTTTGATCATGTATTTTTGAAAACATGATACTCTTACAGAAAACTCTGCACAACGAGAAAGGGGATAAGGGAAGGGAACACTATTAGGTGTATAGTTTTTCAAAAATATGTGGCCAAAAAGGAGAAACTATGCAATGTGGTATAATTCTATTTTTCATGGTTGATGGATATTTATTCAAGTTGTGTGTAAATATCATGAGAGTAGATCCTTATGGTAGAGGATGGAACATAATAAGGACATGGATTACCTAATCATGTGACTAACTATGCACATTTAAAAAAACATGCTAAAAATGTTGATCGAGGTCATGAATAACTTTTAACCCATTTTTTCTCTATTCTATCCCTAACACATAACTTATTCCAAAAAAATGTGTTGATTCTTCCACCATCGATTCAGAAGCTATATGGTGGCAGTTTTGGTGTGTTGAAGCTTGATTCCCTTTGTAAGTCCTCATTTTTGGTATTTTCTCAGGGGTTTTTGTAGATCTACATACTTCACTCTCTCAGATTCATAAATCATTTCAACTTATAATAGATCTATGGTTGTCGATTCAATTTATGGTCAGATTTGAGCTACTGATGTTGGGTGAATTGATCTAACATGGTTTTTTAGATTTGACCTTATTTTAGGAAATTTTGGCATAGTTTTTAATTTTGACCATAATTACCAATGTAAGTGGGTTCACAATGTACTCCAATTATTAGAAACTACTTTTTTAAAAAATTAATTTATTTTCATAAAATGTGTTGTAAAAGTATTTTTCAATTCATGGTAGAAGCCATATTTATTTATGGTTTGTTTAATTGTGAAACTTTTTTCCAAATTTCATTGATAAATGATTTTAAAATGTTTATTTTTAAATGGTTTGTTAGTTTGATTAATGAAAAAATTATATCTGGAAATTAATTCAATAATAATTTTTTTATTGATTTGGATTTAGAATAATGTTATTTTCATGATTTTTGGGAAAATGGGGTTTCATTGGCTTATATTCCATATGAATCCAAGTAGAAATATGAATTGGTTCTTGAGGAAAATGGTGTAATGGAACAACATATATTGGTCACCTTATGAAGAGTTTTTAGATCGATGAGATACCTCTTATGAGTTTTTAACTATTTCCTAAGAATTCATATGTGGATGTGTGGATGTGTATATTAAAATGGGTTATTTCAAATGGAATATGAAATGGTTTTGAAACCATGTTTGGTTTTATTCCATTGAAATTGGTATTGGGTTGGAAATATATTTTTCATACAAATAGATTTGGTTTCTGATAAAAAGTTCAAAATTATTTTATATAATTGTTTTATATAAATTATTTTATGTAAAGTGATAATATGTTATATTCTAGTGTGTGAGTAAGGAATTAATTTTGGGAAAGCGTACTGAGTTTCATTACTAACCACTATATTTGAACTTTAGTTCTTTTACATATATTGGTCTTCAAGAAACTGGAATAGGAAATGTACAACACCTCATTAGTGATGATTCATGATACATGGGTTGTATTGTGGAGTTGGATCATGGATCATGTTTGGAGCTGTGGAGTGATGTATTTAGAGCCCTTTATTTTTTTTTGGCTTCTCCTTACACTATGTACTTTTTGTTTACTTGTCTTTTATTATGGTACCCTATAGTAGTTTGGTTTTGATATCAATGAAATTACAGTGAGTTTATTTACATTGATACCAAGCATGATGTAGTAGTTATATTTTTATGGTATGTTTGGTTGATTTTTCTTTTTTACATAAGGGGATTATCATACATCAATTGTTTTGAATCCCTTTGAATTAATTCACAACCTTTTCTGCCTTAGGGATGACTCTTAAGGCCATTTTGTAATTGTTCATCGAATGATGCAAATTTTGAGGGGTGGGAAGTCACAAATATTTTCTTTGATTATATTTATGTAATATTTATTTTTCTCTTATCCTAATTTTGACTCATTATCACCAAAAAAAATTATTCAAATATGATTCTTTTTATATGAAATAACAATATTAATTATATGTATCTATATTTTGATATATGAAATTAAAGGTATAGTTCTATTATTTTAGACTCTTTTCATCATTCCATTACATTCATATTATGTGTAGGTTATCATTTATATCACCCATGATTACCCTTACTAAAAATTTAAACTCACTATTTATATATATTTTCATTCTCTTTGTTCTAAATAATTGTTTAGTGTATGTTATTCCGATTAAGAGAGATATTAATGTAAAAATTATTATGATATGAAATATATATCTTACTAACCAATAGTTTATGTGTCTATGTTTTCAAATAAAATAAACCTAAATTATTTTTTAATGGATCATTGTGTTATGGATTGAATATTCATCTCATAATATGTGTTATTTATGTATTAAATGTATGGGTCATTATAGTAACAAATCAATATTTTTTATAAATATAATACTATATCTGATTTTGAGTACCCAATATAATATCGTGCAATATTTTTTGATATATTATTAAATTTTTAGTATTAAAAATTTATTAAAATACACAAGTCATTATATCATAATGTATGAACATGAGTAACAACATTATCAAATAATTGTATAATTTTTCACTAAATAGATATTTACTGATTAATTTATATTAAATGAGAAGTCAATTATAATTTATACTGTAATTGATTGAAGGATATATACTTCAGAAATACAATTTATATGTGTAATGGATTTGAATCAAATAAAATTAAGTTGTTCACTATAGAAAAATGAATTTAATGAAATGTATACATAATATATTTAAACATATAAATTAACATTTAGATAATGGTGTTCAAAAGACATGTAATGACTATAAATTCATTTTACACATTAATTGTACATATTCATCAAAAATTATTTTTATTATATTTTTTTGTTAATATTATGTTTAATTTATGCCACATTTATAAAATCTATCATATAATTTAACAATGAGTTTTAAAATCATGGAGTCAAAATTATCATATTTTAGTTATTTAATAGCTTTCTAAAAAAGTAATTATTGAGTAAAGAGTGAAAAGTATTGATTTTTTAAAAACTATCATTTAATATCTTCAAATAAAGAAACATCAATGTATAATTGAATATATAATTTCTTTAAGAATAAATATGTTTAATTTTATCATTTAGAATCCAATCTGTATAATTGTAATGAACACTGTACATTATTTTGGAATATAATAATTTAACTACATACAACATAAATTTTTCAAAAATTGGGTATTCGTTGCATTACTAGAAAAAATATTAAATTATATTTTTATGAATTTTATAAATGAAATAATATAAAATGGATTCTGTATTTTGAACCATAATATTCAAATTGTAAACATTGCAATTTTTTCTTTTAATCATAATTAATAACAACCGGGGAAAAAATTTATAACCATGGTAATGGATATAATCTGTTCATCATGGTTGAAATAATGAGATATGGTCTCAAAGTCTCAATAAAAATTCATTTTGTTTTTGATTTTATGATTGTAATTTTAATAGATCCATCCTATATTCAAAAATATTTTGTTTTAGAACCACATACATTTCATAAAAACCTTTATATTAGTTATTGTTATGAGTAATTACAAAATGTCACTCTCCCCCACTTATTATGTTCTATGTATTTATATATATGATATATTAATTAAAATTAATGAAAAAATTTATTATGAATAAAAGTTATTTATGATATTAATTTATTTTTAATTATTACATACGATATAATTACCACAAGTTTGTATGCAATGTCGATGCAGTGATTGTGAATGTAGTAGTATAGTTTATTAGAGGATTTGGAAAACCTTAAAATAAAAAGTTTATGGATGAATAATAGTTTTATATCAATTTCATAGATAATTATAAGGTATTGGTGTTATTAATGTATTTTTAGTGTAATTTTTTGTTATCAAAATTGTATTAAATAAAAAATATTTAATATTATTGTGAATGATATTAAATTGTATGTTATGATTAAAAATTATTTTCAAATCATTATAAAATAATATATTTATTATATTAAATCAATTTGATGAAAACTTTTATATAATTTCATGTTTTTTATTGGAATGGTCTAGTAGAATTTTTTTAATTTCCATTAATGACTATTAAATTTTGAGAACCTGTAAAAATTATATTTATATTTTACTATAAAAAAGTAAATGAATTACTCAGGTTCAAAACATAACTCACGGTTAGGTTTATTACTAATAAATTTAAAAATTAATCTGTAATAATATATTACCTTTTCCCAAATCCACTTTAGTTACCATAAACATATTCTTCAATGGATTTAAGATCAATCGATGAGAGTATATCAAATGTGGATATATAAGTTTAAAATTAATTTGTTTTTTATTATTATGTATTCAACATATATTAATTATTTCATAAGTATTGTGAAATAAAATCATCAACATCCACAAAATATGGAATAATTATTATACTGGTTGTAAAAACCTATTGCATTCTGGTTTTAATATATTATAAATTGGTACCCTATCTTGCATATATGTGTGTACAATCAATTCTATTAAGGGGTTTTATTTTTTTAAATTACCGAGAAATAAGGATGTTAATGAATATTTAACTAATAAATAATTATTATAATATTAACATATTTATGACTCTATAAAATTAATATATAATCCAGATTATTATTTCCATACAGGTGAAAGATGAAAATGTCCTTCATGGATATATATATAATGCTGTCTCCTTGAATCTTTGTGATTGATTATACATTACTACATTACTTGGATGACTTAGAAAGTATATTTACCGTAAAAATATGATAATTGTTTGAGTATTAATATTCTATAAAATATGGAATAATGATACCATTGGCCATGGTCAACATACGAATGTTGTTTTGGGGTTATTCATAGAAATTACTGAAAACATCCAACATAAACCCAAATAAACTTTTGTCTAAATATAACATGTTAATAAAATTATAAAAATAATAATAATGGATTTAACATGAATGATTTTTTTAATTGTGTATAAAATTAAAAAATTTAAATTATTCACGAGGTAAAAAAATTACGTAGAGAGTCATTCGTTGAGGGAATGGGTTTTTCATAAAAACATTATGTAAAAATTTTATATATCTTATTAATTCATTTATATATTTTTTGAAATTATTAAATGTTTTTTATTTTCTAAAAATTAATGACGTAGAAATTTGGGTTTTAAAATTTTTCATTTAGTTTAAATGAAATCCCTTTAAGGTATATTAAAGATGTTTTTTCTATTCATTAAATGGGGATGAATTTTTTTAACATATACAACATGAAAAAATATTCCCCCTATCATGTAATCAATTAATTTTCTGTAATCCTATAAATTATTTTATGGGTTTTCAACTAATATACCTTTTTAATTGTTCTCTTAATTTATAGTTTATTATTATTCAAAAAATAAAATGATATTTATTCTTACTTTATCCATATAAATGAAAGTTGCTTTTTATAGGCCAAAAATCTAATTTATTGATTTATATTTTGAAAAGATAATTTTTTTATCTCTTCAGAATTTAAATCATGACTTTTTTTTATATTTATGAAGTTGTGAATGGAGGGTCAACCAAAACCCTTATAAAAAAATTCTATTATATGATGTGTGGGACTATTAAAACATTACAATGACGTGAATAAATCAATGGAGTTAAATAATGTATATTCATCTTAATAAAATTTATATGGATTTAATTACTTATATGTAGTAATAGAACCAACTATCAAGATTTTTATCCTAATAGACTACTAGAATTATCCTATTTTGTGTGTCCATGAAGAAATTATAATTACTTAAGATTCTATAATGATTTTACTATGACTACTATGTATTATAATTAAAATTTTATTATTTAATTAGGTTATTAAATGTGTTTATGAAATGTTTTGATATACTAAATATAAACGGATTGTTTTAAAAATAAATTTTCTCCCTGTGTTCTCATGTTATCCCAAGTAACTCTCATGATTATACATTTTTTTCATTATACATTCTTAAAAAATAATTTAATAAAATAGTACACTATTATGTTGATTTCACGATCTTATAAATGATTATTTAGATATCAACGATTATAATTAAAAATAAAAATAATCATATGGTTTTTATGATTTTAAATGAAAAATCGATTTCTTATATTCTTTTTTCCACTAAATATATTCATTTTTATAATTCAACATTTTCAATTCATTTTTATAGGGTCTAGGAAATATTTGTAACTATTATGAATAATTTATCTGAATAAATGATATTCAAATTTAATGAAGAATGTGTTTCACTAATGGAATATAACTATGAATATTTGAATCTTTTTTTGGTAAAATATATGAAAAATGTATGTCTATGTTCCCTATAAAATGTATTGGTTTTCCTATTTATAAAAAAAATAAACCTAAATGATCATAGAAATGTATGAATGTGAAATACTTATTGTTAAAGACAAAATTATGTGTTTTAGGAGGCATACGTATTTAATTTCGGTATCATAGAAAGGGTTTAGAAAAAATTTTAGGTTATGATTTTATTTTATAAAATTTTAAATGTCCTCCATAACATTAAAGGTAAGTATGTTACAGTGGTTTATAGTTTTTTCTGAATAATCAAATGATTTTATGAGAATATTAAATGGTTGAGGATATCATTTTGCTTATCCTACTCATAAGATGGTTTATGATGATTTTATTTCATATTATAAAAATAATAATTAATATGTATTAAATGGTCATAATCAATTAAAACAATATTAAAAATATATGTGAAAGGATATGGGGATATCTTTTGTATGAGAAAATAATTGGGATAGAATATTTAAGGAAATACTATATGGTTATTACTAAAAATATATGTAAAATAATAATATAATACTTTAACATTAGTGAGTTTGTTAAAAAATATGAACTTTTATAAAATAATTTTTCAAAAAATTATTCAATAAAAAATGAATATTATATATGTAAAAAATGTGAAAATAAATGGCTACAAACTATCTCATAGGAATATATTCATTTTTATAATGTGGGGAGCATATAATTTTGAAAATTAATCCCATTGGTGGAAATCATTTTAAGGAGATCATCAAGATCTTGTGAATAATGGATTAGAAAAGATATATTCTAATGATGAAGGAAGTAAAAATAATATAACGAATTTAAAGAATTATTTTAATCATTTTGAATATGTTTCAATTAAAAAATGTAATATAATGGTTATTGATGAATCATGTGACATGATTAATTTATTTATTGAATGATATATGTGAAAATTAATTTTGGGGAAATTATTGGACAAATTTCCATGAAGGAAGATAAATTATTAAATTGACAACATATATAAATTTAATATTCCTGATTTAAATGTATTATATTTCAAGGATTATAAATTTAATTACAATTTTATGTATATAATAATTAATACACTTTCGATGATTTATGGGACATGAGTACATTGGGAGTCAATTATTGTGTTTTAATATTTTGTATGGAATTTGTGACATTTAAGTGTAAAAAGTGTTTTATTGAAACCTTTATTTAATAATTCATTAATATATTGTGGAAATAAGTTAAAAGGTACTCAAAAAAATTTAGGATAATATATTTTTTAGTAGTTAGGGTTAATTAGGAAAAATAGGTATATAAATTTTGGGATCATATGTTTTATTATATGAATATCCATGGGATATAAACTAGATATGGTGAATTGGTGATTAAGTTTATTTTGGATTATGATCAACATATTGGTAACATTATATTTTTAATGTAAATAGTTATACCATTTTATATGATGTGTTAATTTTTGAATAATAAATGTTGAACTGTATATTTGAAGAATATATATAATTATTATTTTTTGATTTATGGTGATTCATTTTATTTAGTGAAATGATTAGTATATTTTTTATACTATATGAATGGGGTTAATTAATTTTTTAAATTTACATTATGAGAGATTAATTTTATTTTCAAATAAATGTCAAACTGATCTCAGAAGAATGTATAATCAAATCATCCTAATTTTTTGGTTTGAAACTTGGTCCGGTATAACTTAATGAATTTAACGGTTATATATTTATGGAATGATTTACATAAAACATTGTATATTATTTTTGAGGATTTAAAAAATATTATATTATTTTTTCATATTACTTTTTATTCATGTACTAACTCAAAACTCACGATAGACAACACTACTTTGAATTAGCACATGCTAAATACACTGTAAACATGTGACTATTTTGAGTGATTAAAATAGAGAGAAAGGTATGATTTATAATTTATAAAAAAATTATAATAAAGGAGACCCTTATCATCATTTTATAGTATTGATAAAATGAATCATTTGTGAGTTCTATTTAGAAATGAAAAAATCCTACCATTTATCGATGTTAC
Organism: Viscum album; assembly: GCA_963277665.1. NCBI lineage: Eukaryota > Viridiplantae > Streptophyta > Magnoliopsida > Santalales > Viscaceae > Viscum > Viscum album. The sequence continues at coordinate 2,116,185,775 of OY728164.1, read as the reverse complement.
AAAAATCAATTAATCTATATTTAAAAAAAATCTATACTATAGAGAATAAAATATTAATATTTAAATATATAGAAATTTATAAAAATTTTGTGTATTTTATTATATATGATTTATATTTAACTATATATATATATTCACAATTGATATACCGAAAATATAACATAATATGGAATATAAAATGAAAAATATATATTATTAGAAATATTTTTTCATATTGATATATATTTATATATATATATATTGTTTTTATGTATAAATTATATAATATTAAATATGTATTAAAATAAATATTTATAACAAAAAAGAGTGACTAAAAGAAAATTATTATGATAATTTATTAAAAATAAAATAAACAATAGACATTAAAGAAGATGGTATCAACCAATGCGAATATCTGTCATCCAAAAAACAATAGAGATATAGATCAAAATATGATAAATCATTTTCATAATCATTATCATCACATGTTCCCCACATGAATAGATAATTACATTAATTTAATTTCATAAGGATATTTTCATTGGTCCTTTATGGAACATTAATATATATATATATATATATATTAAATTTTATTATTTTTGGAATTTTTATAATTTATATAAAAATATTTTTTAAATATTTATGATTACTATTCATTTTTAGTTTTTAAGTTTTATTAATTTATTACAATAATTTATTTAAATTTATTTACTATTTAATAATTTTGAATAATTTTTTACATTTTCAAAATTCATTAATTTTAAATAAATATTCAATTATTATTTTTTACATTGTATTGTTTAGTTTATATAATCACTTTCTAAAATGTACTGCTAAATATTTTTTTATCGTTACTAAAATAAATAATCCTTTTTTATTGACACTCTTTATTAGTGAAAAGATATAACACTAATAGGGATAGTTTTTATCACCCCTCTCAATTTTAGATATTAGAAAGTGTATAATTATCTATAATTTTTGTGAAATAGCTAATAAAAATCCTCCCTATCATTTAAATCTAACACTAATAGAGATCCCCATTTCTCCAACTAATTGTGCTATAACCTAACTAAATCCCTAGTGTCATTCCCCCTCAAACTTATTGAATGAAAACCTCATTGTAATATATTATTTTTACACATTTTTTTTGATATTTCCTTTATCATTGTTTCTTGTTCTTATTATTACAAATGTGTACCATACGACCTCCATTCACCTAAGAAAATTACAATGGATTTACTATGTACAATTTGACTTACATTTTCAATTTCTAAAGGGATTAGATACTCGAAGATTCAGATTATTTAAATGTTTCAGTTTTTATGTGGATGATAAAATATTGTTGGAATTATTTCCAATTAAAATTTATAGTTACCCCATGAAAAATCTATATGAATATAAAAATTTAATTTTGAAGTTAATTTTTTCATTAAAATTTAAAAATTCAAAATTACCATAATGAAATTACATATATTTATCATAATTCAATTAATATTTAATTTTTGACACTATTTTAATGTGTAAAATATATATAAGAACACACATGAACATATGAAATTTAAAATTTGTTATATATATATATATATTTGTCTTTTTGTATATATCATTATAAATATAAAAAAACAGAAATATATCTAAGTAAACACACACACACACACACACATATATTGCCTTTTGTGTCCTGGGGTCCATAATGGTTGTGTATTTTTGGCATGGGGAAATTCATTATGATTACAAGTTTATATAGAGTTTATAAGGGTCGACAAAATATAGTTGTATTATAATAAACAAGTGTTCATGGAAATTAGTTAGCCGACTCTCCATATGGTTTTATATAATATTTTAAGTACTCTATACATCATTTTTTATTTCATCACTTGGTATTGGAGTGCGAAGATATTATATTAGTAATATGTTACATAGTGGGTACACCTATATATATATTAATATTTTTAACATTTTTTTACTCACATAATGTCTTCATATTATAAATGTGATTTCCAAGAGATTAAACACTGAATATTTTTTTTTTCTGATGAATGATATATATTTATCTTGGGTTTTTTCCTAAGGAGTTTTATAATTAATTTCTTTTTCATGTACAATATATATTTATTTAAATTGATTTGAATTAGTTTTACAGAACATATATTTTTTATATAACTCAATATGGTTATTTTTATTGGAAATTGAGTCTTTAAAAAGTGGGTTCTAATGAAGGAAAAAGATAATAAAGAGTGTATAATGATTGAAAATTAAATAAATTGTCTTTTATGGAAAGAAATTGATTTTTAGAAGTAGTTATAATAATGTTAGACATGTATAATCATTCTAAAAAATAGAGCATTCATACTGTCCAATTATATTATTATTTTTACAAATCAATTTATATAAAAATTATTCACATACATTATGTGTTCTTATTTATATTTTTTAAAAAATTGATATTATTGAACCTTATTGGATGGATAAGAGTAGAAAATGGATATAATACAGTAAAATAACAAATGAGTATGTGGATGGATTTATAAAGTTAATCAAGTTTTCTATAGTTCCGGAAAACAACACATCTCAAATCCAATATATGTGTCTATGTTATTTTTATTTATGGTTAATATTTCATGATTAGGTTGAATAAAATTTCATTTTCCATGTTACAAACTATACCTATAAATGTTGGACTAAACACATTTGAAAGAAAATCATATATCCAAATACAGATAATATATCCATTTATGAATGATTTGATATGAATACCTATGGAAATGACGATAGAGATTGAATAGAATAAATGAAAATGAAAATTCAATATTAGATTCTTGATTATCTAAATACGTTTGAGAAGTTAAATAATTTTGAAAATACACTACTGTAAACTAGCTACACTAAATATAAAATATTTTCCACTATATTTCGGTTATATAATTTGAAATTTTTAACTGATGGGGAGAAACCAATTTTATAGAACTACATGATCTCTCGATTGATATGATACCAGAAGAAATTTTTTTTCTATAACATATCACAATAAAAAATTTATACATTTAGTGGATATACTATCTGATAAAATATATTCATGCCCAAATTATAGTATATTTTTTCACATGAAACATGAATCACACATAAAATTCTATATGTGTTGTACATATTGATACAAGAAAGATGAATAATTTACACATAATTTCGTATTAAACATTAAAATAATTCTATTTTTTAGAAAATAATATGGATTTCAATTAACCATTAGAAATTTTAGACAGTACAGAAATACAATAATTAATGAAGGGAAACTATACTAACTAGTTTACTATCCATTATAGAATAAAATTAAATATTAATACCCTAAATTTATAAATGATCCATGAAACCACTATCTTACATTATGTAACAATGGAATAAGTCATTTACTTTTAAAAACAACTATTCACAGTATTGGGCCAGTTATGTTGGTAAATAGTTAAATTCCCAAGTGGTTATGCAATTAGGTAAAATATATTATAATTTTTATCCTTATATATACGAAATATAGGGTAATGATGTAATTTCTATTTGGACCCATTGATTGATGAACCAAAATATATTTTAGATAGAGTGTTTACATTTTATGGTTCTTGTATATGTGTGGAGTTTACAATGAGGGTCGTGTTGTATGGGAAGATAAATGACCGCCATTTTAATGTAAATTTTTCATACTATATAATTGATGGAATATTCTGGTGTCCCATTTTTGTATAAGGAACATGCTTATTTTTATATAATCATTCATATAGTACTATATTATTAGGAAATCATATATTTTTATCCTAAAACATAAATACTGCTCTTGGATAAATTAATTCTATGGAAATACATAGCCTGGAATGTTACCATCTCCAATTACAGGTGATCAACTGTTAAAAAAAGTAAAAACTATTGAAAAATAATTCGATAAACCATTTTTCAAAAACATGAAAGTTATCAATTTATTAAAATTGATCAATTTTCATTGATTTTCTATATGGGAAATTTTTTACATCTTAAATTTTCATGATGTCATGCATAAAGAGAATATTTATGTTTTAGTGTTATGGGAATGTCACTAAATTTAATAGATGAATAATGATAGACTGAAGGCCTTGTTGGAAAGGATTGAAATTCAGATAAAGGAAGAGTCTTCATTGGTGAATGATGAAAGATGACTTTTCATCCTCTAGTGGTGTACACAATATCTAGATAAGAAAATTTCATTTTTTTATCATTCAAAAAGGTGTGAATGTTCTTGTGGGACATTCCTCAAATATATAAAATATTGCATTAATGAAATATATGAATATACACTATCTCAAATTAAATTGTTGTATGTTTTTGATACAATAATTTATACATGCATCTTTCTGTTGGATTATTATTATAAATGTATGAAAAAAAATTATAAGTACATTGATTCCTTTTCAAAGGAATTGGAAATAATGAGATAAATGAGAACATGTTTATAATAATAAATGAAAAAACATAAATAATATTATGTGAATTGGATATGTTCAACCAACCATTATTCTATAACATAATGTTTTACCTTATGGTAAACTTAGTTTGGGAGATTGAAATTTGTGGTCCAACACATTACATATGGACATACCACATTAAATTGATGATGTATATTTAAAAATTGTATGTCATGAAATAATGAATGACTAAAGGTTATATTGAAGAGTTACATATTATTGAATACTTTATTTAATTATGTTTTGAAGAAATATTAGATTTTGATAGAATTAGTCTACCAAAATCTCATCACAAAGGATTAATTTTGGGTGAAAGGGTTTATTGAATATATATTGTAACAATTTCTATTATAGAGTGGGAGAAATATCACCTATACATTTTATGTAATATTGTGTAATTTTCCATATACATTAAATCTCACCATGTAATTCATATATATTTTAATCCATGAACTGCTAAAGGATTGATATCATATTCTAATAATAAATATATTCTTCAATGGTTTTGATATCACAATTATATATATTTATCTAAAAACACAAATTCAATTTATAAATTACATCAATAAAATATAAGTGCATAAATGTAAATGTTATATGTTAAATTTGTTTTTTAATTAAAGAATTTATCTTATATAAAAAAAAGAAAAGTCTTATTATATCCTGTTGAATAATACTTATGTTTTTCCTGCTAAGGAAGAGAAGAATGTATTTGGTTCTAAGGATTAAAATAAATTTTATGTAAACATTTCATATTTCATAATCTTCATAAAGATATACGAGTTGGATTATATAATATTTCCAATGAAAGTTTTCCATTTCAAATATGATGACAACTAGAGGATAGTGAAAGTTGAATAACTGGTCTTCCTAACAGTGAATTTTTTGTTCTATTTTAATAGAGAAGAACTTTTCATAATTTGATATAACATATTTAAAATATTTTCTTTTCTTTGTCCAGTCAATTGGAATTGGTCAATAGTTCTGGTGGGTAATTAAACAATGACATGGTCATCTGAAAATTCAATTGGCGGTGTCCCTTTCATTGGGAGATAATAATAATTTCAAAGTGGTACCAATGTATAAAATATGTGGTACATTATAAGGGATCATAGGAAATTGATTTGGATACTCAATAGACGATCCAAATCTATTCAACTAATAATGAATAATTGGTAAAATAATGAGTAGGATAAAGAGAATTTTATTATACTATTAGTTTCTTATAAATAAAAGGTATTCCCTAATTCATTTATGTAATATAAATTTATATTTTTACTACTCATTTAGATAATGACATAACTCGTGTAATTTAATTAAAAATAGTTTTCACATGAACAAAAACAAGAAAAAGTGATCTGATTGTTTTTAATATTTACTGATGTGACTGATAATAAAATTTTGATTTATAGGAATCGAGCACACAAAAATTTGGAATATATTTTTCAGTTATAACTCCATATGAATGTTTTCAATATAAAACTATCACCTTAAATTAAAATAGGGGTTAAATTTTCTAATTTGAGTAAAAAAGTATAAAATATTTTCAAAACATGATTACAATGATCTTTAATTCATTTGTGAGTTTTAGGAGTCAACCACACATAAATTTGACACACGATGTAATATGTATGACTCATAGTATGTGTGTTCACATTCAAATAGTTAACATTGTATGTAAAATTCATTATAAAAAAACCTAGAAATTAATCTCATATATTATTTATAATGTTGTAATATGATCTATAAATCATTTATGGTGTATAGGAATAAACCATAGGTCAATCTGACACATGATGTTTTCGATATTACTTAGTTTGTTTATTTTCACATTAAGAGTTTAATGTTAGTCTAAATCACACTTAATAAATGTGAGATAATGTGTTCAAATTGACTCATTAAATTAAAACAATAATATATAATTAATATTTTATATATTGTAATGAACCACGCATCATACTGACTCATGATGTGAATGGTATGACTTAAGGTGTATGTTTTCAATCAAAATGCTTAATTTATATTAAAACACATTTCATGTGGCAAAAATTTAAAAATGGGAATTTATTACTTTAATACCACAAGAAAAAATAATTAATTCATTTTTGAAATATAGGTATCGACTTCACATCAATTCAAAACATGATTTTTCCTGAATGACTCATAGTGCATGTTTTGAAAAGGCATTATAGTGATAAATAATCTTAAATTGTCCAAAATTGAGTTAGCAGTTATAATTGTAATGAATTATTTATAAATTGATCCATAGTAAATTTATATTTCATATGAATCGATATCACATCAATCCAGCACAATATATTGAAGGTGTTACTCTAAGTGTATGTTATCAAATTTATATTTAAATTATTCTCATAAAGATATGTCACATAGGAAAAAGTATTGTTAAAGAGAATATATCATCTGGAAACATTACAAAAACTATACATACATCATTTTTTATTTGTAAGAATCGACTGCAATTAATTCTGATATATTTTTTCATCACTGTGACTAAAATGGTGTATTTTTTCATTAGAATATTAATATTACACTACAAAACAAATTACATAGTAGAATTATTTTGATGGAGATTTTATTTTCTTAATGCATTAGGAAAATAATCTGTTGTTAATATATGATGTGTATGAATTAACTATATGTCAATCAAATGCTTAATGATGATGTTATGAATATAAGTGTGTTTTCTCAATATAAAAGTGTCATTTTAGTAGAAAAACATGTCACATTGTCCAATACTAATAACTAGGCTCCAATTGTTTAAAAATAAGTGAGAAATAATACATAATTCAATTAGTATATGTAATAATTGAACCCATGTCAATCCAGAGAACCATATTTTTAGTATGATTAAAGGTGATTTTCTTCATTACAAAAAAATTATTTTAAATTAAAACATAAATCAATTTATCATAATTTAAAAAATTATCTCATATTAATTTCCTGCATTAGTAAAATGATCCATAATAAACTGTTATATATTGGAATCAACACCACATCAACTCGATAAATGATGTGGTCGATGTGTTTCAATGAGTATTTTCCAAATAAAACGACCCATATTACTCTAAAACACATATCACATAAACAATACAGAGCATATGAGCTTATATTTTCTTGAAACATAATGATAATATCCATAAATATGTTTTGATTTTTAAAAGACCACCAAAATCCAATCTCAAAGTTGATTTCAAACAAATAATTGGTAACAATAATATTCTATCATTTATAGAAGGGTAATTTGTGTTATTTTAATGTTATTGAATGGTAAATTGAAGATTTATTAGTTTTTTAAACATTTACTTGATTTTTTTACTAAAGGGTATATCAACTCACTCTTAATGTATAGTTGGGTAATATTATATTTTCATATTTTTATGATGGTTATATTAAAAAATTAATTTGTTACTCAATGTTCATTATAAATTTTCTTAATTAATTTAAAGTAAAAAAATTATTTGTTATGTTACATGATGGTGAATCATAATTTTAATTTGTTAATAAGGGTTTACTATAATTTATATTAAGTTACATTGTGTTAGTAGAAACCTATCATAAGTTATTGATGGGTAGCAAGAATTTATATTCAAATAATGGAATTTCACTAAGAGTTGGTATACTATTCCTTTTAATCACGGTCCATTCCCATCATAGTTTTGGGTGTTTGTGGTTTTTCATATGAGTATTGATGAGGATCCACGATGGTTGGAGGTGCAGAAATGATACTATCAGGTATTCACATTGTAAAAGTTTTACACAATGGGAAATGTTTTTTACAAGATTATATATCTAGCTACAGTCAAATCTTGTTTGTGGCTGATGGGGAACCCATGAAACTAATAAAAATCATGAAATTACTTCAATTTTTTAAATTAAATAGTGTTCGAGGTTAACTGATTTTTTTAATTAGATTTAATATTTTGAAATCCCAAGGACATAATTTCATTAATGGATTTCATGACATGAAACTATGAAATTATAGGTTTTGAATAAATCACTAATCTAAACCCTCCTCACATGTTCTTGGTTATTCTACCTCATTTTGGAATAAAATTAGGATTCTATTGGAGGATCTTCATACCCCTTATATATGATTCAATCGACTGGTTCATGTGGATCTGCACTAATGATCTATGGTGAGTTTGAACAATTTACCCTAGTTTTATCTTGTACATATCTTCAAGATCCACTATAATGGGGAGGTTTTTGTTTCCAGGTTTAATAATGGGTTTTCCTTTTATAACCCATGATATGGTGTAGGTTTATATGTTGTTTTTTCCTGAGGTATTCATTTGTGGGAATCTATTATTTTACCTAGGGTGTGCAGTGAGATCAGAAATTTCAAATGACATAGTAAATCCATCATTTCTCACCTTTGTGCTACATGATGGATTTTTTAACCTTATTTATTAATGGGGGATAGATCAATCTATACTAGTAAATATAAATATTTATTTAATTTACATTTTAGTGTAATTTTGAATATTCCACATGATTTTAAATCAGTATTATTTTTGTGATGTTGTGATTATATGTGTTGAATGTACCACTAAAAATCATGGATATTGAGAAAGAATTAATCCTTTGTAGTTTTTTATATGGTCTCCATGTTTTTTCATTTGGTCATATCACACGAAAATAGAGATTCACTAACCAATAATTTATTTTATACTTAAATAGTTAACATAATTTTATTGATTTTCTTAAACCACCCTAAAAATAAAATGAAATTTCATATAATACCCTTTGTTAAATATGTAAAATGTTATTTTATATATTTTTATTTGGGGTCATTATTATGGGGTGGTTATATGCGGTTTCAATGTAGTTTGGGTTATACATGGTCTATTTTTTCATTCTTTTAGGTTGGTGAGTTGGTTGTTCATTTGGTCATTCATTTAGGGAATCAACGATGTGATTTTCTATCTCTTAGTATTATGAGGAATTGTAGTGGTTTTTAGACATTCTTTTGGGTAATAGAGGTGGGGGTTTTTAATGTGATTTTGGGATGTCTTGGTGTTGGTTTTATTGGCTTTGATTTTGGGGGGGAAAGGTGATGGTTCGTTTATCCATGATTCTGTGTTAGCGAGGTGGTGGTTCTTTTGGGTGTGCTATTTGGGAGGGGATTCAACAATTCATTTTACCATTATTTTGGGTTGGTGGGTGGTGGTTTTTTTGGATGTGAATTTGGGGATGCAAGGAAATGATATGTTGGGCATCATGTCTATATTGTGAGGTATGGTTGTGTAATTATATAATCACATGTTAGTGATGGAATAAATATAATGGAATTATTATAATGATTTTTCCTATATTGGTTAATTAGGGTAGAATTGACTAATTGAAAAATAAATGATGATATTTGTTGCTAAATGAATTTTTTATTAAATAATGAAATGAATTGGATCTATACTGCAATTGGTTGGTTGTTTGAGATGTTTTTTGTGGATGAGGTGGTGTTATGCATTTATGGGTGGATGTGAAAGAGTAGATGGTGTGATTTTGTTATTGTGTTTTTGTGAACTAACAGATTGGGATTGTGTGTGGCTATATAAAGATAGTTGTCTAATACATGTGATTTTTATTCTCATACCACTTTTATTTTGTAATATGTGTAGCCAAAAAATGTTTAACATGGGGAAATTTGACCAACATCATGGTTATGAGGATTGTTGGGTGGATATCCACTCTTTCCCACTCCCTCGTCCAAGTGAAATGATATTCAAAATTGGTGTTGGTTGATGTTCATTTCAAACACTAGGTGATGTCCCATGTGTTTTTTAGAAAAATATGATATAACAATATTATGGGGTTTATTATGATGGTGGTCCTGTATGGGAGGAGAAGGGAATGAGTTTAATATCCTTCATGTTCATTATAACTTACTACTCTAGTGATGGATGTGATGTTATTAATTTTGTTTAAATGGGAATGATGATATTCGACTATGTTTTGGGGTTGTGGAAATGGTATCTATATAGGTAATTTGATGTCACCATACTGTGGGGCATCCATATATGTTATTTAAAAGTGATGGGTGGTCCAGTACATACGATATTGTATATTGAGAGTGTAAAATATTAGGGAATGATGTGTAGGGTTAACTTTACCTATATTATTCTTCTTATATTATTATAAATTGATATCTTTATTTGCTAAGAATAGAATTATTAAGGTTGAGAAGAATATTAGACACATTTAATTGTTTTTGGTTCTGTTAATTTTTCATGGGTTCATTTATATTCCCTTTTCACTAGTTTATGAGATATTTTTTCTCTTATTGAGTATTAAATTATTCTCAATATAAATATATAAATATATTATCTGGTTTCCATGATAATTATGAAGATATAAATAGATAGTACTAGTGATATCCTTTTTTTAATGTTTTTATATCCCAATATTTACTTTTCCGTGTGATATTTACATTTGGATACTTTTACCTGTTTCATTTTTCGTTATACACATATTTTTTTGATGGTTTTCTATCATTTAATATTAGGTCATGGAGTTTATTGTAGAATATTTTTCATATCTCAAAAACCTGTAGTATTATAGAGGGAAATGCCTTCCATTTCATGGGATTATTTTTATAACATCGGGGAAAGTCACCATCCTAGAGACTATAAGATCTTGGACATATGGGGTCATTATCTCTCTCCCCTCATTGTAGTATATTTGGTGGGAGGGGTTTTGAAATTTTGTTCTAATAGGTGATGGATGTGAGATTGGATGGAGATCAGGTTTTGGCATTGTGAGAATTTACTGAGTTGATTTGGAAACAGCACTAGTTGACATTGGATGGTGAATTGTCTAGAGATACTAGGTAGGATATTCAATTTTAGGGCACCCATGATCCATTTCCTGGACACTAATATTACAAAATGACAATGATTGGCGAATTTTTGTATATAGTAGAGGATTAAAAGAGGTACTTGAAACATGGTTAATTGTGTTCCGATTTGAGGTGTTTTTTACGGATGGATTAAATAAATTATTTAATTTAAATACATAAAAATAAAATTTAATAGTATCAAGAATATGTAATTCTTGTTTTATTTAATGTTATTTCTTCTATATGTCGTCTGTTTGGGGTTTAGGATATAAGGGTTCAAGAGGATGATCTGGATTGTCAACATAGGGTTGATCCGGTAGTGGATAATGAGGATCATAGGATGGGTTTTAATGATTTTTATATGTATGATTTTCTTATTTTTAGGGCAGTTTTTTGATTTGAGATATAGATAATTCTGTTGGATGTAAAGATAAAATTTTGTTTAATTAAAGTTATAATGGGGTATTTTTTTATATTTTGAAGTTAGTTAGATGCGGGTAGTTGTTTGTTAGTAGTGAATGATGTATCTGAGTGAGCGGAAGGAAATAGATGGTTTTAGGGTCAAATTACAAAAATTATTTTGGGTGGATTTAATTTCATAGACTATGAAGGTACTGAAGATTAAAAATCACATGTATCTTAAATTTGGGATTAGGTTAGTTTGGCAGTTGGGAATCATGTTGAAAAAACTTCTACATTTTTACCTATATCTTTTACAGATTAGGATTCTAAAATGGGAAACCCTGAGGTGGAAAAGTGTACATTGATCCAATTAATAGTTAAACATTTTAAATTACTACAGTATATAGATATTCAGATGAAGTATGAGGTGACCAAGAAGATATAACAACGTTGTGGTTTACTATGAATGGGTAACCATTAAGGTTTCTCAAGGATCACAGTTGTTAGTTGTAGGTCTGAAGTACAAATATTTTAGTTGTTTCAACCAGTGGTGAGTCATCCTAAGTGTCTTCCCTTCTGTTATTCTAGTTCTAGTTGATTCCATGATTTACCTATGGATATCATGAATGTTTAATTTAACTATGGGGTTCGTCGAGATAACTAGAATCAATTCCCAGTGGTTCTTTAAGCTCATTTTTGTGGAGGTGGAAAGGTTTAGTGATATCTTGAGCAGTAGTTTCCATTGAGAATATTTTAACATTAGGAGAAATATGCTTATTCTATCATAATGGGTAGTGGAGTGGGTAGTTTATGACCTCTAGATAGAACATATCTTCACGTACATTGACTATAGTGTGGTTGTGAAGTGTTTTTTCAGAAGAAATTTAGGGGATCTTGGCTTCATTAGTTTCATATAGTGGATGAATCAAAATTAGATAGGATATAAATTATATAAGGTACAATCAGTTATTCATCTACCCTTATTTATTCCTTCTGTAAAAGAGTACTTTCAAGATCCTTTGTTTCACCTAGTCTATTCAATTCTCTAGGACTACACATAGAAAGTATTCCTTTACCTTAGGTATTGAATACTCTATAAAGAGTCCATTCCATATTTTTTGATGTCTTTAATTGGATTAAACTAATGATGTACACACACAAATCTCATGGATATCATTTCATGAAATAGATCAATCCATATGATGACATCATAGGCATCAAATTGTTTTATTATATATGTTATGTTATCAAATTCTTCTATTGGAGAGTCTTATTCTTGGGTATGGATATTTAGGTTGTTCTTTCCTTTAGATAGTAGGTTTGTCATGTGGGTAGTCAGTGTGCAGAGACCCTCAATTATTTGATTGTACATATGTTAAAATATGCTATGGTAGGGTTGTTATTTGGGTTTTTTTTGTTGAGTTCCATAATATTTTTTCTAATGTTTTTATGACACTACATCGATGACATGCTGTTCAATTAGGGATATAGTTGTTTTCAGGATTATCTTTGATTTTGATGGATCTGAATCGATTTTCACCTATAGAGTATAGTTAGTTGAGGTTTCAATTGTATGATCTGATGAATATAAGTTTCATCTATCCTAGTGTGTCACCTTGGGATACTCCAATACTCTTCAATAACTAGGAGTATATAATTATGATGTTTTGTATAGTCTACCAAAGGTTGAATTAGGGGATTATCATCAACGATCACCAACTTCCATGGATAGATGTTATATTTCACTTGCTGAGAGGGGATCATTTATTTTCTAAGATCGATCTCCATTATGGATATCACTATTTGATGGTGAAGGATGGAGGTATATTTAATATTACCTGTATATTATGGTATGGTAACTTCATGTTTTTATCATGTAAATCATTGATAAAAATGCACCAGTTATGTTCATGGGGATTATGAACTCTATGTTTCATGAGTTCTAAGACAAGTTCATTTGTGTACATCAATGACGTCTTTATCTAATGGATGATAGAGGAGGAGGATGTTGAGAATTTAAAATTTATTTTACATTTCCTCTTACACCACTTAATTTAAAGAAAATTATCCAATTGTGAGTTATAGATGAAATATGTGCATTTCATTAGGCATGTGGTGTCTCAGAAGGGTGTGGTAGTGGACCTATTGAAGCTCATGGAAGTTGTTTCCTAGGAAATCACCTAATAACATGGAAGTGTATTGTTGAGTCCTTGGTATTTTTGGATATTTTTAGAGGTTTTATCCCATTTTATGATGATTTTCCTCTAGGTTGACAGCATTTTCCAAGAAGGAATATTTTTCTGTGAGGTCTGGTATGTTTTAAGAAGCATCAGGTTATGTGAAGGGAAAGATGGTGACTGCTTCAGTGCTTCAGTTTCCTAAAGATGGTGTGATGTTTTGTGATGTTTTATTATGCTTCTAGTCTGTTATTGGAATTCATATTGATGTAGTAAAGGGTGATGATCTAATTTGAGTCTAGGATGTTAAATCCTTATGGGCATAGAAATGCAACCAGTGATCTAAGTAAGAATCCACCTTTGTTTCACTAGAGTTATGGAGGAATTACCTCATTGGGGAGAACTTTGTGGTCCTCATATATGATAAGTATTTGAGGTATATATTTTTACATCATGATATGAATTATTGGGAGATAAATTGGATAGAGATTCATCAATAATGTGATTTCAAAGTCTCCTACACCTTAAAAAAGTGGAATATAGTGGCTGATTCATTCTGTGGAATGTCATTGAGGGTTGTTTTTTAGGATTTCAATATTTAATAGAATGGAATGTTGGATTTTGAAACCCCGAAAATATATTCACGGGTGGGTGATGGTAGGTAATTTTTATATTAGATGGTGTCTCCTTATTTTATAATCCATTATGATGATTAGTATCAGATGGGGGGACATATAGACAGAGTTTATTTGTGATTTTGTTGTCCCTAGTGATTCTCCAAAAGGATAGTAAAAACTAGATGTTGTTTCATTGGAGTTTTTTGTTATATTAGTGATTCCTAAGGGAGTACTAATTATTTTTATAACTAAACTATTTTGGTACACCATGTAGTATCCAAAATGTTATATGGATTCATGATATCGTTTTTCTGGCCTATGATGAATTAGGAGTGTGTGGAGTTCATGTAGATGTGATTTTTTAGAAGGTAATGGTAGAACATTGTGTTCCTATTGGTCTATTATAGAATTTAGATGTTCCTAATATTAAATAAGATAAAATATCAATGGATTTCATCATAGTGTTACCTCGAGCTCATAGAGGTTGTGATGTTATCTTTTTGATCGTGAAATGAATTATGAAATCAGACAAATAATTTGTGATCATGGAGTTAGGCATATTGGATTGTTTTCCATAGAAGATTGGGGATAAGGTTTTGTGGATTCATGGAGTTCCAATTTCAATTTTATAATATCTAGGCACATGTTTTATATCATGAGTCTATAACGGATTACAAAGTGATTTTGGAACTCAGTTACATGTAAAAAATTCATTCCATCCTCAGAAGGATGTTAATATGGATAAGACTATCTAGATGATGTAGAACATGTTATCATGGGAATGAAACATTTACCTAGATGATTTTTCAAAGAATAAAATCTATCAATCATTCATTGGAAAGAACCCATTTCAGTAATTATAGAGGCAACCATGTTGTTCAATGTTTTTCTACATAAATTTTACAGTGGTATCTATACTTTTTCTTGATGTGTTGTAGAGGATGATATAATTTTTTTTGGTTCGAGTGAATTTGAAAATAGTGGAGGATCACTAGATTTTTAATATAAATCACATGACGTGTCCCTTGGATTTCAAGGCTGTAGAGAACATGATCTTGATGGTTTTCCCTCAACATGAGAAGAATAGGTTTTGATGTGGGAATATTATTTGACATATGTTTTTTGGTCCCTTTGAGGTGTTAGGATGATTTTCAATGGTGGTACATCAGTTTTTGTTTCCACCATAGTTGGAGAGAATCCATAATTTCATAAATCAATGTCATTTTTTATATATCATAATGATCAGTCCCATATTTTTTATTATGGGTAATTGGATATCAAGGATAAATTGATGATAAGGTAGTGTCTATTAGAGTTCCTTGATCAATAAAGGAATGATTTTGGTGGATAAATCATTCCCTTGTTTCTTGTATTATGGAGGCATGGTGTCATGTATGAGAATTATTTAGAGTTATATATGTATATGTGTTCATAATTCCCCAAATGATTTTAATTTTTTATTATTTTTCATCATTTGAGATGTGATGGTTGGATCTTAATGTGTTATGGGAATTATAATTTTTACCGATGTATGATGTGTCATAATGTTATGAAAATTTAAAAGGTATTGGCATGATTCCAAATTGAGAGGAATTTTACATTGATTTGATTATAAATGTATGATAATGTTAGTGTCATCCATAGTGGAATGTTTCTTTATATTAAGGATGGAATTCCTGGATTTTTGTGTTTGGAAAGATTTTGACTATTGGTTGTAGTATTTATTTGGTTTGGGCTATATAGATGTTGCAATGGTTATGAAGTTGATTTACGTTGGTGTATTTGAGTGAGAGGAGGAATTTTATGGTATTTCATTGTGTATTTTGGGTATTTTAGAAGTTTTTTGGATGATGGTATCATTTAGGAGTAATGATATCCTTAAGTGTTATGTCATGATGTGGTTATTTATACACCTTTCCTTCAACTCATTATTTTGGATTCAGGATGGTATGAATAATTTTAGAGTAATATAATGTCAGGTTTCATTCCATATGAATACATTAATGTTCTGATATTGGTTGTTAGATTTGATTTAGAAAATTCTTGGGGTGGTTTTGGGATGGTTGGAGGTGCAACATGGCTGCAATAGTATACTCATATCATGAACGGCTAATGTGATGTGTATTTTTGTTTCACAGCTTGTGTAGATTAATAGATTCATGACTTATGTGCTACTAAGTTGGTTCTATGAAATCGATTCATTTCATGAATTTAATTCATGACATTCAATTAAATAATGTTTGGGGTAATGATAATTTTAGTAAAAGATATAATTTTTAGAAAACATGTGGATATCATATCATGAATAGATTACATTATCTATAAGTCACAAGTTATGGGTTTAAAAAAAATTCAGTAGATCCCTTATTAAATCATCAATGTAATTTCACTATTGTTTTGGGTGAACCTTTTGTAGTTTCAGAGGATATTCATCCACATTTCTCTTTCTTAGATCTGATGGTTTTGGTGGATCCCAATTTCTGATCTTTGTGATTATTTCCTCTCATTTTTATGGTTTTTTTATTTTCTTAAAGTTCCCCTTTACTGGGGCTGTTATGGATTACTAGGTGATAATGGGATGCATTTTTTATAACCTTTTTTAATGTGGAAGTTGATATATTGGTTTTTCATGTGGTTATGGATTTTGGTCATTTATTTTTCACACAACGATATTTAGTGAGATTGGAAAGCTCCATTAAGGTAGGGAATCCATCCATTCACACTTTTTCTCATTTAATAGCTATTTAATTTTATTTATCTACGGGGGATGACTTTCACTGGTATAATGAAAATAAATAAATATGTTCATTGAAAATTAAGGGTAATGGGAAAATAATCGCATGTATTGATAGGTTTCATATTATTGTGATGTTCTGTTTGTATGTGCTTAATTACCTATAGAATATCATGTCTATTAGGAGATTTTTCTTTTGTTGTAGTTGTTGTGATGTGTTATCCTTATTGAATTTTGTTTTGATATTACACCAAAATAGAAATTGGATAACCACTTATATTAGGATAATTGGTTTCTCCTTGATTTTTTCTGATATGATAACAAGCCTAATATAAAGTGATATTTTATATAAGAACATTTATTAAATTGATAAAACATACTTTGATTTCTTTTATGTCTACTTGTTTGTTTTGGGAGGTGATGTGTTGTTATTATGTTGTGTGGGGTGGTGTGTGGTTTGTTTTTCTATGCCTTAGGGGTTGATTTGAGGTGGTTTGTTTGGTTGTGATTTTATGGCCATGAGGTAGTGGGTTGTTTTCAAATATTTTAGGGTGGTGAGGTGGTAGTTTAATTTTCCATTATTTTTAAGGTGATTATAATTTGGGTTTATAGAAATCATTTAGGGTTTGTTAGGTTATTGTTTATTGTAAATTCTTTTGGGGTGGTGAGGTGATGGTTTGTTTAGATGTGATATTGGAATAGGTAGGCATTGGTTTTTTTACATGATTTTATGGTGGTGATCGTACTGTTCATTTGGTTTTTATTTTAGGGTGGTAAAAAGATGGTAGGTTTTGTATGTATTTTGGGGTCGGAAGGTGATGGTTTGTTTGTCCCTGATATGGAACCAAAAAGGTAATGGTTTAATTGGTAGTGATTTTGGGGTTGTGAGGTGATGGTATGATGAGGATGTTGATCTTATTGTGATGTATCATTGTTTTTTCTACAAAACATTCATGTTATAGAATAATTATAAAATAATCACTGAAATGAAAAGGACTTTGTTAGATGAATGGGATATATATGACTATTGACTAAATAAATTATGGGTTGTGTGGTAAATGTTATTACTAGTAAATAATGAAATGAATTGGATTTATAATAGAATAGGTGTGGGGTGTTAGAAGTGCCTTATGGGTTGGTTCATTTAATGCATTCAGATGTTCCTATGAAATTTTGGAATTCGTGAGTTGGTTAGTGAATGATGTGAACCCATATGTTTAGATTGTGTCCAACTATATTTGTATATTTATATATTCCATTTGAATTAAATATTCTACCACCCCATTTCAATTATTATGTTCTTAAAAAATATTTTATAATTGGATTGTTTTTCGAACATTATAGTGATAAGGATAGATTGATGGATGTCCACTCTTTCCATATCTTTCTTCTAGGTGAGTAGATATACACAGGCTATGATGTCCAAATGTATCTTTGTGAGCTAGATTAAATCAATGATGTGTCCGAGTGATATTTGATTTGAATTTGTTGTGGATTGTCATATGGTTGGGATCATGCATGGTAAGATGAGATAATGAGGTTAAAATCCATCGTATTTAAAATACCCTACTACTATAGTAAAGAGAGTGATTTTATTTCATAGGTTTCTCTAGACGAGATGATATTTGACCGTGATATGGGGTTATGGTCCATGTGTTTATGGGAATGATCTTATTTAACAGTTATATGGGGTTTTGGTACATGTTATTCAAAAGATATGAGTGGTTTGAGATGTGTGATGTTGGGGTGTGGGAGAAACAAATCGTTGGGTAAGTGGAGAATTATAGAATTTCTCGATATAGTTCTTTTAATATTTTTATACATGGATTGTATTATTTGTATAGGATGAATTGGTGAGGTTGGGATGCATAGTTGAACTATTTTAGTGGCATTGTTTCTATTGTTTTCTTACTAGTTTCATAGTATACATCATTCACAGGTAAAAGAGATACATTGGTTTTCATTTTGATTATACTTCTATGCACACCCTATACATATGATCTTCTTTTTAGGTTTGTAGTAGGATTATATGGTTTTTTGGATATTACTATCTTGGATTGTATAGGACAGTTTTTGTGTTTCTGCATTATCATTGATTTTTGTGTATTTAATTATTGATACTTTTACCTATATAATTTTTCTATAAATGAATTATTTGATTATTTTGGTTTCACTTTTTATTAGGTAATAGCTTTTAGTTTGGATGATCAACCATATCTTTTGATACAATATTATTATAGAGGGCAATTCCTTGAATTTACTTAGATTTTTATTCTCTTGGTGTTAGTATCCGACCTAAAGTATACTGGATGAAGGAATCAATGATAATTATCTCTCTACACACATTATGATATTTATAGAGGGAGGGAGACATGGCTGTTTAGTACATTCCTTATGGTCATTTGGTAGATGACCATGTTATTCCTTATTTGGTAAATTAATCATGACATGTTTGTGAGGATTCATACTTTGGAGATGCTTGTTTTTTTAGAGGTGACGACCTATTTTAATGTTTAGTTTATCAATAAAAGGAGTTTTGAATAGACAAAAGTGAGTATAGGTTCTATGATTTTCATGAAACAAATTTTTTTTTCTATAAATGAAATCTAATATATAATATGGGCCTCAAATCAATAAAATAATCAATGTGTCCAGTTCGACTCAATTAACAAGTTATCAATTTAAAAGGGAAATTTTAGTTTATGATTCACAACACATTGTCTAAAATGAGATAAATATCTCAAATTGTATTAAAAATGATAAAATTGATCAGAAATTCATTTTTGATGTGAATGAAATGACTTCTTGTCAATTCAATTCACAATGCGTTCAGTATGACATAATGATCGTGTTTTCAATATAAAAGTGTCATTTTAGTTTAAAATGAACATCATATATCCAAAAACTGAGAAAATAGTATCATAGAAGATTCAAATAGTAAAAAAATAGGCATTATTTAATTTTTTTTGGAATTTTATATAAATCAATTTGACACATGATGTGTTTGGTATGACTCAATATTGGTTTATTTAGATTTTAAATAAGCATCACAAAGCTAAAATAGAAAAAAAAAATCCATGATTGTTTTCAATCATTATGAAAATGATCTATAATTTTTTTATAAGTTTAAATCTATTCTATGTTAGTAAATTACATTATATAGAAAGTATGAATTAACATATTCATTTTCAAAATAAATGACTGCTATTTGTTTAAAAAGATCATCACAAATCCAAAATATAGAAAATGGAATAATATTTTTTCATACCTTAGGACAATGATTAAAAATTAATTTTTGATATTTTGAAAATGATAACACACTATAATACAGAATATTTTGATTTGTTTATTACAACTGCATTTTTCAATATAAAAGTTTCATATTAGTGTAAATCAGAATTTATATGGCCATAATTGAGTAATCAATGTTGGATTTTTTTGAAACATTAGCAAAATGATATATATTTCTTTTATGGAGTGTAGTAATCGATCATGAATAAATATAACACATGATGTATATGATATTACTCCATGTGTGTGTTTTCATATTAAAAGTGTAATTTTATTCTAAAACATGGGTTACATATCCAAAAATGAGTAAATTTTCATAGATTGTAATGATTAATATAGAAAATGATTTGTATTTTAATTTTATTGTGTAGGAATTGACTTCATATCAATTTCATAGATGATGTTGTATGTATAAATAAATGTATATGTTTACATATTAAATGTTCCATTTTACTCTAAAATTAAATTCACATAAGAAAAATAGTGTAAGTGATCTACTTTTATCTTGGTACATTAGAGAAATAATCAATAATTCATTTTTTGGGATATAAGAACTGACTAATAATCAATAAAATAGAAAATATGGTTGGAATAAATCCATATTTGTTTCATTATAAAACTGTCATTTTAGTTTAAAATGCATGCAACTTTATCAAAACTAAAAAAATGATCTCATATTATATTAGAAAATTAGGAACATTATTCATAATTCATCTGTGATGTTTGGGAATTAACCACACATCAATCAAACACATGATCTTCCCACTGTGACTCATAATGCGTGCTTTTAGTATACAAAAATGTAATTTTAGGTAAATTAAATAATTATTATTTACTATTTAAGTAATCTAGAAAATTATATATTGATAAAATAATTAAAATATTTATTATAAAAATATACCTTTAAATAGATTATAAATTTACAATGTCATTAAAAATTTAAAATATAATTACAAATTATTACTAATAATAATAATAATGAATTAGTATACAATTAATAGTATAATCTGTAATAAAAGACTCAATTTTAAAATTTAAAATGTCAATAATTAATTCATTAATTTATAATTTCTATTTTCATATATATATTATATAACATTAAAAATATATAATGTTTTTTATTAAATTTTTTTTTCTAAAAAACAGTAGTTTTAGTTCATGGAAAATATTATGTATGGAAAATTAATGTAACACATCATTATTTTAAAAGGATAACATTGTGTTCTATAGCACATATGGCATGTAACATCTAGCTTAAATGACCCTTGAAATATAATATATAAATTTGACCATTATAAAAAAATATTAAATTACCATGTAAGTATAATATTAGCTATGTTATAATATATACATTAATTCCTTCACAGTATAATATTTCTAAAATTAATATAAATTAGTGACCCAATATTTATAAAAGTTGTTTTACTCTTCAAAAATATGCTTTCTTCCAAAACAGAATTTAGTTATTTTTGTTATAAAAATGATTAATTTATCTTCACTAATTATAAAAAATACTATTTTTTAAATGTTATAAATTTTTAGATAGAAATTTAAAAAAATTGGAATAATTGATGACATTTTTCTAAAACATTTTTGATTTCAATAAATAGTTAAAATTTCATGTTTTTTAGAACTATTTTTAAATACACAGTTTCCTTCCAATATAATTTGTATAAATGAAATTTAATAATATATAATTTAAATTAAATTTATGGATCATATATCGAACTATATGAAATTAAATAATTATAATGATTATCACTACTGCTAAAATTATAGTAAGATCATCATATGATTGGAAAATGCATTCAATGAAAAACTAATTTTCAAAATATATTTCTAGTTTATTTAAAAATAACTATACCAAATATGTGAATTGAATTTGATAAAATGGATTTCTTAATGGGATAAGGATTATTAAAATTATGTAATAAGGTCCACATAATTCTCGTTCTTAATGAATACTAATAAATGTAAAAATATATTATAACAATTAAGGCTAAAATAAGCTTACTAGGTGTGAATGTAAATATTTAAGATTTATAAAGACCTAATTTATATATATATTTTTTGATCATATTTCAACACTATCTCATTTATTTTCTATAAATTTCCCATTTTTTAGACAAATAGCCATAATTTTGATTCTTATTGTACTATATGTAATGAAAATAAAAATATATCACTTTCTTTTATCTAATAACTCTAATATTTTGTGAAAGGTACAAAGATAACCATGGGTAGTTTCTAACTATTCCTATTAAACAGATTTTTTTTCATGGTAATATAATTAGAATTTTCTTAATTAAATAAATCCCTTAAATCCATATTCAACCCCGATGCATTAATTATTTAATTAAAAGTAAAATAAAATTAATAATTTTAAAAATATATTCAAAAATTATTATTTGGATAAATTAATTTTTACATAAATTTTAATGACATTATAACTTTCTAGTTTAGCATGAACTGGGATATTTGAATGCAATATTTTTCATCATTTTTATGTTAAAAACCATTAATATAGTCATCAATGAAATTAAATATATTTTGTAACTAATACTATTATATTTAATTATTTGGAATTCCTAAAAAACTTTTATTTAACCAATTAAATGTTACATGGATTATAATAGTATAAGTGCCCTATTTATCGGAAAATCTTCATTTTATAAAAACCGGTGTGACTAATAATGATTAATAACATTAACACAATAGTAATTATAGTAAGGGATAATGTGGTTTACTACAATATGGTAAGGTTAAAAACCTTATCTATACTTTTCAAATTTTATTTTATTGTATAATTTTTATCCATAGAAATCTTGTATTAAAAATATATCATTTTGGATTTAATTTCTTTGGATAATGAATTGAATTTAATTTAATACTTTATAAAATTCCAAAATTGCTCCTCCCATTACATATAAAACATAACAACATATACTCTTTTCAACACACATAAAAAACTTTTTTATTCTTCCAATACCTACCCTAATTGATTATTTACAAAACATAAGACTTCATAGAGGTAATATATTTATTATAAATACATCATAGAAATACTATTTCTATAAAGCTAAAGAGATTTTCCGAAGAAGATGCATTGTACTTGATCGAGTGTTTCTGTTTTATTTCTTCATCCACATAATTGATTTATTATCAACTAGTATGATTTAATGAAATTAATGTATCAAATTTACTAAGATATTTTTATTTTAGTTTCATACCCTATATCTATATTATCTTTTATTAAATAAGAAATAAAAGAATCTTTCATTCGGATGACATATTCCCACCTCGCAAACTGATGTGGATATTTTTCCATCCCCACCACTCACTACTAGTTTTAAATATATATTGTATTGATGAAATAATTATCATTCTTGTAAGATAAAATATCATAGAATTTTATACCTTCCAATTTTCTTTAAAATGATAATGGAATTCATTCTTACGAGTAGGTTGTCACTTTTAAGAAGTGATGTGTTTTTTATAAACATGTCACCTGAATTGACAATATAATATTATTTAATGAAATACTATGATTTTTATTCTATAATGATAATTATGGAGATATAAAATAATATATATGTTCTATACAAAATTATTTTTGAAAAATTGGAAATGTTACTTATGTGTACATATGGATTACTTCCTACTAGATTGTAAAATATATAATTTTCCACATTCATTAATCCTTTCTAGTTTAAAATTAATAATTAATGATTCCAAATGACAATTATTTATTGGTTATGTTATAGATTATAGATCTATAACCAATTTTTCTTCAGTAAAACTACCAAAGTCATTTTAGAAATTTGAAACAATGATTGTCAAAATGTCTGAATTGAACATAATTGATTATTTTATTAAATATAACATGATAATAAATAATATAAAAAAATAAACATGAAAAGGGTAAAAAATAATATTAATTTTTAACATAAATTTTTTATTCAAGAACACAAAGATAATATGCGATGAATCAGATCTACTATAAGGGATTCCATCTCAATTATAATTCCTTATGTAAAATATATTTTTAGTAAATAATAAAAATTTACATGTCCAATTATGAATCCTTTGTAAAAATGGTATATTATGTTTCAATTAAAATTATTTTAACCAAGGGGATTTGACGTGAAAATAACATGTCGTAATGGGTTTCTTTGACCAATTTTAAAAAATCATGACACACATCCACTTCATTGACTATGTTATGATATGATTACATTTGAAATGACATGAGAGATAATTATAATTAATTTAAAATTATTTTATTTGGAATAAAATTTTATAAAAATAATAACTGTACTAATATATTATTACATCAATGTTTCGTTCTTTGTAAGATATTTCATCTCAATACCTAATCTATTGAGATATATTGTTTATTATAAACCTATTTATTTATTAAAGTGTGCCTACCACAGGTATGATTTTTATATAATCACGATCTTTATTTTCATGGTTTTAAAAAAATTATTTATTGTAATTTATTTTAAGGTAGATGTGATACAAAACATACCATAGAAATGTGGTTAATACATATTTTTATTCTTGAATTCACATAGAAAATATTACATGATAATTATCTAATAAAAAAATTAATTTTATTCTCCTCATGTTAGTAATGAATATTTCAACTTAGAGTTCCATTTTCATCTCCATGGTACATAAAATGGTTAATATACTGCTTCTATGAAAAGGAAAATTAAATTATCCTTTCAGTAAAAAATTTCATAGTTCCATATTCATGTTTTATAAAAATTATTCAAATATTTTTTTAATCATATTGTATAATTTTTAATTCTCATTTATTCTCATCATTTTATTTTTAAATAATTGTTTAAATGGATTATTCTTATAGTTTTCCAATCAATTTAATTTTTTACCTTTTAAATTAAAATGTTAATGGAATTTTTATTTAATTGTTATCAGCATAAAAAAATTATTATCAAAAAATCTAATTTCTTTAATGTTTTATTTATATATTTAAATAGTTATTTTTTTTAAATTGTTTCTAAATATGATTGATATTTCTAGTTTTTTAAATTTATATTCAATGTGAATAATTTATTTTTACCACGATTTTTAAGGATCATTTTATGTTATTAAAATTCATAAATGACAAAAACCATTTATGTTACATATACTCTAATAGGGTTTGATTTTAATGTTACCAACCTTATTATACCTATGGAATGTAGATGATTAGTTTGACCTAGAAAAGTACTGACATTCACTTTCTTGATTAATTTCATAGTAACTAATTTTACAATGAATGAATCAATTTGTTATGATAAATGGGAATTACATTTCCCTAGAATAACCATTTTTAGTATCATTTTTATGACTATTTTTTAATACACATATCATGTACGCATATAGTGGTTTACAATGAATGTTATTTTATAATTAATGGAAAACATTGATACATATATATTATTTACTCATTATATAAATTATTCGATAAAGAAAAATTATCAGGATTTAAATCTATAATTTGATATAAGAGGAATGTTTTGGACATGAAGTGATGGGAGAGGAATATAATTATACATCCTTTAAATTCATAGATAGGTTTCATAGTAAAAATTGTAATCTAGAGTTAAATTGGTTTCTAGTTTATACATACTCATCAATTTAACATGCATGATGTAAGGTCCTGAAATTATAGATAACATGATATCAAATATCATTACAACAATAATTCATCATTTCCCTCAATGAGTATTCAGTTATTATTATCCATGATAGTACATCATAATATTATCCATGGATGTATTTATTGGAAAATTTAATTATTAAATGGAATTTATTTCTGTTATATTATTTTACATAGCGATTCTTCAAAATTGATTAATTATTGATTATAATGTGAATTAACCTTTCTAAGTATATATTTCTACAATTAACTTGTTTCCTTTCCCAATTATATAAAGACTAAATCATTGAATGAGTTTAATTATGTATAATATTTTACTTCACAATAATGGATTTTATGTTTTCAAATTTATTATCATATTCATGTATGTGTATAATTTAATAATACTACTATCAATTCGGTCCTTTGGGTTGAGTTATATTATAAGATTTGATTTTCTATAACCTACAGTTTTCATTAATTCCATTAAAATTTAATATATTTTAATATTAAACATCTTATTACATATTTTTCATTGTTCTACATAACTATAGTGCAATAATTCCCGAGAGTATTTGTCACATTGACAAATTCGTAGAAATTCACCATTATGATGAGAAACTTAAAGTTCTATGATGATATTCATAAATATAGTCATATGGTTGGAAGACATATATAATGGGACACATTATATATAGATCGTCAGGTGTGAGAAATCGTATGCAGATGAGATTTCTTCTCTTGAAGTCGTAGTTTGTAATCTACATGAATATAGATTATGAAAACAAACCCTCCAGTAGGAACTAAAAATGTATTGGTGTCATCATATATTCCAATATATGAGCATTTATGATTTTACTAAGACTTTATGATTAACATTAAAATGTTTTATGACTCGCACACTTTGATTTACTAACGAAAATCATCAAAGAGAGAGTTGGTGTGATGTAGGGTACGTTGGGTGCATCATGAATGACTTTTTATTAATGGATAAATTGAGGAAGGATTTTTTCCTTCCATTTCTTCATGATGATATATTGACACATTGATTTAAATATAATCGTCACATTAAATTCCATGGCCATTATGTAACGATGATCTTATTTCAGGTTTTCAAATAATCACATATCAAGAATAAATCTTGATGACACTGTCATGAAACCATATTGATGTGATTTTTATCCGAAGGGATTATATTAAATAGTTAGTATTTGTATGTTTATGTCATTATTGCAACTTTTAGATCTTTCTCTTGGGTTCCTTGACCATATTCTATATAGTACTCTTGGTCTTTAGGAATGCTTAACTAATTCTTACATAAAAGAATACAAGAGGGTCACACTGTATATGTTTCTAGTGGCCTTGGTTAAACTCTATTTGATTTTAATTAATTGAATAAATATTATTTCCAAGATAGTGGCATAATTTTATTCAAGAAAAAATTATTAAATAAATTAAATAAATATTTATTAGCGGTATTTTTAATAAAAATATATATATTTATTTTATTTAATATTAAATAAATATTTGTTTACTAGTTTGTGAATAAAATATTCTTAAAGAGAATAAATTAATTTTATTTATTTATTCAGGTGTTCAATAAATGTATGTGGAGTTCAAGTAAACCATGGACGGTCAGGTAGTAAAATATGTATTTCCAATATGGTAAATAATTGTTTAAATAGTTATCACAATGAAAAATAATAATAATGAATTTATACTTATCTAGAACAACATTTTATTTATGATTCTGTTTTGTGCATGTTGGAGAGCCACCAATAAGGAACCAATTATTGTTACATTGTAGCATGTGTTTTTCTCTAGGTCTGTGAATATATTTAATTGTTGTTGTGAAATTAAATATTATAACTAAATCCCCATGTTGATAAATAGAGTGGTACATCTATTGTGACATGTACAAGAATCCTGTGATGAATGGGAAATTCAAGTCTATAATTTTCTCTTGAATACTATCTAATATCCCTCTAATGAATGAGATATATTCTTCATGATTGAAGAATAGGAGATCAAGATCAATCGACACAAGACATTCGCTTCACCATGCTAGCACCCAAAAATCAAGTGGCTTCAATCGAAGAACATTAGAGCATTTTTTGATCACCTCTAGGGGGACTCTAATTTGGATCCATGCATGTGAAATAAGACAATCCGAAAGGGCCATCCTGGATGATCATAATCATCAATGAAGAAAGTACTAAAGAACCATCTATTTTAATTTTTTATAAATTAAATTTAATGTAATTATAAACATGATGTGAAAGAAAATATCTAAAGGTTTCGGGCCTCTACCTAATTTATATAATTCCCTGATTATTTACATGGAGACTGAAAAAAAACGTCGTATTGATCCCAAAATAATCATTGATCATAGTAAAAGTTAAAATTGGGCATCATCTTAACTGTACTTCCATTGTGCTCAGAACCTTAAAGTGGTATTAGAGCGATTACATCATAGATTATAATTATTTAAAATAATTGAGATAATTTAATGTTTAATAATTTAGTTTGTAAATTCATGGTTAATCCTTCTTATAATCTATATTTCTATATATATTCTCCCACTTTTTGTTTCTCAAATATTTTATACGAAATTTTTAATTAAAATTAAAATGGTGAACTCAACAGGAGGTGCCGATGATTCTGGCCATGTGAGACAAATGTACACCCCATGTGTTCTGAATTACACCATGTTTTCTCTAATATACAAATTTCTTAATCCGTACTACACACCATGTATTCATTCACAGTGCATCATGAGTAATTAGAAAATTAATCAAGACATGTATATTTATTGCACATGATGTAGCTAATTCTACACTGCATGTTTACTGGGATAGATATGCACACACATACCGAGTTACATTCCTTGTGTCCCAGCGCACGTGGTGTCTAGTCTCATTTTTCCAGGAGGGTATTCCATGTATCCAATACATGGCTATGCTGATCGGTAACCATGTAACGTAGAGACAACATGGTGTGCATCCCACTATACACACCATGTACTCAGAAATTTTTGATGTATTCTCCACATGCCGAGTCTCTAGGCATGTACTTAGGGACATATGGGGATGGTAGTACATGCCGTGTAGTCATAACAACACACCATGTACTTTTCCATATTACAACAAATTAAAACATTAATGTTTGTGTATTGGTCAGAACTACATAACATCTATAAATTGTACTATAGATTGTTAATATATTCATTGAAACATGTTCTATGAAGTATTTCATAATTGTATAACAGTATGTGAAAATAATACATGTTTTTCATATTTGAATTGGTATTCACCATGATACCACCATGGTGCATTTATGTACAATGATGATCATCTCAAAGAAATACAAAAAATGATTAAGATAAAAGGGTTGATTAATTAAATATTATAATTAATTTATTCAAGCACAATTTATCATATTAAGAACAATTAAATAATTTAATACTAGTTTTATTAAATTAATAACTCATTACATGTATGTGCGTGATCATGAGCTAGACCAACACCATTTTATTGGTTTCCATTTAATTTATTTATTAAATTAATTGTTGGAATGTGATCCATCTCTCATCATTAATATATAGGGAATGTGTTCCCATGGTTTCATTTATGTAAACACCCTTTTTACACCTCACTTGTTTGTGATTTATAAAGATTATGTAATGGATGGAGCTTCAGAGCTTGTGGAGTCAGTCCATGTTAAGAGTCGAGGTGAAACCAATCCAAGGTGATACAAAGGTGAAAATGTGGAAATCTATAACCAAGGAGGTGTTTCTCCCCTAGGACAGGGCTAGTTTATCAACCACTAGAATAACTAACCATCCTAAAAATTCCCATGATCATTCCCATTACATTATTTTATTTTCGTTAGTTTCATGGTTTTCATTATGGGTGAGTTTTCACAATCACAAAATTAACGAACTAACAAGCATGAATATTGGAAGTAAAATAAACTAGTCTTATGTTTAAATACAATCAAGACTTGGTTAATCAATTAAGTAAGTTCTACTTAATATTAACACCCATGTGATAATGATAATAAGGAAATTTATACATAAGAGATAAAAATCCCTCCACATAATATTATGTTAGACTAAGCCTTTTGTTACTTGATTAAGGGAAATACTTATTAAAACTATGTGGTTTACCAACACTTGTTGGGACATTTACTTTTATACTGGAATACCTTAGGAAACGTTTTTGGGTCAACATAGCCATATTAAATCAAGTGGAGTATCCCTTAGTATACTTGGTGTAATATTGGAGGTATTCGTTGAGAAAATCTAAGTTTGGATATTGGATTAGTGAGTCCACTTATTGGATCAAGGAGATACAAGACCACAGATGGCCAAGATATGCATACCTAAAAACCTTTAAATAGATTGACTAAACCATTTTGGGATTATTCAATTATGAATATAGATCCTTTCTACTAGAATATAATCAAAACAGGGGATTTTAATTTTTAATGGTGAGGGCCATTGGGACTTGACAAAATTGTGGGAGACTTAATAAAATTAATTAATTATTTTTAAAAAAAGTAATCAAGAATTTTCTAATCATATTATATTTTAATTGTAGAAAATAATTAAAATCTCATCAACCACACTATCCATATAACCAATTTTTTATAAATAAAACATCCTAAATGGATGTAACTACCAGGAATGGTTTAGACACCTTAAGGTTATTATACAACATGAACAGAAGTCTAACGTTCTATAGTGTGTATTACCTGATCCACCTACCCATGAGGTGAGTGACGAAGAGTTATTATTATATGATAAATATATAAATGAAATGGTCGACGTTCAAAGTTTGATGTATTCATCAATGTATAGCGAGCTCTCAAAGTCTCATGAAATCTTGGATTCCCATAGCATGCTCAAGCACCTATTTGGTATTTACTAGTAGAGAGAAATAGAAGAACAATTTTCGATCTCCAAGGAACTCCTTGAAATTATGCTTTGAGAGGGTTCCCCAATTAGGCCTCAAATAGAGAAGCTCATTTATACATTGAGGACTTGGAGGTTATAGGGATAAAACTCCCCAAATGGTGGGATACCGATCTCATTCATGCCTCACTCACTCATAGCTTCTCCAATATTTTTTTTAATTTCAATATGAACAACATTGAGATGTCTCAGTTTGATCTTCTTATCCTTATTATCCATGTGACGTATGATATGAAAAACTAAAAGACTTATGTCCTTATGGTAAATATTAAGAAAGGGAAGGAAATGGTCATTAATCCCAAAGATTATTCATGACCGTCTATGGAAGGAAAGATAAATGAGGAAGCATGGGAATAGGAATATGTCTGTTTTGCATGTGGCCAGAAGGGCCACTATAATAAGAACTACACTTAGCCAATGAAGTAATGGGATGCTTCATGTGCATTTTTTATCGAGTGTAATATATTTTTTTCTACAAGTTGGGTATTAAATATAGTTTGTGGTGCTCCAATATGTATCCAAATAAAATAACCATACAGATTCAAGAATATTGACAGAGGGTAGGTATTTCTACGAGTATCCAACAGTGCTAAAATTCTTGTTTTAGTGGTCAGACCTACCACCTCATGTTGCAAACTGAGACGATCTTGGTGTTAAAGGGTTGTTATTATGTGTTTTGTTTTACTAAAAACATCATTTCTGTATCTAGATTAATACGGATATATTTGTTTCCATGTTTAGAAATGAATGTCTCTTCCTTTCCAAAGATAACATTTTCTCAGTAGGGCACATTTATACAATGTTCTTTACTTGTTGGACTACAAAAACCATGTAATGTTAGTTGTTTATAAAGATATTTCACATTACTCATACCAAACCCAAAATTGGATTCATCTTCAAGGATATGTATACACGAAATGCTTTAAAAGTTACATCAATATGGATATTTTGACTCATTCGATCTAAAACCACATAGCGTATGTCATGCATGTTTTCTAGGAAAAATGGCCAAATAACCATTTAGATGGAAATGTGAAAGGGATATATATATTCTTGAATTAGTTTATACTTATGTGTATGGAACATTTATAGTTCATTAAAGGGGAGGGTACTCATACTTCATAACTTATTATAGTGTTTTTAATATGTATGTATATATCTACATAATGAGGTATAAGTCAGATTCATTGGATAACTTTGAAGAAACCAAGAATGAATTTGAAAACCATCTTTGTTAGATGATTATGAAACTCCACTCAAAGTAAGGTGGATAATATATTATTCAAGGAATCATTGATTACATATGGGAGTTTGGGATCTTATCCCAACTCACTAATCATTACACACCCCATTGGAATGGCTTCAGCAAAAAGAGGAACTGCACGTTGTTGGACATGGTGAGATCAATGACGAGTCATGAAATTCTTATATTATCCGTTCGAAGTTATCTATTAAAAACTTCATCATACGTACAAAAAAAAGTACCAATAAAATAAATAAATGGTATTTCATATGATTAATGAAGTGGAAAAAAATCCATGCTATTTAACTTATATGTCTCGGGAACCAAAACATTTGCTAAGCCCTCTTCAGGTAAAAAACATGTACCATGAGGAAAAAAATGTACCTTTATAAGATACCCATTTAAATAATGGAATATTACTATACAACCCCTCATACCATAATTTTATATTGGAAAGACACACCATATTATATTATAGGGATAAACATCTCCAAAAGAGATAGTGGGAGCGAGATAGACTTCAATGAAGTTGAGGCTCAAGGTATACAAGAGTTTGTACATGAATAGATTCTACAAAGACCCATGGAATAAAGAGTTGTTCTAGAGACATAAAAAATCATAGGAGTATAAGAGAAGATAGAGGACTAGATAGGTATGATTTTCTTGTAACCGAGGATGGTGGATCCTTATTAGTTGATAATAATGATCCTCTGACCTACAAGGAAGCAGTATGTGGAAGAAATATTTCCATGTGGAAAGAATCCATCAATTATGAAATGGATTCCTTGTAGCAAAACCAATTCTGGATTATGGTAGATCCTTCACATGATGTAATTCATGTTGGTTGGAAATTGGTATTAAAGAAGAAACTATACATGGAATGTAATTCAGTACCTATAACGCATGACTAGTTACAAAAGTGTTCAAGTAGCGTCAAGGCATTGAATATGAAAAACAAATTCACCAGTTGAAATGCTCACATCCATCAGAATTAAATTATCCACTGTCATTTACTATGACAATGATATTTTGAAAATGGATGTCAAAATACCCTTCCTTAACACGAGTCATTAGGAATATGTATACGTGACACAACCTAATGGGTTTATCACTCCAAAGGATTCTAATAAGGTATGGAAGTTTTATAAATCAATTTTTTGAATAAATAAAGCATCCAAGACATTGCACATTCGTTTTGATGAAGCCATAAAGGAATTCGGTTTTATCACGAATGAATGTGATCTCTCTATATATAAATATTTTAGTGGGAGTGCAGTCATTTTCTTAATAGTATATGTTAATGAAATATTACTTTTTGGAAATGAGATACTAGTCTTAGAGTATGTTAAGGCATGGTTGAATAAGTTCTTCTCCATGAAGGACATGGGTGGGTAGCATGTATTTTGGGATCATGATTCATCATGATATATCCAAGAGATTTTTGGTTCTATGTCAAAGTACATACATTGATAATATACTGAAGCTATTTGGTATGGAACAATCCAAGAGGGGGTTCTTCCCAGCATCACATGGTATTCATATTTCCAAGAAATTTTTTCTCCAACCCATTATGAATGAATGTGATTGGAAAGGACTCTATATGAATCATTGATTGGGTCAATCATGTATGACATTCTATGTACTAGGCTGGTTGTCGCATGCACATTGAGTGAGGTAGGAATATATAATGATGACTAAGGTGGACTCCATTGGTTGGTTGTCGAGACTATCATAAAGTATATTAGGCGTACTAAGGACATGTTTCAATTTTTTGGTGGAGATAAGGAACTAGTAATCAGAAGATATGAATATTCTAGTTTCCTAATTAAGCAGGATGAAAAGATGTCGCAAATGGGGTACATCTTCACTTTGAATGGAGGTGGAGTGAGATGTAAGAGCTCAAAGAAGAGTGTGTTCGCTAGTTCTATGGTAGAGTCTGAGTATATCACAACTTTTCATGTAGCTAGAGAAGCAGTTTATATGTAGAGCTTCTTCTATGAGATGGATGTGTTATATTGTGTTAAGGATCTCACAATAATGTATCATGATAATATTGTAGTGCTGGATCTTGCAAAAGAGCCTTGGTGACATCAGTGGACAAAGAACAAACTAGGAAGTATTATCTCGTGAGGGATTTTTCTTAGAGAGGTGAAGTTGTAGTGACCAATATTTCCATGGAAGACAATGTGGCATACCATATGACTAATTCCATAACTCAGTTGAGTAATGATCATAATGTGAGGTCTAAAAGACTAAACATCTTAGGAAATTGGATATTTTCTATGTGGGAGTTTGTAAGAGTTTGTGTTCTAGAACCAACTGTTTGAACTTTGAAAACATTAATAATTAATATATTTAAATATTAAAAATATTATTACATATTTTACATTTTTTGGAATTACTATAGTGTAATAATGTCCTTTAATAATTGTCACTTTGAGGAGGACATAAAAATTACAAGCTATGATGAGAACCATAAAAATCTATGAAAATATTCTTAAATATAGTTATGCAGTTGGATGATATACAATGATGGGACACCATATAAATACTTCCAGGTGCGGGTACTCATAAGTAGATGATACTTATTCTCATGAAGTTCACACTTGGTAGTCTCCATGATGGGAGGTTATGAGAACATACCACCAGTATGAATTCAACATGTTTTTGTGTCGTTGGATATTCATATCTATGTACATAGGTAATGGACCTTAGACAATATTTTTATTATTAAAATCGTTCATGACTCGCTCACAATTATTTACTAAAAAAATGTCACACAGACAGTTGGCGGAAAGTAGGGTACATTGGGTGTGTTAGGAATGACATGTTATTAATGGATAAGTCAATGAAGGATTTGTCACTTCCATTTATGGAAGTTGATATCTCGGCCCATTGATTGAAATAAAATACTCACACCAAATTCCTTGTCCATGGTGTAAGGAAAATTTTCTTTTAGGTAGTCAAAGAACGACCTATCAAGCATAATGGTAGATGACACTGTCATGAAACCATCTTGATGAGATATTGACCAAAAGGGATTATATTACATAGTAAGTGTTGTTATGTGGATGTCATTATTGCAACTTTATATTATTTCTCTTGGGTGCCCTGACCCATTGCTAGATCATACTTTTCATCTTTAGGAAATCTTGCTTAATTCCATTGAGAAATATTTATAGAGGGTCAAACACAATGTGTTTCTTATGGTCATAGTTAAATTATATTTGAATTTAATTAATGAATTAAAATAATTCTAAAGATAATAAAATAATTTTATTCTAATGAAAACGACTACATAAATTAAATAAATATTTATTTGTCGGATTGTGAATTAAAATATATTTATTTATTTTATTAAACATTTAATAAATATTTGTTTATTAGTTTTTAGATAAATTATATTATTTAAGAGAATAAATTATTTATTTATATATTCAGGAGTTAAATAAATGTAAGTGGAGTCAGATCAGACCAAAAACCATCTGGTAGAAAAATAATTATTTGCAAGACATTAAATAATTATTTAACTAGTTGGCACAATAAAAAATAATAAAAATGTAGTTATAATTATGCCAAATGGGTTTTCATTTCTGGTTCCATTTTTCACATGATGGCACGCTAGAAATAATGAAATAGTTATTATTATTATGTAGCATGGGTTTTCTCTATGGTTATGAATATATTTAATTTCTATTATGAAATTATATATTGTTAGTGAATCCCAATTTTGATAAATAGAGAGGTATGTGTATTATTCCATGTATGAAAAAATCGGTGACACAAGAGAAATTACATGTCATGAATTTTCTCTTGACTCTTCTCCTCTCTCCCTCTCAATAACTATAGACGTTTATAAATATCGAAGAATAGTCAATCAAGATCGATTGAAAAAAGACAATTGATTCGATTCACTATCTCCGAGAAGGCGTGTGGTATCAATTGAAGACCATTAGAGAATGCATGGATAACCACTAGATGGATTTTGATTTAGATCCCCACAAAAACAATTACACAATCTAAAAGGGTCATCCTGGATGATCAACATCAATATTGAAGATAGAACCGGAGAACAAAGTATTTTATTTCATTAGAAATTAAATTTAAATTAATTATAAACATGATGAGAAATATCCTCTATAATTGTTTCTGGAATCATTTTTTCATTATCTAAATCATTGGTTCTATTCCATGAATAATGCCATTCATCATCGTATTGATCACGGAATAATCATTGATCATGGTAAAATTAAAAATGGGAGTCGGCACAACTGCGCTTCAACTACACCTGGAACCTACATCGTTGATATCAAATGCCAACATAATAAGGTAACCACTGACTCCATGCTACTAGATTGATGAGGATTATAATTTTCATTGGTGATTTCCTTCTATAATTGTTTTATTTTAGTATACTAGGTTGTAATTTTTTTTCATTAATTTATAATATCTAATCAATGTTAATAGTTTTAATGTAAATTTTTAATTAAAATGATACTATATTGTAATATAGGTATTTCATTGTATTTTTCTACAATATCTTTATTCATCTATTAATATAGTAATATAATCTATTAATGTAAGTGGTCTACTATAGGGATTTATTCTTCATATCAACATACATGGAATTTATTATTGATACAAAAATTCTAATGATGGATCCCATTATTAGTGCAACAAATGCAATGATAATGTCCCCTTTATCATTGATAAAAAGATATTATAAATTCCCCTTTATCAACAGTAAAAATTCAGTTCTGATAAAGGGTTGTTTTATTATATTTTATTATAAATGATAATGTCTGAGATTTTAAATTTCATCATTCTTGTACTGTTTTCCATTGAAAATGTTCATTTTTAGTGTTGATATGGGTTGTTTTAGTTCTAATAATATTGGTTATTAACTTAAATTTTACTATAATCTATTTCAATAATTGATAGAAATCAGATAAGCAGCTTTTAATATTTTAAGGAACTATTAATTCATTTAAATATTTATTTTGTTCATTAGACATTATAAAATCATATTGAATATTCATTTCATAGAGTAAAAGATGAGATAAAAATGTAAAATGATTGAAGAAAACATAACGAATGTGATTTCAATATGGTGGTTCTCAACCAAGCCTAAAGGACATCAATATATTTATAATGTATGGATATTTACCATTTTTTACTAAGTCAGAAGGGAAATTTTACATGACTCGTATGCCTAGAAGCAAAAATCCCATACCATAACCCAATGTCCCAAATTCATATGGACCAACACATGAATCGATGTACTAAATAAATAACTAAAATATAATTGTAACCCCCCAAGAAACAACATCATTGAATGATATTATATCACCACCTTGCTTAGATGATTTTCTAGCAATGTTCTATGTAAAGATGCATGGTGTTGTGTACTATTAGTGATTTTCACATAATATTGTTTGTCAAATCTGATTTGCTCTTCTCTTGTATTTTATTTATACAATGTATCTTGTTATGGTTTATACGTATGTGTGTTCAAGTAGGACTACTTAATGTTTTATGTCCCTGAATTCCCATGACACAAAGTATTGAGGTGTCCTAGAGGTTATTTGGATGGAAGGTCAACGGTGGCCTAAAATCCCTTTGGCTCATATGCAAAAAACAGTATCCCAAAAGCCTAAAATCGGATGAATAGCTATAGATT
This sequence comes from Viscum album, assembly GCA_963277665.1. Taxonomy (NCBI): domain Eukaryota; kingdom Viridiplantae; phylum Streptophyta; class Magnoliopsida; order Santalales; family Viscaceae; genus Viscum; species Viscum album. The sequence goes on along the minus strand of OY728164.1, from coordinate 2,116,147,687 downwards.
TAGGAGTACTAAAATTTTCCTAAAACCATATGGAAACAATAATTCTATATTAACTCATAATCTACTCTCCATTAGGATTTGATCTTGTGTTTAATGATGGATTATAGGGTGTTTTTATAACCTGGATAGTAACCCAGCATCAATATATGTCAATGATTAATGTTGAATCCCATGGGGGAGACATTGGAGTTCACCAAATAGACACGTACTAGGAAAATGAAATTGAATTTACCATTTCATATTATGAATATATTCCTAGTCTATTAGGACTCAAGTGTAATTTAAGAATCACCTCCCATGGTATGATTTTAGATACTATTTTTAGGTATGTGTCTTATATAATAATATTCATTGATTATGTAATTTATTTAATAGTCTCTAAATTGAAATTATTATTAATTATAATATATATATATTTTGAATACTATGTCTTGATACATTGTTTTTTTGGATAATAAATTTTAATATTCAAGAGATAATGTAACAACAAAATATTTTAATTTAAAAATATTTATATATTTTATTACATGTACCATATGAAATACATATCATTAAACAATTATCATATAAAATAATAATATTTTCAATTTAAATTTCAATTATTACATAATATTTGTATTGGTGGGAATGAACATGAGTATCCAAAATTTGAAATAAATATAAATTATATTTCATTAATCTAAAGGTAGTGATTAATTTTATGGAAAAAAGAACTCAATTTTTGAGAATTTATATGATATTAAAAGTTATTTTTTGGGAAAATGATTTATGTTCTTAATGTATTTTTATTAACGTAAATTATGCAAATATATAAAGGTAAAATATTTTAATTAAATGTACATATTATATATTTAAAAAATTATTATCATTATTCTAATTTTTTTCATATAAAATGTAATGATTATAAATTTGTGATATACATTAAAATTAAAGATTAATTAAAAATGGTTTCTATTGATTGTTGTGCATGTATGATACAGTTAATTTCCTAAACTATTATAAATTATATCGTATAAAATGGAAATTATAATTAATGAAATCATTAAAATTTTTTCATAATATCAATAGTTTGTTTTCACTAAATATATTGTGTTTTCTGAATAATAAAAAATAACTTATTTTAAAAAACTGTAATTTGTTTTCTATAATATAAATTTTAAAGTAACAAAACATTTAATATATTTTAAAAAGAATCATATATTACATTTTATTGATCATAATCCATTTATTTCAAAATGAATAAATATTATACATGATATTTATATAAAATCATTTTCATTCATAAGATTAGATTTTTTATAAAAATAGTTTTTCATTATGTTGTGTTTACATATATTAAATGTAATTTTTTAAAAATCAAAAAATCAATCATCAATAAATTATTCAATATAGGGAAATAATATATTTCAATAATGAAATTGTTTTTAATTTTTTTAATCATAATTAATAGAAACATTGTAAAACTTCATCACTATTGTAAATCTTGAAATGGGTTAATAGGGGTTGACTTTATTGGATTCAATCTCAAAATATATAAAAACATCATATTATTTAATTTTTTTTGTATATTTTGACCAAATCCTCCATATATTTGAATATACCAAATTTTGGTTCTGTGATACTTTTATTGAAATAATTATTTTATATTAACATAGGAAGAATTAAATAATGTCACCCCATCTCACTTTTTATGATATCATTAATTTGATATATATAGAAATGATATATGAATTAATATGGATGAATAATGTTTAATAAAAACAATATTTATGATAGTTAATTATTCATAATTTTTAGCGCGTATATAATTACAGATAATATTTATTGAACACTGATTCAACACTTGTAGAATAAGTAGAAAATAATGAAAATGATTATGAAAAAATTAAAAGTATTATGTTTTCGATGAATTATGGTTCTCGATGAATTTCATGGATAATTCTATTCTATAAATGATTAAAAATGTACTTATATTATAAATTTATTATTATCTTGATTCATTTAGTGAGAATATTTCTATAGAGTCCAGAAATGAAATTTAAATAGTACTTATTGTCTAACATATATTTTTAAATAATAATAATATAATTAAAATCCTATATTAACTCATTTGGATGTGAAATTATAGGTATAATTTTCATATTCCAGGAATTTTCAACCTTTTATTCTTGAAATAACATTAATCACCCATTAATATGGAATAACTTTGAAAATTACAGTAAATTTTCTTATTCAAATTGAATCACTTCAACATTTTCACAACTAAACTCGTGTTTATATTAATTAAGAAAATAAATCATAATAAAACAATAAAAATATATTCTCATGCCCCCCACTCCACTTTTGTGACAATATAATTATACGTCAAATTTATTATAATTAACTGGAAGTTGGATATCAAAAAAGTAGGTATAATTATTAACTAGTTTCATTTATGTTTATTTCTTATTCTAACTCATTCAATAATATCATATTTGTTATCACATATTAATTTAAGTGATTAAAATATACATAAATTTTAATTTTTTATGTTAAGCACATATTCTATCCCATTTTCCATCATGTGGAAAAATGACAACATTTTTCAATCATATGAGTGAACTATCACCTCCACAATGTTATGGGATTCACATTTTATTAATATAACACCATGATATTGAAAATGAAGAATGTAATTATTATACATGACATTTACAAAAAAAATTAAATTTTAAGAGAAAAATATTTTCTACTTTTTTTCTTTTCCACCAAGTATAGAAAAGAAAACATCATTCACACAAATGTAAGTAATAATGCCTCCTAGAAATGATGTTATTCATTTTTGATGACTACATTACATAGATTTATTTAAAATTATATTTAACTAAAAGTGATAATTATTTCAGGATTAATATTTCTTGAAAAATGTCTGAACGAACCCTTTGACCATGTTTACCCATCCCAAGATATTTTGGTGTTATCAAACTAATGTCCAAAAACATCTGAAATGAACAAAAAATAAATAGTAACTAAACTGAACAAGGTACTAAATGAAATAAAGGTTACAATAATAAGGGAATAATTATGATAAAATTATATTAATAAATTATAAAAATAATAAAATTTTAAAATTTATGAATGTCAAATATGTGGGTGGTATGTTAAGAGATTATTTTAGAGATTCTTCATTAAGAAAAATATATATTAAATACACACTTTTTCTAACATGTATATGTTAGTTTAACTGTTTTTATATTATTATAACTCATACTTATTAAATTAATTAAATTCAATTACAGACTTATTAGAAATTAATTTTAAAGGATTAAAAATGATGTAATTAATAATTTTAAATAATTTTTTTTCATTCATTACAAATTGGTATGAATATTTAATTTCATTAACATATAAATCATGATAAAATTTTATTAAAACCACGTCTTTACATCATTATAAACATATATATAAAATTTTCTATTGTATTTAATGAAAATAAATTTCCAATAATTACGGGAAAATGTTTAATATATTTTTTCAAAACAAAAGTCAATTTATTCTTATTTTTAAGTTAGAACTAAATTATGATTTTATTTTTGGATGAAAACCTAATTAATTTTTTTTAGTGAAAATTATATGTTATTTCATTTTTTTGTATAAAAAAATTACACTTGTGAATTATGGATGAATACATGAATAGGGAGTGTACCGAATCCCTTTGGATCTAGTATCCTTTATGTAATGTGTTCTTTTATATATGACCACTAATAAAATGGGTTATTAAAAAGAGCAATATGATATATGTTAATCCTAATGGAATATGTATGGAGTTAATTAGTCATGTTATTTCATGGTGTTAAGTTATATGCGTTACTCAAAAAATAATATTGTAATAATTCTTCTAGGTGATTCAATGTTAAATGTATTATCCCTAAAGATTCCTCCACAGTTTTTCTTTTCTTACTATGTGATTTAATGGATTTTTTTTTCATTCACAATGTATGTGAATTTTTTCATGAAATTTTATGTCCTTTGATATGTGATTGGTTTTTAATGAATAAATATCTTCATTAGTTCTCGTACTTTCCCTAGTATATCCCATGATTTTTAATATTTCTATATACTTTATTAAATAATGATTTTGGGAAATTACGATATTTGAAAATGATCTGATGATTTATTAAATTATTTTTTGATATAAATTTTTATTCCGATAGTAAAGAATGCCTCTATATGTGTTTTAATTAATTTATAAAATACTAAAGAGTAATATTTATTTTTTGTCCCTTTTTTCTTTTATTATTTTCATCCCATTTTTTATAATTTTTCCATATCTTCTGCGTATGAGTTGGAACTATTTTGAATTTCAGATCTAGAAAAAGGAAATTGGTCTTCAATAAGAAAGTTTGTCCTGAATGAAACAAATAAGTAAACATTTAAATCATTTTTTTTAAAAAATTGAAATTGTTCAATACATAATGTAATTTTTTTCCAAATTCTCAAAATATAATAAGAAAAATATCATAGGATTATAGGAATGTAAAATACTTTATGTTAAACACATCATTTTCATTTGTTAAATGCCAGTTTCTTTTAGTATTCTATCTTATTGATATTTTTCTTTATCTTTATAATTTTTATGATTTCAATAAATATTTTTCACCATCATAATTATGAAAAATTTATTCTTTTTCATCATCGTCAAACTCACCACCTTTTACCTCTAGAAAATAATCCAAAAAATTAGATTCCATAACACATGAGACATTTCAATGAGTTTTAACATTTTTATATTTATATTCCCCTTATTTAGTTTATTAATTTTAGAGATATAATTCTCTAAAACAATTATTCATTTTCATTATCATAAAAAAAATCAGATAACATTTAATTATTTTCCAAAATATTATGTTTATTTACAACTTTCATTTCCATATCTATCTCCTCCATGATATTTTCATTAATGTAATATCTGTTATGTCCACTAGGTCAAATAACCCTAGAGGGGGGGAATTAGTGTATGACAGATTATAACAACATTCCCTTTTGATCTTGTGTCACTGATAAAAAACTATATTCTCACTCTTTCCCATTGAAATTTATATATATAAATTAAATCATTAATGAGACAAAATAATTTCACTTGGTTCACCCTCACTGGGATCCATCCAAGGTTCTTACAGTGGTAATGTTCTAATGTACCAAATCTGTTAAAACTGCTATACTGTTTACATTGTTCGGAGGGGACTCATTTTCCATATTTTTTCAAAACCAATATCATTTTGAAAGCTCACTTCTCTATCAACAGAAGTATTCCCAATTACATTTTAGAAGATCTACTCATAGTTTTTACACTTCATGGTGCCTTCATTATCTCTAATGAATTCATCCTCTACTTTATTTAGATGCACTATTGATGTCCCACTTTCATCCAATAATGTATACAGTCACATCCTTCTTTTTAAATTAATTTTTATTTTTAAAATTCATGGCATTAGGTTCTCGTTCTTTGGTCAGGTCTAGGTCCTAACTTAAATTGTCATCTTTTATTATTTTTATGGGTTTTGAGACCAATGCGTGGTCACCGCGCGATTGGCTGTAGCCGCGCGTACATCCTCGGTGTTGTGTTGGTGCCCATGTTGTCTTGGTTGAGGTGCGCAACTTGCGCGTGGGTTATTAAGTTGTGTGACGAGTGTGTGTTTACCCGATTTTTAGAATATGATAAATAAATGGGTTCATATTAAAAAAGAATATTCGATAATAACAATAATTTTATTGTTGTTATTTTATTATTATTATTATTATTTTTATATTATTTTTATTTGTATTGTTATAATGATTTATATTAAAATTATTATTCTTATTATTTATATTATAATTATTATTATATCAAAAAATGGTGTGTAACCCTAGCTAACTGATCATCCCCCTCCATGTTCTGCGCTGCGGGTCACCCCCTCTCTCCCCCTTCATTTTCATTCTTGGTGCACCCGGACTCCGTAACCCAACCACCTCATCTATCTGCATCACCTAATGTGGTTCCCTCGGCTCCACTCCCCATTCTCCTCTACCCTTGGGTCCCTCACTCCATCAGGACCCCGCCTATCTTTCTCTCTCCCCCCTCCACCTCTCGCCCCCTTCAGCTCCCCTGCCTTCACCCATGATATGCCCCTACTATCCTCGCCCCGCCTCATGCAGCACCACCGTGCTTCAGGCCTTCAGCCTGCTGCTCTGCCCCAGCCCCTCTCTCTCTCTTTAACCCTCTTATACCACATCCAACAATCCCCTTATTCCCTTCCTCTCTACCCGTCCTCACCCCTCCTTCACACATCGTTGCACCTAGCCCCCTTACGATCACTCTTTTCCCTGCACTAGTCATCACCTCGCCCTCCTCGGTGTTCATGCCATCCGCACCTAGGACCGCCTCCCTCGTCTGATCACCCTTCTACCACCTCCCCTTTGTCCCTTCTTTCTCACCGAACCACCTTAGCTCCAGTCCGCCTCTGGACTCTGGCCAGCAGCGCATCCAAAGCCCCAACACAGTTCCTTTACCTTGCTCCATCATGGCTATTTCCAAGCTTGTCTGAAACTTCTTCTCTCATTATATTTATAAATTTATTTTTCATTCATTTCATCCATGTTTTTTTATTTATTTTGGCTAAATCCTAATATCGTTGCGTGTTCAGTGTATTGTGTTTTTCTTGTTCTTTAGCATTCATGGTTGGTCCGTGCGATATTTTTTCTTCTTCCTTCGATGTTTTTCTCCATCTAAACTGGATTTGAGGTAGGTGAATCCACATTTTTTATTCCAAATAAGTTAATTTAATGGTTGTGTGTTAAAATTAATTCTTTTATTTGATTTTCATCTTGCTAAATAATTGGTCAATATTCTATAGTGTTTTCATGTTATTTGGATTCATTAAAAGTAGTGTGTATAACATTTTCTAGTTTGTGTAATTTGATTTACCAGTCATAAAATTTTTAATAAATTTTTTGATTCATTATAAAACTATTTATAAATCATTTGGTATGTTTATTAAATTTTTGAATTTTTTTTTGTCTTTTACATGTAATTTTTGTGAAATTGTGTGGTTTGTTTTATAAATTTTCCCACAAATTATAGTATTTTAAAGACATATTTAATATTATTTGATGCGAGTTCGGAAAGAAAAATTGTTCCCTTGAAAATGTGAGGTATTTGGGTGTGTTCTTGGTTATATCTGGTTAGGGAGCCATTTGAAATGTTTTATAATGTTTTTTATTTTTCCAAAATGGATTTTAAATTTTCAAATAATGTTAGTCCTCTTGGGTATTTTTTTGAGGGAGATTTTTAAATGAGGTCTTATATAGCGTTTCATTAATTTTCCTTGGGAAAAATGGTTTTAAATGGGTTCTTTAAGGTTTGACCATTTGGTTTGAAACATTTTTTGGTGAAGTGGACCTTAGCTTGTTTGGAATGTTTTGGTAAAGTGGACCAGAGCTCAATTGGCATGTTTTGGTAAATGTGTGTTTTGTTAAATGCGTGTTTTCGTGAAAGAATGTTGGAATGTTTTCGTTCGTCTTACCATGTTTCTAAGAAATTAAATTTATTACTATTTTGGAAACATTTATAAATGTTTTGATGATTGGATGAATGAGGTAAAGCTAAAGGCCTGTTTGGAATCTTTGAAATTGTATGTTGGAAAACCCCTCTTTGGTTATGTCTCTTACATTGTCATTTGATAAAGATATCGGAGGGTCCTCGGTATGGGACTCCTTTTGAAAATATTTATTTGCTTGCATGAGACTATTATTGAGGTGGTTGGGTTGGTTTTTGATTGTGTCTCCTTCATGGTTATATATGTATGTCTTGTTGTTTGAATGTGTGGCAGAACACTTTGTGAACATATCACAAAAACATATAAAAGCAAGGGGTTTATTTAAAACGATTTCTACACTAGTTTAGACTATGAACTAGCTAGTGCACCTTAGTATGGACATTGATCTGTTAGGGGATTGGGCCCATTGGTTAGTCCAGGTAGGGAAATAACGAGTGTTTTGGTGTTATGACGTTTTCGAGAGTAGGAATGCCTTCAAGATTATTCACATGTTTTAGTACATTCTGGTCTTCCTCAAAGTTCCTAGGTTTTCTATGATCCTCTAATACATGCATGGTTAGTACAATTTCACTTTATATGTGTGTGGAATCGTACCCTTGAACTTGGTTTTGGTGCTTTCTTGGAAAAACTCTTTATATGTGGTTGGGTTTAAAAAAGAATTTCAATGTATTTGTTTTGAAAATGTTTATGTGACCTCCACTTAATTTATTTTCCTTGTTTTTGAATTATAAGGGAAATGGAATTGTGATTTTTTGTTTTCAAAATGCATTGTATAAATGAAAACCATATTTTTATAACTATAGTTAAAACTTGTGTTATTGGTCTGTATTAGAATTGGAAAATGCATGGATTTCGTGGTTCACTTTTGGAATCCCTAATAAGAATATTTGTACTCACTCATATTCTACCATTTTAGTTGTAGGTTCCCTTTTCTCAGGTTCCCATTGCTAGATTTTTCATTTATGGAGAAAGGTTGTCCTTGGTTGGTAGGTGCCCTGGAAGGTCACATGGTGTTATATTGAGTTATTCTGTTTATTTTCATTTTCCACAATTCGAGTTCCCATTTATTATTCTGTATGTTCTTTGTTATTTATTTATCTTTGATGGGAAAAATCATTCCCAACGGTTAATTTTAATTCCTGAAACTAATATCCAGTCCATGGGGATCGGGAACCCCCGTCGGGCCATGTTGCGGACTAGTTCGGGTGACTGGTTCTAGGTTGACCTGGGTTGGTTTGTGAAAAATTGTTTCAAAGGAGGCTCTTATTATTTGGATTGTCCAGTTGATGAAGATTAGGACTATCAAGACTCAAGAGGTAGGTGTGGGATAATGTTTATGAACCCCCACCCAATTTGAACCTTGAGTTGTCAGGGGTTGTCGGGGAAATGAGTCCTTGTCTCGTTCTAATTTGTTTTGGATTGAGGGATGACAAAGTTGTCAAGCCATTGTTACATCATGGTTTCACATAGATTAGTGACCCATATGGAGTCTAAGTACATGTTTTACGTTCCTACTAGTTGTTGAAACATACATGGGACATGGACCACTACCATGTCTCTAGGATAATCATGACTACTAGTCCCACACTCAGGTAGCATGAAACAAGTTAAGTGTTTTATTGGTTCTAGATGGTGTGAGTGCACTTTTAAAAAATGAAAAATTATTTTTGAAATGAAAATAATTTCTTTTAAATGGCTTTAAATTCATGAAAATGGTTTTAAAACTAAAAGATCGTTGTTTAAATATTTTTTGTCTGTTTGGAATTGGTAGAAAAATGGTTTGGGTGCAACCTCAAGAAATATTTTTGAACATTTTCACATGTGACAGAATTCATGAAAAGTGTGTGTTGGTGCATGTGAATGAAAGTGAGTGAAGACATGTGAAATGGTTCAAGGGATTACTGAGGTGTGTACATGGAATTAGAAGCATGACCTTGTTTTCATAATGTGACTTTAAAAGGGGAAATAATTTTGGAAAATAAATTTGGTTTGAAATGTGGGTTTGGTATTTGGAATGTGGCCTTTGAAGAAGGTAGTTTTAAAATTTAAAATGAAAAGTGGGATTTCCAAAATGTAATTTTGCATTGTGTTTGTACTTTTTCTATTTTGGAGCTGGGCATTTTTGGATGAAAGCACTTTCAATGATATTTCTTTGACTTGATATTGATTTTGGATCTATGTTTTATATGTTGTTCCGAAAATGCCACCCAAAAAGGTCCCCAAGGTTTCTGATCATTCATGCCCAGTTTTTTTCCTTCTCAAACATTGTCTATCATTCACGATGATCGGGGTCTGTTAGAGGCAGCAGAATAGATTGAACCGGTCAAACACATCTTCAATGTATTGGGAAATCCTGATGTTGAAAGAGTGCATACCATTTTGGGTGTGTTTGTAGGTCCATCTATGAATGAATGGTAGTTGGTTTCCCCACAGTCAATGCAAGTTGGGATGATGTGTGATGTCCTTAAATCCATCTTCATCTGATGGTTTATACCTGATGATGTGAAGATGAAGTGAAGGGAATAGATTACGCACATTCAAAATGGTCAATGGATGGTGAAATCATATATTGACCATTTCATGGCACTTAGGTCATTTTTCTAGAATTAGAGTCGCAAAATTTGATAAATAATTCCCTCTTTATTGGGGGTCTTCTTCTAAAGATAAATGACTGGTTCCTCCCTTCTATGGACCATCCTATAGAGAAGCTGGTGGATGAGACTTTCTTAGCTGAGTTAGTCTCTTGAGTGCAGATGGTCGGGAATTCTGTGTATCCAGTTTATCTTGATGGATCCTCATCTAGCGAGCAGGGTGTTCCAAAGACACCTATTTCTAAAGAGTCCTCTATAGTGGTTATGGCTTCTAGTTCGTCGAACCGTTTAGTGGTGTGCTGCTAGTGTTCCTGGTTCGGGCATGTGAACCTATCATGTCACATCTCTCCAAAGATTCTCTGACTAAAGGAATTATAGTGCATAACTATGAGGTAAGAGATGCTTCATCCATCGGAGCTTCAACCAGAGGTCTTGGGGTGAAGATCGCGTGCAGTCAAGAGTTTCCAAGGTATGAAGCCTCAGTGCAGGTTTTTTGTTTTGTGTAGGAACTAGAACATTTAAATACTTTTTGTTCTTTTTTTATATTGTTAATGTCTTGACATTGTTGTAGGTCCATTGTTTCATCATGAAGTTATAATTGACATGTTCTATTGTAATCCATCAGTTTCATTGGTCTTATTATTGTTTTCTGAATCATGCATTTTTCTTAAAAGTGGGTTTTTCCATTGTATGGGTTGCTCTTTGTATAGAGGTGTCCTTTTGGATACATAAGTTCATACGAAGGTGTCAAGGATTATTGTAATTATTATATTCACTTCTTGGGTTATGTTTTTCTTGGAGATTTTTCTCTAGTGTTTGGGGTTTCGGGTCTGGGTCGAGAGTTATAGGTTACAGTGGAGGTGTTGTTTTCTCATTCTATAGATGTTGTTTTTGATCGGTTGGGTGTTCCCACATCCCCCCCACCCCCTTTATAAGGTGGTGTGATTGGGTGTTAATTTTCTTTTTTAGTTCAGTTCTTGTGGTGGAGAGAACCCTTTCCTGTTCTCCCATTCACATGTATTGTGGTTTCCTTCAGTTTCAATCGGGAAAGGTTCTTGTTGGTATATTGTCCGTCTTGGTGACTTTCTGAGGGCAGAATGTTTCTGTGGTGGGGAAAAAAGTCACATTATTATTTTTTTCTCTAGTTTCTCACGCTAAGGTCTGAGCTGGATCCCTACATAAAATATTATTTGTTTAATATTTTTGCGGGGTTTCAGACCCATGCGCGGTCACCGCGCGATTGGTGGTAGCCGCGTAGATGCCCTAGGTGCTGTGCGGGTGCCCAAGTGGTATTGGTTGAGGTGTAGAACTTGTTCATGGTTTATTAAGTCATTCTAAGAGTTCGCAGTAACCCGGTTTTCATAATAAGATAAATAAATGGTTTACGATTTAAAAATAATGTTCGTCAATAACAATTAAATTATTGATATTATTTTTACTATTATTATTATTTTGGGTTTTATATTATTATTATTATTCCTATTACCAATATTATTATTTATATTATTAGTATTATTAGTATAGGAAAAAAGAGAGGGTAACCCTAGCTACCCGATCACCCCCTCTATCATGCACTCTATAGGTCGCCCCCTCTCTCCAACTTCGTTTTCTTTCTCGGTGCAACATGACTCTACTCCCCAACCACCTCATCTATCTACCTCACATCATTCACCAACCTCTGCTCCACTCCCCTGCCTCCTCCTCCAATAGGCCCCTCACTCCTACAGGACCCTACCACCCTTTCTCTCTTTCCCTCTCAGCCTCTCACCCCATTCTGCTCCCTTGCATTCACCAACGATCCGCCCCTTCCAGCCTCATCCCTCCTCATGCCGCACCACCATAATTTGGTGGAAGCATCGCCCTCCGGGTTTTTGACCTGCCACTCAACACCTATCTCATCTCTCTATCTATAACCATCATCTTCCACAGCCGGTGCTCCCATATTTCCCTTCCCCTCAACCCATCCTCACTCCTCCTTTACACAGTATGGAAACCAGCCCCCTAGCACTCAACCTTTCCCCTAAACAAGTAACTACATCTCCCTTCTCTGTGTTTGGACCCTATGCACTTTGGACCTCCTCCATCATTCACTCACCCCCACCCCTTTGAACCTCCACAGTCCCCCAACTGCCTCATCTACCATCCACCTCCAGCCTCCAACCAACAGCGCATCTGAATCCCCTACATGGCGCCTCGGCCTTACTCTGGCATTGCTGTATCCCCCCTTTCCAGAAACCACTTCCTCTGGTATATTTATTAATTTATTTTTCCTTCTTTTCATCTATGGTGTTTTTATTTATTTTGGATAAATTTTAATATCATCGTGGGTTGTGTTTTATGTGTTTTCCTCATTGTTTCGCATGGGTGGTTCGTCCGCGATGTGTTGTCCCTTCTTCCGTCGATGTTTTGAACAATCCACAAAAGATTTTAGATAGGAAAATCTGAATTTTCCTTTCCAAATAAGTCCATTTAATTCCTACATGTTTAAATTAACTCTTTTACTTGATTTTCATCTTTTTAAATAATTGGTTAATCTGATATAGTGATTTCATGTTAGTTGGTTTAGTTAAAAGTACTGTTTATAGTGATTTATAATTTGTGTAATTTTTTTGATCTGTTATAAAATTTATAAAAAACTATTTAATTCGTTATAAAATAGTTTCTAAATCATTTGTTCTATATATTAAATTATATACATTTTTTGTCTTGTCTGTGTAATTATTGAGAAATTGTTTGGTTGTTTTAAAATGTTTCCATAACATTAGAATTTTTGAAAGAAAGAGTGAATATGGTTTGATTTGAGTTTGTAAAGGAAAATTTTTCTCTTGACAAATGTGTGGTATTTGGGTGTATTCTTGGTTTTATATAGTTAAGGGTCTGTTTGAAATGTTTTCTAAAGATTCCATTTTTTCATAAATGGATTTGAAATTTTCAAATAATATTGGTCCTCTTGAGTGTTTTTAAGGTGTGTTATAAATGATTTTATAAAAAGTGTTACATTAAGTGTTTTGGAAAACATGTATTTTAATGTGTTATTTAAGGTTTAATCATTTTTCTTGAAACATGTTTTGGTATGTTGGACTTGAGCCCATTTTTCATGTTTTGGTAAAGTGGACCTGAGCCTGTTTGGCCTGGTTTGGTAAATGCATATTTTGGTAAATGCATGTTTTCGTGAAAGAATATTGACATGTTTTAATCCATATAACCATGTTGGTAAGAAATGACATTTATTACTTTTTTGGAAACATTTCTAAATGATTTGGTAAATTGATGAATGGGGTAAATCTAAATGCATGTTTGGAATCTTTGAAACAGAATGTCAGAAAACCCCTCTTTGTTTAGCATTCTTGCCTCATCGTTTGATCAAGAGATATGAGGGTCCTTGGTATGGGCCTCCTATTGAGAGTATTTATTTTAAGGCATTAGACTAATATTGAGGTAGTTAGTGTGGTCACATGTTTTGTTGAATTCTTGGTTATATATGTATGTATTGTTGTTTGAATGTGTGACACGCCTTTTTGAGAACATAACATAGAAACATAGCATAACAAGGGGTTTACCGAGAATGATTGCTAAAATATTTTAGACTACACACTAGCTAGTGGCCCTTAGTATGTAAATTTCTCTACTAGGGGGTTTGGCCCCTCGGTTAGGCAAGGTAGGGGAACACCGAGAGTTTGGGTGTTATTATGTCCTAGATATTAGTCATGCCTTTAGGATGAGTCACATTTATTAGTACATTCTGATCTTCTTCCAAGTTCCTAGATTTTTCTTGATCTGTTGATATAAGAATTGTTTGTACCATTTCACTTGCTATGTGTGTGGAATAATACCCTTGAACTAGGTTTTGGTGTTTTCTAGAAAAAACTTTTTAAGTGTGGTTGGTTTTTAAAAAGGATTTCAAAGAAGATATTTTTGGAAAAGCTTGCGTGAACCTATCATTATTTCTTTTCATTATTTTTTAATTTTATGGTAAATGGAATTTTGAATGTTAGTGTACAAAATTCATTATATAAATGAAAATCTTAATTTTATAACTATAGTTCAAACTAATGTTATTGGTCTGTTTTGGAATTGGAAAATGCATGGATTATGTGGTTCACTTTTGGCGTCTCTACTGAAATTTTTTTATAATCACACATATTATACCATTTTAGTTGTAGATTCCCTTTGATCCGATTCTCATGGCTAGATTGCTCATTTTTTGGAGTAAGTTCAGCCTTTGGTTGGGAGGTGACCAGGAGGGTCACATGGAGGTACGTTGAGCTATTCTGTTTATTTTTTTTCTATTGGTCGAGTTATGGTCTATTATTCTATTTTTTCTTGGTCATTTATTTATATTTTAGGGGCCAAATCATTCCCAACGGTTAATGTTGATTCCTTTAATAGGTTTCCAACACATGGGGATCGAGAACACCCCTCGTGCCATGTCACAGACTGGATCAGGTGATCGGTTTAAGGTCGACCTGGGTTGGTTCATGACAAATACCACTTTAAATAAATGTATTGGGAAACTCAAAATATTTCTCACAACCCATATAGTGACTTTTTTGCAACATTAATTTCTTGTGTGAATGATTCCACTTTTTTATAAAGATCCTTTTTTTCACAACTTCAACATTATTGGAACTATAATATTATGCGTAACTTTCTTATCTTTAATGTAACTCAAATTATTTCTCGCAAATCCTTTTTCATAAAATACTTCCACAATTCAGATCATAGATTTTCTCTAAGTACTGATATACTTAAAATGAGATGGTCACCTCATATATATAGTAATCACTGACCATTGTGAGAAACATTCGACCAATCAAGCAAGACCCACTATGCACACACAAAACTCAATTTGACATCACCTTGGGCATTCTTGTTTCATTTGTAAAACCTCATCTTTCACGAACATTTATAAATCTTTCATTCACTTTATTCCTTTTACATATTTTCATGTTCTGATCCTAAAAAATTCATTTTTCTTACATTTCCAATTTACCATCAAACTTTTACTCAACTTCTTTTTTCTAATAACACGTCTCTCCATTCTCCCATTTTGAGGCGAAAATATTTGGCAAACCCTGGAAATAGTGAAACCATGTATCTTTTCTTTTTGAACCACCTCTAGATCTTTAATTCCTTTTTCATGGTTCTTTTTCATTATAGATTTTCAATTGTATATCTAGAAGTTGACAATTCACCATGGAATCCTTCTTTGTCAAATTCCCCAACCGACCAAAAAATTCTTTAATTTTTCCTTGATGAATTTTTCCCAACAATATCACCTATCATTTAATAGTATGTTTGAATATTTAAAAAATCATTAACATATAACTCATTTAATTCCAAATTTTCCTTTGTCCAGTTTTTTTATCAAATATCATTGGAATATTTTCAAATTACTTCATGAAAATGATAAAATTAGTTGATGTGATTAATAAAATATTAGATATAGCTAAATATCTCAATCACTATTTAGAAGAAGGTATCAATAGTTTTATCATCATTTATCCTTACATATTCAAATAATTATATCTATATCATTTTCAAGAAATCAATTACATAATAATTTCAAAAAAATAATATTTTTATGTTATTCTCAAATCTTTTTCAAATACTGATGGCACATGTTATTTTAAACACCTTTTATCAATGGGATTTTAAGATATCATTCCATTGCATTCCATAAACATTCAAATTTATCTTATAAATATAATTAATATGAAAATAATTCTCAATTAAAATAATAAAATAACTAATTACTTCCCGAAAAGGGGAAAGAGGTTGGGAAACATAATATTATTTGGTGATTGGATAATTATTTCTATATAATTATTATATAAATATAATTATATTGAATAATTTTTCTCCATAATTTCATTATATAATACATTATTTTTCAATGATAATATACATATATATAATAAAATATAATGGGACTAGGTGATTAATGGTGTACCAAAAAATTATTCTTGATTATGTGTTCCAAAATCTATAATGTCTTCTATGAATTCATCCAATATTTTTAATTAAAATCATGATCAAAAATACTTTTATTTATCACACATTATTATATGTAGAAAAAATTAATTATGAACTAATTAGAAATGATTTTATTAGGATTCCCCCAATGTGATTGATGACATATTTATAATTGTATACCTTATTTTATGAAACATGTTCATTGAAAAATCATATTTTAATTACAATAAAATTTGGTTTCATCCTTAACACTTTAATTTCATCCAAAACATATATCGGTTAAAAAAGAATTATAATAAAAAACACAGTTTTATGAATTTTATTAAGTCTAAAATGAAATGTTATTCATTTAACCTAGTAATGATTTAGAACAAATTCAAATATTTTAAATCACCCCTCAAAATATGTAGAATAAATTCATTATCCATTATATTCAAGTATATCAAACTTAATAAATTTTACCAGTACTAATTAATCATCGTTTCTCAATGTATCATAATATTATTATTTTCTAAATAAATGTTTGAAATCAATTTATTTACTTAAATTTGTAAAATTAAATATGATATTGTTAAAAACACTAAATTGTAAAATCCATTAAAAGATTTATAAATTAGATATTTGTAAGATAATGTGATTAACTATATCCTTTTGTGATGTCTATTTTATTTTACCCTAATAAACACCATAAAAACAATCCTTTTAGACATGTTATATTATATCAAAATGATATTTTCAAATCATTACTTATGATTTTTTATTAAATTTTCAATAAAAATATTTGTTTACTTGTGCTTCTATAACATATATAGTATACCTTTTTATCTAACTTCCCACATTAAAATTTTATTACTGTTTAAAACTTGATCCCATGATTATATAACCATATTCAAATCATAGAACTATATTCTAAATCTTGAATCACAGCATAGAACTATTCATTATGGTAATTATTAATTGTAGAACTATATAGAACTGTCAAATTTACTATCATGTATCACTTAAAGAAACATGGTAATTATTACATGACCTCTATCATATTTTTAAATTCAAAAGATTATTTATTATTAAAAATAATAAATTTAAATAATACATAAGATGTGAAATTAATATTTTAATCTTATAGATTAGTATATATCTCTATCATATTTAATTACTTTTTATTATATATGATATCATGATCTTAGAGTAAATTATATACATTTTGATACTTTTTTCAATATATCCATAACAACATGTTCAAATTTTTTTAATACTTATATTATATTTGAATACATTGTTTTATTATTACATGTGGTCATACTACTCTTAACATATCAATAAATTATCCATTTCTAAATTTATTCATTGTCAATAAACATATTTATAAATTCCATTGATGCATTTAAATTCTTCACAATGAAAATCCAACTTCATAAATTATTCCAAAACACATTTTTTGATTATTAATGATTTTTTAGAAATAGATAATGAAAGATAGAATAGTAGTTCAATAAATCCTTTTCTATCTTTATAGAGTTAATAAATATTATCTTTTTTTGATGATATGATCACAAAAATAAAAAAATGGAAGAATATTTATTCATTTTATAACATTTTTAAAATAATTTAGTAATTATTTTTTATAACTATGTAATTTATATATATTACTAAAAAATATTTTTTTAGAATGACTTAATCAATACTCATTTGTGAATAATTATTCCATGTTATTATAATAACATTATTAAATTTCATGTGGGTAAAAACTTCTTCATCTTTTTTCCTTTTTGTATCATTTTTCTTCTTCATTATATTTTATATTATTATCTTAAACTAAAATTAAATTATAAATATATTATATTATCTTGGATAAATGTTTTTTCTCTTGTATGTGAAACCATATATTTCATTAAGGCCCCTATTTCTATCGCAAAAATCCAAAATAAATTTTATACCATTTTTGGGGTTTTAAAAAGAATAATTAATGATAGAAAAGAACAGATGATTCTCCCTAATGTCAAATTTATAGGATTACATGACTGAATGTTGATATGAATTTAAATTCATAAATGTTATTAGTGATGTATTTTGAAAAAAAATTGGAGATATATAAACAAAAAAAATATTAATCAAATTTTAAAGGAAACAATAATATTATAGAATATTATAGGAAATTTATATTTGAAAAAAAATTAGATTCTAGTGTGTCATTACATTACATAATTTGATTTAAATTATTATTAGTAGTACAATAATAAATCATATAAATTTTCACTAACTATTTAATCTCTAAATTCCAAAAAAAATTATAAATACATTGAAGAGTAATGATTGTGTTAAAATTTAATTTCAATAATATAATTTATGTCTCTCCAAATATCTAATAACTAAATATAAAAAAAAATAGTATTCAGTTTTCAATGATAATAACATCTATTTGAACATTCTAACTATTTATGAAATTTATTAGGTTCTCTAGGAAAAGAAAAAAGATCCTCATTAATGTCTCTATAATGGATTATTATTATTTAATAGAATCAGTTTTATGATTGAATTTGGAAAAATTAATACCATTATAGTCTAGGTGCTCATGAAAAGATTTAGTAATACCAGACATAATGGTAATATTATTCACACAAATTTGATATTTATAGATATAAATATCTCAATAATTTATTAACTCAAACTATTCCAAGATATAATGTTTAACATCCCCTCTTTTAAAGATTATATTTCATACCACTATTGCATATTTGATTATTCACATTAGATGATACCTAACGTCTTCAATAATTTTATCGTTATTTTTAATGGAATAAACGTCAAGATTACATTTCATAACCCGCACCTCTTATTAAAATTTAGAATTATCATTCATTAATTATTCGACTTCATCACAAGGTCATACCGGGACTATCATTGTGTGACATTATACGTTTTTCAGTCAATTAATCCAAAATTTTATTTGACTTCAGAAAAGTGGATCATTTGTTACTATTATAATGTTCAATAATATATTAATAATCAATTTTTATTTATTTTT
Organism: Viscum album; assembly: GCA_963277665.1. Lineage (NCBI taxonomy): Eukaryota > Viridiplantae > Streptophyta > Magnoliopsida > Santalales > Viscaceae > Viscum > Viscum album. The sequence goes on along the minus strand of OY728164.1, from coordinate 2,116,128,521 downwards.
TCACACTTTTACTTGGAAAAAATGATGTATATGCTCGGTTTTAAGACCTCCTATTGTGTCCCATACCAAAGAAGAATAAGATCTTATGAAATATTAATGTGTCTCTCTATCATACTAAACTCATTATTTAACATATAATAATGGAGTAAGATATTTATTATGTGTCTAATAATAGTCAAGGAGACATAAATGAGATTCTCCTTATTTTAATCCATTTGTTTCCCAAATTAAATGATAGAAATTTTATACCACCTATTGGTAAACATGAAATGTCAGTATCATTTACATGATCCCGAATTTTCTAAGAGAATTCCCTATTTTATTTGGTTTCATTATGTTTTATATTTTTTGTAATAATTTTTCTTATCAATGGAATTTTTTTGTATTTTTCCAAAAATAGTATAATTGGATATAACATATCATTAAACCGAATAGAAAATACAATTGTTTTCATAATTTTATACTCATTTAAAAAGTAAATATTCACTTCATAAATATTTCAACAATTAGGTAAGGTTAATTGAAGTTTTCATCTCCAATTATATAATAAAAATATATTAAATTCCTTTCTATTATTTTTTCATCCATTTTGAAAATAGTTTCAAAAAATCTAATATGATCATAAATAATTTGAGGATTCTAGTGCATCTAGTTCAATTTATCTATCTAATCATGATTTGGGTAATAAAAGTTTGTTATGTGAGTTTATTAAAAATATAGACATATTTTGTGTGTAATAATAAAAAATATATTTCAAAATCATATTAATGGATTACTATACCATTTCTATGCCATCTATGCAAGATAATATGATATGATAGTACCATAGGTTTTCATCCTTATTGATAAATCAATAACCATTAGAATACTTATTATGGTATTCTAGGAATTCACTTAGAGAATTGTGGTACAACCAAACTAAGATCATACCACAACCATTATAAAAATATTTATCATCATTACATGAAAAATAAACCAAAACAATTATGGTCAATTTAATATTGTTATTCACAAGGTAAATAACTTTTTTTATCAATCAAATCTTAAATTTCATATGGATAAATCAATTAATGGTGTAAAATATAAACTGAGATATTAAAAGTTTTGATAAAAAAGCACTCCTTTCATTAAGATCACTTGATGAAGCTCTTTCCATTCACCCATATATAATATTAATAATAATAACAATAATAATTTAAATAAAAGGTTCAATAAAATATAAATAATCATGATCATAACCATAATTAATATTACCATAAAAATGGTTTTCATATATTATTATACAAATAATATTAAATAAAATGATAATAGTTATCCTAAAAATAGGAAAATACAATTCAAATAAAAATAATACCATAATTTATTAATCTATATATTAAAAATTAATGATTTAATTAATTAAATAGTGATTAATTTTTTTCAGACTATGTATGAACTCAGTTCTTACATTATGGTACGTGTTTTGTTTTTTGAGTTGATTTTGAGATAACAGTTGAAAAACTATATAGTTTTGGAAATTTCCAAGGCACACACTGTGTACTTCTAGGTACATGTTGTGTAACCTTTCCAAGTGAGAAGGCCATACATGGCATATAGGTGTGTTGGATGGATAAAGATGTTTAACCAAATACACATCATGTACTCTTAGTACACACCGTGTAGTCTAGCCATGTATGAGGTATATACATGGAATGTGGGGAAGTCGGTGAGTAATAGAGGAAAAACCAAGAAAACACCGCGTACTGCATAGTACAGTCTGTGTAGTCATGTCGGCAGGTCAGCAATGTATGTTAGTGGAAAACAACCGTCATTGGAACAATTAAATTTTATACACTATTTTTATACCTATATAAACATCATTTATTTTCTATTCCGTTAAAATAGTAAGTATCATTTTTTCGGGGCATAGAGCTATAGGGAGTTGCTAGGTTTCACAAACAAGTAGGTCAGGACTTCAAACTCTTCCTAAATCTTCATCATAAACCAAATTCAAACACCGATTGATACATTGGAATCCCTATAGTAATCCCTTGATTCCACTTGAGTAGTTTTTATTGATTTTTCTTATCGAACTATATGTAGGACCTTTAGTGTTTTCACATGTTATGTAGATCAATCTTTTTTTAGACTGAATTAGAGTCAAATACTGGGCAAGGATCATTGTATGTGTATGAGGTAGGTGGTGGATTCATTGTATTGTATTTCTATGGACATTTGGGTGGCATGACCATAGGAACAACATTGTGTATTTTGAGAGAGACCTTTTCATAGTTTATATTGCATATTGAATTGATTATTAAACCAATGGGATGTTGTTAGGTATTCCCTTACCTTATTATGCTTAAGTGAGGTCGGGTATTTTTCCCTTTCACATTTGGGGCATTTTGGTTGGTGGTTCCAAAATAGTTATAGTTTAATTGTTTTGATTAAACTATAGAGATTTAAGTGTTAAAGAATGATTATGTTTATTAGAGGCTTTTATGGCCTCATTTCTTCTATGTGATAGTCATTGGGCAAGTACAATTCAACCGTATATATTCTTTTTTTTTCTTTTTATGTGATTAGTTTAAATGTGATAAATATGTAATTTTTGAATTACATATGATGGATCCTTTGGTTTGTGTTGGTCACGGCTTAGATATTTTAGAGTGATGTAGATCATAGGTTTGGATTGGCTGTATTATATGGGTGGTTTGGCCACAAGATTGGGCATCATATACATCGGATTGAGGTAGTGTGACTATCAGGTTGGGCATGGCCCATGTTACATGGATGGAAAGGCCATCTGATTCTGAGTGACATGGTCGCCGGGGCACGAGGTGCCAAAGAGTTTGTGGCTTAGGTTCTAAATATAGTGATTATAAACCAACTATTATTTGGTTCTTATGTACATAAATGACTTCTTGATTAGATGGTATTGACTACTCTTGTGGGTAGAGGACCTCATAGTTGTGGTTAGGTGATTGTGGTTTGGGGGTAATTTTCGTGGAAACCACATAGAAGGTGAGGATCCTACATATTGTTTGGGCATCCCTACGAGACATTGGTACATGAGACATGAGGTGTCAAAAGAAACAAGGTTCTGTGTTCCTATTACATGGGCATGCCTACATGATGTCAGTATTTGAGACACGAGGTGCCAGGAGGCACATGGTGCCGGGTTACTATTATATGGGAGTTCATTCAGGACCTCGGTACTTGAGACACATGGTGTCAGGAAGCACATGGTGTCGAGTTATGTGATTGAGTTTCTGGTGTTGGTCAAAACAGGTGACTATCCAATGTGGTTGATGAGAACCAGTGGAAACTGTGTTTACATTGAGCATCATACTGTTTACATAATCTATAGATGTTTTATTGTTTAAACACATAAAATAGGTACCCACCATTGGGTGGTATCATATAGAGATTCGTGTCACAACCTACTCGAGTGCTTCAGGATGCATGTTGACTTTATGGGATGACATGCAGGAATGAGATAAGCTTTAAGATATTGATCGTATTAGCTATTTCATGGATATTTGGAAGGGACCCTGATGTCATGACTAACTGGAGTTTATTTTGTTATGATTTCTTTCTTGTATCGTCATTCTTACATTATATTGTATCTACTATTGGTTAATCATTTTATCCATTATTCTTGACATTTATGACCTGCTATAGATGCATGCTTTGTTATTTCAGTAGTTGTTATAAGTGGTGTTCATATTGTTGTTTTGTTTATCATCAGTTGATCTTGTTTATGTCTTGCTTCTACTTTCTATCTATTAGGATGTGCCTCCACTATGCGGGTCTGGTTAGAGTCTAATAATTATTTATTACCACTGTAGGTATTATTATTGTACTCATACCAATAGCTTAGTATCATATGAGAAGGTATAGCCTCCACACTATTCATGTTTACACCCTTGCTGCTAGTTGGCAGCCTTTGGCCTTCACAGAGGTGAACCATAAGTAGTAACACTGGACCCATTTAGAACTGTTTGGGTGGCTCTTTGGGTCTAGGATGTTACTAAGTGGTATCATTGGGGTTTTTTCATGATAGGGATTTACTATCAAATTTTGACTAGATACTAATGAGATTGATATTGCCTTTTTATTTCTTCTTTTGTTCTATTTGGGATATGGTAGACTGGAGATTTGTTTACATTGGAACTGGGTTTCTAGATTTTTCTTGGGTGCATACAGCCCCAGGTACAGTGGACAGACCATGTTACCTTGGTGGGAATTTCTATTTTCTTTTGTTCAGATTACAGTTTATATGATTTCCACCTTGATGGATCACTTGGTATGTTATTATATTGATTGTGATATGTGACCCTTGAACCGATGTGGTAATGGAGATATTTGACCTTCTCCTGCTATGGAATTGAGTTTTTTTCATCTTTTGATAGGCACATTTTAGGTAATTTCAATTTCATAATTGTATGTATTCTTTTTGAAGTGATAATACCATGTGAGTAATATCAAATTCTATGCAATAGATGCTTCTGAAATGTGGAAGGTCAAATTCATGATTGAATTTCTTGTTTATTTCAATGTAATTTACTATGCATTTAATTATCTAAAATTTCATGTGGAATGAGATTGGTCTTAGAACGTAGGAGCTTGCAGGTAATTTGAATAAGGTGTTGTTGATTACCCACATTGGGCATCCTGAATTTCAGTTTTAGATAGTCTGGCTCTCAGGATTGGGTGACTCAGTCATCAGTTTGAAGCAACGTTGGTTTTCAGGACGGGCATGGAAAGAGGTTAATATGATACTTGGCTATGTTGAGGGCCGGTTAGGAGGCCGTGGGGCTACGATGCTATTGGTTATGGTATCTGTGTGGGAGAGTAAGGGTATTAGTTATGTGATTCATATTTATTGCTTTCCATATATGTGTTATATATATATTGTTATATATGTGAGTTATATGATCATTCATGTTATTCAGATAGTTCATACTAAATAAATCAATTGAATTTCAGGTGGGAGATGGTATAGTGCCGCAGGAGCATGATCAGGTCATGACACCTGTGGGACAGGTAGATGATGAGCTGCATGTACAGTCACATGGGCAAGATGAAGTTTATGATCCAGTACCGGTATAAAAGTTTCCATGGTTTGACATCATTCAGGCTGTCACTGGATGAGAATCTTTGCTCTATTCTGGTACGTGTTTTGCAGGGGATCGATTTAGGTGCACAGGATACAGATCCCCTTATGGAATATCTGACGTTAGAGTTCCAGTCATAGAACATGCCACTTTTATAGGGTGTGGTTGGTCCAGAGGCGTCTAAAACTAGATAGGGATAGTGCAGATGATCTTTGAGAAGCTATAGATGCCTCCAGGGTGGTGGGTCAAGCTGGAAACATACATACTGATAGGACCGAAAAAGAATTGGTTGGATGTGTAGGTACATGCTCGCAGAGATGAGGGAATCATTTGGAAGGACTTTGAGGATTGGTTTTTTGAGCACCTTTTCCCGGAGATGCTGATGGAAAAGAGAGCTTAGGAGTTCATTATCCACTAGCAGGGTGACATGACCGTCAATGACTATGCAGGTACTTTCACTATGTTGTCTTTATTTTCACCAGGTATGTTAAGTGATGAAAAATCAAGGGTGTGGTGATTCAAATATGGATTATGACACGCCATTATGGTGTAGGTAAACATCTTCAGGTTGACCTCATTCTCATAGGTGTTGAATCAGGCACTCATAGTCAAGATAAACATGATATAAAAATCTCGTTTGAGCTGGTATAGGCTTTATGTTATGGTTCAGATAGCAAGAAGCGAGATCGGGATGAGTTCTAGTTGGGCAGTCAGGACAAGGAATCCGCTAGAACACCTTGTAGAACTTCATCAGTGGTTTTCATTCAGCATGGGTAGCTAGGGATTGTCCAAACTCAGTGTGATAGGCCTCCAAAAGAGTTTCAGGTATGTGGATAGGACTAACAATTAGAGCAGACCTGCAGTAAGCCTTCTAATATTAGTGGAAGGCAGAGACCTACATAGACGATTGTTTTCGGGGTCGATTCAGTATTGGATACATTTGGTAGTATTCGAGACTCATTTGCATGGGGAGGACGTAGAAAAGACAGTGGGACCCAACTTTGGGGTTAGTGGCTTGTGAATGGAGCAGCACTATAGGGAGGCCAGACATCAGGTAGTCGTACATTAGTCCAGATGCATGAAATGGAGCTGCCAAAGGCTGAGTAGGCTGGCGAGCTAATGGCAGTCAGAGGAATGCTGTGTGTGTGGCCATGATTTCCTTGTTTTCTATTTCAGAATGGCCTATTGTGGCATGTCCTTTTTGAGTGCACGCGGTGCACATGATTTATGTGGACTGACCAAATGGTGATAAGTGGGATTGAAACCATTTTGGGTGCATTATTATATATATATATAAATATATATATATAAACGAGATGCATATAATCAAGAACTTCAAGGATGTATATTATTTGAGATGTCGTGGGAATCGGGGCATCGAGGATGCAGGTTATGTTTAATGTTAGGGGAATTAGGGCATCGAGGATGAAGGTTAATTTAGGTGTGACACACCAGGTTTTGATTTAGTATTAAAGGAATACATGAGCAAGTTGAGGCGCATACCGATGCGGTGTGGGACATGAATGGGTGTCTGAAGCGACACGAGAGCACTTTATGAGGTGGAGGGCAGGCAATTCATCATGGGAGGACCATGTGTCTAGGTAATAGGGTGATGAAACTTTGATTGATTTGTGTTTTTGGATAGTGTTTTTCTAAATCTTCTTCACCACCCACAGAAGGGAAATTCAGAGATGAATTTCTATAAGGGGAAAATTCTATAAGAACACGGTTCTTACATTAGGGTACAACATTCTTTTTTCAGTTTTTTTATATAAAAGGGGAAAAACTGGCCAGTTCTTGGAATTTTTAGCTTACACTTCATGTACTTCCTGGTACATTCCTTGTACCCTTTTCATTTGAGTAGGACATACATGGTGTGTAGGCATGTTGGCTGGATTGAGATGTTTAACCAAGTACATGTCATGTTCGTTTAGTACATGTCTTGTGGTCTAGCAATGTATTTGGAATATACATGGAATGTGGGGAAGTCATAAATTAATAGATGAAAAATCATGTACATGTTGTGTACTGCCTAGTACATGCCATGTAGTCATGTTGGAAGGTTAGAAAAGTATGTCAGTGGAAAAAATCTATCATTGGACTAGTTAAATGGTATACCCGACGTGTATACTTATATACACACCGTGTATTATCTTTTTTTCGTTAAAATGTGTAGTAGCCTTGTTTTATTAAAATGAGTAGTGGGGAGTCACTGGGTTTCACAAACCAGTCGGTTAGGACTTTAATATCCTCCCGGATCATTGTCTTAAACTTGATTTGAACACCAATTGATCTCTTGAAATCCCCTGGTAATCCCTTGATTCCTCTTTATTAGTTTTTGTAGATTTTTCCTCTCGACCAAGATATCGTACTTTCATAATTTTTTCTCATTATGTAAATATACATTTTTTAGACCGAATTAGTTACCAATACTAGGTGAGGGTTATCGTAGGTGTATGAGGTAGGTGGTGCACAACTTATTTTGTGTTTTTGTGGACATTTTTGTGGAGTAGCCTCAGGCATGTCTTTGGGTATTTTGAGTGAGACCGCTTTATAACTGCTATTGAATAATTAATATATTGTTAGACTCATGGGATATTGTTCGCTATTCTATTACCTTATTATGGTTGAGTGAGGACAGGTTAGAGGCCCTTTCTCATTTGGGGCATTTTGGCAGGGGTTTCAAAATGGTTATAGTTGAATTGTTTTGATTAAACTACTATGTTTAAACTGTTTAATCAAGATAATGATTATTATAGGCTTTCAAGACCTCAGGGATTTTGTATTATAGATGCTGGTCTAGTGTGATTCAACTGTTTAGAATGTTATTCCAATTAATGTGATTTTTAATGTGATAAATATGAAATTGTTGAATTACATATGATGGAAACTATAGGTTATGTTAGAAATGGCCTGAATATATATGAGTGATGTTGATCAGAGGTTGGTATTTTTCAGATTATTTGTGTGGTTTGAAAATGGTATTGGGTGTCATAGACATCAGATTGAGGAAGTGTGAGTGTCAGGTTGGGCATGGACCGGTTTACATGGATGGAAAGGCCATCAGATTCTGAGTGAAATGGTTTTAGGGGAATGAGGTTCTAGAGAGGATGTGTCTTTGGTTCTAAATTTGGTTATTACCACTCACCTATGATTTGGGTCATGTGCACATTGATTTCTTTGTGATTAGGTGGTTTTGACCATTTGTGTGGGTAGAGTCCCCCATATTTTTGGTTTGGTAATTATTGTTTGTGGGTTCTTGTTGTGGAATCCGCGTGGACGGTGAGAAGCCTTCAGATTGTTTGGGTGTGCTAAGAGGATGTCGGTACTTGATACATAAGGTGTCAGGAGGCACAAGGTGACGAGTAACTACTACTTGGGAATGATTATGAGATGTCGGTATTTGAGACATGAGGTGTTCAGAGGCACGTGGTGCTAGGTAACTATTACATGGGGATGCATTCGGGATGTCGGTACATGAGACATGCAGTGTCCGGAGGCAGATGGTGAGGGGTTATATGACTAAGTTTTTGATGTTGGCTAAAGTAAGTGAATTTCCATTCTTACTGCTGAGAATGAGTGGAAACTGTGTTTACATGATGCATCATACTATTTTTGTTTTTCTTATAGATGATTTACTTATTAAACACTTATAGTAGGTATGAACCATTGGGTGGTATCCTACTGAGATTCATCTCACACCCTACATGGGCCCTTCGAGATGCGTATAGGCTTTACGGATTAACGTACAGGAAAGAGAGAATCTGTAGGATCTGGTCCATATTAACTATTTCTTGGAGACTTGGCATGGACCCTGAGGTCATGTCTAGTTGGAGTTTACTTTGTTTTTATTTCCTTCCTATTTCAGCATGCTTACTTGTTTATGTATATACTATTGGTTATCCATTGGAACTATTATTATTGACATGTATGACCTACTATGGATGCATGCACTGTTGTTTTAGTAGTTTTTATAAGTGGTGTTCAGCATGCTATTATGTTTATCTTTTGTTTCTCTTATTTATGCCTTGTTTGTGTTGTCTATTTGTTTGGATGTTATTTCTCTATGTGGGTCTAGTTCGAGTCTTCTAAGTATCTATTATCGCTTATGAATATTATTGTACTCAGGCAACTACCATATTATCCTCTGAGAGAGTACAGCCTCCACAATATACTCGGTTACACCTTCACTACTAGTCGGTAGCCTTTGGCGTATGAGATATGCACCTAAGGTAGTAACACCAAACCCATTTATCACTGTTTGGGTGTCTGTTCGGGTAAGGGATGGTAAAGACCATACCATCCCTCAAAGATTATTTATACACTAATTCGGTGAATATTGTGATTTAATTCATTATATAAATTACATATAAGGCCTTATTATATTCTAAATAGATCCCAATACCGAAATTTTTATTTCCTTACACCCAAAATGTTAATTTTTTCCCAATATAAACTAAAAGATAAATATTTTACTACTATCTGTATATTTCAAATACATTCCCCACTAGTTTTTACTACATCATGTTTCCCACCAACTCAACTATTATACCACAATACAATCATCTAAGTTTCATCTTATCCCATCAACATTAATATAGAAATACCAATCATATTTTTTTACTCAAACCATGTCTTTTCTCATAATACGAATACAACCAAGACCATATTGGTTTGGTTTTATCAAATTAACCATCTCTATACATTCATAAAAATGAAAATTCAAAAATTTTAATAACCCTATTTCAATCCACTAACTTTCGTTCTTTACAAAAATAATTCTTCAAATATTAGTTAAATAATATATTTTAATTGAATAAAAAAATTTATACCTGAAATTATTATTGAAGTTAATATTTTTCGTTAATTAGTATTATGAATGATATCTATTATGTCATTATTAATATTATAATTTAAAACTATATAATAATTTATGAATAATTACTAAAATTTTGGGGGGAATAAGTGTATAAGAAAATCACTCATGCATGCATAGAAACACGGGGGGTGAAACAAATGCGAGTCATCCTAGACGGTATCTAGGGTTAGAAATATAAATTATGTAATTTCATTAGATTTAATATTTAATTGATAAAATTATTTAGGATGATATTAATGACGTATCTTTTCATAGGATAACATACTGATATTTCAAAAAATATTCTTAGTAGTAAAAGGAAATATGTTCTAAGTAATCATTTTCTACATGACTTTATTTTTTATTCATAGGGTTTGATAAATGGTTATTTCTATTATAGTTGATATTTTGAATTTTATAAGATTGAAATTGTATATAATAGTCATATAAATCTAAATCATGGTATATTAAACAATTTAAATCCTCCCAATACGTTTTTTCACCATAAAATCATATAAGTGATCATCATATTTAGAGTTATTATTACTATGGGAAATAAAACCTTTCATGACAATAAATTTATTCATACAAAAAAAAAACAAAATCACTAGAATATTTATTAACTTCAAAAAATAATTTACCAATCATGAGAAAAGTTTATCAAATACAATAAAAAAACACATTCTCAGTGAGATAAATTTTAATAACAGAGACACGATATTTATCAATCATATTACTAAACAGATGTTGGAGAGATTAAAATATAAACAGTATTTATTTATGTAAAAATATTAAATAATGTAATAATGGTAACTAATTTTCTTATAATAAAATGAAAAAATTTCCATATTAAATTATAATTAATCATTGTTTTCTATATTTACAAATTGAATGGGGATATTTAATGAAATTAGGTAGTATTTTTATGCATTTAATCTTGATTTATATAATTCATTATAGCAATATACTGACATTTCTATGTTATAAATTTTAAAAAATTTAATATTTTAAAGTAATGATAATTAAGAGTTATTTACATGTTATCTTTTGTTAATTAAATTCGTATACAATTAATCATCCTATTAATATGTATAGTGATTGTTTTTATGAGAAAAATATTCTCTAGTATATTTTAGAGTGTTAAATTTATTTTTAATATTTCATATATATAGTATGTTATTATGTGTTTTTATTAGGACATTATGATTTACTGAAATTGTTCATTGTGGTTTGATCTCCAATAAATGATAATATCCCAAATAAGATGGTTATTTCTATGAAATTATTATCTTTAATTCCAAAAAATTAGAATAAATATTAATTATAAATATTATTTCTAATTGAATAAAACCTATTAAATAACATAAAAATGTAATTATTTGGAATTTTAGAGTAAAGTAATTTATTTATATGATGTGGGATGAAGGGTTTTTTTATATTACAGTATAACAAGTATATTATATTATCAATTTTGATATACTGACCCAACATAATGGACAATATAGAATTAATAATCATAATATTCTTTCATTCATATAAGAAGTTACTTTTAGTAATGAAATAATTCCATGGGTGGATCCCCTTTGATGATAATTTGACGTGTCATGAATAACATCAGTTTTGGTGTTGTAGATTTTTTATAAATTTAATATATTAAATTATTCTTGTATTATTTTAATTTAATTTTAATATTTTATATTGAAATATTATTATGATAACATCTATCACAGAATGGTTCCTAAATTATGTATAAAAATATTATTTAAAACAATTTCAACATCAGAGACATATATAGTTATTAATATTTTATTGTATAATATTTCATATTACATTTATTATATAATTAGAAAATTTTAAAATGAATATATTCTTGGGAAATTTTGTATTTTATTTTAAATTTATTGGATAAATTTGCCAAAATACTCAATAATAATTTTTTCAACAAGTGGGATTATTGTAAAATTAAATTGTGGAAAATATTTATAAAAAAATTTAATGTTGTCTTATATGAAACCATATACTTTTAAACTAATTTAAATCTCTATAAAATATCATTAACGATATTTATTAATGTGAAAATATATTGGGTATCATTGGGAATTCTAAAATTGGTGGGATGTGGATGTGTTTCTAGAAATTTGACTGGGTTTATATAATGTGAATACATATATAAAAGAGAATATTTTCAATAGGTTATAATATAAATATTAATAAAATTATTTATTTATTAAAATATTCTAAATATAATGCATTGGTTAATATTTTTAGTAAAATATATTCAATATTGGTTGTAAATTTGGTTATAAATATGTAAGATTCTATTATTTCTTGGATTCATAGTGTCAAGTAGTGTTATCTAACTTTTTTTAATTTGAATACCATTATGTTTTATCACATCAATAAGGAAGGTAAATGAGTGATCATATTGATTTCCATAAATTAACTATATGAAGATAAAAAATGAGGGTATCTTTTTTTTAGATTTCTTTAATGTATAATTGTAATTAAACATTTAGAATGACATCTATAAGTGAGATTATAATTAACATCAATTTTTGTTCCATTAATAAATTTTCAATGTAGTTTATTTGGAACTAAAATAGTTATAATGCCTTAAATTCTTAAATATCTTCTACAATTAAATATTAATAATTAAATAATAAATGTGAACATTAATAATTAAATTTAAATTATTAATTATAAAAATTAATTCATGAAAATATTAATAACTAATGTAATAATTATTATTATTATTTAGTTCTTATTAATTATAACTAATATTAATAACCTTTGTAACCATATTCATAATAACTATTACTGATATCATTACTATAATTAGTTGTTTTACTCTTATTATGAATATTTATACCACTATTATTAATAGTAAAATAAATAAATCAATGAAGATAAAAAAAAGTTATTTAGAGTGGATATTTTCTTGAGATTAATGTCTTCTCATGGATCAGGGATTTATTTCACACTATTTGTTATTTAGATTTTGGGAGGTTTTTTCTAATTATATGTAACATAACTAATATCTTTGTAAGAATATTAATATTATGAAATTCCTTGTTTATTTTATGGGAAATATAGAAATGAGTCTTGGTTATCAAAGTGGTAAATTTTCTAGTATGAAGGTTATTTTCATTTTTAAGGATTTAAAAGGGTGGAACTATTTTGATAATCTTTGCGGTGATTCAAATATGGTAGTGAATATTAAATGTTATTAGGATAATATAATATTATAAATTATAGATCTATAGGGAATTCATTAAATGTTTGACCTGTTATAATTCTATTTTTTAGGTCACATTAACATTACTATGGTTGAAAATTCTTTTAGTAACTTTAAATTAATTATTATTTTTGTTAATAATTTGGTATTTAACAATTATAATTTTATAATTAAAGAATATAAATCTATTTCTCTATTTTTTAACAATAATAAGACCTCAATTAGTTGTAAAATATTCAGAATATAAATCCTAAACTAAAGTAGTTCATGTTACTATAATAAAAAATAAATTATAGTCATTATTTTCAATCATAATAGACTAGTTTTGTATCGATTTTTATTTATGGGATATGTTTTTAGTTTTATCATCATAATAACATTGAATATATTTCCTCAAGAAATTGTGTTCCCTTTAAAATAAATGATATCATTTTTTGAGAGAGTTTATATATAATGCTCACATTTTGATGGATTCCAATCACGATTCTAATTTGCAACAATCTATTAATATTATTGATAATGATAAAAAAAAATCATTTTAAGACATAATATGATTAATTTCATTCATTTTAAAACTAAACAAAATTATGGACACTACCTTGAAAAATATATGGTGATTCCAAATCATTTGTAGCTACTATATTGTAAAAAATTGAAGGACTAAAGAAAGGTTACTATAAAACATTCTAGGGACTAAACATATAGTAAGGTTGAAAAATTATCTAAAGGATACCCTCTATATATATTGATTTTAATATTTAATTTATGTTTATATATATAGAAAAATATAATTTTCATTATGTGGATCTATAAATTAAGTTAAATGTGTCAAATAATGGATTACAAGGAAAAATCTTATTATCGTTTGGTAAATAATGAAGAGAATTTTTTTTGAAAAATTGGGGTTTCTATTGATAGAGTTATGTCTTATAATGGTATACACCTTACAAATATAAATATGGAAATTAATAATGTTGATGAAAATGTTGCCAAATTCACTAGATTTTATTAATATTTATTAGATTTTTTAAAACACTGTAGATATAGAAACACATCATTATTATAACACATGAATCATAGGATACATAGGATCTATCAAATAATATGTTGTTGTATCTAGTGGGTAAATGGAATTGGAAGCTTCCTCTACAACTTGAATAGTGATTATGAATCAAGATATAGAATTTGTTCAAAAAACTATCTACTCTTGTAGAAATCTGGATGAATGCAAAAATATAGAGGATAAATATGATATATGATATGATAATAAGCAATTGTTATCTATTGTTTGTAGGATGGTCATTGTAACAAGAAAGGTTAAAAAGAGAATATTTTTCTAGTCTCAAAGGTATTAGAATATTGGAATTCCTCTAGGCCTAAAGAATTTTCTTATATCAAAATGATTAACGGTCTTGAGAAATGAGGGTAATGTAATAAAATGAAATATAAAGTCAAAATGAAATTTTTTCTATAATTTTAGCGTTTTATAGAATTATAAATTAATTAAGATATTATGAATATGTATTTAGAATAATAATCCTATTCATTATGGAATATTGGAACCCAATTCTAACTTATATACTAATACCAGAAGTGTTGAGCTGATGACTAATAATTTTTGTGGATCAATACTTGTTTCCCTATTTTGAATCATAATAGCATATTTCTCATTCATACTAGGATAATATTTCTAGAAATGGTAATGAAATCATGTTATCAAATTGATGTTCAATTATCTATAAACTCATAAATATTTATAATTTTATTACGTTAAAAACTATTATCAGGAAAAATATGACATTATAGGGACCTAAACACTCTTATTAAAGACATAATTTTCTCAAGGTTGATCTTGGGGGATTTAAACATGATCATGGGAATGGATGAAAATATTTAAATCACTTAAATCCCTACAAATAAATGTTATTTTATGGATTTAATTGATATAAATAAATTTTTTGATGAGAATAATATTATTTAAGAATTTTTATAATACAAATAGGAAGATAAAATAATAGTGTAAAGAAACATATATAGATATATTTTTAATGACTCAACCATTGATCAACTGTATATTTACCTTTTATTTCATCTCATTAATTAAAATCTTATAATTAAATAATTTATTACTGTTTTTTTGGAAAAATGTTGAGAGCAAACACCTTTTTGATTAAATAATTTCCATTTCTAGTATCTTGTTTATAAAAAAAATTGGGGTGAGCACCAATACTACATCATTATTTGTTTTCAAAATTTTTATTATGTCATGAGGAAAACATTTCAAAATAAAATGATGTGGATTTAGATTAATGAAAAATTGTTAAACATTGATAGTAAAATCAACGTGGACAAAGAATCTGTTATGTAAAAACAATATCTAGAAAATAGATGTAATATTGCACATGGAATTGAAAAGTTGTTGGATATAACCCAAAAGATAAAGTACATTCTTTGAAGGATGACATAACAAAAAATATAAATTTTAGAGTCTTATGTATCATGTAGGGTCTTGGAACACAAAATTGTTAAAACATTTTAATGATCAAGAACAATTTCTTGAAACCGTTATCTAATCAAGGATACTAACCATATTTTTAACAATTATATTAATATCATTATTCATGACGTTGGATATTGTAATAATATTTTTAGTGGACTTGGACCCATCTCTATCAAACATGTTACATATGAAATCTGTAATTTTATTTATAAAAATTATAACATGGTACTAACAATAATTTTTATTAATATCTATATCAATGTTCCCATATTTGGATTAAATAATGGATTTTCCCATTAGATAAATTCCTTCACCAATTACATCAAATAATAATTTTTTATGTGGTTCATTTTGATGTATGTGGGATGTTTCCTTCCATTTTTAAATATTGAATCCTTATAATGGGAAATAATTCCCATTTCATAACATTGATACAAAATTTAGATAATAAAATAGAAATACATATATTTTGGATATTTCCCTTGAAAAATATATTTATAATTTTTCTTCAACGTCATGGAAAATAGATATTCTTGTAACATATAAGATAATTATATTGAATCAATTTTACCTATCAAGGTAATCACTATTGATGACTACAATGTTACAGATACTAAATGTGCATATATCATTAAAAATTATATAATGGGTAGAATAACTACATTAAAATTGGATGTTATGATCGAAATGGTTATTAGGAACATGTATTTTAATTTTTAATTTATTTTGTTTTATGGTTTTAATTAATATTTTATCAATTGGTTGAAAATTATTAATAAATCGATCATTATTTTAGTTCCCATTAATGAGTCATTAAATGGAATTTTTTATGATCACTGAGATCCATATGAGACAATACTTATTTAATTTTTATTATAACTATTTCCAATAACTATATATGTATGATTTTTTATAACATGATTAAAAAAATATAATGATGTTCATGAAGTAATATCAGGGGACTATACTCCACCCTATAATTTATAGAAAAATTTTATTTTATTTATTTATTCAAATGGTCATGATAAATATAAATTATCTCGTGGAAATTATATTTTATTATGATATTGTCTATCGAAAAAATCATTATTTGGGAAGACATTAAAATATATATTAGTAAAGTAATTCCACATGAAATGAAATTGAGTATTTAAAACAAGATAGGAAGCATATATGGTGTCCATACATTCATGTATTTGGTGGTCCCATGTTCTATTGAGGCATAATTATTGTCACTTCATTAAGATTTGGTGTAAAATAAAAAAACCATGTTTCTTGGGAATGAATATATCTATTTATTGATAGTGAAGTAAGTATTTTTAATATAGTTATTGTGTATTAAGATTTTATTACTTAAATACCTACATGTGTCCCCTAGATATCATAAAATGAAACATCATTTGAATCGATTATTTCATATGGAGTGGTATCATTGAAGAAATTCAAATTGTCACCATTCCATTAATGTATTATTAGAAGCCCATCTGAGCACAATTTTTGGGTATAAAATATATTTGGATGATTAATTATTCTTATCAGGACCATATTATATTGAAATAAAATAATAAAAAGCTCAAATAAATGGGTTTCATAGAGTTCAATTTATTATGAAGACATTAATATACAAACTCTTACTAAATAGAATGAAATTATATTATATTCCCTTTTGTTACAAATAGAGAATAGTGTAATATTTCAATCATGAATTTAATGTAATATTTATATTTTATTAGTAATTTTAAAACATTTATAAGACATAATTTCATATTTTAATAACAATATTCTTATTGACAAATATAACTAATTCATATAATTTTTTAACATGTGATGGAATCCATTTTGGTTAGAAAATTATAAACTTTATGGTCAATGCAATACTTTGTTATCAATTTATTAATTTATTTCATCATATAACATGGTATGGGTGAGAATTTGTGATAATCCATGTATAAGACATCAATTAATTCTATTTATTTGAATAATTATCATTTTTTAGATCTAAATTGTTGTTCCGTTTGTTTTTCTGACATATCACATATTCCACGAGTGTCCTTTTAAACTAGAAAATGGGATGATTTTGATAACTTTTTATTGTTTTTTTGTTTCATCAACATTATGGAGACCAATATGTGATATATATTAACATCTAATATATTAATCCATAAATGAAATGATTATTATATATTCCCACATGATTTTTAAATCTAATCCTTTAATCATGAGTATTTTTTCAATGAGATGTTATCCTATAATTATTTTCTGTTCTTTTGATGGATCATGACATAGACACATAGATGAAATTTTAGTTAAATATTTAAACTATTTTTAATATATATATTATTTCTATCATTAGTGATAATCCATATTAATGTGGATATTAGAATAAATATATATAATATATAATTATCTTTAACCTCATCATAATTGATTAACATTTAATAACTACAACAAAAGTATTGAAATTTTCATGATATTTACACTTTTATGTTATAAAATATTAAATTTGAAAGGATTATCAATGTAGAATCTGGGACATGTAGGGTAAGGCTGATTTATCAAATAATCCTTTAATTATTTTAGTTATTTATTTTTACATAAAGATTAAATTATTTGCACCATAAATGTTACTAGAATTAAATATAATAGGTATAACTAATTATTTGAAGAAATGACAGTTGAAATCTTTAATTAGTGGAATTTTAGGAAACATCACTCATTTCTCTTGATGTATACCCTCAAAGATGATGAGCTATTATAATTTTTACACCAATAATTTTTTATCCAATAATCATCTATTGATGCAACCTATATGGTGAATATCCTTACTAATAAGATAGTTGAAAGAATTTTTTCTATTAATAAAATCTTATAGTGTTTTATTTTATTTCTATAAGAGACAATTTTAAAACACCCTATTAAAATGTCTAATAATTCTTATTTAATACACGGGAGATGATCACTATGAACATTGACTCCACTTTTTGGGAGTATGACTAAAAATATATATATTATGTACACATAGTAAAATATTATAATTTATAATAATTTTTATTATTGTTAATAACTAAAATTAAATATAGTTTGTTAAATTTTTATTACAAATTATTTAAAACATTTATTCTAAAAATGGTAAAAAAATAAATATTAAAACAATAATGTTCATTAAATTTATTATTTTAAATAAATTTTCACAAAAAATATAATTTCCTATCTAAATAAATAAAATATTAGTATTAAAGATTAATTATTGGTGAATGTAACTTAATTTTCAAATTTCACATGGTTAAATCATTTTAGAAGAAAATATTGAGTTTGGGAGAAAATATTTAGACCCTTATAGATGAGAAATCTTTAATTATTCTCTATTATAATAATTTCATAGTATATAATTTAAATTATATAAGTTTTATTATTCATTAAGTGTAATAATATAGTTTTATAAAGGATAGTGTGTAAATCTAATGTACCTTTACAAAAAAATTAACATTCATTAGAATGTAATCCAATTAGTTAATCAATATGTGGTTAATCGGGGATACATGAAGAAGGTAAATAAAGCCTAATACTAAGAATTTTTTGTGGAGATAAACGTGGTCTATATAAACCAATTTATTAGTGGAATAAATTTAAATTGATTGATATTTGTAAGAATTTTCTATAAGGCAGTCATAATTGTAATATATATTTAAAATAAATCAATTATAAAAGTGTAGAAAAACTATACTTGTTTAGATTTCCAGAGAATAAACATTATCTATCATAAATATTTCATATATTATTGAAAAAAATTATAATGGAAGAATAAAATTCATTATTGTTTCCCCAATAGATGTTCGAAAATAATTATCATGTAAAATAGAAAGAAAATATTGGTAAATTTAAAGATATATGTTAGATTTAAAAACATAACCTATATACTAACAAGTTTTGTATTTCCTTTCCAAATGTTTATTGACATGAATTCATAATTTTTTTGGTGGATAATGGTTAATTATTGTATTTTAATAAAAAATAAAAAGGGTTCATTTTTCAATAAAAATGGATTAATGTTTACAATTTTATTATATAAAACCTTAATCATTACCAATTTTGTGTTACATTTAAAATATTTTCATACAGTTTCTAAAATTGAAAAGAATGTTTGGATAATATCATTGATTATTTAGTTAGTGTTTCCTTTCTATTAACAGAGTGTTTCACTATGATATGATAGTTCCTAAAATTAAATTAAAGAGTAACACTCATGGGTTAATAAGATTGTAAAATCTACAAGGTCATGATTTTTCGGTATAAACTATTATTCTCACCAGAAAAAGAGAATACTGCAGGAATATGAGCATAATGTATCAATAGATTCGAATGTTGAGGTTTAGTTAAGAATACCATGATGAAATTTAAAGGAATTAAGGTGAATATATTTTGATTTATTTATTGATTAATTAGTTGAAATAATAATCATAACATGATTATAAAGATTTTCTGTTGAATAAGATGGTAATGGAGATACCCTACCTTGATAGATGCATCCCCACTATGATGTGGTATTTTCCAGAATAAAATTAATGTTGAATATGAATATAATATGAGCACATCTGGAATATGATTTTTGAAATTAATTCATATCTAATGGATCTTATAGAAAATAATATATTTTTATAACGCACCTTGTAGGGACATAGATATATTAGAGAACATGCATTTATCCTAAACTATGCATAAAATGCGTATGCCGTTTGATATTATACATAAATACACATTTTTATTTTATATGTGTTTATGAATTGAAGGATATATAATTATATAGTTTTATATGGGAACTGAGGAGAGGGGCCTTAATAATTTTTACAAAACTAAATTCAAAACATAAGATAAATAATAATTCCAACATATAAACCACTGATCATGAGTGAAGGCTCGTGGAAGAAGGTCAAGATTCACCTTACTATATATGTTAGGGAGAAAATGAAAGACAACATGAAAATTAATGTTATTGAATTATATTCTTATGGAAGGTGGAATTTATCCTCTTATTACATCATGGTAGATAATGAGTAAATATTCACATATAGGAGTTGATTTCATTCTATGTTGAAGAAGGATGTGGAAGTGAATAAAATATAAATAGAGAATAAAAAAATTATGAAATGATCTGTCCAAAGTCGCATGATGAACAATGGAAACCAGTCATGACCCTATAGTATTTATGAGATACCCATGTACATAAATAGAACACTACTTCAAAAAAAATTAATACACAGATTTACAAATTTGGTAATTCCTCATCATTAGTTTTTCAAACATATTGGTAACCTTTATCCTTAGAATTAGTCAGTTATAGAGATGTATTGTTACACAAGAACAATGTGGAGTGTATCATCAATGAATATAGTTTGTTATTGGAAAACCAAGTAAACTCCCCAGGTTACATGAATGCTTGAAACCCATACATAGATATTACTTATTCTGTAAGTTTTTTTAATGAATAAATAGGAATTTAATGTGTTCCTTCTATCCTTATAACAATGTTAATATTTAAAATGGGAAATAGTGAAAAGGTTCAATCGATATACACATATATTCAACCCAAGTTAGTCGTGTGTTATTACATATTTTCATCATTTCATTCAACATTTGATATGATGTATCACCTCTTGGTTCTAATTGTTCTAAAACTAAAAAAATTTCATTTATCTATCTGATATGAGTTAACTAAAAACATATGTATTCATAAGGGACCATAAAAATGTATGTTATATATCATTGAGTTATATGGAAAGGATCATGAATAGTTATGTTTTGGAATTTTTAATCAGGTCCATATGGGACATGCCATGAGTTTCACTATCAATAATAAAGTTATTTGTAGGATGTTTATACTCCTTTCACATTAATTTTGTATGTAAATGATTGTCTCTATTATGGACCTTTCTTTGGAACATCTATTCATATCCATAGAGTGACATTGTTCTAAATATGACTTAATTTGTATTTCATTTTAATGTATGTTAAATCTATAAGCACCAATGGCCATGGGGTGTAAATTAATGTATTGGTAATTATATCATTAGAGATATTTTAGATTTATCTATGCTTGTTTATAATACAATATACATAAAATAGGTACCCTTATACTAATTTGTAAATTATATATGTGTGGTAATATGTGGTTAGCTTAACTCTTGGACCAACTAGATCATTAGGGATACTTTGTTAGCCTTTTGGGTGTATATTTATGATGGATGGGGTCACTGTTCCTATAAAATATGAATAATCATAAGTGTATTGGTTGTACCTTAAATTTTTTTATGGATGTTTTTTCGGTACGCATGGAATGACCTAGTATTTTCTTAATTAGGTTTGGATGTTATTATAATATTTTGTTTTTTTCTTATATATCTACAAATTAACTATTACCTATTAAATTATGTTATTTTTAATATGTTATGAGATATTTATCCAATACATATTGTTTGTTTTAATAAGGTGTTTGAGATTCACGGTTTTTGTTATATAGTCAGCATGTTACGTCTACTTGTAGATGATTAATCATCTCTACCATTTATTTATTATTGGGGGTTAATTAATCAGTATATTTTGTATACCATAATGGATATATATGAGTGGATGAGAAAACTGATCATTGTGATAGATATTTAATTGGTTTGCATCTCCCATAGTCATCTAGATTTTATATAATACATTGATAGTCATTGAAAAATAATTAATATGGTTAAAGGATTTATCTTCCATTTATCCTAATGTGGATATGGTTAGCATTAAGATTCATTTGGGATGAGATTATTATAGACCTTATTGATGTTCCCAACAGGTTTTACTATCTGGATATAGGGTTAAATCTCCCCTATATGTAATCCAAATTTTTTATTGTTGAGATAACCATGTATTGAGACCATAGTGATCGAGGTCAATTCTAATGTTAAATTAATTTCTCTATGCCATTTTCAATAATCAAATATAGAAACAACCAACAGATACAATACTTTATTCAACATCAATTGATATTTTTAGTTATGTTCCATATTCACCTAGGATGTGACTATAGATAGTGGTCCATTCAACCATTAATATGATGTTGTCAAGCCATGGTTGAGATTCCTATATAATGAAACATTTTATACATGGGCCACTATCTAGACACCCTCCCTCCAAATATTCCCCTACTTGGATGAAAATGAATAAAGGGGGACAAATTCTCCCGAGTCCCACCTCCAGTAGGCCCCGAGTTTGCGACTAGCACCAATGGTATATAGATTTCATAATATGGGAGGCATTACCCTTTTTTTAAATATGATCAGGAGATATTATGGACCATCCACCAAACAACTCGAGAACATATATAAATGAAATCCAGAAACCATCCCACCAAAATGTTTCAAAATACAACTATAACAAGTAAAAAATACTCTATGTAAATAATAAATGTAAAGATAAGCAGAGAAAAATAATTTTCCCCTAGCCTAAACTAGTAATGTCCTGCACGGTGCGAAAAATTATTTCAAAAATCAGAAAAAAGTTTTGTATATTTAAATTGAGCATAAGGGTATACTCACTAGGAATCCCAAATTCTCTTGTGAAAATTTGAAAGAAGCGTACTAATACACTTTAAATAACACTGTATATGAAATAGAACCTAAAATGTATACTAACCATCCAAACCTCTATAAGGAATGCACAAAAAATTACACAACTCATGTAATGTAATATAATTCAAATTGATGACAGGGTACCCCACACTACATCCCAATAGTTATCTACTCATTACAAATTTGAAACATCCTCACTCTCCCACCACATTCAAAATTACCACGTCACAACCCGCACACATACACCTGCTCTACAAAACACATAAAATCTTTCTTGCAAACACTATGGTTTGAAACAACATCACATACCTACCATAGGCACCTAGGATACAACCCACATCACATAACAAAGTTACATACGAAATCACAACACATATCGTACCAAAAAAATCACGGGAATACACAATTTGCTCGCACACTCCTAGGCCTCAAAAACCATAAATGTCCCAAATAATCTTGGGCAATTGCTGCCTAATAGAGGGAGAAGGTAAGAGCAGGTGGCCATCCATCCATCCTCCCATAGGGATATTTTGTAAATACACCCTCCCCTATTATGTGGGGGTGTTCTGTAGATAGTTCACAACTATGGTGGGGTGCATATAGAAATCACAAGGAAAATACAAGAATATAATTATATGATACCATCCATCCATGAAAAACCTATGGTTTCTAAAAAAATACCAACTGAAAAAACTACTAACTTCATGGATACATCTAAATGCACAACACCATGCAACAAACCAAATAAAGTCATTTCACATTCCAAACCAATTTATTTAATCAATTTCATTATTTATTAAATAAGTCATTTATTCATTCCTTCACTACATGGAAAAATTCAAATCACAACACACAATAGAAATCAATGATCTCAGAAGATCTAGAGCCTTTATAAACTAAGGGGATTTCAAATTCCCTCTATGTTTAACAATAATTAATGATATATCATATATCAATCTATTTATTGAGGCAGAATTTTTTTAAAAATTACTAATGGAAAAAAATTAGGTGAATTAACCATACAAATAACTATTTTCCTCTTTAAAACTCATCCAACTTAGGTCACATAAATATAGAACCAACCCCAACTCACAACGCCATCCGATAACACCTCACCACACAACCAGTTTAATATCCCCACTACACAACAATTAACATCCATTCCACCAAAAATCAACCTCTTTACATGTGATTCTATTATACAAACCAATCCATACTAGAACACAAAACCGTACTCACAACCTTACTACATCACAAAACATATGAAATTCACACATAACATTAACCTATAAACCAAGGAAAAAACACAAATTTCTAGATTTGAAAAGGCATTCCTTATATAACTCCACTTATTTAAATATAGGGGTTATCCTAGAACAGTTTGATCCTAGGAAATATTTTCATTATTTGAATATTCATGATTAATACATGTTCATATATATATATATATAAATATATATTTATGTATGTATATGTATCTAACCAATGGTAAGAAACATTCATTCAATAATCTGTTTATTGTGAAAATAGATCCACTAATGACCAAAATGTTTTGCGGGGTGTTTAGTCCGTATAGTAACAATATCACAATAAAAATATAACTGTAAAAGAATGTGAATACGAATTCTACTACCACTTAATTTCAATTAACTGATTATTTATCTTCTATTATCATAGAAGAATCATGTCCAATAAGGGAAAAAAGTAGATCCATCCCACATGATTCCCAATGAAGAGAAAAATGTATGTCCTAACTCAAAAGGATTTCAACAATCCTTACAAAATAACCATCTTCAAAACATATCTCCAATCACATATCCCACAGGATCTGTATCCATATGAGGATGTAGTGACCCCACTTCACTAACAAAAACTGAAAATAATCCCATTTAGAACCATGATATATCATTTTACATCACATAGTAAGGAGAAAATAGAGAAGAAATAGACTAAAATAGAAGAAAATGCAAGACCCAACGAAGAAAAAATCATAGATCGAATATGGATTTATATGGATATTTGAAAGGATGATTTGAATCAATACTTGATGATGGAATACTCAATAAGAAAAAGAGGGGTCACTAGATCACATGGGGTCATAGAATGGTCATTTTATTTGTAGTGTTTGACAATCCAGGTGGCTGAAAACAGTTTAATGTAACACCAATAGGGTATTTCATGATGTTTAATACCTTTTCACACCGTGTAATTCCATGTGGTCGAATTTTGATGAAAAACCCAATGCCTCTCAACTTTTTAAAACCCAAAAAAGTATACACCATGATACCCTCTTTAATATCATGTAAAATGTATTCACATCATGAAAACTACATGAAAATCCATTAAACAAAAGATCATGTTGAATAATTTAGTTATACAATGTGTAATCATATTTCATCCATATTTTACGAACCAAAATTCTCCAAAATCACATAATCCCCCTATGAATGCCACCAATAACAGAAATTGTAAAAGTAATAATCCAAGAGGGAATAGACAATTTCATCATATGCCTCTCAATTGAATCTATCCATTGATAATCCAACACCAATCCCAGAAGAAAATTTTACTGAATAACCACCCCATGAGATACCACTTAGCAATCTCTTCATACCTCTAACAATACTACGAGACAAATGTACCACACCAATCAACCAAAAACACATTATACCAAATCTCTAGTACTACCACACCCCACCTTGTCACAAACAACCACACTAACAGACATCCACTACACAACTCACTAACCACACTATCCCAAACAAATGAATCAGGAAATCTCATCTTCAATGTAAAGATACTATCTGCTCTAGGTGGCACTGACTCACACAAATAAGTTTAATGGAATCACAATTAATTTGTCTCAATTAATAATCAATTCCTCCCTTTTTCATATGTCAGGACATTATTGTATATAACATGGAAAAAACATAACAATCCATAAGAAAAACAACTCATCTTATAAAAAAAGGTTTAAAAAATAAATTTCAAAAAAAACCAAGAAAATTCACCAATAAACTCCACGTATTGGGAACACATTAGAATTTATCACCCATGAGTACTATCCTCTAGACCACCATGCCTCCAGCATACACGAACCATGTGAATGGTCTTCCCACACCTCACTTTCTTTTGATGATCTCATATTTCTTCTGGCCACACCATGAACATCAGATCACCCTTGATATCTACATCTCCCTAGACAATATCTTCGATTTCATTGCGTAGATACCGATGAAGATGAAAAACATGGAAGTAATATTGGATTCTCTCCAACTGTGTTGGTGATTCCAACTAGTATTCCACCTCTCCTAATCGACCAAAAACCATACATTGTTTAAATAACCTTGGAAAAACTTAATCCCTATTTCAATATTCTTCTTCCCAAGTTGAGGGGAAATATTCATGAACCCAGAGACATGAACCTAAAACTCTAAGGGTCTCCTCCCACAACTGATATAATATTTCTTTCAGTTTTGTTGTACTTTCATTGCTTCATGAAAGAGAGGACATTCTATGTCGTTCTTTACACCACATCCGGACTAAGAATAATTGTATCCTCAACCTCCCCCTTACATAACAGTAAATGACCTAGTCTCCCATAAAAATCCCAAAATGCAGCCATGGAAATGGATTAGTGATAGAAATTATTATAAGAAATCACTCTAATGGGATGGTGTCAAACCTATAATCCTCCAAAGTCTAATGTAGATTCTTACCACATGTCCCCCAATGTTTGGATTTTCCTTTCTATTTGACCATCCATATGAGGGTGGAAAATAGTTATGTGGTGTAACATGATTCCAAAAGAATTTTATAATCCATTAAATAATCATGATGTAAAATGTGCATCTCGTTCCAAGACAACGGATCTAGGAACTCTATGTATTTGCACCACCTCATACACATACCTTTTTTCTATGAAATCCACTATTAATGACTCCTTAATCATAAAGAAGTGAGCCAATACACTACTAGCCATATCTCATTGGAAACTCCTTGATCATTAAGTATCCTTGTGATGAAACCCATCGATATTTTATCCCACATCCACTCAGGAACATCCAAGGGTAGAAATATTCCACCATGAACACCATGTTTGGATTTTACTGAATGGAAGACCAAGCACTTCTCCAAAAACACTGCCACTGACCCCTTAACCTCACGCCACAAAAACAAAAGCCTCAAGATAGGGTACATATTATAAATTCTTGTTCATACCGCTAGTGGTATGTTATGAAAATAATTAAGGACTCCCTGCATGTCACTAGTAAGAAAAAACCACATCCCATATAACAGCTTCTGATTCTGACCAACATTCGAGCATCACTCTAGGGATTCACCATGGCCAACATGATCATGAAACACCTCTATCCTTGAGTATCCCTAAATAGACCCATCTACCTATTTCATCAAGGAATATTTCACTGTAATCTGAAAAAAATAACCCCTACCTCCATCCACTCTTACATCCATGTTCGATGTCGCAAAATCCTCCATCACTCTCCCAGAATCCAAAAATTATTGAATAGCCTCCTTCTGCGACATTCATCTCAAATAATTGGACACAAAATTCCCTTTCCATAGGATTATAAGATCTCAAAATCGCATTCCCGAAGAAACATCATCCACATCTATTATCACATGTTCATATCTCACTTGGAAAAGATATACCCCAAACTCTTATGATCCATGAAGACCAAAAAGCGCCCCCAATGATTGTGATCCACCATTTCCAACTCTAGACCATGGGTTTAATAGTTACTGTCATGGGTAATTAACTTCTTGAACCTATAAGATATAACTTCTTTGTACTTCATTAAGACATATCCTAACACTAGATGAAAATCATTAAAGAACACCTCAAACATCCCCCCTTCCTTAAGAAATTATGGAACTATAGAACTCACGAAAATTCCCTTTAGGTAGTTGAATGATTCTGATCATTTCTCAATCCCAAAAAAATGCTTGTTCTTTTCAGGTTAAAGCTGTCAATGGGGCTACAACTCAAGATAAATTGTGTAAAAACTTCTGATAATATCCAGTGAGACCAAGGGAATTATGAAAATCTACAACCGTCTTGGGTTCCCCCCAAGAAAAAACTACATCATCCTTCAATGGGTGTTTTTATACACCCATCGAGGAAAGCAGATTCCCGATGAATTTCACCTCATGTGTCGAGAACATTTACTTGGAAATCATTCCATAGAACTGGTGGCGTTGGAGAACCTACAAGATAGTTTTGAGAATCTCTACATGATCCTCCATTAACATCTAGTAGATTAAGATATCGTCGAAGAACAATTCAATGAACTGATCTACAATCTTATGGAATACCGAGTTTATAAGACCCATGAACCAATATAATGTTTAAATGAAATGAATACAAAATTGAAGTGCACATACATGCAACTGAAGTTAATATTTTATATGTTACTCTCCTTTACCCACAACTAGTGAAATCTAGACTATAGATAGTTCTTGAAAAAACCACTCTCCCCTCTCAGTGGGTCGAATATATCATCTATATTTTGAAAAGGGTAACATTTATTGACTGTTACTTGATTCAACCTCTAGTAGTCTATACAAATCCTTAGACCACCATCCAAATTCTTATTGGACAACACCGGAGAACCCCCCAATGATAGACTAGGATGAATAAAACCTTCCTCATCAGATCATCTATCCGAATTATCAACACTCACAGCTCAGAAGGTGCCATCTGATAAGGATCCATCAAAATCTGAGAAGCACTATGATGCAATTCTATCTGTAATTCAACATCATATCTAGCGAGAATCATAACAACCACCTTGTAAGTAAAATCCATGAAATCCCTAATGAAACTGGGAACCACTAATATCTCTATTCCATCTGATTTCACTGACATATCATCCAATAATGAAAGAGGAGGCTCCACACAATGACTGCCCACCTAAAAACTTCCCTCTCTAATGAACACCACATGCTGCCATCAACAACAAAAAACATGACTCTCTATGAAAAACATTCTATATTAACATGAAAGGAATAAAACCACTCGACATTGAGGATGAAATCATATGGTTTCATCTATAGTAATAAGAGACCCCCATGGGACTAATGCGGTCCCATCCTCAGTCTACATCCCCGAAACACATCAAACAAACTTGTCTGGCCTTCGACTAGCGTACTCAACACCCGGGTAATCAGAATCCTCTCTATATCTAGTCCCAAATAATGGGCTAGAGAATGTGATATAAAGGTGTTTTATGTTCATGAATCAAACATAGAACATGAAAGTGTACAAAACATTTTGATCATACCTATAATGATCTTGGTTCCTACCAGAACAGAAACCTCCACTGTGTGCAACAGACCATGCCAAGTATCCCTGACTCTCTACTGATGATTGCATCCATGACGATGTTTGGGTGGAGTCTCTTTAACTTGAGGAACAACATATGGTCGACCTCTAAATACTTAATCTCCCATCGATGGAGAAAAATTCTGTAGCCCATGCTATAAAAATAGTCTCATCGAAAACTATTGTTGAGGCTAAAACTAAACCTATCCACCTCCACCATAGTGAGATTGAATGGTTTATAGACACTGGTTATGAAGATGGCTCAGAACTATGAAACAGATACACCAAATCCCAAAGCCCAAAAAAAGGGAATGATGAATGAATGTTCAAAAAGGGTACTGTTGGGGTCAACTACCTATCGGTGGAAACCAATATAGTCCTGGTTCGTGAGACCTACTATCGATAACCCTACCTATCAAAGAAATATGATGGCTCTCCAATCTCAGTATACATCCTCACGAGTGAATATACATGACCACCTCTAACCTGTTTTGATACTCTATGTATTTCTTCAACATTAAAAGAGTAATAATGTAATTGATAAAATGACATATCACCTCCTCTAGATGTCTCTCAGGAAGCACATCATCTAAAAATTGATATATTGATAAATGAAGGGGGTCATTGAACATTATCATATGCTCCCACACAAACAGACTCCCTTTATAAAGGGAGAGTAACTCAATCATCTTCTCAGCATTCATGGTTAATGTATGGAACTCTCAATGTAATTCCCTCTGAATGTTGACCAAAAAAACAATATCTTCCTTCCTCTACCATAGATAAAGCAGCCACCAATAACAGAAAAAACCTCACATCTGACTGACTGACGAAAAAACCACAAACACTATCGAATCCTGGATCAAATTGAATGAGTTATCAAGATCCTCAAGATAGAATTATATCTTAATGGATGAATCACTATCATCAAAATTTTCCAAATTAATATTCTATAATGAACTCAACATCATCTTCCATTGGAAATCATCCTCAACTGGATCAACCCTATTTCATTCAACCAGATCATCCAATTGAGCCTCAACTACCAAAACAACACCCGAAAAATGATGAGGATACATAATTAAAATGTAATTATTGATTTCTTAATCCCAATTAGTATGTAATTTTTACATAAAATTCATTTCAACTCATTTAACTCATTTTTTATTCATTCCAACATTCCAAAAAAAAAAATCCAACAAGAACACAATTTATTATGATGAATGTATCTTTCATAAAGTCTCTATGCTGCAGATGGTGTAACCTCACACGGTCATTCAGTATCCTTAGTGTCCTTACATCGGATTATGAGATTCCTTAAAATCCAATTTCCTAGATGGTCTTCCCTAGATTATTTCATGAACCATGGTCACATGAAATTGTTTCCCTACCAACCCATTTAATCCTCACTATGCCTAAACCCAACTCTATCAATCACATATAAAAAAATTATTTCATAACCATGTCCCTAAAATGATTCCTCTCTTGGTATGGAAATGAATATTTGTTGATAATGACCCCTATCCCTACCTCCATTATGACCTAGGTTGGTGACTAGCACCAAGGGTTTACAGATCTCACAATATGTGAGGCATTACCATTTTTTTAATCAAGATCAAAATATATAATGGATAATACCTGAAAAAATTCCCTGAAATATATAAAATAAATTCAAAATTCATCCCACATACTTGTTTTAAAATATATCTTTTACAATAAAAAAATTATTGAAGTGAATACCAGAAGTAAAGATGAGAAACAACATATAAACTATCCCAATCCTGAACATGTAATTTTCAGAAAGATCATTTAAATCCCCCTAGGAACCTGAATATAGTTTTATATATTGAGGATGATAATATAGGTAAATTAATTAGGTAAGACAGATTCTCTCATGCACATGTGAAAGAAGCATACTAATTCCCCTGTGAGAAGATAGTAGAAACAAACTACACATAATATGTATAATAACCACCCCATCCTCACCAAGACATGCTCACCAAATAACACATGTAATGTAATTTCATATAATGAACATCGATGATAGTATAAATCCACAACTTCCCACTAATTAGCCTCTCTTTCCTAATAGAAAATGTACTCATGCTCCCACATCTTCTGAAAGTACCAAGTCACAACCCGCACACACACACATAGTCCCAAAACCACATCACATCCCATAAGAAGACACATGGGCCAAAAACCACATCAAAACATACCCATAGAATCATAGGCCACAAACCACATCACATCCATCCAATAGACACTTGGGACCCAACCCACATAACATATCGAAGACACCTGTGAATGGATAACACATCTCGTTCTGAAAACTGTTAGAAACACAAAACTAGTTGCCACACATTTGTGCCTCACAAACCAAAACCCATCCAATTAATTGTGGGATATTATCACCTAGAAGATAGAGTAAGAATGAGTGGGTGCCCATCCAACTGTCCTTCGACTAGGATGTTTGGTAAGGAGACCCTCCCCTATGAAAATGGGGGTGTTTGGCACATATTTCTCAACTTGGGTGGGAAGAGAATAGAAATAAAAATTAAAATACAAGTATATACATAAATGATACCAAAAACTCATGACCAACCAATAGTTTCTTGAAAAAAATACCAACTCACTATAATTACAACTTAATTATAACATCTAAATGAACAACACTATAAAAGGAGGAACAAAACCAATTTCACATTCACAACTAATTTATTTAACCAATTTTATTTATTATTAAACAATAAATTTATCCCTTCCACCACTACCCTTGAAATTACTAATCACAAAAATTATTAAAAATGTATTAGGAGTTGAAGAACCGTATTAATATAAGGGGGATTAACATTCCATATATATTTAACACCCATTCATGATATATTATATATCAATCTATGGATACAAGCTCAATCATTCTTCATGTTACTCAGTGTGAAACTCCTGGAGAATTACCCATTCCAATCACTACATTCCTCCTCCAAACTCATCCCTCATAGGTCACATACCAAAAAAAATAAACCCCCAAATCACAACCCCAACCGATAAAACCTCATTGAATAAGATGTTTCACAGCCCCACTGCAGAAAAATTCTCATCCATTCCACAATCAATAAATATATCAACATGAGATTCCATTACACCTCCCAAGCCATACATCAACACAAAAAAATTCTCACAAGCATACAACATCAAAAAAATAGACAACCTACACATCACATCACCACATGTACAAAGGAAAAGCACAAGTTTGAAGATTTGACAGGGCATCCGTTATTTAATTTCACATTTTTAAATTAAGGGGTAACCATAAAACTATATGATCTTGGGGAATCAATTAGTTAATTGAATATATGTGATTAATCCATATTCACAAATATATATATATATATTTGTGTGTGTGTGTTCCATCTAAAGGAAACCAACATGAATTAAATAATGTTTTTAGTGAGAAAAAAATCCACCAATGACCAAAATTTTCAGTGCGGTTTTTATATAGTATATTCACAATATCACAATCAATATCTAGCTATAAAATAATGTGAACACAAAATCCTCTTGTCCTTAATTTCAATTAACAAACACATTATATTCAATTATCCTAGAAGTATCATAACCCACAGGTGAAAAAATTATATCCATACCAAATTATGAAAAATGAAGAGAAAAAAATTAATTCCTTTTTAAATGTATTTCAACGATCATCGAACAAGAATGGGGAACACAACAGATCTGTGATCACTGCTCCCGCAAGATCTGCATCTACCTAAGGATATTGTGGCACCACTACACTAAAAAAACTAATGTAAATTTAATTTATAACCATGGGATATCATTCACCATAACATTGAAATAATAAATGAGAGGGGAAATAGAACAAACCAAAAGAAATAGCATAAAAAGATGAATAACACACATTGGATCATATATGGATTGTTACAGATCGAAGGAGGGAAGAATGGAATCATTCCATGATGAGGTAATCCTCAAAATGATATAGATGGATGCGAGGTTCCCTGGGGTCGTGGAAGGGTCACTATAGCCTTAGGATTTGAGTACCCATGTGGCTAAAAAAACATAAATGTTTTAGTAGAGGGGTATTCAACAACGTGTAATACTCTTTCATGCTGTGTAATTTTCCATGGTTGACATTAAACTAGAAACCCACCGCCTCTCAATTTTTTCCATACCTCATAGAATTTCATTTAGTGAAACCATATATCACAGAATGTATAATGTATTCACATCGTGAAACCTCTAAGATACGTCATGAAACAAAACATCATGTCATGTATTTCAGTTACACAATGTGTAATCCTCTTTCTTCTACGTTTTAGAAATCGAACTTCTACATTATCCTTCAAGCCTCCTCAGAACACCTCTAACAACCAAAACAAGAAAGGTAATAGAATGAAAGGTAATGTACCAACAAAACCACCTAACAACTTCATCTGGTTTCATTAAGATTTAGTTGAGACCCAAATTTGGTTAGACATCACTGATAGGGGACGTTTCACCAATTTGTTATATTTTAGGTTATAATGATTTAGATAACATTTAATTCAGATATATATATTTGGATAATATTTTAAATGATATTATATTTTGTAATTGAGACTCCATAGGGATTAGACCACATTGGAAAGGGGTAGAACTCCGTTTGAACCTTAATGTTTAAATTATTATTGAGATTATCTAGTTGAGACCTTAGAGGTATTGGAATGCCCTACTACACTAATACTATAATTTGTTGTGATATCTTCATATACATCACAACATTATGTGAAGAAAATATAGTCACACAAAGTTGGATTATTAGTAATCAAAAATTTTTATGGTCTTTAGAACATAGATTTTTTGTTTGTCTTTTATTATATTTTTATCAAACTATAAAAGAGAATTAATATACATTATATGAAAGATATATCATTGGTGGTTTATTATTTATTTTGATTCATAATCAAATAAATTGACATAGTACATAAGTATAATTATAGTTCAGGTTATAGGTTGTGGATATGGCCAATATATTGATGGTGAGATATGGAGATTTATAGATTCTATGATATAGGATTGGGAATGTAGTCGAAGTAGACTATTCATCCCAATCAATGATTACTATTTGGGTGAATGGTATGTGATATTAATATGAGAGATCCATTAATATATGAACACATTTATTACATTGACACAAATCATTTTGAAATTCCATAAGAGTTGTAATTTTATTTCTAAGAAATGTAGCTATGATAAGTTATTTTTTTTTCAATAATGTAATTAATATTCATTATATTGCAATACAATGTTCTGAATAAATTTTTACCAATGAAGATTTGTAATCCCAAATAAATATGTTTACCATTTCAACTAGTTTATATCCAATGGAATACTAGTATCCATGCATGAGTTATGTGGAACTGAGTTTGGTAACAGTGGAGGAAAACCAAATTAGGTATGTTGCAAAGAGGTATTGAAGAATTGTGTTTCATTATATTTATAATATTTATATATTATATAGAGTTAGGAATTATAAGAATATGTTTTGAAATATATGAATAATACATCCCTCAAACATCATAGATAAAAAAATCCATGTTACTAGGGAGTTTGGATTATTTTCTTTTATTTCTCTATTATAGCTATGATTTTTTCAATTATTCCAATTATGATATTTTGAAAGTATTGAAAAAATATTTTTTCTCTTATACTACTATTTCAAAAGAGATATTTTTTAAATTTGATAGGAATATATTATTCTCATGGAATTCAGGATCATTATTATGATTTATCACCATGATTATGATATTGGATCTAATTATTAATATTTTCATATGTTACTTATATAATTTTTTTCTATATTACATGATCATTTAATTCTATATTTCGCATGACATATTTTATTTTAATATCTTATTTTTAATTATCATCTTTTTCATGGATTTTATATTGAGTTTTAGTTCTCCTATAATTATGTTTCTAGTTTTGGTATTATTTTTCATCAATTGCACAGTTTAGGTGCATGGTTTAGGAGAAATTTTGAAACCTACTTATGCGTGGTCACATTATAGTTATTTTTATTTATTCATGGTTTGAGTTACAGGTATTATTAATGGTTATATCCAAAATATTTTGATCCTATGTGAAATTGTGTGGGTATTTGGATGTCTTTAGTCGAGAGTGCATGACCTATACATGGCTAGGAGAATAGTGCAGATGCAATTTGCATGGTTATTAAATCTTTTATAGAAACATGTCTCATGGATGGAACACTATTTTTTTATCCATGTTACCAAACCATGTGGTATCTCAATGTATACATTAAATGGCTCACAATTATCTCACATTTTGGAGAAACTATGTGGTTGAATTGTGTGCAATGCCCATGTTTTTCAAAAATGTGATATTCACATAGTACCCTATTCAAAATTTGACCACAGAACACCATAATACTACCCCATTTGGTATGTAAAACCCTGCAAGGATTTATCCCTCTTCCCCATTCCTCAAACAACCTTCCATGGTGATTATAAGCTATTTCTTAATATTTTGTCATAATATATTCATGGTAACATTTTCATTTATTTTTCCCCTTCATTCTTCTAATATTTTGATTTGAGTTCCTCTTTATCAATGGATTTGTGCATTTGGGTTTATTTTTTATTTTTTCTTAAATTAGTTTTTTTAGTGTTATTATTGGATTCCCAATCATTCTTGGACCCCTATGAGGTTATTTCAGGTGGTAGTTATGGAAGCATCATGAATTTGAGGTAGGTTCCCTTTTCATTTTCTATTTTAATATTTGAATATGTTGATTTCAATTTTTTTCCACCTATTATGGATGTTAATTATTGTTTTATAATTTTTATAATAATTATTTTAGTTATGGAATGTGGTGATTTAATTATTTTTTGGAACTATGTGGTATTGTTTTGTTATGCTACGCATGCCATGTTTTTGATAAAATTATCAGTTGGGCTTTGTATGTGTTTTTAAATTTTTAGGGAATTGGATTTTCATGATAAATGTATTTGAAATATAAAATGTTGGTTTGGAATTTCAAAAATGGATTTATAAGTAGTTTTTGTTTAAATTAATTTTTTTACTTCACTATGAAAATGGTTGGTGGCTCAAAAATGATTATAGCCTATTTGTATGATTTTAAAAAATGGTTCTCATGGAAATAATACTCTATAGAACCTCTTTCCATAGTTATAATCAATGTAAAGGGAGGTACTTTGTGTGGGACTATTATGAAAAATTTTTTAAATAAATTATATTGTTCCATGGGGTGTCTTGGGGGTTACTAGTTATGTGTGTTTATTTATTGTGATGTTAGTTAATGTGATTGGTTTTTTATTATAACTAGTTTGTTCACATACATATGATTGACATGGGAACAAGGAATAACAAGAGGATTTTTAGTGACTGGTTGATGAACTATCCTGCAATTTCAATCTGGATAGTGGACCTTATTATGGGCCATGCTATAATTTGGTATTGGGCCCCTTGGTTAGGATATATAGGGTAAGACCGAGCATATGGGAGAAATTAATATCATCTAGTGATTAATGTATAAAAGGTTATCCAAGAGTTTATTATGTTATATATTCCCCTATGAGCTCTGAGGTTCTCCAATGTTCTTCAACACAAATTTGTCTTCGGCTGATGATTTAGATACATTGTTGGATAGATAATCAAATGTTCTATATTTCATTTCCAATGACATCTGATCATACTGTTTTAACTATTGTATGATTCACTTCCTTGCTAAAAGTAACATGTTAGTTTTCAAATGATTATGGAAAATTTATTGATCTTTCTATCTCACTTTTTAATTAATATTTCCTACCATTTTACTCCACATATTTTACATTAAAATAAATATGTCTATTTCATAGTAAAATAGTATGATTTTAAATGAAAATTTCATTGGACAATGTTTTCCATTTAATTGAAAATGTGTGGAAAAACTGTATTATATATTGTAGTTCAAATATATAATTGATTATTCTTTTGACTATATAAAATTCACTGGGAATATATTTATTCGAGAACACCTACTGAGTTTCAATAATCACACCTGTAATTAATTCTTGTTTTTATCTTCTGGGTGATAGTTCAAGCTTGGTTTTGATCAATGTGAGAGATGATGGGTTTCGGATTTAGAGTGTGACCCTTTTGGTCACAAGGATAACTTTTGGTCATCAATTTTAGTTTAATTTTTTATTTTGGGATTTTTTTTTAGTTTTTTTATAATGGTTTTTTAATTTACCTATAGGGATTATATTTTTCTTGTTTTAGTTTTTTTATTTTGTTGAAAGCATTCCCATGGTTCTCATTAATTCTATTGTCCCTTTTGACCATTCTAGCTAGATCAAGAATTCATATCAAGCATGTTCTTTGGATGACTATGGTTTTTTATTCATGGACGACCTAGGTTGGTTCCTGACAAAATGGTGTCAGATGAGGTTTTTAATTTAGAGGACCTAGCTTTAAAAAACCAATTTTATACTTGGGATTTAGTGGTAGATAGACTTATACTATTTTAACTTGGGTTGTGTGTATAAGGGTGCATCTTTCCAACACTTTCTAGAAAAAAAATTGAGTTACCATGTGATGTCAAGTACTATTTGGATTATATGGTTATTATATGATGTTTGGTTCTTGGAAAACAAATACGACAGTAGTGATAATGGTATTCGTAAGCTCATAGGGCCTAGAAATCCATTTGAATTTTTGGAAATGGTCATAAAAGGATATTCATGATGGTGGTTTGATTGGAATATGGCTAAAAACCAAAGGTCCATGACACATTCTGATAATAGTATCATGTTATGAGTTGTTTTGTTGCCCCCTTGATTTTGGAAATTTTTTAAGAGCCCTATTTTGAAATGTTAAATAAAGAATTTTGAGTGTTAATAAATAAGTTTCTAGATGAATGAAAATGGATATTTATTTTTTTATAAATTATTTATTAGTAACTGTATTTTTTTAATAAAATGGATTTTGGGTAAAATCGGGATTTGTTTATAAGAAATGGATGTTGATAATCAATTCTAGTGGGGTTTATTGAATTTTATTAATTTTGAAATGATAATTATTTTAGAAATGGAGTGGTCTTGGGAAAAGTTATTGTGATATTTTTGA
Organism: Viscum album; assembly: GCA_963277665.1. Taxonomy (NCBI): domain Eukaryota; kingdom Viridiplantae; phylum Streptophyta; class Magnoliopsida; order Santalales; family Viscaceae; genus Viscum; species Viscum album. The sequence continues at coordinate 2,116,089,729 of OY728164.1, read as the reverse complement.
ATCTTGTTGAAATTGGGAATGAGATTTATTAAATTTTTGGATTTTTTTTTGAAAGAGATTAATTGGGGTTTTAGATAGAATTCATGGGATTTTATATTGATATTAATAAAATGCATTCAAGATTAGTGTTTGAGGATTGGGTTTTAATTATAGGAGAGTATGGTCTTAAAGAAAGTATAATGAAATTGAAATTCTAAGATGATTGAGGATTTAAATCATGTGTTGAAATATTTTTTTTTGAAAAGTGAAAAGTATTTTTCTGACATTTTTTGTTTCTATGAGCACATTCATGTGAGGATGAGTGTAAGGAATTAGATTATTGGTGGAATGATTGGATGAGTTCCAGTGATGTAATATGAACAATCATTTTTAAGGTTCTATGGAATACTGTTGGTGAGCATTCCACCTATAATTTTTTTATTTCCAATACTGATATAGAGATGAAAAAAATTGTTGGTCTTTTACAACCAATAGTTTAGCAGTTTTTTTCTTTTATTGATAATTATGTTCAAGAAATATTTCATGTTTTAGTTTTTTCCAGGAATTTTGTTTGATTGAGTTCCTGTTTTCCTTGTTGTCTAGTGTATGCCCCCACCAAAACATTAAATTTCTATTCATGGTACAACTACGGGGGGTTTACCATTAGTGGACCTTCTATTTGATGAACCTAAAGACCCCATTATTGTGTTTCAAAATTTGTAACTTATTCTATTTTATGGTCAATCTAACCATTTATAAGTAGAATAGTGGATGCGGAAAATTTAAAGGACCATCAGTTTCCTTGAGTTATCTGGGTCTATAAAGTTGATGTTTTCTACCATTATTCTGTAAGGACCATATCTGATGTGGTTTATGTTTGTCATAAAAAATATTCTTGATGAATGACTTTAATGTAAATTCATCAATGCATGATTCATACAACATTATTTCTCTGAGAGTGTAAAGGTGAAGAAGGTGATGTAGATGTGTTGTCTATAGTAAGGTGATGGATCAATGTTGGAGTTATTTCATCATTTTGATGATCTATTAACATACCGTCTAAATTGGGATGGGGAAGAATATATTAATTTTCTAAATTTTGATAATGGGATTCGACTAGATTTACATTTGACTATGATGGTGTTCGGTATAACATCCTTTGCATACATGGTGAGGTGAGTTGTGCATGTTGAATCTCTATCAGAAGGAGTTAATGGATTATTCAACCTCTGTCCATTTATTGGAAGTGGTTATGGGAATTCATGTATGGAGGTTGGAAATTGGCCTAATGTTTTTGGTGTTAATGGATGAATTTGGAGACCTCTAGATCATTCATTAGCTTCTTATGGACACTAGATCCAAATGTATCATATTTGTGTCAAGTCAGGTCATATGAATCCATCATGTCTAGAATATTCAAAAACTTATTGTACCTATGATATCTAGAGACACATGAAATGGTTCTATTGGTTTCTTTCTATTAATCATAACGGTACTAAGTCTACATCTTTAGAAGACACCTCGACCCATTTGTAAGAGAAGGATGGCAGTTCGGTTTCTGTTTGAAGGTCATTCCCATTTGATTGTTCAACTGTAGAAGTGGTGTTTTATAATTTTCTTCCTTAATTATAGTAATTAAGGTTGTTTTATTGTTATAGATAATCTATTTTTTAATGGAATCATGTATTTTGAGAATTTTGAATTTAGTTTTTTGAGTAGAGGTGTGTCTCATTGTCTTTCATGTTTTTACTTCTTTTGTTGGGGGAGAAAAAGGATGATGTGAATATATCTTCTAAACAATGTTTAGAGGATGTTCTTTGGTATAGTGAAGAAAATATCATGGTGTATATTGTTATTCTAGTTCATTATTTTTTTTGTATATTATGTTTTAGAGTGTCGGTGTTTGGATAGTGATGTTGGGTTGAAATGTGGATATAAGAACCATGATCTCCGTTTCAGGTATGTCTTCCTTTTTCCTCGAATTTTTAAGAAATGTGGGGTTTCTGGAAAATTTTTAAGTACATGTCATGTACTTTATGAGTACATGCCGTGTACTTTCTATGTACATGTCGTGTACTCCCTTACTGCGCCAGGCCGGGTGGTGGCCGTGTTCGGGCCACACACACGTTGTGTAGGGGTTATGTGGAGGCCGCATAAAGCAGAGTATGGAAAAACAGAGTACACGCCGTGTACCCTAGAAGTACATTCTTTGTATTTTTTTCATTAAATGGACCAGGGTCACGCCTGATGGACAGAACACTCACCTTCATCAGGATCATTGTCTAAGAGCGACCCGTACGACCGTGATTCTTCCCCGATCTCCTGAGCCTCCGTCTGATCTCTGTTTCTGCCGTCGTCGATTGCGTTGGGATCGCAGCGGTAAGATCTTTCTTCTCCTTGATCTTCACTTTCCAATTCCTCCTCTTTATAAATTTATCGTTGGTTGAGCATTTTTTTCATTGATCTTTGACGTTCTAAGGATAATCACACATTGTGGTTCATGTATATCATTCTCCTAGCATTGAGGTAGGTGGTTTGTGACTTTCTGTAGGAAGTCTTTGAATATTTTGTGCAATTGCGAAAAATAACCTTGAACGGGGTATTGCATGTTTCCTATTTTGCCCCGATTGTTAGCCTGTTTTGCTTGATTGATTGAGTAGAGGTAATTACTTGTGTGTACGGTAATTCTTTTACTGTGATTTGGATGTTTAACATGCATGTTTTTCCTATTAGGAATTTTTTAAGTTTCCATGCCTAGTTGTAGGATGGTGGAACTGTTGAACTGTTATGCTGTTGGGACTTAGAATGATATCCAAGTAGTTCTTGATGTTTACTTGTCCTGATACATGCATTGTGCATGTTTATTTTACACAGGGCTGTGAGAACCTAGTGTAGTAGACCATAGAGAGAATGGACGTAAGGGATTCACCAGAGTGTCTTTAATTTACGATGTGAGACCACAAGGGGAATTGATGTTGAGTGCTTCCTCAGAGAGTCTGTAGTTCCTCTGTGCGGGCCACAGGGGGAATAGACATTGAGTGCTTCCCCAGAGAGCCATTAGTACGATACAAGACTATAGGGGGAATTAACAGTGAGTGCTTCCTCATATAGTCTATTATTTAGCTGAACCAGACGGTTGAGACTGTGTGTGCCTTCCAGAGGGTTGCTAGTACCTGTAGGTTGAACCTTAGGGGTTAAGCTATGAGAACTACCCAGAGGTTACCTTTTAGTTCTACTTGCTTCTTTGGCTATTTCTTATTGGTAGATTATATGATAGAGACTGTGGTTCATTACTTCTGTGCTTTATCCTGTTTACTACTTATTTTTTACTGCTTACTGTACTTTACCTTCCACATATTCACTGACTATTAGGCATAAATCTTTTGGTGGTTTCCTATTGGGACTTTTTCTCACACCATGTTTGGGTCATTCTTTTGGGCATAAACATATTATGTTGTTACATGTATAGATAAGGGCAAGCGCCCTTCAACTTCAGGTACTTGAATTGCTGTGGAGATGGAGAGCATGAGACCAAGTTGTGGCTTGCAATGCTGAGGACGTTTACCTGTTTTCTTTTGCACTTTGGTTTAGTATTGTATTCAGAATTGTGACTTGTTTGGTGGCTTTTTAGATATATGTATCATGCATCGTTTTATATATATGAGTGCGTGCTCCATTTTTTTACTATTAGTCTTCCACTGTTTTATCGTTTACTCTTTGTATGATGGTTATGGTTTCTGCTGCTATCTATTTGTTATTATTCCGCTGTGTACTCTCCCAATGTGGGCACAATATCCCCACTATCACACCCAAGGCCCTCGCTGCTAGTCAGCAGCCTCTGGTGTTTGTGGAAATGTGCTTGAGGACTTGTGACCAACCGGGCACGGGGCACCTCTAGGTGGATTCCAGAACTGGGACATTACAAAGTGGTATCAGAAGAGTTCTTTTCTCTGGAATTGCTGTTTGTAGCCTTTAGTCAGGGATAGGATGGATTTGGTACTTTGTATTTAGCTATGCTCGGGAGTAGCTAACCCGTGTACAAGGAAAAGCCATACTACCTCGATTATTGCAGTTTTATGGTTTTCAGATTTTACAATTTATATGATTTCAGATAGAGTGATCCACATGATTTATGTTGTTATTTTTGTGGATATTGTGGTTCTATTTCTGTCTCAACCATATGATATGAGGGTATGCCATCTCATGCATCATATAGGCACTTGTTAGAAATCACATGCCATGCATTCTTTCCATGCCATCTAGGGTGCATTAGCGATTTCAAGTTCTTGTGATATACTTTGTGTATATTATGCATGCTGTTGTGATAGGTGCTTGATAGAATCTCTATAGTTTGATAGAAAGGTCGTTTGTTTTGTACCTTGTATAAACGAACGCCAAATTTTGGTTCTCTGTGTGTTATTGGCCCTCTTGAATCAGAAATTGGTGTGTCATTGACATGTTTTCCTTACATATGACTACATTGGATGCCAAGCTTTGATTCGTGGAGAGTATGGTCCCTCATGGAATGTAATTTGGCACCACCTTGCCGTGTTTTCTGTGTTTTCTGGCCCTCGGTGCAGTTTCTGAGCTACTGCCCGTAAAAACCCAGAATACACAGTGTGTACATTATATATACATGCTGTGCAGTATTAAACCGTGTCACTGACTGTGTGAGTAGAAACACGGGTTGTGAAAAATCTCTAGGAACACACCATGTAGAGATTATACACGTCATGTAGTTGTAAGATGTGTACCTAGCCGTGTAACTAACAACACAGGTCGGGGAAGCTCATGTCATACACGCCTTGTTTTGTATGAACATGCCGTGTATTTTTCTCTTCAGAATCCGACCGTGTCACGAACGACACGGGATGGTGTTCTCTCCTTCTATACACGCCGTGTCCAATCGGAACACGTCATGTAAGGGTCATCCGTGTACTTGGCCATGTCGCCAACAAAACGGTCAGAATATATCTTCAAGTACAAGCCATGTTTGTTTGGAACACACCATGTAGTCTTAGCCTTGTAGACGGTCGTGTAACTAAAAACATGGGTCGTTGAAACCTTGTCTTCTACACGCCATGTCCACTAGGAGCACTTTTTGTAGTCTTAGTTTAAGAAGACCGTGTGGGTTAGCCATGCAAGGAGGCACGGGTAGGGGAATAGAGTTAAGTACACACCGTGTAGAGTTTATACACACCGTGTAGTTATGATTTGTAAATCTTGAGTGTTTTCCTCTCCTATTTTCGTTTGGTACTCCTTTGTTATCTATCCTTTTTTTCCTGATCTAAGGTATGATTTTGATCTGTCGGAGCTATGCCTCTGAGACGTCCCCAGGTGGTACGTCAGTTGTCAGGCAGTGATCAGATTCCAGATATGGTTGATCAGGAACTTCTTGCATGTCCTCCAATCGGTCCAGCCTTGGCACCGGCTTTCGTACCAGTTGCAGGCATTGATGCACATTTTAGGGAAGGATTTATGAGGGAGATGCAGACCTTCCAGGGAGCACCGCCTCCTACCACCTCTATGGAAGACTTGATGTGGGTTTTCTAGCAGCAACATCCCTCTACTTTCTCGGGGGAAGGAGGACCACAGGCTGAAGAGTCATGGATGGAAGCCATGCTGACTATCTTTGTGCATCTAGAAACACCTCCAGAGAGGCAAGTCATGATCGCTACCTACATTCTTTGAGACTCCTCCAAGAGGTGGTGGGATGTGATCTCACATGCGGGTCATCAGGAAGTCATTGCTTGGGAGGATTTCCAATGTGTGTTTTACGACTAATTATATCTGGAGACCCTGAGGGCCATTCCAGCCCAGGAGTTCATGAGTCTAGAGCAGTGTACTCTTTCTGCCATGTATTATTCCTCTCGTTTCATCAAGCAACATCATTTCACACCCATTCGTGATGTAAGTGGGGTGTTCTTAGCAAGGAAGATTGAGGATAGTCTCAGGCGGGAGATCCTCTCTCATGGGAATATCTTCTAGTTTACTTCCATCACATCCATCATCCACCATGCAATGATTGTGGAGTGAAATATGAGAGACTCTAGAGTTGCGAGCCAGGGAGGTTCTGCTTCCAGAGCTAGTGTTCCTCCTGTTGAAAGCAGGAAGCGCCATAGGGAGTCTACGCGTGGTGATCCGAGGACGCGAGATACACCTTCAGGTAGCTAGGTGGTATGCTACAAGTGTGGAAGGGTAGGGCACATGAGGCCGTAGAGCCAGAGAGACCCAGTGGAGTGCCGATCTTGCGGAAAGATGGGTCACCTTCAGCATTTCTGCCAGGTTTTCTCACCAGTAGCTGGTGACGGGGGTTCTTCAATGACTCCTCATTCCGGAGCAGCACCACCAGTTTCTAACCAGTCAGAAAACTGATGTTCTTCCAGCCATTCGAGCCGAGGTGAAGGTCGAGGCCATGACAGTCAGTCACTCGTCCTTCATCATCTGTAGGGCGGATCAGGACAGCGTGGTCTGGCAGGGTCACAGGGCCATGAGGTAGGCCATAATTTTGTGGTGGAGTAGACTTGTCCGGAGTAGGATCCCAAACCTTCTACCGTTTGAGGTATGATCTTAGTAGCCTTAGTTTATTCTTCATCTCTTTTCGATACTGGTGCTACACATAGCTTTATATCTATTTCTATTATGGAGAGCCTTGAGCTCTGCATATTTTCATCTACTGACTTGTTGACACTGGACACACCTTTGGGGACGAGGAAATCTAGTGTACGTCAGTGCAGAGAGTGCCCTCTCGAGGTTGCAGGGTATCGTTTCATATGGTACCTCTATGTCTTAGAAATGATAGTCTATGATTTCGTTCTTGGAATGTACTAGTTGGTTCCCTTCCAGGAAGTCGTCGACTATTATCGCCACAAGGTGAGTTTCATTTCACCAGAGGGTGAATCCTTTCTTCATAGAGGCGAGTGGTATGTTTAGTCGAGTCGAGCAGGACTCGAGCATCATGGGAAAGGAGGAGTTAAATACCAGATTTCTAGTTTTATCTGGATGACCAAGGGACTTCACAGTTAGAATTTCCCCCAGTGGTGGATCGTTCCAAGGATGTATTTCCATAGGACTTTTCAGGTTTACCGCCAGATCATGAGGTAGACATATCAATTGTTCTCCTTCCTGGAGTGACATCGGTGTCCATTACCCCCTATAAGATGGCTACACCTGAGTTTTAGGAGTTCAAGAAGTAGTTGGAGGAGTTGCAGGCAAAGGGTTTCATCCAACCCAGTACTTCTCCATGGGGTTTTCCTGTCCTTTTTGCGAATAATGTAGATGATACCCTTAGGCTTTTCGTGGATTATCGAATGTTAAACCAGTTGACGGTCAAGAACCGATATCCCTTGCCGAGGATCAATGATCTCTTCGATCAGCTTCAAGGAGCCAGAGTGTTCGCGAAGATTGAATTCAGATTCGGTTATCACCAGTTGTGTGTTAGACCATCAGATATACCTTTTATAGCCTTCATGATCTGGTATTGTCTATACGAGCATACGGTTATGCCGTTCGGCCTCACAAATGCGCCAGCAGTTTTCATGGTGCTGATGAACCGAGTGTTCCATCCATACATAGATTCCTTCATCGTGGTCTTCGTGGACGATATCTTGGTGTAATCTCACACTCGACACGACCATGCTACCCATCTTGAGATCATTTTGAGTACACTGAGAGAGCATCATCTTTATGATAAACTCTCGAAGTGCCACTTTTGGATGGATCAGATTCACTTCTTGGGTCATGTAATCTCAGAGGCAGGAGTATCCATGGACACAGAGAATGTGAGAGTTGTAATTTCCTAGGAGGATCTAAAGAACTTTTTGGAGGTACGGAGTTTCTTGGGGCTATATGGATACTAAAGACGCTTCATTCAGGACTTTTCATGCCTTGAACACCTTTGACAGGTCTAACCAAGAAGGGGGCGAAGTTCTTCTGGTCAGATTCTTGTGAGTCAGCCTTTCAGAAGCATAAGGGAAGGTTGACTTCAGCACCAATACTAGTCTTTCCAGATCCAGGAAATAGCTATACAAGTTTTTGAGATGCTTCAAGTATCGGGATGGGCGTTGTGCTTATGAAAGGAGATGGAGTCGTTGCGTACGGGTCTCGGCAGTTGAGGCCACATGAGAGGAATTACCGGACGCACAATCTAGAGTTGGCAGTTGTTGTTCATTCCTTATGTTGTTGGAGATATTACATTCTCGGAGATCACTTTGTGGTTTTCACCAACCACAAGAGTATCAAGTACATCTTCACTCTGCCTGATCTGAATCTGAGACAGTGCAGGTGGGTCAGGTATCTTCAATCTTTTGATTTCGAGCTTGCCTATATGCCGGGAAAGGGAAATGCAGTGGTAGATTTGTTGACCAGGAGGGCTCAGATTCAAGAAGTTCTGAAGGCCAGCAGTGAGTGGCATCTAATGGATCTGTTCTCTGAGATGCATCTCGAGGTGCACGACAGATAGGGACAGACTTACCTATCTTCTATAGCTGTTACCTCTACACTTCTGGAACGGGTGCAGATGAGGAAGCTATCCAACTTAGAAGTCTTAGTTCTGCTGGAGAGTGTGTCAGGAGATGACCCTCTTCCTGGATGGATAGTGGGAGAGGATCAGATATTGCATTTCTAGGGACGCGTATGGGTTCCAGCAGACATACGCGAGGAGCTGATGTGGGATTTTCATTCCTCATTTTGGGCAGTTCATCCTGGAATCACCAAGATGTATCAGGATCTTCATCACCAGTACTGCTGGCCAGTTATGAAGAGGGATGTTGCTGGTTTCTCCTTGAGGTGTTATACTTGTCCGAAGGTGAAGGTGGAGCATCAGCGACCAGCAGGACTTTTGCAGTAGGTGCCCATTCCGGAGTGGAAGTGGAATGATGTTGCGATGGACTTCGTGACTGGATTGCCGAGGTTTCCTCGAGGGATCGATGCTATTGGTTTGTCGTCGACAGGCTTATGAAGGTTTCTAACTTCTTAAAGATCCTGGATATTTTCAGTGGTGATGATCTGGGACAACTATACATCTGTGAGATTGTCCGTCTGCATGGAGTTCCACACTCCATTCTTTCAGACAGGGATGTGCACTTTACTTCTTGGTTCTTGCAAGGAATTTAGAAGGCCTTGGGTACATAGGTACTTTATAGTACAGAATACCATCCCCAAACTGATGGCTAGTCCGAGCGTACGATCCAAGTGCTTGAGGATATACTTTGAGCTTTCATTCTAGACTTTGGTAGTTCTTGGGGGAAGCATATTCCTCTGGCGGAGTTTGCCTATAACAACAGTTTCCAGGAAACTATTCTGAGGGCACCTATGAGTCTTTGTATGGTAGGCCATTCCGATCACCCTTATGCTGGCTGGAGACAGAAGAGTCATTATTGCTGAGACATCATCTTGTTCAGGAGACCTTAGAGCAGATAGAGTTGATTCGGAAGAGGATGGCTACAAAACTGTCTCGACAGAAGTCTTATGATGATCAGCGGAGATGACCTCTATAGTACGAGGTCAGGGATCTGGTTTTCCTACGTGTCGCCCCGAGGTTGGGGCACAAGGGGATTCGGAGACAGGGTATGCTTTCACCACGGTACGTCGGTCCATTTGAGGTATAGGAGAGAGTTGGGTCGGTCGCCTATCGGTTTCAGTTACCTCAGAGGTACTAGGCCATGCATGACGTCTTCCACGTCTCTCACCTCTGATGTTACCTTTCAGACTCGTCTCATGTCTTTCAGCCTGAGTATGTTGAGCTCAAAGAGGATGCATCGTTTGAAGAGCATCCTATCTTGATTTTCGATCGTAGTACGAAGGTTCTCCGTGGGTGGTATGTTCCTCTAGTATGGGTGTTATGGCAGCACGGGCGGGTACACGACGAGAACTGGGAAAGGGAGGCCGATGTACGATCATAGTGGCCAGAGCTGTTGGGGTTTCTTCTTCTCCACCTCTTTAGGGAAATTTGGGGAATAATTTCATTAAGGGGGGATGTTTTTAAGATCTCGGATCTTCGTTTCATGTATGTCTTCCTTTTTCCTAGAATTTTTGAGAAATGAGGGGTTTCAGGAAATTTTTGAAGTACACGTCGTGTACATTCTGAGTACACACTATGTACTCCCTTACCATGCTAGGCCTTGTGATGGCCGTGTCTGGGCCTCACACATGGTGTTTAGGGGTGATGTGGAGGCCACATAAAGCGGAGTACAAAAAAACAGAGTACACACTGTGTACCCCAGAAGTACACGTCATGTGGTTTCTTTTTTTCATTAAACGGACCGGGGTCACACATGACAGACAGAACACTCTCCTTATTCAGGATCTTCGTCCGAGAGCGACCCGTACAGCCAAGATTCTTACCTAAGATCTACAGCCTCCGTACGATATCAGTTTTAGCCACCGTCTATTGCATTGGGATCGCAGCGGTAGGCTCTCTCTTCTCCTAGAGCTTCGTTTTCAAATTCCTCCTCTTTCCCAAGTTATAATTAGTTGATCGTTTTTTACGTTTTCTCAGATCTTCGACATTCTAAGGAGAATCAGACATTGTGGTTCATGTATATCGTTCTCCTAGCATTGAGGTAGGTGTTTTGTGCCTTTCCGTAGGAATTATGTGCATATTTTTTGCAAATTCCACCAATACCCTTGAACTAGGTATTTTGTGTTTCCTGTTTTGCCCCTATTATTAGCATGCATTGCTTGATTACTTGAGTAGAGGTAATTTCTTGTGTGTAGGGTAATTCTTTTACTGTGATTTGGATGTTTTCCATGCACGTTTTTCATGTTAGGCATTTTTCCATTTTCTATGCTTAGTTGTAGGATGGTGGAACTGTTTAACTGTTATTCTGTTGTGCCTTAAAATGATACACAATTAGTTCTTGAGGTTTACTTGGGCTGATATGTGCGTTATTCTTGTTTATTTTACACAGGTCTATGAAAAACTAGTGTAGTGGACCATAGGGAGAATGGACGTAAGGGCTTCTCCAGAGTGTCTTTAATTTACGATGTGAGACCACAGGGGGAATTGACGTTGAGTTCTTACCTATAGAGTCTATAGTTCCTCGACATAGGCCACATGGGGAATAGACGTTGAGTTCTTCCCCAGAGAGACTTTATGACTATACAAGACTTTAGGGGGAATTTACGGTGAGTGCTTCCTAAGAGAGTCTATTATTTTGATGAACCAGAGGGGTGAGACTGTGTGTGCCTCCCAGAGGGTTTCTAGTACCTGTAGGTTGAACCTTAGGGTTTAGGCTCTAAGAAATACCCATAGGTTACCTTTTTATTCTACATTCTTGAGTGTTTGTTTCTTGTTGTAAGATTATATGCTAGAGACTATGGTTTGTTACTAATGTGATTTATACTCTTTAATTCTTACTGTTTACTGCTTACAGTACATTACCTTCCATATATTCACTGACTGTTAGGTACAGATCTTTGGGTGGTTTCCTATTGGAACTTTTTCTCACACCCTGTTTGGGTCATTCTTTTGGGCCCAAACAGATTATGTTGTTGCAGGTATAGATAGGTACTTGACTTGCTGTGGAGCTGGAGAGCATGGGACCAAGCTGTGGCTTGCGATGCTGAAGAGTTTTACCTGTTTTCTTTTACAATTTGGTTTAGTATTGTATTCATAATTGTGACTTGTTTGGCTTCTTCCTAGACATATGTATCATGCATCATTTTATATAAATGTATGTGTGCTCCAGTTGTTTACTATTAGTCTTCCAATGTTTATTGTTTACTCTTGTATGATGGTTATAGTTTCTTTAGATATATATTTGTTTTTATTCCGCTGTGTACTCTGCCAATGAGGGCATAGTTTCCCAACTATCACACTAAAGGCCCTCACTACTAGTCGGCAGCCTCTGGGGTTTGGGGAAATGCACTTGAGGCCTTGTGACCAACCGGGTACGGGGAGCCTCTGGGTGGATTCCAGAACCGGGATGTTACAAAGCGTTATCAGAGGAGTTCTTTTCTCTGGAATTATTCTTTGGAGCCTTTAGTCTGGGATATGACATATTTGGTACTTGGTATTAAGTTGTGCTCAAGAGTAGCTAACCCATGTACAAGGAAAATCTATACTACCTCGATTATTGTAGTTTTCTAGTTTTCAGATTTTAAGATTTATATGATTTCACGTAGAGTGATTCACATGATTTCTGTTTTTATTGTTGTTGATATTGTGATTCTATTTCTGTCGCAACCCGATGAGATGAGGGTATGCCATCTCATGCATTATATACGCACTAGTTAGAAATCACATGCCAAGAATTCTTGCCATGCCATGTAGGGTGCATTCGCGATTGCATTATGTTGTGATATACTTTGTGTAAATTATGCATGATGTTGTGATAGGTGCTTGATAGAATATCTACAGTTTGATAGAAAGGTTGTTTGTTTTGTACCTTTCTTAAATGAACACCAAATTTTGGTTCTCGAGGTGTCATGGGCCCTCTTGAATCGGAAATTAATGAGTCGTTGACCTTTTTTACTTACATATGACTGTATTGGATGCCAAGCTTTGATTAATGGGGAGTATGGGCCCTCACGGATCAGAATTTGGCACCTCCTCGCCTTGTTTTCTGTGTTTTCTAGGCCTCGGTGTAGTTTCTGAGCTACTGTCCGAAAACCCCAGAATACATGGCGTGTACATTATATATACACCCCATGTAGTTTTAAACCATGACACTGACTGTGTGAGAAGAAACATGGGTTGTGAAAAATATCTAGGAACATGCCATGTAGAGTTTATACACACCGTGTAGTAGTAAGCTGTGTACCTGGCCGTGTAACTAACAACATAGGTCAGGGAAGCTTGTGGCATACATGTCGGGTATTGTATGAACACACAGTGTATTTTTGTCCTCAGAATCCAGCTGTGTCATGAACAACATGAGAAAGTGTTCTCTCCTCCTATACATGCCGTGTCTGATCGTAACACACCGTGTAAGGTTCAGTCGTGTACTTGGTTTTGTCGCCAACAACAAAGTCAGAATAGATCTTCAAGTACACGCCGTGTCTGTTCGGAACACTCCGTGCAATCTCAGCCGTGTAGACAGCCGTGAAACTAACAACACGGGTCGTTGAAACCTTGTCTACTACATGCTGTGTCAACTAGGAACACACCGTGTAGTCTCGGTTTAAGAAGACCATTTGGGTAAGCCGTGCAAGGAGGAACGAGCAGGGGAATAGAGTTAAGTACATGTCGTGTAGTGTTTATACATGCCATGTACTTATGATTTCTAAATATTGAGTCCTATATTCTCCTGTTTCTGTTTTGTACACCATTTTTCTCTATCCTTATTATAATGATCCACGACATGCTTTTGATCTTTCGGAGCTATGCCTCCGAGATTTCCTTCGGTTGTACATTAGTTGTCAGGTAGTGATCAGATGCCAGCTATGGCTAATCAGGAACTTCCTGCGGGTCCTCCAGTCGGGCCATCCTTGGCACCAGCTATCATACCAGTTGCAGGTGCTGATGCGTAGTTCAGGGAAGGCTTTATGAGGATGATGTAGACCTTCTAGGGAGTACCACCTCCTACCATGTCTATGGAAGACTTGATGCAAGTTTTCTAGCAGTAGCATCCTCCTACTTTCTCGGGGGAAGGAGGACCATAGGCTATAGAGTCATGGCTTGAAGCCATGCTGACTATCTTTGAACATCTAGAAACACCTCCAGAGAGGAAAGTCAAGCTTTCTACCTACATGATTCATGACTCCGCCAAGAGGTGGTGGGATGTGATCCCACATGCGGGTCATCAGCAGGTCATGGCTTGGGAGGAGTTCCAGCGTGTGTTTTAGGACTATTTGTATCCAGAGACCCTGAGGGCTGATCAATCCTAAGAGTTCATGAGTCTAGAGTAGGGTACTCTTTCTGTCATGAATTATTCCTCTCATTTCATAGAGCTTCAGCGTTTCACACCCCTTCGGGATGAATGTGGGGTGTTAATAGTAAGGAATTTTGAGGATTGTCTAAGGTGGGAGATCCCTTTGCAGGTGAATATCTTCCAGTTGACTTCCATCACTTCTATCTTCAACCAGGCGCTGATTGTGGAGCGCAATATAAGAGACTTCGGAGCTACGAGACCTAGAGTTTCTACTTCCAGAGCTAGTGTTCATCCAATTGACAGCAGGAAGCACCGTAGGGAGTCCACTCGCGGTGATCCGAGGTGGCGAGATACACCTTCAGGTAGTTATGTGGTATGATACAAGAGTGGAAGGGCAGGGCACACGAGGCCGCAGTGCCAGAGAGACCCGTTGGAGTGCCGATCTTGTGGCAAGATGGGTAACCATCAGCGTTTCTGTCAGGTTTTCTCACCAGTAGCTGGTGATAGGGGTTTTTCCATTACTCCTCCTTCAAGAGCAGCACCACCAGTTTCTCACTAGTCAGGAATTTGGAGTTCTTCCGACCGTTCAGGCCGAGGTGGAGGTCGAGGCCGTGTCAGTCAGTCACTAGTCCTTCATCTTCAGTAGGGAGGATCAACACAGAGTGGTCAGGCAGGGTCACAGGGCCACGGGGCAGGCCAGACTTTTGTGGTGGAGTAGACCTGTTAGGATCAAGATCACAAACCTTCTACCATTCGAGGTACGATCTTAGTAGCCTCAGTTTTATCTTCACATATTTTTGATTCCAGTGCTACGCATAACATTATCTCTGTTGCTGTTGTGGAGAGCCTTGAGCTCTGCATCTTTTCTTCTGCCAACTTGTTGACACTGGACAGACCTTTTGGGACAAGGACGTCTTGTGTACGTTAGTGCATAGAGTACCCTCTCGAGGTTGTAGGGTATCATTTCTTATTGGACCTCCATGTCCTAGAGATGAAAGGCTATGATTTCATTCTTGGGATGTACTTGTTGGTTCCCTTCTAGGCAGTCGTCGACTGTTATCGCCAGAGGGTGAGTTTCATTTCCCTAGAGGGTGAATCCTTTCTTCATAGAGGCGAGTGGGATGTTCAGCCGAGTTGAGCAAGACACGAGCATTATGGGATAAGAGGATTTACAGTCCAAATTTCTAGTCTTTATCAGGATGACCTGGGGACTTCACAGTTAGAATTTCTCCCAGTGGTGGATTGTTTAAAGGATGTCTTTCCAGAGGAATTTTTAGTTTTACCTCCAGAGCGTAAGGTAGAATTCTTGATTGAGCTCGTTCCTGGAGTGGAATAAGTGTCCATTCCCCCCTATAGGATGGATACACCTGAGTTGAAGGAGATCGAGAAGCTGTTGGAGGAGTTGCAGGCAATGGGTTTCATCCAACCCAGTACTTCTCATTGGGGTTCACCTGTCCTTTTTGTGAAGAAGGCAGATGGTACCCTTAGTCTTTGCGAGGATTATCGAATGTTGATCCAGTTGATGGTCAATAACCGATATCTCTTGATGGGGATCAATGATCTCTTCGATCAGCTTTGAGGAGCTAGAGTATTCTCGAAGATTGACTTGAGATCCGGTTATCACTAGTTTCTCATTAGACCATTAGATATACTTCTTACAGCCTTTAGGAGCAGGTATGGTCTATACGAGTATACGATTATGCCGTTCAGCCTCACGAACGTGCCAGTAGTTTTCATGGCACTGATGAACCGAGTGTTCCATCTGTACTTGGATTCCTTCATCGTGGTCTTCATGGACTATATCTTGGTGTACTTTCATACTTGACACGACCATGCTATCCATCATGAGATTGTTTTGAGTACACTGAGAGAGCATTGTCTTTATGAAAAACTCTCGAAGTGCCACTTTTGGATGGATTAGATTCACTTCTTGGGTCATGTCATCTTAGAGGTAAGAGTATCCATGGACCCAGAGAAAGTGAGAGCTGTAGTTTCCTGGGAGAATCCAAAGATCCTTTTTGAGGTATGGAATTTTTTGGGGCAGGTTGGATACTGCAAACGCTTCATTCAGGAATTTTCACGCCTTGCAGCACCTTTGACGTGTCTGACCAAGAAGGGGGGAAAGTTCTTATGGTCAGATTCTTGTGAGTCAGCCTGTCAGGAACTGAAGGGAAGGTTGGTGTCAGCACTGATACTAGTCTTTCCAGATCCAGGAAAGAGATATACGGTTTTTTGCGATGCTTCAGGTATCGGGTTGAGAGCTGTACTTATGCAAGGAGATGGAGTCATTGTGTATGGGTCTCAGAAGTTGAGTCCACATGAGAGGATTTACTCGACGCACAGTCTGGAGTTGGAAGCTATTGTTCATGCCTTACTCTATTGGAGACATTATCTTCTGGGATAGAACATTATGGTTTTCCCCAACCACAAGAGTATCAAGTATATCTTCACTCAGCATGATCTGAATCTGAGATAGTATAGGTGGGTTGAGTATATTTAGTCTTTTGATATCGATCTTGCCTATACGCCGGGAAAGGGAAACATAGTGGTAGATGCATTGAGAAGGAGGACTTAGATTCAAGTAGTTCAGGAGGCCAAAAGTAATTGGTAGCTAATGGATATGTTCTCTGACATGCATCTAGAGGTTCACGACAGACAGGGACAGACTTACCTATCATCTGTAGTTGTTACCTCTACACTTCTGGATCGGGTGCGGATGAGGAAGCTATCAGACATAGAAGGCTTAGTCCTGCGAGAGAGTGTGTCAGGAGAGGACCCTCTTCATGGATGGACAGTGGACAAGGATGATATCTTCCGTTTACAGGGATGATTATGGGTGCCAGCAGACATACGCGAGGAGTTGATGTGAGATTTTCATTCCTCAGTTTGTGAAGTTCATCCTGGCGTCACCAAAATGTATTGGGATCTTAATCGCCAGTACTGGTGTCCAGGTATGAAGAGGGATGTTTCTGGTTTCGTCTTGAGGTGTTATACTTGTCATCAGGTGAAGGTGGAGAATCAGAGACTAGCATGCCTTTTGTAGCAGTTACCCATTCTGAAGTGGAAGTGGAACGATGTCATGATGGACTTCCTGACCGGATTGCCTTGGTTGCCTCGAGGGAACGCTGATGTTTAGGTTGTCGTCGATAGGCTTATGAAGGTTGCTCACTTCTTACCGATCAAGGATACCTTCAGTGTTGATGATATGGGACAACTATACATCCTTGAGATTTTCCTTCTGCATGGAGTTCCACACTCCATTGTTTCAGACAGGAATACGCTCTTTACTTATCAGTTCTGGAAGGGTCTTCAGAAGGCCTTCGGTACACATGTACATTTGTGTACAACATACCATCCCCAGACTAATGGCCAGTCCGAGAGTACAATCCAGGTTCTTAAGGATATGCTTTGATATTTCATTCTAGACTTCGGTGGTTCTTGGGAGAAACATATTCCTCTGGTGGAGTTTTCCTATAACAACAGTTTCCAGGAAACTATTCAGATGGAACCTTATGAGGCTTTGTACGATAGGCCATTCCAATCACCCTTATGCTGGCTGGAGATAGGAGAAGAAACTTTGCTGGGACCTCATCTTTTTCAAGAGACCTTAGAGCATATAGAGTTGATTCAGAAGAGAATGGCTACAACACAGTCTCGACAGAAGTCTTATGCTGATCAGTGGAGACGACCTCTAGAGTACGAGGTCGGGGATCAGGTATTCTTATGTGTCAAACCAAGGTTGGGAGACAAGAGGATTCAGAGATAGGATAAGCTTTCACTGTGGTACGTCGGTCCGTTTGAGGTATTGGAGAGAGTTGGGTCGGTCGCCTATCGGTTGCAGTTACCTCAGAGGTACTGGACCATGCACAACGTCTTCCACATCTCTCAGCTCTAACGTTATCTTTCATGCCCATCTCATGTCCTTCTGCCCAAAGAGGTTGAGCTCAAAGAGGATGCATCATTTTAGGAGCATCCTATCTAGATTTCCGATCACAGTAAGAAGTTTCTTCATGGGCAGTCTGTTCCTCTAGTATGGGTGATATGGCAGCATGGGCAGGTATAGGACGAGACCTGGGAAAGGGAGGTCGATGTACGATTGTAGTGGCCGGAGTTGTTCGGGGTTTCTTCTTCCCCAGAAGTACAAACCGTGTATTTTATTTTTTTCATTAAACGGACTGGGGTCGTTCCTGACAGAAATAAAACTCTCCGTCTTTAGGATCTTCGTCTGAGAGTGACCCGTACGACCGCGATTCTTCCCTGAGCTCTTGATCCTCCACCCGATCTCTATTTCAACCTCTGTCGATTGCGTTGGGATCGTAGAGGTATGCTCTATGTTCTCCTAGAGCTTCATTTTCCAATTCCTCATCTTTCTCAAGTTATATTTGGTTGATCGTTTTTGACTTTTTCTTAGATCTTCGACGTTCTAAGGAGAATCATACATCATGGGTCACATATATCATTCTCCTAGCATCGAGGTAGGTGGTTTGTGCCTTTCCATAGGAAGTTCGTGAATATTTTTTAAAAATCCCACCAATACCCTTGAATGGGGTAATGCGTGTTTCCTTTTTTTCCCATGTTGTTAGCCTAATTTTCTCTATTGTTTGAGTAAAGGTAATTGCTTGTGTGTAGGGTAATTATTTTTTTATGCTTTGGATGTTTTCCATGCATGGTTTGTCTGTTAGGCATTTTTCCAGTTTCCATGAATAGTTGTAGGATAGTGGAACTGTTGAACTGTTATGTTGTTGTGCCTTAGAATGATAACCAAGTAGTTATTGAGGTTTACATAGGATGATACACGCGCTATGCATGTTTATTTTACACAGGGATATGAGAACCTAGTGTATTGGACCATAGGGAAAATGGATGTAAGGGCTTCTCCAAAGTGTCTTTAATTTATGATGCGAGACCATAGGGGGAATTGACGTTGAGTGCTTCCTCAGAGATTCTGTAGTTCCTCGATGTGGGACACAAGTGGAATAGATGTTGAGTGCTTCCCCAGAGATCCTTTAGTACAATACGAGACTATAAGGGGGAATTGACAGTGAGTGTTTCCTCCGAGAGTCTATTATTTAGTTGAACCAGAGGAGTGAGACTGTGTGTGCCTCTCATAGGGTTGCTAGTACTTGTAGGTTGAACCATAGGGGTTAGGATGTAAGAACTACCCAAAGGTTACCTTTTTTTTCTACTTTCTTGAGTGGCTGTTTCTTGTTGGTAGATTATATGCTAGAGACTGCGGTTTGTTACTACTATTCTTTATCCTATTTATTGCTTACTGTTTACTGCTTACTGTACTTTACCTGCAATATATTCACTAACTGTTAGGCATAGATCATTGGGTGGTTTCCTATTGGGGATTTTTTTCACAACCCTGTTTGGGTCATCCTTTTGGGCCCAAATAGATTATGTTGTTGCAGGTATAGATAAGGTCAAGCTCCCTTCAACTTCAGGTACTTGACTTGTTGTGGATATGGAGAGCGCGAGACCAAGTTGTGGCTTGCGATGCTGGGGATTTTTACCTGTTTTGATTTTTTACTTTGGTTTAGTATTGTATTCAGTATTGAGACTTGTTTGGGTACTTTCCTAGACATAGGTATCATGCATCGTTTTATATACATGTGTGCGTGCTCCAGTTGTTTACTGTTAGTCTTCCACTGTTTATCATTTACTCTTGTATGATGGTTATGGTTTCTGCTGCTATCTATTTGTTTTTCTTCGGCTGTATACTCTTCCAATGAGGGAATAGTTTCCCCACTATCACACCAAAGGAACTCACTGCTAGTCGGTAGCCTCTAGCATTTGGGGAAATGCTCTTGAGGCCTTGTGACCAACTGGGTACGAGGCACCTCTGGGTGGCTTTCAGAACCGGTACGTTACAGTGGATATAATTTTAAAATGTTGGGTAGTCTATTTGGGACTCCCATGTTTGTAATCTAGTTTATTACCATGTGATGGATTATATGTGTGTGGAATACCTTGGTTTTTTCTAATTTGGTTTCTTTTCATTCATGGTTGTTTTTGGGATTTTGGGGTATGCCTGAGGGTGAATGTGTTTGGGTTATAATTATGTGGTTGGTGGTTTGAGTTATTCCACCATTCATCAATAATTGGGTTGTGTTCAATTATTTTTTGGATGGATGTGTGTATTCACAATATTGGTGGTGGTTTTTGTTATAGTTATTTTGATTATAGGAATAATATTTTAATGATAATTGATTCCTTTTATCTGCTTTGATCAACTAGAGTTGTTGTGGCTTTCTGGGGGTTTAAAGTGTAGTGTTTTGGTGAATTGTCAGAGCCTGGTGTTTTTACATTCTTGATTTTTTCAGATTATTAATTTTTTCATTGTTTATCTCTCTAGTTTAGAGTTTTTTATATTTATGTTTTGAGTTTTGGGATGTTTTTTTAGTTGAATGGTTTAGGACTACTGGTTAGGGGAACCATTGTGACCCTCTGAGGATAGTTCACTTTCTTATTATTTTTATTCTTACATAGTTTGAGTTGTACAAATTAAAAATAATTTAATCCAAACCACGTGGGTTATATTAGAAACCACTCAGGTCGTTAGATTTCTATGTTTAAGGGTTCATGGTCTAAGAATGGCCAGGAAAACCATGCTTAAAACATACACATTGATTTTTAATTTCTGATAGAGCCATATAGCATGGTTGGTGAACATTTTTTCCAAATTGAGCATCCAAACTATGTAGGATCCTAAGGTGTACATTTACGGTTTCACAGATAGATCACAGATTTAGAAACCATGTGGCCTAATTATGTATAGATCCACTATGTTTTAAAAAATTTTAATTTATATTTTACCCTCTTCATATTTTAACCCTAAAACTCACTAATCCTTCTGCATTGCATTTGAATGACCCTATGAGGCGTCTCCCCTATATCTCAAACATCCCACATACTTATATGGTGATTCTGAGGATATTGACTCATACTATGGGGATAGATCATCATGGTAATGTCCCCATATCTTCTTCTTCTTCCTCTTCTTAAATTTTATTTGGTGTTCCTCCTTGTATCACCCAGAACCTAGTTACCCAGAGTTGGTGCATTATTACATAACATTGGAATGATAAAAAAGATCAAGTCTCGAAAGACCGATTAGTTTAGTAGTGTTGGAAACACTAGATATATTCATAATTCCTACATTACATCATAAAGTAAAAAAACTACAATAACATCTTGTCTTCATATCCCCTCATACTATCCCTACAGGTCATTCATAAATTACTTCTTCACATCTTGGGAAAATAAAACATTGAAAGGGGTGAGCTCAAATGCTCAGTAAGGATAAAAATTTAGCAGAAAATTTCATAAATAAGAATAAACATTTAAGGTAATGTATAACTAAAACATAATACTTTTAAACATGAACGTAAGAATAATAAAACAAAGATAAAATGAAATAAATCCATTTACTTTTTCAGATGGATATTCTACTAGTCTAATAACCACATGAAATATCAATAACCACTTTCATAATGATGGAATGAATAATACCGGACTATCATAACCACATAGTCAAGGCCTTGTGCCAAGACTACAAATAAGATTTTGTCAAGGCCTCGTGAAAAGAAACTAGTTTGTCTAATGAGATCTACCGATGCATCGAGGAGCTGTATCAGGCTCCACCCGTCACTTATTAAGTCGAATGAATTCCTCATATGAATAGGTTTAAAAATAACATAAACATTCGTATTAAAACTAGTATACAAAATGTCAATACTTTCTCCATAAACCATGAATTGTATAAAAATAAAAAATCCACAGTCAAACATATCACAAAACCTTAAATACTATATGAATTATTTTTATCATAATAAATCAACTTTAAATAAGCTTAAAATCCATCAAAGGATGTTGACATAGATAAAATCAAAACTATTTGAGAGAAATACCTTTTTTTAAATCATATAAAAGTCACATAATTATAAAATAAAACATTTACTTTGAAAATATCCTTATAAGATTGTAAGGGAATATTAAAAGATTTTATAATTGTAACACCCGAGACTTTTATGTTATATAAATCATCAAAGGAATCTTTTTCTACACAACACTTTCTTGGCTTGCTTTACACGCAATCGCGACCTTCCTCGATAGCTTGCGTCGTACGCAATACCGAGTTTCACTAAACAACAATATGCTATTAAAACTAGCCGTTATGAATAGTAATAACCACTTTTTGAAATTTTATAAATTTTATTTTTCAAAATGGACTTCATTTTTGGACTCAGAATATCGAAATTAGCCTAGGGTGAAATTTTGGTATTTTTCTGAAAACTTTCAATTTTTGATGAATAGTGAAACCACTAAGTGGTAGGTTAAAAACTGAATTTTGCATAAAACTTAATTTTACCGCTTCTGTGAATTGAATTTCAAAAATCCGAGAGACACGGTTAATATCAAGGACTAAAATGTGGTTCAATGAGATGAAAATAATTTTTTGGTGAATAGTAACTTTTTACTATTTTTACCGCGGTTAATAGTAAATAGGGTAACTAAGGGTAAATATGATATTAATATTACCCTAAAACATGTCCTAATTCTATTGGACAAGTGTAATTCGACCAAAAACAAACTTAGGAATAAAATATGACCATTTAGGCCCACTTGGATTAGATTAGGACATTTATTATTAATTTATTTAAAGAAGGGTTAAAATAGTTAAAATCAAAGTTTAATAAGTAAATCATTTTTAATATAGGGTTATACATAAGATAAATTCGATTTTAAATATTCATTAGAAATCTAAAAAGCTTTCCTACATGATGGTATTTTATTTGTAATTTTTAGACATCAAATAATTTAATTTATTTATGACACAAAGATGATGCAGTAATTATCTTATTAATGAAATATTGACAAAATTGATAATATAAATACCAAAATAAATGTAATTTGAGACTTCTTATGAATTCCACTAATTTTCTAGGTTACTATGATATATTAGTATTGATTTAATCAACTTTGTTCGAACATATAATTCTGTTATGACTTTGACAAAAATCATATATCAAATAGTGTCAAAATTGACACAAAATAGTTTTTAAATCAAATATTATATTATTAATTGTTATTTTATTCCTAAAAATCTAAGGTTCGGCCAAATGACTTAGATAAGGATATATATATTAATAATAAACAATTTGGGGTTCGTTTGGCATGTTATAGTAAGTGTATTAACCATATAGTGAAAGAAAACAAAAAGACATGGTAAAAGTTAAATTATTTAACTTAGAGTTAAATTTAATTGATAAGGTTAAAATAATATCCTAAACTTGTCTAAATTCTATTGGTTGATAGGATTTCGACCCATACCCACTTTAGCTTCGAAATAAGACCCTTTGGAACCATTATAAGCCGATTTTGACTTTAATATAAAATAATATTTTGAGATATTCCTAAGGTGCCCCTCTCCTCCCTTATAAAAGGGCACCTCCTCCCCCTCCTCCTCACACCAATTTGAGCACTCAAGCTCGGCCAACCCCTGCCATTTTCCCTTCTCCACTTCCCTAGAATAATCCTAGAGGTCCTGGTCTTCTCCAAAGACCAATCTTAGTTCCTTAAGTGGAGGATTCAAAAAGGCGTTCCAAAGAAGAGGTAATATCCATGACCGATCTTTTCAATTTCTTTCTTCTTCAACTTCTTCTTCTTTAGTTGTTTCATGATAAAGTAATAACATCAGTATTACTTACATACTGATATGTTATTATAAATATGAAACAACCCTAATTCACCTTCTATCCATCCTACGGAAAAATGAAATCACCGCGCGTGCGTACGTACGGAATACCGTCTCCACGCCGTGGTGTAATCTATTTTCCACCATCACCTTACAAGGATGGGTATAATGGTGTAATGAGTAACTATATATGATTATTATAAAGTAATATTGATACTGAAATAATATATATATATACTCCAATACAATTCCACGATCATAGGAACGATATCATCACTCGTGCGTACGTACGGAATACCGTCTCCACGATGTGATGCGACTCGTTCTACATGATCTTCATTTCATAATGATTGTATAAATGAATTGAATGAATGAATATGGTATATACTACACTAATACCATTCTGGAAATGAATTATCTATAACCTAAAGATAAGAATAATAATTTATTCGACAAAACACGCATAAGAACAAAAAGTTATAAAGACCCGAGTAACAAGTAACAATGAAATATTACTAACAAGAAGCTAATAATATTACCATATATGATCTCATATCAATATGTATGATTCTGGAATAAGTCAATAACATTATTTAAACCATTATACAGGAGCTTCGGACACGAACAAAGTAAATCGGACCTAAGGTAAGGGAAATATCACAATCTCATTTTTATCCGAGATTGTTTATTCGTAAGTATTTACTGGGGTGTATTTTATCATCCACATCCATGTTCCCTCAATATGTAATATTGTTTCCATCCACTTGAAATAGTTTAAATCCAATTTTACCCTTAGGTGAGTTTTTAGTAAAGAATATGAAAGGAATCTTTTGTCGTTTTTCCGTACGAGGTACTTTTTGACTTTTCCGACAAAAGTATGAAGAATGGTTTTTTTAACTTATACGGCATGAATGGATTTTTAAAACATTACTTCAAAGAATCTTCCTTTACAAGTTTTCAAGTTTATTTTTAATCAACTTCTTTTATTTTAAAGTTGTATGACATGTTATGAAAGGAAAAATGTTTTTGAAGAAGAAAGGATATTTTCCTCAAGAATTCAATTCAAGTGTTTTATCAAAATTATTTTCCATCTAAGATAATAAAGGGTTCTGTTTCTATACATATTTTTACATTGGTTTGACTATGTTGTGATGGAATTATGTTTATGAATTCCTTTATCATATATGAATTGATTTATGATGTCATGATGTTTCAAGAATCCCATTTTTGTTACATGTGTTATGCGATGATGCATGTTTTATGATTATGTGGCACACATAAGAAAGGATTCATTATAAGATGGGTGGGACCTATATCTCCCTCCAATGCATTGGGTAATGATTTTATATCTCATGAGATAGACATGGCTGGAACGGAAGGTTATTTCGGTTCAGTGATACAGGACTGAAACGAGGAGTGAACTCGGTTCAGAAAGGGACTTTGTCCACTAAGATAGTCTTGGAAATGATTCATGACTAACAAGAAATGATTTTCCATGATTATGTGTGCATGCCACAAAGATTCAAGTTTTATGTTATGATTATGGGGATCTCATTTTCACTTCTATGATTTATTCCATGTTAAGATATTATGATCTCTTTTGTAGGTTTTGATTTTCATAAAGATATGATATGATTTTTATTTCCTTTATTTGCCCTTGCTGAGCATTTGAGCTCACCCTTTTATGTTTTCTTTTCCCCAGGTCAGGAAGATGGATATTAAGTAGAATATGCTAAAAGGGACCCTAGATATGATGAAATAAATGGGAGACACTGTAGAAGATTTATGAACCAGTTGTTTATGTTTCCCCAGTTTCTAAAGACACTATACCTATACGGTCCTTTGTGGTTTTGTCATATGTTGTAATAAGAGTGCTTCAATTTTGAAGTATTAACAATGTATGTAAAGTGTGGGTCGTTATAGTTGGTATCAGAGGAAAGGTATAGTCAACCTTTGGAAACTAGGATGTGAAAGCCTTAGTAAGAACCCTAAGGATAAGTCTAAGCATAGAACACAATCTTAGTGTTTTAGAAATGGCCTTGAATAACCTAGGATAAGACCTTAAGCATGAAAATTTTATTCTTGAATTATGTGGTTTCCTATTATAATTAGTGTTGCTAACACTATTCTTCTTGGTTTTAGTCAATGGCTGGAACCCGAAGGAACCGTGTTAATGCGGAATGCGATGGGCAATGCAATGATTGTCCCCCTGAGCAACCAAACGACATGGGAGCTGGAATGCAAAATCTTGTAGCCATGCTCACACAACTTTCTCAAGCTATGAATCATGCAGGATTTCCAAACGAACAAAGAAGGGAGCAACATTCTGTTGAATCCTTCATGAGGCAGCGTCCACCATCTTTCAGCGGGTCTACTGATCCATTAGTTGCTGAACAATGGATTAGTACTACTGAAAAGATATTTTCAGTTCTTCAATGTTCTGAGCATGATAAAGTCATCCTAGCAGTGTATCGTTTGGAAGGAGATGTGGATCAATGGTGGAATCTTGTTAAGAATACGAGGCAAAGGGATGAAATTGAGTCTATGGAATGGGACGAGTTCAAGATCTTATTTTTCAATAAGTACTTCCCTCGTATTCTCCGAACAAAGATGGAGAAAGAGTTCCTTGAACTGAAGCAAAGGGATGATGAATCTGTTAGTACCTATGAAGCAAATTTTACAAGACTTGCAAGGTACGCTTCTGGTATTATTATCCAACCTGAGAGTAAGATCGATCGATTCTTTAGTGGATTAAAACCAAGTCTTCGAAGGGCGTTAGCCATAAGGGACTTCAATAGCTACGAGGAAATCGTTCGATGTGCTTTCAAAGTCGAGATGGAGATTGGAGTAACCCATCAGTCACATGGGTTTGATAAGAAGAGGAAGATGGAATTCAAAGAAAAATCTAAAGAGCACACGGAAAAGAAGATGAACTTTCCCTTATGCTCAAAGTGTGGAAAGAAACATGGAGGGAGTTGTCTTAAAGGGACAAGTAAATGTTTTAAATGTGGAAAGGAAGGTCATCGGGCATTTGAATGCCGTGATAATGGGAAGAAGATGTCTAATGATGCAAACAAAGGAAGGGATACACAGAATGAACCTACTACACTTCAATGTTTCAAGTGCAAGGAGATGGGGCATTATGCCAATCAATGCCCAAATCCAAGGGTTGATGATGATGGTCGACGTCAACAAACTCTTAAGGCTAAAGACAAAGGAAAGTCACATGCAATTTCTATCAGCGATGTGGAGTACGATAACGATGTGGTGAAAGGTACACTTACCATCCACTCTAAAGTAGAAAATGTTTTATTTGATTCTGGATCCACCCACTCTTTTATTTCTGAAAAATTTTCTAAGGGTATCACCGTATTACCTCAACAATTAGATGTTGAGTTAGCTGTGACAACACCTAATGGCACATCAATCGCATCAGAAGTTTATAATTCTTCTCCGATCGAAGTTTGTGGGAAAGTGCTTCCTGCAAATCTTGTGATCCTTCCTTTAGTGGAATTTGATGTGATTCTTGGCATGGATTGGCTTTCTCTACATGGAGCTCATATCAATTGCCAAAGAAGGGAAGTCACATTTCATATTCCAGATCAACCTACGATCGTCTATCAATGCAAGGATGAACATAACCTTCCAGTGGAAATTTCTTCCATCTTATGGGTATTGATTCCACTAAATGAAGGTTATTTATCTCAAATGGTTGGTGAGAAACTCACGATTAAGAATATGCCCATTGTACGGGAGTTTGATGATGTCTTTCTGGAGGAATTGCCGGGTCTTCCACCAAATCGTGAAGTTGAGTTTTCAAAAGAACTCGTACCGGGTGCTTTGCCTATTTCAAAGACACCTTATAGAATGACCCCAATTGAGTTGCAGGAATTGAAGAAGCAACTCCAAGAGAATCTTGATAAGGGATTCATACGCCCTAGTGCGTCACCTTGGGGAGCACCTGTTCTATTTGTTAAGAAGAAAGATGGATCAATGAGACTCTGCATTGATTATCGAGAACTTAACAAGATCACTATCAAGAACAAATATCCTCTCCCACGCATTGATGACTTATTTGACCAACTACGCGGAGCTCAATACTTTTCCAAGATTGATCTTCGTTCAGGGTATCATCAATTAAGGGTCAAAAGGGAGGATATACCAAAGACGACTTTCCGTACAAGGTATGGACACTATGAATTTATAGTGATGCCATTTGGTCTTACTAATGCCCCTGCTATCTTCATGGATCTAATGAATAGAGTCTTTAGAGACTATCTTGATCAATTTGTGGTAGTCTTTATAGACGATATTCTTGTCTATTCAAAGAGCAAGGAAGAGCATGAAGATCACTTGAGAATTATATTGAAGACCCTGAGAAAAGAGAAGCTTTATGCCAAATTTACCAAGTGTGAATTTTGGCTTCAAAAAGTTGCATTTTTGGGTCATATAATCTCAAAAGAGGGGATATCTGTGGATCCAGCAAAAACAGAGGTTATCGAAAGATGGTCAAGACCAACAACAGTAACTGAGATCCGAAGTTTTCTTGGTTTGGCTGGATATTATCGACGTTTTGTAAAAGATTTTTCACGGTTATCTAATCCAATCACCAAGTTGACTCGGAAAGGAGTTAAGTTTGTCTGGACAGAGGAATGTGAAGAGAATTTCAAGGAGTTGAAAAGAAGGTTATCCAGTGCACCTGTGCTCACACTGCCTTGTAGTGGAGAAAGGTTTGTGATCTACAGTGATGCATCCAAGAAGGGATTGGGGTGTGTTCTTATGCAAAATGATATGGTGATAGCTTATGCCTCACGACAGTTGAAAATCCATGAGCAAAATTACCCAACACATGATTTGGAGTTGGCTGCGGTAATCTTTGCATTAAAGATTTGGAGGCATTACCTTTATGGTGAAAGGTGTGATATTTATACTGATCATAAAAGTTTAAAGTATATTTTCACACAAAAGGAGTTGAATATGCGCCAAAGAAGATGGTTGGAGCTGATTAAGGATTATGACTGCTCAATCCATTACCACCCTGGGAAAGCAAACAAGGTGGCAGATGCATTAAGTCGACAAGACTATGCTAGTTTATCCATGATGAGGATCACAAAAGATCCAATATTTATGGATTTACAAAGGATGGATCTTGGAATTATAATGGAAGGGGAAAAATCTTATCTTTCTCAAATGAATGTTCAACCATCTATACATGTGAAGATTAAAGAGGCACAGAAAGAAGATGTCGAGTTACAAAAGAAGGTGAGAAATGTTCCTGAATTCAACCTTGATTGTGATGGGATAATAAAGTTCAGGAATCGGGTTTGTGTTCCTCCCATCCCCGAATTAAAGAAAGAGCTGCTGGATGAGGCTCATAGTTCTTCATTCTCTATTCATCCTGGAAGCACGAAGATGTATAGGGACCTGAAAGAGTACTTCTGGTGGGATGGCATGAAAAGAGATGTTGCTAAATATGTCTCTCGATGCTTGGTTTGTCAACAAGTTAAAGCTGAGAGACAGAAGTCTAAGGGGATGTTACAACCATTACCCATACCCGAATGGAAATGGGAAAACATCACTATGGACTTTGTCACAGGACTTCCTAAAACATCCAAAGGCAATAATGCTATCTGGTTCATAGTTGATCGTCTTACAAAGTCTGCACACTTCATTGCTATTAGAGAGGATTTCTCTCTAGATCAGCTTTCCAGGATATATGTAAAGGAAGTGGTAATATTGCATGGAGTACCACTTTCTATTATATCTGATCGGGATCCGAGATTTACCTCGAAGTTCTGGCGAAGTCTTCAGCATACTCTGGATACAGAGTTGAGTTTCAGCACTGCTTATCATCCCCAGACAGACGGTCAGTCTGAGAGAACAATTCAAACCCTAGAAGATATGTTGAGAGCTTGCTCTATGGATTTAAAAGGAGGTTGGGATCAACACCTACCTTTGGTGGAATTTTCTTATAATAATAGCTTTCACTCCAGTATTCAGATGGCTCCTTATGAAGCTCTCTATGGAAAGAAATGCAGGACTCCAACTTGCTGGGATGAAGTTGGGGAAAGAAAGCTATTAGGACCTGATCTCGTTGATGAAATGGCAGAAAAGGTCAGATCTATTCAACAACACATAAGAGCAGCTCAGAGTCGACAGAAAAGTTATGCCGACAACCGAAGAAAAGACCTAGAGTTTGAAGTGGGTGATAAAGTGTTCTTACGAATATCTCCCTGGAAGAGGGTTATGAGATTTGGAAAGAAGGGGAAGTTGCGCCCTAGATATATCGGTCCTTTTGAAATACTGGATCGTGTTGGGAAGGTAGCTTACCGATTGGCGCTTCCACCGAATCTCTCTCAAGTTCACGATGTGTTCCATGTATCTCTCCTGAGAAAGTACATACCAGATCCTTCACATGTACTCAGCTCAGAAGTTGTACCGCTGGAGCAAGATCTTTCTTATGAAGAACAGCCGATAGAGATTCTGGATCATAGCGAAAAAGTCCTACGAAACAAGACCACTCGCTTGGTGAAAGTTTTATGGAGAAACCACCAACTTGAAGAAGCTACATGGGAGCTTGAGGATATGATGAGGGAGAAGTATCCTCATTTGTTTGTTGCAAAGTGACGAATTTCGAGGGCGAAATTCTTTTTAAGGGGGGTAGAATGTAACACCCGAGACTTTTATGTTATATAAATCATCAAAGGAATCTTTTTCTACACAACACTTTCTTGGCTTGCTTTACACGCAATCACGACCTTCCTCGATAGCTTGCGTCGTACGCAATACCGAGTTTCACTAAACAACAATATGCTATTAAAACTAGCCGTTATGAATAGTAATAACCACTTTTTGAAATTTTATAAATTTTATTTTTCAAAATGGACTTCATTTTTGGACTCAGAATATCGAAATTAGCCTAGGGTGAAATTTTGGTATTTTTCTGAAAACTTTCAATTTTTGATGAATAGTGAAACCACTAAGTGGTAGGTTAAAAACTGAATTTTGCATAAAACTTAATTTTACCGCTTCTGTGAATGGAATTTCAAAAATCCGAGAGACACGGTTAATATCAAGGACTAAAATGTGGTTCAATGAGATGAAAATAATTTTTTGGTGAATAGTAACTTTTTACTATTTTTACCGCGGTTAATAGTAAATAGGGTAACTAAGGGTAAATATGATATTAATATTACCCTAAAACATGTCCTAATTCTATTGGACAAGTGTAATTCGACCAAAAACAAACTTAGGAATAAAATATGACCATTTAGGCC
Source organism: Viscum album (assembly GCA_963277665.1). Lineage (NCBI taxonomy): Eukaryota > Viridiplantae > Streptophyta > Magnoliopsida > Santalales > Viscaceae > Viscum > Viscum album. The sequence continues at coordinate 2,116,058,959 of OY728164.1, read as the reverse complement.
CACTTGGATTAGATTAGGACATTTATTATTAATTTATTTAAAGAAGGGTTAAAATAGTTAAAATCAAAGTTTAATAAGTAAATCATTTTTAATATAGGGTTATACATAAGATAAATTCGATTGTAAATATTCATTAGAAATCTAAAAAGATTTCCTACATGATGGTATTTTATTTGTAATTTTTAGACATCAAATAATTTAATTTATTTATGACACAAAGATGATGCAGTAATTATCTTATTAATGAAATATTGAAAAAATTGATAATATAAATACCAAAATAAATGTAATTTGAGACTTTTTATGAATTCAACTAATTTTCTAGGTTACTATGATATATTAGTATTGATTTAATCAACTTGGTTCGAACATATAATTCTGTTATGACTTTGAAAAAAATCATATATCAAATAGTGTCAAAATTTACACAAAATAGTTTTTAAATCAAATATTATATTATTAATTGTTATTTTATTCCTAAAAATCTAAGGTTCGGCCAAATGACTTAGATAAGGATATATATATTAATAATAAACAATTTGGGGTTTGTTTGGCATGTTATAGTAAGTGTATTAACCATATAGTGAAAGAAAACAAAAAGACATGGTAAAAGTTAAATTATTTAACTTAGAGTTAAATTTAATTGATAAGGTTAAAATAATATCCTAAACTTGTCTAAATTCTATTGGTTGATAGGATTTCGACCCATCCCCACTTTAGCTTCGAAATAAGACCCTTTGGAACCATTATAAACCGATTTTGACTTTAATATAAAATAATATTTTGAGATATTCCTAAGGTGCCCCTCTCCTCCCTTATAAAAGGGCACCTCCTCCCCCTCCTCCTCACACCAATTTGAGCACTCAAGCTCGGCCAAACCCTGCCATTTTCCCTTCTCCACTTCCCTAGAATAATCCTAGAGGTCCTGGTCTTCTCCAAAGACCAATCTTAGTTCCTTAAGTGGAGGATTCAAAAAGGCGTTCCAAAGAAGAGGTAATATCCATTACCGATCTTTTCAATTTCTTTCTTCTTCAACTTCTTCTTCTTTAGTTGTTTCATGATAAAGTAATAACATCAGTATTACTTACATACTGATATGTTATTATAAATATGAAACAACCCTAATTCACCTTCTATCCATCCTACGGAAAAATGAAATCACCGCGCGTGCGTACGTACGGAATACCGTCTCCACGCCGTGGTGTAATCTATTTTCCACCATCACCTTACAAGGATGGGTATAATGGTGTAATGAGTAACTATATATGATTATTATAAAGTAATATTGATACTGAAATAATATATATATATACTCCAATACAATTCCACGATCATAGGAACGATATCATCACTCGTGCGTACGTACGGAATACCGTCTCCACGATGTGATGCGACTCGTTCTACATGATCTTCATTTCATAATGATTGTATAAATGAATTGAATGAATTAATATGGTATATACTACACTAATACCATTCTGGAAATTAATTATCTATAACCTAAAGATAAGAATAAGAATTTATTCGACAAAACACGCATAAGAACAAAAAGTTATAAAGACCCGAGTAACAAGTAACAATGAAATATTACTAACAAGAAGCTAATAATATGACCATATATGATCTCATATCAATATGTATGATTCTGGAATAAGTCAATAACATTATTTAAACCATTATACAGGAGCTTCGGACACGAACAAAGCAAATCGGACCTAAGGTAAGGGAAATATCACAATCTCATTTTTATCCGAGATTGTTTATTCGTAAGTATTTACTGGGGTGTATTTTATCATCCACATCCATGTTCCCTCAATATGTAATATTGTTTCCATCCACTTGAAATAGTTTAAATCCAATTTTACCCTTAGGTGAGTTTTTAGTAAATAATATGAAAGGAATCTTTTGTCGTTTTTCCGTACGAGGTACTTTTTGACTTTTCCGACAAAAGTACGAAGAATGTTTTTTTAACTTATACGGCATGAATGGATTTTTAAAACATTACATCAAAGAAGATTCCTTTACAAGTTTTCAAGTTTATTTTTAATCAACTTCTTTTATTTTAAAGTTGTATGACATGTTATGAAAGGAAAAATGTTTTTGAAGAAGAAAGGATATTTTCCTCAAGAATTCAATTCAAGTGTTTTTATCAAAATTATTTTCCATCTAAGATAATAAAGGGTTCTGTTTGTATCCATATTTTTACATTGGTTTGACTATGTTGTGATGGAATTATGTTTATGAATTCCTTTATCATATATGAATTGATTTATGATGTCATGATGTTTCAAGAATCCCATTTTTGTTACATGTGTTATGCGATGATGCATGTTTTATGATTATGTGGCACACATAAGAAAGGATTCATTATAAGATGGGTGGGACCTATATCTCCCTCCAATGCATTGGGTAATGATTTTATATCTCATGAGATAGACATGGCTGGAACGGAAGGTTATTTCGGTTCAGTGATACAGGACTGAAACGAGGAGTGAACTCGGTTCAGAAAGGGACTTTGTCCACTAAGATAGTCTTGGCAATGAGTCATGACTAACAAGAAATGATTTTCCATGATTATGTGTGCATGCCACAAAGATTCAAGTTTTATGTTATGATTATGGGGATCTCATTTTCACTTCTATGATTTATTCCATGTTAAGATATTATGATCTCTTTTGCAGGTTTTGATTTTCATAAAGATATGATATGATTTTTATTTCCTTTATTTGCCCTTGCTGAGCATTTGAGATCACCCTTTTATGTTTTCTTTTCCCCAGGTCAGGAAGATGGATATTAAGTAGAATATGCTAAAAGGGACCCTAGATATGATGAAATAAATGGGAGACACTGTAGAAGATTTATGAACGAGTTGTTTATGTTTCCCCAGTTTCTAAAGACACTATACCTATACGGTCCTTTGTGGTTTTGTCATATGTTGTAATAAGAGTGCTTCAATTTTGAAGTATTAACAATGTATGTAAAGTGTGGGTCGTTATAATAATGGCGGAAAATAGCCGCACCTGCCATATAAGTTATAAAAAAGGCATTCTTACCTTAATTCTATCGAAAGGGTTAAAAATGAACTTACTTGGAAAACAATGGAAATATTCCTCTATAATCATCTTATAAAAAGTCAATAAGGTATAAATGACTTTTTCCCATATTCTATAAAATAGTAAGAATGATTTGAAATAAATTTTTAAGAAACATGGATGGGGATGACAAAGAGGTCCCAGTAGATAATTACGTCTAAACAACATCTGATAATGATGAGATTGTAAACTAAATCCTTACCTTGTACTTTTCCTTGGACAAGGGTAGGTTAACCTCCTATATAACGGTTAAATAATTGTTATTAAATTATACAATAATCATATACATTAATATGATATAATATATGATCTTTTAACATTTCTTTATTAATAATATCTTAGTATTATCGTTGTTTCGGGTGTTAACTGATTCGTTTTCCTTTATATGATTTGTTAAGTAAACCGTGTTTGTTATGGATAGGTTTCATTGTATTCATATCTAGAATGATATCAAGTCCTTAAACATTATTTTTAATTGTTAAATAAGAGTTATACATGAATGGATACGATGGAGATTGAATCTCATCGCATTCATGGGGACGGTAGTCCGTATGTACGAACGAGCGACAATATCATTCTTTTGATATTAAAAATATATATAATTGAATGGTATATCATATTTACAGAATAATTATCATGTTATATTTATTATTTACATAAATTGCACATCATTATCAAACCCATCAAAATAATAATGTTTTGAATAACAATTACACCACGACGTGGAGACGGTAGGTCGTACGTACGCATATATGGTGACATGTCATTAAAATGATGGATAGAATGCTGAATATAGTTGTACCATATTTATGATAACATCACAGTATATAGAAGATATCATATTTCTTATTTTCTAATGGAAATAACAAATAAATAAGAAGTTTAAGAAGAAAGGAACTTGAAAGAGGGTGGTGAAAACCCTACCTCTTCTTTGGGTTCTTCCTTTTGATTTGATCAAAAGGGCTCTTTAGGTTGGCTTTCTGATCAAAATAAGGCCTATAGGTTGAATTGAGGAAATTTTAGAGAATAATTGGTCAGGGTTTGTCCTATCCAAAATGCATTGAAGGTGTTAATTAGAGGGAAGGGTGAGTGACCTTTTATAAGAGGGGTGAGGGGAACCTTTGGAAAATCTAGAAATATTATTTTATAATAAATTCATATTAGGTTTCTAATTGCTCCAAAGTGTATTATTTAATGGTTAGGGTGGGTATATGTCTAAAACCACTCAACCAATAGGTTTTATACAGGTCTGGTTCACTTTATTAACCTTATATTTAAGTTTTAACTCTTAGTTAATTAGTTTGGCATTTACCATATCTCTTTGTATATTTATATTATATGGTTAATAAACTTACTATAAACTTCAATGAAACCCCCAAGTGGTCCATTAATGATACACCTATCATTATATAAGTCCTTTAGAAGAAAATTATATTTTTAGGAATAGAATTTCAATTAATAATATAATATTTGTTTTAAAAACTCTTTTATGTCAATTTTGACACTATTGGGTTTTTTGTTTTTGACAAATTCATAAAAGAATTATTACTTCAAAAAAAATTCATATAACCAGTACTAATATGTCATATTAACCTAGAAAATTAGTCTAATTCATAAAAAGTTTTAAATTACATTTATTTGGCTATTTATAATATCAATTATGTTTATATTTCATTAATTAGGTAATTACTGCATCACCATTGTGTCATAAATAAATGAAATTATATAATGTCAAAAAATTATAAATAAAATACCATTATGTATGAAATCATTTTATATTTCTATGGAATATTTATAATCGATTTTATCATATGTATAACCCAACATTAAAAATGTTATATTTATTAAACTTTGATTTTATCTCTCTTAACTCTTCTTTGAATTAAATAATAATAAATGTCCTAATCTAATCCAAGTGGGCCTAAATGATAATATTTTATTCCTAAGGTTGTTTTTTTCGAGATATAGTTGTCCAATAAAATTAGGACATGTGTTAAGATAATATTAATATCATTTTTAACCTTAATTACCCTTTATACTTTTAACTGTGGTAAATAAAAGTAAAAAAGTTAATATTCACCAAAATTTATTTTCATCTCATTGAACCACATTTTACTCCTTGATATTAACTGTGTCTCTTGGATTTTTGAAATTACACTCATAGAAGACGTAAAATTACATTTTATGTGAATTTCCGAATTCTCATAGGAGGTGGGTAAAAGACGGTGAAAAGTTTAAATAAATTATATATCTAGAATTATTCTAAACTAACTCCAATGAATTACATTGAACTTATATAGGTATTATGTATCTATTTTGACCTTAATTAAAATTAAATATAATAAATAATTATTTATATAAAAATTCAGTTTTAAACTATAACTTAGTGTTTTTTCACTGTTTATCAAAAATTGAATGTTTTCAGAAAAATACTAAAAATTCACTGTAGGCTAATTTCGATATTCCGAATCCAAAAATGAAGTTCATTTTGAAATATAAAATTTATAAAATATCAAATAGTGGGTATTACTATTCACAATAGCTAGTTTGATTTGTTGTGGTGTGTCTTAGAACATAAAATTGTGTACAACACACGGTACTGTATTATACAACGAGAAGCGTACCGTTGAAGCTTGGGGTGTTACATTCTCCCCTCCATAAAATAATTTTGTCCTCTAAATTTCTAGAATACTACCACATGAAAAGACTTGGGTGATTCTTCGTTATAAGTTCCCCGGGTTCCCACGTCGCCTCTTCCATTTTATGGTTTTTCCAAAGAACTTTTACCAGACGAATCGTACGGTTTCCCAACACTTTTTATCTCTTATCAAGAATCCTGATGGGCTCTTCGCAATAAGAAATATCAGGTTCCAGTTCTAATTCCTCATAGGTGAGTACATGCGTTGGGTTAGGCATGTATTTTCTCAACAGTGATACGTGGAACACATCGTCAACTTTGGAGAGAATTGGCGGCATTTCTAAATGGTAAGCTACAGCCCCAATTAATTGTAGTATTTCTAAAGGTCCGATTTACCTGGGACTCAATTTACCTTTCCAACTGAAACATATAACACCCTTCCATGAAGATACCTTCAAGAAAACATGATCTCCTACCTGAAATTCAAAATCCTTCCTTCGGTTGTCAACATAGCTCTTCTACATACTTTGAGATGCTTTGATGTGGTTTTGGATTACTTTCACCTTCTCCATTGTTTCCTCCACAAGTTATGGTCCTACAAGTTTTCTTTCACCACCATCATCCCAACAGGTTGGTGTGCGATATCTATTTTTATATAACGCTTCATATGGTGTCATATGATTACTCAAATGGAAGCTATTATTATAGGAAAATTCTACCAAAGGTAAATATTGATCCCACATACCCTGAAATTCAAGTGAGAATGACCTCAACATGTCTTCTAAGGTTTGAATAGTCTGTTCTGATTGTGCATCATTTTTAGGGTGGTAGGCAGTGCTCAAATGAAGTTCATTATCCATGGAATTCTAAATACTTTTCCAGAATCTTGATGTGAAACGTGGATCACGGTCTAAAAAAATTGATATGGGTACTCATAAAGTCCCACAACTTCATTAATATATAGACTTGCTAGACGTTCAAGTGGTATATCTTCTCTTATATCAAGAAAATGTACTGATTTGGTAAAATGATCAACAATGACCCATATTACATCGTTCCTTCTAGGAGTCTTTGGTAGTCCCATGACAAATTCCATCATGATATTATCCCATTTTCACTCAGGTATGAGAAGAGGTTGTATGACTCCTCCAGGTTGTTGCCTTGCATCTTTCAGTTGTTGGAAAACCATACATCTTGACACAAAATCATCAATCTCCCTCTTCATTTAGTCCCACAAAAACTGTTCCTTCAAATATCTAAACATTTTTGTGCTCCCAGGTTGTATAGAGAAATTGGAAATGTGAAAATTGTCCCAAAATTCCATTTTTAGATCTGGTATATCGGGAAAACAAAGTATCTTCCCAAATTTAAAAATTCCACCATCATACACAAAGTCACTCAGTCTCCCATAATTCACAGATTTCATCTTTTTTTTAACTCTTCATCATTGGTCTAAAAACTCTTTATCCTTTATAGTAAAGATGGTTTGGAAACCATTTGAAAAAGTATTGATGTTTCACCTTCCATGGGGATTCCCATATCCATCTTTACTAGATCCATGTATATTGGATCCCTTTCAACTATCATTTTGTTCAAAACTCCATGATCCTTTCTTCTCAAAGAATCTTCCACCTTATTTTCTTTCCCCGAGTGGTAGTGTATCATGCAATAATAATCCTTTAGTATTTCAAGCAATATCCTTTTTCTCATGTTGAGTTATTTCTATGAGAAAATATACTTCAAACACATGTGATCAGTATAACTCTCACATTTTTCACCATAGAGATCATGTCTCTATATCTTCAAAGCAAAGATTATAGCAGCTAACTCAAGATCTTGAGTAGGATAGTTTTTCTCATGAATTTTTAGCTATCGTGAGGCATATGAAATAACCATATCATTATGCATAAGGACACAACCAGGTCCTTAATTTGATGCATCAATATAAATAATGAACCCATATTTCCCTGATGGTAGAGTCAATATAGAAGAATTGACTAATCTTTTCTTTGGTTCATTAAAACACTCTTCAAACTCTTTTTTCCAAAAAAATTAAACCCCTTTACTTGTGAGCTTTGTTATGGGTTTGCCAATCAGGCAAAGTTCTGAAAGAAATGCCGATAATAACCTGCTAAACCAATAAAACTACGTACCTCAGTTATACTTGTCGGTGCTGGCCATTCTTAGATTGCCTTGGTCTTAGAAGGATCAACAAAGATTCCATCTTTGGAGACAATATGGCCAGGAAAAGAAATCTTTTGAAGCTAGAATTCACACATGATAAACTTCCCATATAATTCATGTCTTCTAAGAGTCTTCAGGATAATGCGCAAGTGATTTTCATGATCTTCGTAGCTTTTGGAGTATTGAAAGATATCATCAATAAATAACACCAAAAAATCGTTGAGATATTCCTTGAAAACTCTATTCATTAGATCCATGAATACTGAGGGTACATTAGTCAATCCAAAATACATTACTGTAAACTCGTAATTCCCATACCTGGTTCGAAATGTTGTCTTTGGAATGTCTTCCTTCTTCACACACAATTGATGGTATCTATATCGAAGGTAAATCTTTTAAAAGTATTTATCTCCATGCAGTTGGTCAAATAAATCATAAATTCAAGGTAGGGGATACTTGTTCTTTATTGTTATAGCATTGATTTCCTATAGTCGATACATAACCTCATAGATCCATATTTCATCTTAAAAAAAAGGACATGGGCTCCTCATGGAGAAACACTAGGGTGAATAAATACCTTATTAATCAATTCCTCTAGTTGTTTCTTTAGTTCAACTAATTCCTCAGTGTCCATTCTATAAGGGTTTTTTGATATGGGCCTTGAACCCGTAATTAAATCAATGGAAAACTCAATTTCTCATTTTGGAGGATGTCTAGGTAAATATTCCGGAAACACATCTACATATTCATTAACAATAGTTACATCCTGTATTTGAACATTCATTTCCTCACTCACAGTTATTTCATTCTCTTCCTCCTCAATAATTGAATTTAGTTGAGCTACTTGGGGTGGATCTAGATAAGAATCAGGTGGTGACGATTCTTTTCTAAATATATGGTGTTCTTTATCACCATCATAAAAAATCGTAACCTCATTTTTCTTAGAATACATATTCACATCATGGTCTGAAATCCAATCCATACTGAGGATTATATCAATCTAAATCATAGTTATGATGATGAGATCAGCAGATAAAGAACATATATGTGCTCTAATGGGGACTAATTCACAAAACTTTATTGCAATGATGCTTACCTTAAGAGTTTAAACTTACAACTCCCTTGTTAAATCAAATTGGAAATATCTAATTTTCTTAGAAAACTCAGAAGATATGAAACAATGCAATGATCCAGAATCAAATAATGCATTTGCTAAACTTGAGGAAACAATTAAATTACTTGCCACCACATCTTTCAGAGCTTCTACCTCAGTAGTAGTGATAACATAATCTTGTCCTTGATCCCTTGGCCTTTTCTAAGGTAAGTTCCCTTGACGCTTAGGACATTCATTTGCATAATGTCACATCTCCCTGCAGTTGTAGCATCGAACATCAGTAGCTTCTTTCTTCCCCTTGCAATCATGAGATTGGTGGCCTTTTTCAACACACTTATAACAGACTCCCATTCCTTTCATGAAAGTACCAGGGTGTTTCTTCCCATATTTACTATAGGATGGATAATCAACTTTTCCCTTCTTCCCTTTATTTCCATTTTCAGAGTGATCAACAGATCTCTTCCTCTCTTTTTTTTCTTTAAAGTCATAAGACTTAGAGAATTCTTTTTCTGTCTTGATAGCAAATGAGACAATATCTTCGTATGACGGGAAGGATTGTGACACTAATGCTCGATGAAGAAATGGTTTTAACCCATGAAAGAAATGATCAATCATATGTATTGGGTTAAATATATAATCTGCAGCATACCTCACTATCCTTGTAAAGTTATCCCCATGCTTTGTGACATTCTCATCCTCCTTTTTCCTTATACTCAGAAATTGCCTTTCCATATCTGCTCGATGGTCACGAGGAATGAATTTTTCTAAGAAAATCTCTTTGACTTCCCCCCATTCCATATTTGATACTTCATCATCTTTCTTCGCGTTTTGAATTAATGACCACCATTGATCAGCATCTCCTGTGAGGCGGTAAACTGCCATGAAAACTTTTTCCATTTAACTACTCCCCAAGGCATGGAATATTTTCTCTAAGGAATTTATCCATTGCTCAGCTACTAAGGGATTTGTACACCCATTGAATATCGGCGGTTGTTGCCTCATGAAGCGATCTAACAATGATCCTCCATGTTGTGGATCTAGGTGGCCCATACGAGTAAGGTTATTATTCATAACCCGAGTGAGTTGTCCCAGTATGTTGATAAGCTGATGAGCACCGGTTTTATCACCGGCTCCACTATAATTATCTTGAGCCGGGGGGAAATCCCTACATGGAGTTCATGCATTGATACCGTTTCCATTTCTTCTACTAGGATCCATTTCTAAACAATGGAATAAACTATATTAGTTTATGAATCGCAATACATAAATCCAAACTTACAAAACACTTAACATGAATTGAACTGTTTATAGATATAATCCATAATCATAAAAATGTTTTCTCATAAACCCTTCATAATTTTTTATAAAGAAAAGGAGAATTATCCTAAGCATATCCCCTGAGAGTGTAATAACAAAGAGTGTAGCAAGGCCCGTTGTCTTGCACCAGTTCCCGTTCGAATCTAGCTCAAAACGGTGTTTTTGGGTTTTACACCTAGGTACATCTGTTCTAGAGCCACCTCTACTTGCTCATATCTAGACAGGGATATATTTATCGGAAAACTCACAAAATATCTACAATACCAAAATTCTAGGAAGTTCTTGTATACTAATCCACAAAGACAACCTTAGGTCCATGTGCACTAATAAGAGTTTATCTGAATCTTGTTTCCAAGGTTTGTACTAAAATTCCTATGATACCAACTGTAACACCCTAACCCTTGTTACCCAAAGTAGGAGCATTATTACATAACATTGGCATGATCACAAAAGGTAAAGTCTCGAAAGATCGATTAGTTTTGCAGTCTTGGAAACACTAGATATATTCATAAGTCTTACATTACATCATAAAGTAAAAAAAAAATGCAACAACATCTTGTATTAGTTTCCCCTCATACTATCCCAGTAGGTCATTCATAAATTACTTCTTCACATCCTGGGAAAAATAAAACATTGAAAGGGGTGAGCTCAGATGCTCAGTAAGGATAAAAATATAAAACAAACTTTCATAAATAAGAATAAACATTTAAGGAAATGTATAAATAAAACAAAATCCTTTTGAACATGAAATTAAGTATAATATGGAAAATATAAAATGAATTAATTCCATTTACTTATTCACATTAATATTCTACTAGTCGAATAACCACATGCAATATCAATAACCACTTTCATAATGATAGAATGCATAATACCAGACTATCATAACCACATAGTCAAGGCCTTATTCCAAGACTATAAATAAGATTTTGTCAAGGCCTTATTCCAAGACACTAGTTTGTCCATGAGACCTACCGATGCATCGAGGAGCTATAGTGGGCTCCACCCGTCACTTATTAAGTCCAATGCATTCCTCATATGAACAGTTTTAAACATAACATAAACAATCGTATTAAAACTAGGATATGAAATGTCAATACGTTCTCCATAAACCATGAATTGTAAAAAAATAACACATGCACATTCAAACATATCACAAAACCTTCAATACTATATGAATTTTTTTATCATAATAAATCAACTTCAAATAAGCTTAAAATCCATCAAAGGATGTTGACATAGATGAATTAAAAACTATTTGAGAGAAATATCTCTCTTTTTTGAAATCATTTAAAAGTCACATAATTATAAAATAAAACATTTACTTTGAAAATATATTTATAATATTTTAAGGGAATCTTCTATGATTTAATAGCGGCAGAAAATATCCGCACCCACCATATAAGTTAGAAAAATACATTCTTACCTTAATTCTGTTGAAAGGGTTAAAAAGGACCTTGTTTGGAAAATGACAGACATATTCCTTTATAAACATATTATAAGTATCCAACAAGGTATAAATGAATTTAAACCATAGTCTATAAAATTGTAATAATGATTTGAAATACATTTCTAATTCACATGAATATTCTTCGGGTTCTTCATTTTGATTTGATCAATAGGGCACTTTAGGTTGGCTTTCTGATCAAAATAAGGCCTCTAGGTTGATGTGAGGGAAGTTTAAATAATATTTGGGTGGGTTTTGGCCAAGCCAAAAGGCTTTGATGGTGTGAATTAGAGGGAAGGGGGAGTGCCCTTTTATAAGAGGGGTGAGAGGCACCTTTGGAAAAGCTAGAAATTTTATTTTATAATAAATTCATATTAGGTTTCTAATAGCTAAAATGTGGATTATTTATAGTTTAAGTTGGGAATAGGTCGAAAACCACTAATCCAATAGGTTTTAGATATGTTTGGGTCACTATATTAACCGTATATTTTAGTTTTAACTCTTTGTTAATTAGTTTGAAATTTACCACATCTCTTTGTATTTTTATATTATTTGGTTAATAAACTTACTATAAACATTCCAGAGACCTCCAAGTGGTCAATTAATGATACACCTATCATGATATGTGTCATTTGGCCGATCAATAGATTTTTATGAATATAATATCAATTAATAATATATTATTTTTTTAAAACACTTTTATATCAATTTTGACACTATTGGGTATTTTGTTTTTGATAAATTCATAACAGAATTATTAATTCAAAAAAAATTCATATAACCAGTAATAATATGTCATATTAACTTGTAAAATTATTTCTATTCATAAAAATTTTCAAATTACATTTATATGTATTTTTATAATATCAATTATTTTAATATTTCATTAATTAGGTAATTACTGCATCACCATTGTATCATAAATAATTTAAATTATTTAATGTTTAAAAATTATAAATAAAATACGATAATGTAGGAAATATTTTTATTTTTCTAGTGAATCATTATAATAGAATTTATCATATTTATAATCCATTATTAAAAATGTTTTAGTTATTAAACTTTGATTTTATCTCTTTTAACTCTTCATTGAATTAAATAATAATAAATGTCCTAATCTAATTAAAGTGGACCTAAATGATAATATTTTATTACTAAGGTTGTTTTTGGTCGAGATAAACTTTTTGAATAGAATTAGGACGTGTGTTAGGGTAATATTAATATCATTTTTACCCTTAATTACCCTATTTACTTTTAACCGTGGAAAATAATAGTAAAAAGTTTATATTAAACAAAAATTATTTTCATCTCATTGAACCACATTTTACTCTTTGATATTAATCATGTCTCTCTTATTTTTGAAATTCCACTAAGAAAAGAAGTAAAATTTAGTTTTATGTGAATTTCTAAATTCACCTACGAGGTTGGTAAAAGACGGTGAAAAGTTCAATAAAAATTTTATATATCTAAAATTATTCTAAACTAACTCCAATGAATTAAATTTAACTTATATAGGTATTATGTATCTATTTTGACCTTAATTAAATTTAAATAAAATAAATAATTATTTAAATAAAAATTCGGTTTTAAACTATAACTCAGTGTTTTTTTACAATTCATCAAAAATTGAATGTTTTCAGAAAAATACAAAAAAATCACCCTAGGATAATTTTTATATTAAAAATCCAAAAATAAAGTTCATTATGAAAAATAAAATTTATAAAATTTCAAAAACTGGGTATTACTATTCATAACGACTAGTTTGATTTGTTGTGGTGTGTGTTAGAACTCGAAGTTGCATACAACACACGCTACTGTATTATTCAAAGAGAAGCATACCGTGGAATTTTGGGGTGTTACACTCCTCTTCCTTGGAATTTTGGATATTGGGTTCTTATTTATTTGTGGTTAAATAAGATGGTGAATTTTTTTATGTAACCTTTTGGATACTCTATCCTTCTTGGACACATGCATGATCATTTCAGGTGGGTGTTGTCGAAGAGTCATGATTTGGTGATAGGTTCCTAGTGAATTTTTCCTTATTATTTATGAATTAATTGAATTCATTAACTTTTCACCTCCCTTGGGTGATAATTATTGTTGAATTATTTTTATAATAATTATTTGAGGTGAAATAAGGTGATTTAATTATTTTTTTGAAGTATTAATTATTGTTTTGTTAAGCTAGGTATGCCAAGTGTTCAATGAAAGTTATGGTTTTATTTTATAAGTGATTTTTTATTTTTATGGACATTTTTTTCTTAGTAAATGTATTTTACATCTAAAATGTTTGTATGGAGTATTTTAAATGGATTTAAAATTGGATTAAAATTGAAAATGATTTTTATAACTTCAAGAATGAAATTTTGTGATACTCAATTATTTCATAAGGCCTTCTTGGAACTTTTATAAAAAATTTTCACTTGGAATGTCTCTTTTGATGATCATATTGCCTTATATATTATGTATGGTGTGGGAGCTCCTTGGTGTGTGAGTCCCTTGTATACAAATGGTTTTAAGGAGAGGTATTGTTCCATGTGGTACCTCATTGGTTACTTATCGTGTTTGTTGAATGGGTGTGATGATAGTGAATGAGATTGGATTCTTGATGGAATTGGTTTGTTCAAACCAATGTATCATGCAATGAGAACAAGGAATTGAATCGGTATTTTCAATGAAAATTTTATGCATTATATTAGGATTGTGCTCTGGCAGTTGGAACTTGGTACGCACCATTCTCTTCATTGGGATTTTTACCCTCTGTCAGATGAGGTCGTGTATAACCAATCATTTAGACTAAATTGATTTCACCAGCTTAGGGATTCTTATTAGATGAGTTAGGTGTTTGGTATTTTTTAGTTTATCCACAAAGCTCCTATGTTCTCCCTTGTTTTTTGGAATATATTTTTTATATTGTGGATGATTGAGATGCATTGTATGTTGGTTACTCATATATCATATATTCCATTTCCCATGATATGTGATCATTTTTTCTACTCCATTTTAGGGTGTACATCTTTTTTAAAATAGTTTGGATGTTTTTGAATCCTTTTTATAAAATGTTATAAAAATTATTTACCTTTTGAGTAACTTTTAATGTAAAATAATCATACTTTTTTACTCCTCCAATTCTTCTAAAAAATTCAAATAACTCCTTGTTGGTAAAAGAATAGGTTTTTAAATGAAAAAGAAAATTGACCAGGACATGGTTTAAAGTGAAATTGTATGAAATAACCAATGTTTTATATATGGTATTTCAATCATGGAATTGATTATTCTTTTTTAGATAAAATTAATTGTGAGTATATTTTTTTGTGCATTCCTACTGAGTTTTAATACTCATGGAAATTGTTATTTTTCTAGATTCTGGTGTCTGTCCCTGGTTGGTTTTGATAATCATGGGAGATTTTGGGTTTTGGATTTAGATATTAACCCTCAATGTCATATGGAGACCTAGTGTTCATCAAGTTCAATTTTATTTTTTTTATTCGACTTTTTTTATTTTTATTTTTTATATCAATGTTTTTTTATTGATTTATTCATTCAATTTGATGCTCTATTTTTTTAGGCTATTTTAGTTTATATAATTTGAATATATCATCACGTTGGTTATTTTTTGTAACCTTGGCATTTATTTCCATCTCAAGAGGATCAGTAACACATATTTTGAATTGTCACAAACCGAATCATGTGTCTATTTCAGGGTCGACACATGTTGGTTTGTGACACTACAAATATGTACTATTTTTTGATTATTTTATTATTAAATTTAATTTTTTGGGGGATCCTTTTTCAATATGATTCTTATATGTTTAATATGATAGTTAATTATGGTTATTCCCATATAATATGAGGTCCTTATATTATAATATTTGTATATGTTAGGGATACAAATTGAATTTTACTTCTTTTTTCATTCAATGAGTTAATAAAGGTATGTGTTTCCAAGTATTATTATCATTTATGTGAATAAATACATCATAAAAATCATCATGGGGATTATTAGGTATGATAAAATTCACTAAAGATTATATCAATAGTGTAGGTTTATTATTATAGACATAGATAGGCGACTATATATACTAGTATATAATAAGGAATTAGAGCAGATATTCCATAGTTATTTTATAACAAAATCCTAATGTATTATTCCCATTACTTTTTCTTTGTTGAACAACGTTTATTGTCATAAATGAGGTGTTATTTAAAATCCTTATCTTATTCCCATGTTTTGACTATATAATTAAATTAATACAAATTTAATTTTACCTATAAGTTTTTCATGTAGTTGTACTAGTCAAAATTCTCATAAAAATAATTTGAAAAGATTAATTAATTAATTGAAATGTATGAAAAAATTGATAATTTATGTGTAATTATATTTTATATTCAGTATATATTCACAAATTATAGCATCATAGGATAACTCATTTGTATCATGAGTAGAAACATTTTGTTTACCAGAGGATCATGATAATTTTTTTGATTTTGTTATAAATGATATTGATGAGTGAAAAATATGAACATTTACATAATTGTTATATTAATAACATTGTAGCATTGAGGACCATAATTACATATTGGGTTGTGATTACTCTAAGAGTTTTCAATTACTTTATGTATAGAGTATACACTTTTGTGAGTGTTCATCTTCATTTATTTTCTTTTTGAGTGTTTTATATGATTTAATCCATTGGAATAATTATAATAATTATCATTTAATTTTTGATTTTTGATTTTTTGATTTCATTCCATGGATATTTTGGTATTACATGAGGAAGGAATATCTTGTCATTATTTATTTATTGTGATCTATTGGGATATGTTCGAATATTAAATTATACCAAGGTTATTGTGGGATTATATTTTAAGAATGAGTTGTTTACAAACCACTAATGTTATAGGATTCTATGTGAAAAAAGATAGATATAAATTTTTAACTATTAATGTTATGATTTTATAGGTATATGAAGACATAATAAATTAAAAGTGTTTTATAATCAAGAATGTTCTTATGTTTAGAATATGGATTCCATGGTTTTGGTTATCAATTTTCTATTCAAATTTTGTTAAATGAAATGCAAGAGTAACAACATTTTTATTATTTTTTTACAATTGAAATCTCTATACATTAAATTTTTATGATTTTGTTTTTTTAGTGTGTTTCGTTCAATTGATTTTTCCAGATGGAATTAAAATCATGTGAATATATATCTTTCATTTAAAATTTAAACACTGATTACATTTTGGGTTGATCATTATATAATATAGTATAGTTATTTTATAAATTTCTTTTCTAATTTTTTATTTTTTATCCGATACATACCCTCTCCACATGTCTTATAGATTAGTTTTATGTTTATCTAGGAGAACAAGAGGACATGATATTGATATTTTTAGATACATATTATCAGAATAATTATATTTATTGATGGGGTGTATCACGTTTCCTATTTATACTCAGGATGGCTTGAGATGAATTATGTTTAGCAGGGTTTACCCAAATAAGTATATATTGATGAATCTATCCATTAATTTTTTTAGTATGAATGTTTTTCATTCAATGTCTATAGATTTTGGAGATATATTTGGTCTCCTAGAAACCTATGAATAAGGATCTTATTGTTCCTATAGGTGTAGTGGTCCTCTTATAAGATGTTACATTTTTGGATGGATGAATCATAAAGAAATATCTAGAAGACTATTTGTGTTTATAGGGACACCTGAAATATGGTGTTATATCATTAATATCATGCCAATTATTTGTGATTAATTTTAACACCTTCTTTATTTGGGTATTTGTTTATAATGACATGTGATTGGTTATAAGAGACTCATACAATAAATGAAATTTTGAGGTTTTATATTATGGTGGGGGTTTCTAGGACTACTATTCCTTGATATATATATATATGGATATAATATATGGACTATAGATGAAATTTGTAAATGACAACACATGTGATGTGATCGAGTCTGAGATGTTCATAACAAGGTGTTATAAACCGTTAATTATCATTGTATGATATCATTTGAAATTATTTTGATTTTTAGTAATAAAAGGTTGTTGGATATGACATATAGTGTGATTTTAGAACTATTATTTGATATGGTTGATTTGATACTATATAGACATAGGGGTGTATTTCCACATCAACCAAACAAATGAGAATGATATGTTCAATGACACCCCATCATTGAACAACGTAGGAATGGTCGCATAAGAGTGTATGTGCTGTATAAATGAAAATTACATGTTATATTTATTTTATATCTATCTAAATATTAATTATGAGAATATCAAAAATTAAATTAAAATTATTACAGTATAAACATTAGATACA
The DNA here is from genome assembly GCA_963277665.1 of Viscum album. NCBI lineage: Eukaryota > Viridiplantae > Streptophyta > Magnoliopsida > Santalales > Viscaceae > Viscum > Viscum album. The sequence goes on along the minus strand of OY728164.1, from coordinate 2,116,040,823 downwards.
ACATTGGGAGGTCCAACTGTATCTCCCCTAATTAAAATTTAGTAACCATTTATTTATGATTTTTATGTAGTTAAAGTTTGTTGGTGAATATGGGCAGGTTTTACAAGTGTTTTGGAAAAAATTTGGAATTTTTCAAAAGTTTCAAGGTTTGTAAATGATTAGTGTAAACCATCAAACTATTATTGGAACATTTTCAATGTCAAACATTGGAATCTGGGTTACTGTACAGTTAGGTGTATAGTTTGGTCATACCTTACAGCCACCGAGGAGATACTATTTAATATGGGATTGAGGGATTTCAAATGGTTCTTCCATGATTTTTCTAACCCTGTGGAATAACCGTTTAATGTTATCCTTGAGGAAGAGGACGGAATATTATTAGAACACGGTTTTCCAAATCATGAAACTAACTCTGCACTATTTAAAATTGATATCCTAAAAATTGGATCTTGCCGGGTTTCACCTCCAGGAATATCATTTTTCGACATTTCAACCCTATGTTATTTTGTTGGTCCAAAAGATTGTGTTGTATATTTCATTTTAACTAGAAGCAATTTAGATGATGTTCATGCTGTTTTGAATCCCAATTCCCTTGGTTAGTCTTATTTTTTTTTGTTTTTCTCAAATGATATACATATCTTCCCTCTATTAAATTCATACATACAGTCCAATGTGGATTTATAAAAGGTTTTTTTCAATAATTAATATATCTAGATATGTTTATATTAGTGAAATATATATATAGATGGTTTTTGGAGATTCATCATAGTTGTGTTGAATAATTCATGTTATTCTTCATTCTCATTATAATTTATAAGGTACGTGGCTTTTCTATTTAATCATATTATTACAACATGATGGGTTAATTTAAAATTGATTGTTTTTATTAAAATTAATTGTGATATTATTGTTAAATTCTTTATTGATACCTTCATTGGGGATAGTTAATATAATTCAGAGAAAATGGGTGTTTTGGTGGAATGTTAAAATGGTAACATAATGTTAAAATGATTCTTTTAAAATTTTTATTTTGTTTTAATGCATAAAAATGTGTTTTAAATAAAATAATTTTTTTATTTAATTTTTTTAAAATATTATTTGACATATGTTTGGATTAAATGTTTATGAGTGAGTTGAATGGGATGGATAATGGTTTTGATGTACCGCCATCCAATGGATGTGTTAAGGATTTGATGTTTTACCATTAATTATAAACACCAAGCATGTGTGATTGAGTGTTTTGTGAGGGGTTCAATGAAATTGAATGGGTTATTCCAATATTATATTGGAGAAATAGTTAAATGATTCATTTTCTATATTTCATTGAATATTGGTTTTATTTTGAGAAAATTATTTTTCTATGGAAATTGATTTATATTCTCTTATAAAAAATATTAATTTTTGTATTTTAATTGTTTTATATAAATGTATTAACTTCTTTTATCCTAGTGTAATGAGTTGGAATGTCATTTGGGGAATTCAAATGATATTAATTACTCAACCATACTTTCACACATTTGTTCTTTGGAAACTTTTATCTATCATGATATAGGTAAAGGGAAGGTACCAGATTTCATTAGTGGTTATTTATGATAGTAACAAATTTTTGTATGGTTAGATCATAGAGCATGTTTAGATACTTTTAGTCATTTAATTATAGCCTTTGGGTTTGGTTGGTTTTACATTCTACACACTACATTTAGGTTTGTAGTCTTCCACTATTGTACTCTGTCGTACTTCAGTTTTGAAATCAATGTTATTAATTTCAGTTTTATAAAATTATTATCAAGAATCATGTTTTGGTTATTTTAATATTTTATATTTGGTTGGGAGGATTTATATAACTTATTTAAAATAATCATCCAATTTTATTGACTCCATTGGAATTTATTTCATACCTTTATCACCTTGGGGATGTTGCTTAAGGCCAAGTATAAATTATGCCGTGAATCATTCAAATGAGAGTGGTGGATTTTTAAAATTTATATCAGTCATGGTCAGTCAATCAATCATTTTCAAAAGTGGTTTGAGATTGTTATGTACTTTTAATAAACTTGTCAGTAGTCTTGGTTTTTCCTAATATCTTTTTGGTACAAATGATATTGGTTATTGGTCTTGAAGATGAAATTTGATTGGGTTTAATTCTTGAGTTGGGATCATAGAAATTATTATAATTTTTGGGACATGAAAAGTAGAGCATAAAAAAGATTTATCTATTCTTTTTATGATGAAGCTTTTGGTACCACGTAGTTGGGTAAGTAAGTATTTTGGGGGAACATAGAGTATATTCAATATAATTTTCATGGGATTATCCAATGATATGAGAATTACATGAATTATGAAATGAGGTCCCGCTAGGAGATAATATTTCATTTTGAGTAATGATTTATTATTTTATATAATATATTTATTTATTTAAATGTTTTTTAGTTTTTTTTCAAATGTGATTTTTTTAAAGAGCATGATTGTGGTATTTTGAAAATGTATTGATTTTAAAATTCATGATGGACATTTCAAAATGGGTTGGAAATAGATGGTGTTTAAATATGTAAATAATTATTGTGTTATATGTTGTGATTGAATTTGAATTTTTATACCTTTAGTTTCTAGAGAGTGAGAAATTGGTTCTTGCTGTGTTTATATAAAATGGATCATAGTAGGCATTATAGAAACCAACTGGAAGAGGTTGATAAGAATGTGATTGCAGTTGATCCATAAGTGAACCAACAACTGGTTCAGAGTATAGTCCAATATTTTCCATTCATTGAAACAGGGAACCAGAGGGATTAGACAAAGAAAGTGGATCATTCCCATATATTCCACAATAACAATCTACCACTCTTTTTGGGTGACTCGGAACCAGAAAAGGATGATGTGTGGTTGAACAAGATGAATTGAATCTTTGATTTCCTTGCCACCGTATTATAGAATAATATCATTATCATGACACATATTAAAGATGATATTTCACTCTTGTGGTGGGATTTATTGATTCAAGGAAATTTAAAACCAGGGAATTCATGGGACAATTTTGAAGAATGGTTCAATAATTAATTATATCCTTACATGTTTTAGATAGTAGGAACGTCATGTTTTTTCATCATCAAGAATTATATCCCCTCAGTGATATAATATGAAGATAAATTTATATATTTAGTCCTATTTTCACCCTAAAGTTATAGATTTTTATTCTTGAAAGCACACATATTTGAATCAAGGATAAGTTATGATATTTAGTAAAATAATTTCCATTCCATGTATATCATCTTATACAGAAATGGTCAATATAGATATAGTGGTCAAAGGGGACATCTCATGATATATTGCTGGATGGATCATACTAATACCTACATGAAACAATGGTAACTCTATTGTTGGTACCTAGAAGAAGAGGGACACCAATTTCCATTGTAGTGGAGTGGATTAGAATCAGATTTCTTGATGAGTAAATGTTTTTCTCAAATTGAAGATGAATCTAGGTGGATTCCAATGTTGTTATTTAGACCACATCAATCGAGATTGTATAAAATAACATAGATAAAGCCACAACATCACCCAAATGTGGAATCATCTGTACAATTTCCCTCAGTTCTCTATATTTATTTGTTCAATAAACATCTCATGTGTCAGAGATGTTGTATGCTTTTACATGACGACAGTATAAAAATAACTCTCACTAGTATAATAGAGCTAGCCAAATTGATTCTAGAAATACCATTCCTCCTCAAAAACGGTATCCTTAAAAGGATATAAGTAATATAATATAGTCAGTAAAAAATTTTATATTGTTGAAAAAGTAATTTTGGATGACAATTCTAGACCATCTACCATGGAAGGTATGATTATTTTTAATTATACACTTATAAAAGTAATATTTTATATGGCTAAATCCCATTTTTAATTGAGTCTAGTGTTACTGAGATTCTATGTTTGAGTGTTCATATGATTCCTTATATATTGAAACTGTAAACATCTCTTGGTTAATGATAAAATCAATTATTTATGTGTAGTGTATGTTCTATAATTTTTTATGGAGATGAGATGATATGGGATTTCTCATTACTAGAGATGGATTCATATTTCATAATCATTGGTATTTATTGGGGAATATTTTCAAGCCTCACATTGACAGTTATACATGAAAATACATTTTCATGGGTAATGATGGCACTAGGAATCTCTTTAGATGAGACCTGAATATAAAAGCTAGTGTAACATTATTTTTGGAAACATCAGTTGGAATTATTTCATTCCAATTGGTAGTGTTAACTTTGGAATCAAAGGAATACATTGGGAAGTGTGTTTTTATAATATTTTTTGATGGGTTTATAAATGGTATTCATGAAAATTTATTTTCATTTCTACCAAAAAAAGTGGAGTGTGTGATTTATCTCCACCCAATTTCTAGTTATATTTACCATCTATATTATGGAATGGAACCAATATAATTAATTGAATTTATATTAGACATTGAAATGATTAAATTAAAATGGTTCATTCAATTGATCATGTATTTGTGGGTGTCAACAGTCTTGTTTTTTAAAATGTTAGATTGAACACTTTGTTTTTTCATAGATTAGCATATGATTAACGAATTTATGAAATATAATCCCCATCCACCTTCATTTATAGATGATATTTTCAATCAATTAATGGGAGCCCAGTTGCTCTATAAATTTACTTAAGATCAGGAAATCAGAAATTATGATTTTAGATGGTGGATATTGCAATGATTTCATTATGACATAGATATGAAAATTTAGAATATGTGTTAATTCCTTTTGGTCTTATAAATTCACAATAAATGGAAGATAAATAATTTATATGCTCATTTGGAAAAAGAGTCTTCACACGTAGGGATGTTGATGTTGGTTCTTGATTTGTTTGATATATTTAAAAAGGAACATTAAATTTATTTAGAAATTATTTCTATGTGATAAAATCTTGATTGTGGGGAGACCATTAAGGGTTGGATGTGGGATGAGAGTTCCATTTTGTCGTTTTTAAATTTTATGGTTATACTTATTCCTTTTCTGGAATTAGTTAATAATACATACATCCTTCAAAAATATATTTTTTATCCCCTAACCTAGAATATTTATAAGGAATTGAAAGCATAATTTTGTTGGGTTAGTATGGAAAGTAAGGTGGATGAGTCATTTTGATATTAATAACTTATTAGAAGGCTTAAGGAAGTGAATCAGTGACCAATGTTTATGATGCAGTGTTTACCCATTCCTATTTGTAAATGGGATGAGATATCGAGGTGTTTCGTAAAAGGCCTCTCAAGAAATGTTCAGAAACAAGATTCCATATCGGTGATAGTCGATCTACTCAAATGTTTTCTCATTTAATCAATATTTGTGAATCTCATATGGTGGAAGAAATGTAGGATATATATATGATAAATCATTAAGATTTTTTGTTTCATAGTTTTGATAGTATTGAATTGAGATCCTAGGATCACTTCTCATTTTGAGAAATCATTATAGTAATCCATTGGGACTCAGATGACCATGAGTACAACATATCATCCTCATATGGTTTGGAAATTTGAAATGATGACAAAAATGATTGAATATGTGTTATGGGATTATGTAATGGATTTTTGGGGCTCATGGAAAGAACATGTACCATATGTGGATATATTGTATAACAAAAGTTACTAGGCCATGATACATATGGTTTGTATTGAAAATTTTTATGGATTTCCTTATTTTTATCCACTTTGTTTAATATAAACATGTGATAATTCATTACTTGAACTGAGCCTTGTCCATGAATCAATGTAAATTATTTTTTTGAAAAAAAATGGATAGAGATGGCTCAAAATCATCAGAAATCATATGCGTATCTTTGTTGATGGTCATTTTCTTTCAATGTGATTGATTATGTTTCCTTGAGAATCTCTCCAAGGATTGGGCATAATTATTTTGTAAGTAAAATAATGTTACCTCATAAATATGTAATCAATTTTGACAATATTGATAGTTTAGTGAGGTTTCATCACAGTTATCATTTCCCCCGTGGTTTAGTGAAGTATGTAATGTGTTTCATTTATCTAAGACTAAAAAGTTTCAACCTAATACCACTAATATGATTCGATTGGAAATTGTTATCCATGAGATGGATTCTTAGATGTCTCAATTTCTACTGAGAATTTTTAATATTAAAGATAAATATGAGAATGAAAAAAATCATAATAGTATGGGTTTTATGTAAAGATGATCTAATTCAGGAAGAAACATGAGAACATGATAATGAAATGATCAAGAAATGGTTGTAATTCGTTTAGGTCATTAACGATATTTATTTTTTACAATGTCAAAAATAACTAAGGATATGAGAATTTAGAACCATTGGTTTCATGTAATTAACCCATTATTTTCCCATTTTATGATTTAAACGTATTTTGGTGAAGTTTGGTAGGGTTTGGAAGACATTGGGAATGATTTTTGGGCTTTTCTAAAGGTGCATGTTTTTTCCCAACCATGAGACCATGCAGTAAAAATATTGAAATGTAGGATAAATGGATTTTTCACTATTGGATCATGGTTTTATTAATAGTGTGGTCCATTCATTTGTGTTTCTCTTTGAGGTGGATTCTGACACATTATTATCACATGGTATTACTAATAGTGTGACTAAATGTGCATGATTTAAAACTAAGATCACAATAAAGTGGATGTCACTCATTTTCAACTCCAGGACTCTCATTTTTTTCTATATTCAACCCCAATATATTGTTTCGTCCTTTAAGTGGTTGTGGAGTATCTCACCATTGAACCATAAGCAGTCCAGAAGTAATTATTACTGTTTTGAATCTTGATTTCCATATTTAGTCTTTATTTTTTAATGTTTTCCATATATGTACATCACATCCCTCTCAATTATTCACTGTTCTATTATGTTATATATATAATCTCTTTTATGACAATAAAAATGAGATATGGCTATTTTATGTTAGGTAAACAGATCTATAGAAGGTTTTTTGATTCTCCAATTTGTTTTTTTGAACAATTCATGATTTTAATCATTATCATCATAAATTTTGAGGTCAGTGGCCTCACACTCGACTCATTTTATAAAAACTGGCACTCTAGATTTCAAATTTATTGTTTGGATTAAATATAATTGTGAAATTTTTCTGAAATGATTGAAAGAATCATTCATTGGGGAGAGTTAATGGAATTTTGAAAATTGATTGTTTTGGTGGAAAGTTAAAACAGTAAGATGATTTTAAATTGATGCTTTAAAAAATCATGTTTGGATTTGATGAATGGAAAAGTGTTTAAAAATAATTAAAATTAATATTAATTTTTTTAGCATATATGTATTCTATTTGTATTATATAGTTCGGATTGAGTTAAATGGGATAGATAATGGTCTTGAAGTACCATAATCAATGGGGTGGGTTATGGATGTGAGGTTCGACCATCGGTTTTAATCCATGTGGGTTTGTAGTTGCGTGTGTGTGTGTATTGTTACGTAAAATGGAAAATGTTATTCCTAAATGATATTTGAGAAATGGTTAAATTATGGGTTTGGTTTCTTTCCTGGGAAATTGGTTTTGTTTTGAGAAAAATATTTTTCTTTAGAATTTGTATTATTTTTCATTATAAAATGATTTCAATCTGTTTAGATAAATTATTTTATATAAATTTACTAAAAAAATTATACTATTAGTGTGAGTAGTGAATGCATTTGGGGAAATCCCACTGAGATTCTTTACTCACCCCTAATTTGGGATGTTGGTGCTTTCATTGATTTCTCCTATCAGGATAGACGTAATGTTTTTTTATAACATATCGTTAGTGGTATATAACGATCCATGTGATATTTTTTAGAGTTATAACATTGTTCACATTTAGATCTATGGGGTTATGTATTTTAATTTTTATATTTAGTTGGTTTTGTCATTCAATTAGTACATTGAAGTCTGTAGTCATCCAATGAGATAACATATTGTAGTTTTGTTTTGAAATGTATGGTATTACACATAGTTGTCTTACATTGTAATCATGAGTCATATAGAGGTTATTTTTCTATAGAATGTTAGGTGGGTCTATTATAATTCTCTATGAAAAAATTTCCCAAAAAATTTATTGAGGCAATTGGTATTTATTTCTAAACATTGGTGCCTTGGGAAAGTCACGTAATGCCATGTATCAATTACACCTTGAATTAAGTCAATGGGGAGGGGAAAGATGTTTCAATCATAGATTTTTACTCAAACCGTGCTTAGGAGCCTTATTAAGAATACATCATAATGGATTTTGTTTGTGGTTGGGGATATGACCTTGTTGTCGATGGTGATCTGCATGTCTTGTTATGATACATTAGATTAGTCATGAAATGTACCAAAATGTAGTTATTATATATTATAATTCATTTCATAATTTTTTCATATGTGAAATTATATCTACCCATGTTAGATCCAATTTATATATGTACACCTCAACACATTAATAATGATAATTTTATTATTGAATGGGATTATTTATTTGAATACTAATGGAATGTAACTATGATGTATACTATTATCATGGGTGATCATGTGATGAATACATATTCTTTACCATCAAACAAGTTTTATATAAACCTTTACGATTGTCAGTATAGTATCCCATCTTTTTACATAAACCTTATCAACATTTCATCTCCCCCAAGAATTTAGGACAGTGCATCTCATATATGTGGAACTTTCATTGCTCATAGTGGAGGTAAGGTAGTTAGGGAATTTATCAAATACCAAATATTGTCTTAACGTATCTCTAAAGTCACTATGACTTCATAATAATTCCTTAAAATTAAATTTAATACAATATAATATTCATGACAGTCATTGTAATGATCTTGAAAAATTTTATAGACTATTCCATAGACTTATTTTCATGAAAACATCATCAATTATCGAATTTTGAAAGAGAAATTTTAGAATCTAACTATAATTTATTAAATTCCATAGGAGCACTAATGTTATGTTAAACTATTAAATTACAATCCCTAGATTCATTAAGTGTATAAAAAATACATGCCTTATTTGTGGATGGAGTAATAGTTGAAATATAGAGGTTGTCATAACAAGGGATCTACACAAGACTATACACAATATACAAAAATTAATTGGGATTCCGCCTTATTAAAAATAATTCATTTTGAAATTCTATAGTATGGAAAATTCCATGTATTCTTTTACATAAAAATGGAGTCCATCCATATATTCTAATAATTTTTAAATAGGTTTCAATGGGAAAATGTGAGGTTAACTAGTGATACTATTTTTCAATGTAGAAAGAGTGAAGAACATAATATTGTTAATTTCCTCTATAGTTGTGATGATCAATAATCATTAATGTATTTTGTATGCAAAAAAATTAATATGTTAATATTAATAAATATCCTTTCGACTATCTATTTGTAAGACCCCACAAATCACCTATTTATTTGATAAATACTGATGATTCATCTATTATACTATCTTGGATATTTTTTTCTATAGATTAGGTGTTAGTGATCCATGAGTAGATGGGGAAGGTATATTGTAGTCAAATATTATATTCATATTAATGGTGGAGGCATTAGAGTTGTATGAGATAGATAATGTATTCATATTGTATTAAATAAGACACTACATAAGAAGAAATGGTAATGGAATCATGGTATTCTCATGGTTTATCGAGCTATAAAATATTCCTTGTAGGCATGATGAGGTTTCATATCACATGGAATTACATAAATAGTAGCACTACATGTATAATATTAATCATGGGTCATATATATGGAGATATATCCATTTATCAGTTCACGTTATTGAATTGGTTAAACAAAATTCAATGGACAAGACCACATTTATAATGTACCAATTAAAATTAGAGGAATATCATGTCAATACCATTCATATGTGACTGATCCCATTGGTGCATATATTTTTTAAATTTATGAATCACTATGAGAGATAATTGTGGTGTGATGGTCAGAAGAGATCTCAGTACCTTCAAAAAATTGATTTTTTTTCCATTAAAAGAAAAATACTTCATGAAAAAGATGATGTAGTGTTATATAATTTATAATTAATAACATACATTATTTTTAAAAATCCTTATAAGGTGTTTCAATGGAAATTTATTTTTTAAGGCATTATAGCTCTTTTAGGGGATTTTATATTATAAAAATTATATCTTTTACCCAATAAGATGGGTAATTCTAATTTTCATACCTTTTTCCAAGAATAATTGATTTCCATGTTATAAATAAGTAAAAATTATTTTAGGTTTACAATTTTGTTTAATACAAAATTTATATTTTTAGGTAAAATCGTAATTTGAAAACCCTAATACTAATTTATGTGATCTATGTTAATCATAGAGATGAGGAAGAATTAATGTGATTAAGGTGATGAATCATTAATGAAACATCAATCTAATAGTGTGGTATGACCCTTTACATAAATTATTTCCTCATTCTATGTGTGATTTGGCATAGTAATTTTACTATCTAAATTGATTCAATCATATTATCCATAAGGATTTCAACAGTTCATTTTTTTATAATAAGTATTTTGATCAGTTTTGTGTAAGTAGTCTTCATGATCATTTAATTTTATAATAACATTCACACCCCCATAAAAATGATATCGAAACATATCTTCAACATTTTTCAAGAATGATTTTCAAAATAGAATTCATTTTGATCATAATGATAATTTTCTTTTATTTTCCTCTATTATCATTCAATCATCATTCCATTTTTTATGAACTTGCATCATTGGACATTCTAAATTTATCATTATTTATCATACAAAAAATTATGATAGTATTTATGATGGAGAGAGATGTCATAACCAGTATAGGTGAAACCCCATGGAAAGGGGTTTTCTGGTTTTTTGTGGAAGCTGTTGTAAAATGATTATTTTCTACATTTGGTGACTTCTTCATGGATTCAATGGGTATCTTAATCAATCATGGTAGTTAATCTCAATGGTGACATTAGTGAAGAGGGGTAAAATTGAGAGATACTTTTCAAAAGGAAGTGATACTAAGATGAAATAGTTGAAATATTGGGATCAATTGGAAGTCAAACTAGAAATGTTGAAAAGATTTCATAGTGGATAGGTTGTTTATAGATTGACTCCTACATCCCTCAATAAGTTATTACTAAATCAATGTTTATTTATAACATTTATATATGAATATGTTCTTCAAGTATCTATTAAATATAACAAGGGTAGTATTATAGGATCATAATTATTATTTTTGTTTCACATGAAACTCATTGTGTAAAATAACATTCATATTCTACCCCATATCCATTGAAGCATAGGGATGGTAGGTGATCATAAATTTCATAGTAGTTGAAAAAATCTAAATTAATCTTAGTATATATCCAAGAAATAAACATTTTATGCATATTATATTACTTGATTAAAATTCCACGTAGGCTAAAACCATAATGAAATATGTTAAAAGAATGATAACATATTTTGTTGGGGTCTTATATTCCTTTTTTATTCCAAAAAATGTTTTTATTGTTTTTTCATAGACTATTATGCATCTTATTACCTTTCATTAAAAATCATATTAATAAATAGTAAATTTTGATGTTTATTCATCATAGTCATTGATAGGGAAATCCTATTTGTCATTATATATCATTTTTCCAATTTATTGTATTTTTATTATATAATATAAATAGTTATGACTATGTTTTTCTATAAATAATTCAAATATGACATAGAATTATTGGTCCTCATGTGTTTGGATATGAAACACTATGCACGGATTTCTGGTACTTCCCTAGTTGAATAGCCATGATAGGGCATGATACTGATATTGTAGATGGATTTAAAATACTCTACTTGGTATTTGATCAAATTAATCCACCAATAATTTCAATAATTCCTCATATATTTATTCATGATCCTCTATAAGGGTTAGGTACTCTATCATTCACCACACATATACCTCAACAGTTCATGGTCCCCCATCAATGTTTCTTGGATGATTCATTGGAGATTATGGAAGCCACATATTTATGGAACATCCATTTCTACAGAAATCATTATCATTTACCTTTTAAGTCAAGATAAGAATTACCATTGGGTGGTGGTATAGGGTATAATTAAAAATACATGTGTCTTATTATGAAGTATATGTATCTTACTATATTTCATTATCGTATATATGAATTGAGATAATTTTTTTATCATACTTGTGTTTTTAGAGATTAATAATAGGTATTTTGAGACTCTATAATACAAATCCATTGTTTATATAAGTGTTTTGTCTATATATACAATGCATTTTTTGAGTCCACATTTGTGGATAAAATTCTAGCGGAGTCGATGTTCCAAGATTCATGATTATAACAGTTTCCTAAGGTGTTTCTGTCAACTGCTAGTGTAACATTGAATTACCCATATCGATATTGTGTGGTAAAAATTTATTTCACAATATCATTATTTTTTATATTCACCAAAATTATTGTGATAAATTTATCATTCTTTTTACATGATTTAGTTTGATGAAATAATATAATATTACAGTATTTAATAAGATTTGTTTTATATTATTGTATTTTTTCCCAATGACACTGTATAAATTTAGGTTTATTAGATAAAGGACTTTCTTTAATGTTATATTCCTTATTTAGGAATTTAACCAAACCCTATTCTATTATAGGTTGGATTGGTGTTATATAGATGGATTTTTATTGGCCTGAGAGAGGTCTTACTTTGTCATGTTGTGCCCATATTCACACTTCTAATGGGAAAAGTTCCCACAATACTATTACCATTTTGGTCAAGTGTGATATTTTATGTCAAATTTATCTTCCCAATTAAATATATCATTAAAATTGTGTAAACTAGGCCAAATAATGATTTATTATTGAAGATTCATATGGGAAATTAGTTTAGTAACATTTCCACATATATAGGTATCAATGCCAAAAAATGGAGATTCATAGGAGGAATAATCTAGAACACATTAAATAGTTATAATACCTATTAATAAAAAAAATTAATTCCATATAATAGTTACAAAAATAAATTTTAAGAATATATGTTAGTATAGTACAGTTTGTTTAGTATGTGGCCTGATATATTGTGATGCGGCATTTTAGTTACTTCTACAACAGTTTTTTCTTTATAATTGTGGGATTATTTCTTTAATTTATGTCTATATACATGGTTAGTAACATATATTTATTATCTGATTTTATAAAATATTATATTAATTTTAATATCCACTATGTGATAGGGTTGAAAAACGTTATATCTTTCCATCAATCAATATTATTAAAAAAACATGGAATTATCCTATGTCTCTTTATTACTTAATATGGATTCGCGATATTTAATTTACCTAAGGGATTGTATGAGTAGAATCATGAAAAAATATATTTCCATTGATGAAGGGTTCCTTTATTACACAATATGGGACAACTCATACCATTATCAAAGAGTGGAAACTTCAAGCTAAGAGAGAAATATTAACCATTGGAGAAGTCACATTGTTGCCTTTTTAATTTAGCAGTGTTGGTTTTTAGATGAATTATGTGTATGAAATGAACATTAAACTCCATTATATTAGATTATTACCATGATGTTTTCCTTGATACTTTTTCAACATTACGACCAGTATGTGACATACATTTTTTCTATTTAACTACTTCCTTGTATAAACACTATTTATTTTACATCATATTTAATACATAAATAAAAAATATAATAGTTAAACATGAAACTAGAAGAAATTACTGTTGACCTCACCTGGTTTGATAATCCCAATCGTGTATTTATATGTTTTGATAATCCCAATTATTTGTTCATATTTTATGATATTCTCAATTACTGTTGATCTACACTTTAATTCTTTCAAATCAGTGATCCAGTTAATAATAATGTTTAAATAATTTCTGATTTATGATAATCTCGATTATCCTTGTTTATACAAGCTTTGAAACAATTCTAAGTCAATTAGATGTGGTTTTCATAAGAGTTTGAAGAGATACCGATAGCCAGAGCTACTGATAGCCAGAGCTGCCGATAGCCAGAGCTACCGATAGCCAGAGCTACCGATAGCCAGAGCTACCGATAGCCAGAGCTACTGATAGCCAGATCTACCGATAGCCAGAGCTACCTATAGCCAGAGCTACAGATAGCCAGAGCCACCGATAGCTAGAGCTACCGATAGCAAGATCTACCGATAGCCAGAGATACTGATAGCCAGATCCACCGATGCACAGAGCTACCGATATAACTGAGCTACCGGTGTAAGTGTAAACAGCTACCGATGGAGCCAGAGCTATCGATGGAGCCAAAGCTACCAATAAGTGCTACCGATGGATAAACAGCTACCGATGGAGCCAGAGCTATCGATAAGAGCCACCGATTTAAGAGCTACCGATGGAAGATCCTACACCGAGTCAACAGTACACGTCTACAAACAAACGGCTACCTATAATGAACTACGGAGTCAAATCCTATATCCTCGACACTATTTGTTTATAATACTAACGGTTAAAATTGTTACTTTTGATGCATTTAATGTTATTAAATGATTTGTGTTGCCATTTTAGGAAACCATACCAAGTACGATTGAAAAGCATAATCATTCCTTCTTCTCAGAAAGACAAAAAAGGAGGGGCATAAAAAAGGACATTGTGTATGTATAAAAAGGGAGTGTGTGAGACAGGAGACTAAAAGAGATCGAGCACACAGAACACACTTGCGATCAAGCTAAAAATGTGCCAAGAACAACTGGAGAACTTGCACTCATGATACTACTACTACCAGCCTCCAGAACATAGAGCATGAATCGAGCAATCTATGCTAAAGAAGAACTACACAAATATCTTCATTCTTTGAGCCGATAAGCAAGCTGAACCTAGAAGTCAAGGAAACACACGATACTCTGTTTTCCAGACAAAAACCAGAAGAAGACTCAGAACGAATTCTAATCAACAAAAGGAGTCAAGAGATGCACGAATATCACTAAAGCCATTTCTAAACTCTAAATATTTATCTCTGTGATTTAATTTTTACATTACGAGCAGTGTGTGTTATCTGTTGTATTTTACACACACACTGTCTCCTGATCCTTAACTGGAGGATTTGTAAATCCTCACTCACTATCTTTTCATTCATTTTCCCACTGTGGACAGTGGTAGAGGTCGTGTGTGACCTGGGCAACTGGTTGTTGTTGTTTTGTTTCCCACGAATAACAGTGGTAGAGGTCTTGGACCTGGAAAGTTGTAAACTGTTGAACCCCGATCCAGGGTGTGGATCATCTTTATATAAACTTATGAGTGGACTAAGTCTCGACTTGAGACTGAACCTCTTGGTTAACTCCTCTGTGTTTTTAGTTAAAGTTTATATCCATACAGTACATACTTATTTCATATTCCGCTGCTATTACTTTGAAATATAATTTATTTTCAAAGCTACTTTGATAGTTAAACTCGCAAGTGTTTATATTTTTTATAAACCATTAATTTAGTTTCAAAAGTTAATTTAATCATAAGATTAAGTTAACTGAGAACTAATAAATCTTTGAGAAACTAATTGAACCTTTATAATCTATATAAATTCACTACAGTTTAATCTGTTTTTGAAATTGGGGGATTTTAATAGAAATTGTTTTTAACAGAAATTTTAATTTGAACTCAATTCACCCCCCTCTTGAGTGTCCACTCCGACCAACATTTGGTATCAGAGGTTGGAAAATATTTTCTATATTACTCTGTTTTCAACTGTGATTTTAATTGTATTTTAAAGTTCTTAAAATTTCTGTTATTTCATAATTTTTATCTCTTTAAAATTATTTTTGTGATATCATGGATAATAGACTAGAGGGTGCTGCTACTAACCGTCCACCTTTCTTTAATGGAAATAACTATGCTCAGTGGAAGCTCAAAATGAAAATCCATTTGGAAAGCATGAGTTTTGATATTTGGACTACCATAGAATCTGAATATAAAGTTACCACTACTGATAGATCTACTTGGGATGAACCTACAAAGACTGCTTACAGTAATAATTGTAAAGCTATGAATGCTCTGAAATATGCTTTAGGAGATGAAGAATATAATTGAATTTCTGCATGAAAAACTGCTTTTGAAATTTGGGATACCTTGGCTGTTTCTCACGAAGGAACAACTAATGTTAAAGAAATAAGATTAAACACTTATACCATTAAATATGATAATTTCAAAATGAAACCTGATGAACCTATTTCTGACATGTATCTCAGGTTCAATGAGATAGTAAACACAATGAGCTCACTCAGAAAGATTGTTCCTGCAAAAGAAAAAATTATGAGAATACTGAGATGTTTGCCAGATAGATGGAGAGGTACATCCGTTTCAATTAGAGAATCCTGTGACATTGGAGCACTGCCTGTCAAGGAGTTAATTGGTAAGCTGATGATGTATGAAGAAGAGCTTAAAGTAAATAAAGAAGAAGATGAGGAACCCAAAAGAAAATCTGTAGCGTTTAAAACTACTGCCTTTAAGAGTAAAGACAAGGATAAACTACAAATGGAGACTGAGAGTTCAACGAGTGAAAATTCAGAATCTGACAGTGATGCCGAGATGGATCAAATAGATAGCAGATTCAAGAAGTTTTATAAGAAAAAGAAATTCTTTAGGAAAACAAATTACAAAGGAAAGTATGATCAACAAGGAAAATGGAAAAAGGATTGGAAGAAGGCTGAGAGGACTGATGAAGTTGTCTGATACGAATGCAAGCGAAAAGGAAATATCAAAGCAGACTGTCCAAAGTTAAAATTCAAAAAGAAATATGATTACAAAGACAAGAAGTACAAGAAATCCATGAAGGCTACCTGGAGTGCTTCAGAAGAAAGCACTAGTGAAGCCGAATCTTCGGACTCTGAAAGAAATCGAGCCAACTTGTGTTTCATGACAAATACTTATGAGGTAACATCTCACACTCCTGTTTTAAATTCATATTATTCTGGAGATGATTCTGATTCGGAAAACATGTCAAAATCTGAACTATTTGAGTACTGTGATATGTTGGAAGAAACCTGTAATGAGCTTAAAGACAAATACAAAGGTTTAAAGAAACAATATGCTTTAAGTGTTAAGCATAAATCTGATCTTGATATAGAAAAGGAAAAGAATGCTCAACTACTAAAGGAAAATACAGAACTGAAACTGTCAAATGAGCAGCTCAGAAATGACTTAGAAAAATTCACAAATGGAAAGGACGCTTTAACTCAAATGCTAGGAAAGCAAGTTGCACCTAGATATGCTACTGGTTTGGGATACCAACCTGGACAGAGAGAGTTCACTAGAACCCAATTTATTCCTAAGTCTGAAAAAAATTCTGCTAGTTCCAGTTTTGGAAATCTGTATGCTTCAACTGGTTATTCACATGGTTATATACCAAATAAAGTTTATCTTTCAAAATCTGTTGTTTCTGTTAATTGTATGGGACCCATAAAACAAATCTGGGTACCTAAATCCCTGATTGCTATCCTATCTGGACCCAAGAAAATCTGGGTACCAAAGTCATTTCCTGTTTAAATCTGTTTTATAGGAGACCTGCTTGAAGATCTGTCACAAGAAGATTTGGTATTTAGACAGTGGGTGCTCAAGACACATGTTTGGAGATTATTCTTGCTTCAAGAGCTTAATAAAGGTTGATGGAGGTCATGTCACCTTTGGTGACAACTCTAAGGGAAAAATCGGCGGCCAAGGCGAGATTGGTAACAATGACTCAGTACTAATTTCTAAAGTTTTATTCGTTGATGGACTTAAATATAACTTGCTTAGAATATCTCAATTATGTGACGATGGTTTCAATGTCATGTTTGAAAATGATTCGTGTGATGTTTTTAACTCCAAAAATTCTTTAGTATTTTCTGCTCTAAGGAATGAAAATTTTTATGCTGTTGATTTAAATTCTTTAGCCAAACAAAATATTACTTGTTTGAATGCTTTTCATAAAGAATCTTGGCTATGGAACAGAAGATTAGGACACTTCAGCATTCACTCACTTAAAAAACTGGATAGGAAAAACTTAGTTAGAGACTTACCTAAGATAGAATTCCCAAATGACAAAGTGTGTAATCCCTGTCAAAAGGGAAAACAACACAAAGTTTCTTTTAAATCAAAGAAAGAAGTGTCAACTTATCAACCACTTCTGTTGGTTCACATGGATTTGTTTGGACCATCAAGAGTTTCTAGTTTAAATGGGAAGCATTATGTCTATGTCCTTGTAGATGAATTTTCTAGATATACTTGGGTATACTTTCTAGCTCACAAAAGTGAAGCTTTTCCTTACTTTATTAAATATTCCAAGTCTGTAGAGAACCTTAGTCGACTTAAGATTAAAACCCTAAGAAGTGGTCATGGTCGTGAGTTTGAAAATCATGATTTTGAATCTTACTGCTCACACAATGGGTATAGTCACAATTTCTCTGCCCCTAGGACACCCCAACAAAATGGTGTAGTAGAAAGGAGAAACCGAACCCTTCAAGAAATAGCAAGAACCATGATCAATGAATATGAACTGCCTATTTACTTTTGGGCTGAAGCTGTTAATACAACTTGTTATTTTATCAATAGAGTCTTGATCAGACCTGTTCTTAAGAAAACCCCTTATGAGTTGTGGAACAATAGAAAGCCTAAGGTTAATTACTTCAGAGTTTTTGGTTGCAAAGTCTTTATACATAATACTAAAGATAATCTGGATAAGTTTTCTCCCAAAAGTGATGAAGGAATTTTTCTGGGTTACTCTATTTCAAGTAAAGCTTATAGAGTTTTTAAATAAGAAAACCAAGTGTGTGGAAGAATCTGTTCACATCAAATTTGATTAAACTGATCCACATGAGCCTAAAACCCCTCTTGAAAATCATGAAGAAGATTTGTCTATTCTGGACCTTAATGATAAATCTAAAGAACCTGTTATAAAAACATCCAGTTCTGGACTTTTTCTAGAATCTGCTTCTGTTGAACCCGAACCTATAGATGAACCTGAAGTTTCAAGTACAACCTTTACCAAATCGACTAAGATTCTAAAGAATCATCCTTTAGATGCTGTTGTTGGTAATCTTGATAGGGGAACACAAACTATATCTTCTCTAAGGAACCAAGTTGAACATCAAGCTTTTCTGTCACAGCTGGAACCCAAAAATATCAATGATGCTATCAATGATAAATTCTGGGTAATAGCCATGAAAGAAGAGTTGAATCAATTTGAAAGAAAGAAATTCTGGGAATTAGTTGACAGACCCAAGGACACCCTGACAATAGGCACAAAATGGGTTTTTAGAAATAAAGTTGATGAATCAGGAAACATAGTTAGAAACAAAGCTAGACTAGTTGCACAGGGATATAGTCAAGAAGAGGGTATAGACTATGGAGAAAATTTTGCACCTGTAGCTCGACTGGAAGCTATTAGGATCTTACTTGCATATGCATCACATCTGAATTTCAAGTTATATCAAATGGATGTCAAAAGTTCATTTCTAAATGGTTTTATAATTGAAGCTGTTTTTGTGGAACAACCACCGGGATTTACAAACCCTCATTTTCCAAATCATGTTTTTAAACTTTCTAAAGCTTTATATGGTTTAAAACAAGCTCCAAGAGCTTGGTATGATAGACTCATCAATTTTCTTATTTCAAAAGGTTTTACTAAAGGGATTTCTGATCCAACTCTTTTTATTAAAAGAATTTCTAAAGATGTTTTAGTTGTACAAATCTATGTTGATGATATTATATTTGGATCTTCTAAACACTCTCTATGTACTGATTTTTCAAAAAATATGAAAAATGAATTTGAAATGAGCTTAATGGGAGAGCTTAAGTATTTTCTTGGTTTTCAAAATTTTCAAACTAGAGATGGAATTATTCTAAATCAAAGTAAATATACAAAATATCTTTTAAAACGTTCTGGATTGGATAGTATTAAGGAAAATGATACACCAATGAGTACTACCTGTAAGTTGGAAATAGATGAAGCTGGGAAACCGGTGGATCAAACCAATTACAGAGGTATGATTGGGAGCTGACTTTATCTTACTGCTAGTCAACCAGACATTATGTTCAGTGTATGTATGTGTGCTAGATTTCAAGATAATCCTAAAGAATCACACTTACTGGCTGTTAAAAGGATTTTTAAATATCTTAAGAATACTGTAAATTTAGGTTTGTTTTATCCAAAAGGACAATCATTTGACCTAACTAGCTATTCAGATGCTGACTTTGCTGGACGTAAGTTAGAAAGGAAGAGCACATCTGGAACATGTCATTTACTTGGAAGATCCCTAGTGTCATGGTGTAGTAAGAAACAGAACTCAGTTGCATTGTCTACTGCCGAAGTAGAGTATATAGCTGCTGGTAGTTGCTGTGCACAAATTCTGTGGATGAAACACACTTTATTGGACTATGGATTTGAGTTTAAACATGTTTCAATCAACTGTGACAACACTAGTGCAATAAACATATCTAAGAACCCTGTATCTCACTCTAGGACCAAACACATAGATGTAAGACACCATTTTCTAAGAGATCATTATCAAAAAGGTGATATTACTCTTGAATTTATTGGCACTGAACATCAATTGGCCGATATTTTCACTAAACCTTTAAGTTATGATAGGTTAAGTTACATTAGGCATGAGCTGGGGATGTTTAATTCTCACCGATGTTGAAATTCTCACCGATGCTGAAATTCTCACCGATGCTGAAATTCTCACCGATGTTGAAATTCTCACCGATGCTGAAATTCTCACCGATGTTGAAATTCTCACCGACGTTGAAATTCTCAGTGATGTTGAAATTCTCACCGATGTTGAAATTCTCACCGATGCTGAAATTCTCACCGATGCTGAAATTCTCACCGATGCTGAAATTCTCACCGATGTTGAAATTCTCACCGATGCTGAAATTCTCACCGATGTTGAAATTCTCACCAATGCTGAAATTCTCACCGATGATCAATTCTCACCGATGCAATGTTTTAAAACTTATGTCTGCCGCCAAGAATATGAATCGTTTTATTTTTATGTTATTTTACTTTATTCATGTATTTATGATTCCTACATGATAAAACTAAGCCTAAACCGCTTCTCACTCCACCGGACCAAAAACCTTTCACCTTCGAATCTTAGCTCCCTATTCGACTGAGAACCCTAAATTCACGATGGAAAAAACCAAGATTCCTGCCAGCAGAGATGACAGTGTAGAGCCTAAAACAAAGAAGCAGAAAGTGTAGCAAGAATCTAGTGGATGTAATGTCAGAACTAGGTCGGGAAAGCGACCAGTAAACCCTCATTTGCAGAATAGAGATATTGTGATTGAAAAGGAGCTATGTGTAGATTGGCTGCTACCAAGCAAGTCATTGGTGCTTCCAATTCTGGAAGATCAGATATGGGTAGATTTTTTTTAAATAACAATGGTCCCTACTACCCGAAGTTAGTGAAACAGTTCTACGAATTCGTAAGCTTCGAGAAGTCTGAGAATGAGAATCGGGTAAGTTCTTTTTTAAATGGAAAAGAAATGTCATTTTCTTCAGTAGAGTGGGATGAATGTTTAAAAGTCCCACATGAAGGTGTATCCGGGTATGTCTCAAGGGCAATTCCACCTACCAGTAACATCTTTGACAATGAGACCGCATTAAAAGAACTAACGGGTAATGGAAGTCAAAGGAAAGTGGTTGCTACTGAATTGGATGGAGAGAACAGATTGCTTTTCAAATTTTTTCAACATGTTTTGATACCGAGGAGAGGAGATTTTTCTAATATGAGATATCAAGATATTTATCTTCTACATCTGTTAAGACATGGTGTGAAAGTTAATCTGTGCAGACTGCTGTTGAGTCAAATAGAAGACATGATTAGGCCGAAATCAAAGACTAATGCTTTATTCTTTGCCAAAATGATCTTTGTAATGATAAAAGTGAAAGGGATAGCTGAGTCTCAAGATGAGATAGTTGTAGTTAATAATAACATCTGTATCACTACTACAGTTTGTAAGTACATGAAAATCAATTTGAACCCATGGAAAGGAGAATGGGTCAGTGATGACCAGAAGGTGTATGATAAATTTAATCATGTGGATTATCCTTCAAGGCCAAAGGATAAAAGAGATCAAGGTTTAGGACCTGATGAAGAGGAAACCGAGTACAGTGATGAGTCAGAAGAAGAAGAAGAAGAAGAAGAAGAGGAAGAAACTCCTATGGATATTGGAGAAGATCCAGACTTGCCCCCAAAACCTGTTACTGAGTTTGTATACTCAAGAAAAGAAAAAGTAGAGGAAGTGTTATATATTCATGAGTAAGACCAGCCAGTTCCTCAGCAAGAATGAGAAAAAGAGAATGTATCTGAATCGTCTAATTCTGCTCGGCTGAGTCTGAGTCCATTGATTGGAAAATCAGTTGTGCCTACTGATGAAGTTGAAAAATAAAGAGAAGAAGCTGTACCTTTTTCATAAAATCTCCTTACTGCTGCTGATATGGAAGTTGTTGTGGAAGATTCTGATAAAGAAATACAAGCATAGAATGTAGCTGTTGTACATAAGAATGCACCCATTGAGGGGGAGCATCATTCCAATCTTGGAAATGTTACAGTGACTGTTGAGGTTGAAGACTGGGTAGAAGACCCAGGTTTTATAGTGTGTGGTTTGGATTATCCTGATTCGGATAATGAAGTATTGTTGAATAGACCAAAGATCAGCTATGACATCAATTCTGAGTTATTACCTGATGATGTGGTCCGAGTACATGATTTAGATGTGCTGAAAGAAAATCTCAAAGTCAGTTTTGTAGAAGAAGTAAAGACAATGGAATCTTGTTTAGTATCCTCGATTCAATCATTCATGAATGATTCTGTAGTGAGTTTAGCTTTTTCAAGAGTATCTACTACAGTTTCTCCTACTGATTTTGTTACAAAGTATGATCACGAATCCCTCAAGCATGAGCTGAAATAATCCTTCAGTGCCTCAGTTGCTGAGATGAAGCACTGTTTTAGTGAAGAAATGAAGTTGTTAGAACAATCTTTTGAGCTTTATCTTGGTTTCAATCTGTCAACTTTTATGGGTGAGCTGATGGAAGCAGTCAAAGAGTGCCAGACCCAATCTTCTAGAATAGAAGCAGATCTTGAAGGCTTAAAGAAGTCTTTTACTGCCTTAGATTCTTACATGATCTCAAAGCCTCAAGCTGATAAGGATTTAGCCTATGTGAAAACTGTTGTAAGCCAAATGGTCTCAGTATTTGAAGATTTCAAATCTTCTATAAAGGATCATGTTAAAAATCAGGACTCTCAACTAAAAACTCTGATTAGTGGTTTGACCAAAAGTTTCAAAGAAATTGTATCTTTCTCAGTTGGTCCTCTAGCTTCAAAACCTGCATTTGATTTGAATCAATTACGAGCTATGATGAAGGAGGAGCTTGGTTCTATTTCAACCAGTGGCTCTGTGGACTCATCAGATCTAAGCCGAGTAGTGCTCTCTACAAGAGATTCAGTCAGGGAAATAGTGAAAATCGTCCACGACCATATGAAAGAGGCCTCTGCCTCTCAGGAGGAAATCAAGAACATGGTGGATTATTATTTACAAAGGATTTTTACCAAGCAACAACTCAACCATCATTTCAAGTTGATGTTGGAAAACATGAAGTTACCCCCTGTAACTCAAGCCTTCCGAGAACAAGTGAGCAAGCTAAGGCAGCTGACTCCTGCCTTAGAAAAATTCATGGAGAACAAAGATGATTTTATATCTGCTATGGAAAGAGGAGGAGGAATCATTATGGATTTCAGAAATCTGTTGCTGCCCTTTTTGCATGTTTATGCCAGACCGGTTATTGTCCCTCCTGCCTTGCCTGCCTCTGCCTCTACTGAGTCTCCAGTCCAGATGACTCCTGCTCAGGCCATCCGAAGCCTCACACCTATGATCACTCAACAAACTTCCCAATACAGGCCAGACACTGTATCAGTGGCTCAGCCTCCTGTGATCATTTCTGGGATTCCAAAGCCCTCACCCACATCCTCACCACCTGCCTCCTCTTCTGATCCAAAAGGAAAATCTCATGTTGAAGATCAGGATTGCTAAAGTGGCCAGGCTGTTTGATAGGAATTTTTTTTTCTATTCTGTTTATGTAAGTTTTGTCTGGTCTAATACAAATGATTTTCTTTACACTATCTCTGTGTATCAGTTTTCTATGTCTTCTTTCCCACTTTTTGATTATCACAGAGGGGGAGAAAAATATAAAGAAAGGGGAAGAAAGGGGGAGAACATATAAAGAGGAGGATAAATATCCAAGGGGAGAAATTTGAGCCTTTGATACTATTTCTTACATTTCCTTCTTTGGTCCCAATTCTTTGAAAGCTTATCTCTGATACTATTGTATTTAATACTAACTATGATAATTTTTTGATCTCTCTCATTCTATTAATATTTCCTCTATTTCCTCTGATACTGATTTCTTTGAGAAATTAGAATATAAATGTTATATTCTCTTATACTATATTCTCACTATTTTTTGGTCATATCATAAGTTGTGATTATCAAAAAGGGGGAGATTGTTGACCTCACCTGGTTTGATAATCCCAATCGTGTATTTATATGTTTTGATAATCCCAATTATGTGTTCATATTTTATGATATTCTCAATTACTGTTGATCTACACTTTAATTCTTTCAAATCAGTGATCCAGTTAATAATAATGTTTAAATAATTTTTGATTTATGTTAATCTCGATTATCCTTGTTTATACAAGCTTTGAAACAATTCTAAGTCAATTAGATGTTGTTTGCATAAGAGTTTGAAGAGCTACCGATAGCCAGAGCTACGGATAGCCAGAGCTACCGATAGCCAGAGCTACCGATAGCCAGAGCTACCGATAGCCAGAGCTACTGATAGCCAGAGCTACCGATAGCCAGAGGTACCTATAGATAGAGCTACCGATAGCCAGAGTTACCGATAGCCAGTGCTACCGATAGCCAGAGATACAGATATCCAGAGCCACTGATAGCCAGAGTTACCGATAGCAAGATCAACTGATAGCCAGAGTTACCGATAGCCAGAGCCACCGATGCACAGAGCTACCGATATAACTGAGCTACCAGTGTAAGTGTAAACAGCTACCGATGGAGCCAGAGCTATCGATGGATCCAGAGTTACCGATAAGAGTTACCGATGGATAAACATCTACCGATAGAGCCAGAGCTACCAATAAGAGCCACCGATTGAAGAGCTACCGATGGAAGATCCTACACCGAGTCAAAAATACACGTCTACAAACAAACGGCTACCTATAATGAACTGCGGAGTCAAATCCTATATCCTCAACACTATTTGTTTATTATACTAACGGTTACATTTGTTACTTTTGATGCATTTAATGTTATTAAATGATTTGTGTTGCCATTTCAGGAAACTGTACCAAGTACGATTGAAAAGCATAATCATTCCTTCTTCTCAGAAAGACAAAAAAGGGGGGCATAAAAAAGGACATCGTGTATGTATAAAAAGGGAGTGTGTGAGACAAGAGACTAAAAGAGATCGAGCACACAGAAAACACTTGCGATCAAGCTCAAAACGTGCCAAGAACAACTGGATAACTTGCACTCACGATACTACTACTACCAGCCTCCAAAACATAGAGCATGCATCGAGAAATATATGCTAAATAAGAACTACACAAAACTCTTCATTCTTTGAGCCGATAAGCAAGCTGAACATGGAAGTCAAGGAAACACATGATACTCTGTTTTCCAGACAAAAACCAGAAGAAGACTCAAAACGAATTCTAATCAACAAAAGGAGTCAAGAGCTGCACGAAGATCACTAGATCCATTTCTAAACTCTAAATCTTTATCTCTGTGATTTAATTTTTACATTACGAGCAATGTGTGTTATCTGGTGTATTTTACACACACACTGTCTCCTGAACCTTAACTGGAGGATTTGTAATTCCTCACTCACTATCTTTTCGTTCATTTTCCCACTGTGGACAGTAGTAGAGGTCATGTGTGACCTGGACAGCTGGTTGCTGTTGTTTTGTTTCCCACGAATAACAGTGGTAGAGGTCTTGGACCTGGACAGTTGTAAACTGTTGAACCCCGATCCAGGGTGTGGATCATCTTTATATAAACTTTTGAGAGGACTAAGCCTTGGCTTGAGACTGAACCTCTTGGTTAACTCCTCTGTGTTTTTAGTTAAAGTTTATATCCATACAGTACATACTTATTTCATATTCCGCTGCTATTACTTTGAAATATAATTTATTTTCAAAGCGACTATGATAGTTAAACTCGAAAGTGTTTATATTTATTATAAACCAGTAAGTTAGTTTCAAAAGTTAATTTAATCATAAGATTAAGTTAACTGAGAACTAATCAATCTTTGAGAAACTAATTGAACCTTTATAATATGTATAAATTCACTACAGTTTAATCTGTTTTTGAAATTGGGGGATTTTAATAGAAATTGTTTTTAACAGAAATTTTAATTGGAACTCAATTCACCCCCCTCTTGAGTGTCCACTCCGACCAACAATTACGATGTGTTGTTATATATTTTCATGTATTTCATATTTGGATAAAAAAATTTATTTTATAAGAAATACAATTTTAGTATATATTTGTACATAAACTACCAAATAATCATCTAGATAACCATACAGAATAAATATCCATCACATAAATTTGATTATCATTTTTAAAAAATGTATTTGGATCATTTGATTTAAATGGATGATCGTTAGTATGGATTCTATTAATTTATGATAATGTGATAGGACATTAAAAATTCAATATTTCAATAATGGTATTACCATTATAAATTTTTAAAATTTATTTTGGAGTAAAAAATTTACCCATAGTGTTATTGTAATTACAGATATTAGTATTCAATAAATTTTTGGATACCTTGTGGTTGTGTTTGTGGATGAAATTTTACTATTTTAAATGATAGAGTCACATCATGAAAAGAAAAAAACATAAATTTGATTCATTAAATTCATGTAATATTTACTCTATGTATGGAAAATATTAATTTTAGATGCATAAATGGAACATTATGGGTCACAAAATTTAAGATGAATGGATTTCAGTTGATCCCAATATGGAGAATGTAATTATATATTTAAAAAAAACAAGAAAATACATAAGATAATATTTTTATATGGTGTATATATATTAAAAATGATTTATAATTTTATTTTTGATATTATGTTCACCAATGATACCTTTAATTTATAAATTATATAATTTTTATATAAATAAGAAGCATCATTAACCACATATTAAATTAAACAAGATACTTATTGAATATAAAATTTTAATTCTTCTTTTCTTATGACTTTCTTATGAAATTAATTTTCATATTTATATACTGTGATAAGGGTTTTTTATAATTTTTTAATCATTGGACTACTCATATAGGTATAGGAAATCCGGACCCTATAAAAATAACTTATATATAATTGATTTAGAGTTAGTTATATTATTCACAATTTAATGATTTAGTGGAATTATTGTTTTAAAAAAATATTTATAGTATATAAAACCAATAACTGTTTAAAATATATTTATCATAAAATTATCTAATATTAATAAAATATAGGTGGGTGGTGTATCATTAACATAATTATTTTTGGAATTTATATAAACTAAAACAAAAATTTATGTAACTTTGAGTAAGAAGAATCATATGTTACTATTGAAGGAATGTTGAGAACTATGGTTGTCAGTTTAGAAAATGGAATAAATTCAAATTGATATGGAATAAATTATGGATAGTTTTTTCACTCTAATTTTAATTTAAATTCATAATAAATTTCTAATTTATGAAAATGCGTGAAGATGTACTAAAGGGGGATCCATCAGTGAATGGTAAATTGTGTCATATTTGTATTTATCTTTCCAATATTATATCTTAGTTCTTATGAGACTTTAGAAATACTTTTTTTTATATTTTTTGAATTTAATTTTTCAATGGAAACATATATTTAATGAGATAAATAATGATATAAAATATTATTTTTATCGAATGGAATTGAGGTAGGTTATTTAGGAATATAATATCAATGTTTTACATACAAATTAGAAAAGTAAAATCCTAAAATACTAGGATTGTTATTAAAAAAATTACATATTCTGACATTTATTTGAGATTTCATTTCCATTTATTTAGTTATTGTATAACTAAGATCATTATGGAAACATGATATTAACTTGGAAGTGGAATACCAGCTTATAAAATATTCATGATTTCATTACATTCAAAAATAATTTTTAATTAATTATCTCAATAAAATTACATGGAATAGTTGGTTTGAAAATATTTTATTTTAAGTCAGACAATCATTGAATGAGACCTAATTTCATCATCTAGAATCTATAAGGGGAACAAAAATGTTTTATAAAAACCATTATGGAATTTTTTTCTAGTCAACCTAAAATAACGGGGTAGACTGAAAAAATTATTCAAGTTTTAGAAGGATATCATTATGAATATGTTCTTAAATATTGGAAGAAATTTAAATTTCATCTATCAAAACATGATATTTATTATATTATTAGCTAATAATTACTATAATTTATTTGTTTATGTTGAACTATAAAAATATATTTGTGAAATTAGTTTTAGCATGATTATTTTTCAAAACCTCTAAAATTATACGATGGTAGAGAAGAGATATTATTTTACATGATTGTTTGAGAGTGATGGCCAAGGTCTAAAAAATAATTCCATATTGGGTTAAAGAGGGAGGATTTTTTGATCAATTAATACCCAGGTAGTGTATATCACTACATAAGATAGGAGTATCTTGTGAATATCTTATATTAATTGACTATTCTCTGTATTTTTATAACATTAATATTTTTTTGATTAATTGTTTATTTTTAAATTGATTTCATGAAATTGGTATTTTATAGTTTCTTTTGGAAATCGTTTATATTCTAGAATTGTGTTGGTGGAAAAAACATTCATTGAAATTTATATATAATTAATGATTGATATTATTCTGTTTTTCAAGAAATATTTATTATTATAAAATGTTTTTGATATAGGGGAATTCTATTTAATTAATCTAGGATGATTATTTTAAATTATTTCAGTTAATAAAATTATTGTTAAATGTCAATTGTAGTAAACAATCAATTTTTTAAGCTTCCCATGCTTGATTATTTATTAAATTTTAGGAAATATCCAAATGTTTTGACACTTATACTGTACATATATATTTTAATAAGAATATTTAAAATATTATTCAATATATAGGAATATGAAATGTAACATACCTTTTAGTGTAGAGATAATGATTATCATTGGATACAATGATGGAAGACTCAATAGCTAATGCTTGATACTAATTAATTTACATAGATTCAAAAATTATTGTTGTTATTTTATGTTATATAATGTAAAACCTATTTAATATTTTATATGGGATTTTAATGGTTACAATAAATGAATTTTACATTTTACATTCATAATTTCATGTTTTCTATTTGTGTTATTTGGATAAAATCATTCCGTATGGGTTGCTTTATGTATTAGCATTATTTTCGAACCCCTGGTGAATAGATAAATTCACCTAAAACTATGTGATGATTTGGTTTGTTCTTAGGATACATGACCCTAAAACTCATCATAACATGTGAATAGTATTTTATTCTTTATATTTTATTTTTTACATTATTTCACATTCATAAAGAGATATCTCATTCAGATAGGGTAATACCATTTTCCACTACCATTAAATTTAATAAAACGAATCTAGCTTTGTACATAAATTTATCATTAATTTATTTATAGTATTCCTCCACCATAATTGAATATATTTATATTTATTTTAAAAATAATTTTGAAATTAAATAATTAACTTTCTTTTTGATATTTTGACTACCAATAAATAAAAACTACAGTAACCATTGAAGATGATTTTTTATATAAAAAATATATTTTTTGTGGCTGCAATTATTATTTTTCTATTAGATGTTCATTTTTTTACATTTTTAATTATTTATAATAACATCATATAGTGTAATGTATTATAATATATTTTATATTTAATGAATATATATTAATTTTACAAAATAATATATAGAGATGATAAATAAATAAATTCGAATTGATTGAGGTTCCATTGATTGTTTATAATAAACATAGCCGTGAATCAATCTTGTGATGATGGTGGAATCAATGGATTGTATTATTACATTAAGTAAGACTATTTTTATACATATTTAATGTAAATCCAATGTATTAGGTTCTTTAATTTTCCCTTAATTTTTATTTTCCACTTATATTCCAAAACAATATTATTAATCATGTTGAAATGTATGAAAACGATCTTAATTAAATGAATATATTTTCATGAAATAATCATGTTTTTTTAATTTATTTTATATTTTAATTTCAATTTATTTTTATTCTTATGATTTATATTATTATATAAATTTATAAATATGTGTAAAACAAATGGCATTCTTTGTATTTGGTTTTTTTACTTCTTCGAAAAAAAAATTATTGTTTTTTCAATGAGGTGAATATTAATTATTACTGCCCGTTATCCTAAATACTTAAGGGTGTTTATTTAATTTTCAATGGTTACCTTTTATTGTGTATGTTTTATTATACTCTAGTAGTTCTATAGTTGGTATTGTATCGTAGTAGTATCAGGGGAAATTAGGTAAAAATTTACGATAGAAATTTTTATATTATTAGAAAACTATACTGGGAAATGGTATTATAGAATTTATTGTAATTAACTATATTAGGACTATAGATCATACTTCAATATAATATTATGAAATTAAGATGTTATACATTTCATAAATTAGGCCTTTAGGGAAACTGCATTAGTAAGGGGCTTTCAGACAATCTAATATAATTAATTACTATAAAATATATAAACATTTTAATCAAAAATTGATTTCATAGAAATTTTATAATCATTAAAATTTTAATAAAGGGTATTTCTAAAATTTCATTATATTTCCTAGATAAGAAAAAATATATTTTTTTTTATAAATTTTTGTCGTTTTTTTTGATAAAGTAAAATAATTTTTTCCCAATAATTAAATGCCATTCTGGAGCTAGAATTCCAATATTAATAAGTTTTTTTGGGATGATATAAAATAACCATGATGCATTACCATAAAATGTGTCTACCCAAAGTATATTGAAATTTTTAACAGGAAATAAGAATTAATCGTTTTTAATGTCTATTTAATGATTTTTTAAAAACATTATTTAAATATTTTTAAACTTGTGAAGAAATTTTTGAGTAATATTTATAATTTATTATTGTGTTTGATTGCATTAGAAAAATGAGGTGTTGGTGGAGTTTCTTTAGTATGTCGTGGTTATCTGTGTGGGGTGTGATATAAGGATAATGGGAGGATATGGAGAATGTTAAATTAGTTAAATGATAAAGTGAGAATGAGATTAAGATAGGTGGTTGAGGAGAGATTGGAATATAAGTAGTTAATTAGGGGAACCTTTAATAACATCCTTATTATTGGAGTATTGTAGTGATTTTGTGTTTTCTATGACTAATTTTTATATCTCAGGTTCCACACTTTTAATTTTGTCCATTAGATCTCATTGAGGTGGTATGATGTTTAGGATTTCCTAATATGATTTTTAAATTATAGGGGATGAAAAATTAATATAAAATTGAATCATCTACAAACATATCATAGTGTTTTTTCTATTAACAATAAGATGATTTTTATGGATACTGAAAGGGTGATCAGACATGCGGTGATTGATAAACAATTTATATTGACAGTGAATAATATATATTATAAAATTTTATTATAATTATAATGGTTTCATGAACAAGGAATGAATGTTAGGCCCTTTCCAAGAAATGTTTTTTGTTGATCAAAATAATAAATATAAAATAACCTTATAATAAATGAATTGTATAAGTATTATATATAATGAACCAAAATATAATAGTCCTATATCAAAATATCTGTTAATTATTGTTAATATTAAAGTTGATTTATTATAAATAATTCATCATATTATTGTTAACTTAATACCATTTATACATTGACTAATAAATCCTAAATCGTGGTGTAATGAAATTGCGCTATGCTGATCCAAATTATAATCCCACTACTAGTGTTACCCTTGTGCACCATGATATCTAATAAATGATAATGGAAAAAAATATCTATTATGGAATATTCATTCATCAAGAGTTATTATTCATGATCGTGGCATAATCACATAGGAATAAGGATTGTCTCTCACTTCCCCAGTTATTGAGATGTGGAAGGAGGTATATGTGATTCTATTAATATTGAGAGAAAATAAAGTTTTAATTATTCATTGAATGAATTATCTTGTGAGTGGAGAAGTGTTATTCTCTATAGTACCAAGAGAAATTACATAACTATATATATATAAAGATACTTAGAATGACCAAAAAATTTGACATCGACCCTTAAATGATAAATTAATCCATAAAAAACCTCATTTCAAATAATAAAATTATTATAATTTATTTGATTATGTATTTTCTCTCAATAAATTAAAAAATATATATAATTTAAATATTTAATTGTATATTGTTTATAAAATCATTTACATTATCGGGAACTCAACTATACTTTTCCAATGACCTCAATATTTAAAAAAACATAAATAAAAATGATATTACAAATTGAAAGCTAAAAATTAAACATTAATAGTCTTGAGAATACATAATTATTCAAACTTTCAACATAGAGAATAATTTTTTACTAGTTAGAAATTATTATTTAATATTTTATAAAGAAATAGTCAAATTAATAAATATTATTTAATATGATATTATAAGTAAAATTTTGTTTCATATTTAATTAACATCATAATGGCCATTGAATTTATATTATCACAATAAAAACAATTTTATATAATGAGAATTTAATTATGATCAATGGATACACTATGTGTGTTATTCTATTGGATTCAATGGACCTACCAATAGTATAATATCAGTGTTTAGTAATATATAGAGTAACTCAATAGAGATGATTTTAATGTTTCAATAAAAAAACCTCATATGAATAATCAATTTATAATATGATTTATTTTTATCAATATCCCATCAATAAGGTTGATTACATTTTTTTCAAACCATACGATCGATACATATTTATTTTAATATCAAGAAGGAACCAGTTAATACACCTTATCCACGATAATTAGTTTCATATTTCAATGGAAATATATGTTTCATACAAAAGAATCCATAATTATAGAATGAAAAAATACATTATTTTAATATAGATTATTCTGATATCCCTTATGATGCACCCAACCTATCCTATTTCACTCCATGAATAGGTTATAACAATTTTGGGAAATTTAATATATTACAAGGCTGATGACATGAATTATTAAAAATATAACATCATGGAATAATTACAAACATTTAAAAATAGAAATATTTAACAACACATAAACATGTTGTCAAGACCCATCCTTGGGGCCCGTGCCGTGACTACCCCAAGCCCGCCTTCCATAGGCCAGGGGCTGGCGACTAACACCAAGGCATAATTCTCAAAAAAAGGGAAGGCATTTCCTTTGTAAAGTAAACAAATACCACAGAGAAATCAAGAATAAGTAAACACTAAGTAAAAACTGGGTACAATAGAAAGTGCGGTAAAGTAATTGGGCCAGAATACAAACCCAAACTAAAAGTAAAGTAAAATTGAAAGAGAGTACAAAAACTGAAAACTAAAGCCACAGCGTCGAGCCGTCGACTGGTAGTCCCACCTGAAGGGTGCGTATAGATAGGCTCCACAGCTCCTTGGGTCTAGACGTCTGCTCTGAGTACGTCCCTCCTAGTGGTCCACCTCCAGGTACCGTCTTGCTCCGCAAGCCTCAACCATGATCAGCGTTGTCTGTCATCTGTAACCAATACAACGTAGTGCGGGCATAGCCCATGCAGGGGTGAGTATAATCTACTTAGTATGGACTCAGAGACCCCCGAAGGTCTCCCAGAATCTATAAAGGATAATCCATGAAGGAAGATAAAATCACGAAGTAACATCCGTCACCACTTAGGTATATGCCCATACATATACCTAAGTCGTCAATTCTCGTTCGACTCCAACATCCGAGCCCAAGTACAACCCAGTCCACAAAAGAAAACACAACCCATTTCACACAGGGAAACACAACCCTTTCCACACAGGAAAACAAAACTTAATCCACACAGGAAAATGGAAAACTTATCAAAGATAACGATTGAAAGTCAAGATTCATCTCACACAGGTATACTTCTTCGTAAGACGACAGAGATGATCAGATATTTCCATTGATTCAACTAAGTCGTCAGACCCACACAGGATCGATAGGTACTAACCCCCGTAAAGACCCATAATGGATCGAGAGGTAACTAACCCCCCATAATGACCCTCACAGGATCGGACCCACACATGATCTGTAGGCGCTGGCCCACACAGGACCACTGAGCGCTGACCCACACAGGATCGGTAGCACTGATCCACGAAGGATTGCTGAGTTCTATAGTCTTCGCCGTTGAATCCACGGAGG
Source organism: Viscum album (assembly GCA_963277665.1). Lineage (NCBI taxonomy): Eukaryota > Viridiplantae > Streptophyta > Magnoliopsida > Santalales > Viscaceae > Viscum > Viscum album. The sequence continues at coordinate 2,116,006,283 of OY728164.1, read as the reverse complement.
ATTATTGTACAGTCGTCGTCGTCACAGTCGCAACCAGCTCTAGGGTTCCCGCACACAGCATGCTCGTTCGCGAGGGTCTGCTCCACGAGCCGAAGGGATGATACATAAACTCACACATAGTCTGGAGTTGATTTATCCAAAAGTTCTGTATCGTCAATAGGAAATCAACGTCACAGACGGCGCGTCAATCTGACGCCCGGTCTGAGAGTTATTGGCTTTTTCGTCCCAGGGGCCTGGTTTGTTTTTAAGACAAAACCAACCTGATCATACTCCAACTGTGTCCAAACCTCAAGCGGAGTAAGCCAAAAGGTCCGTCTCACTTATAGAAATCCAAAAAAATTGACGACACATCAATCGGACATTCGGAGCTCAAGTTATAAGCGTTTCCGCTCCAAGGGCCCGGTTGGTTTCGTGTACGAACCAACTCGGCCGAACAAAAAGTACTCAGAAACCTTGACTGTGATATACCGAAACGACTGCCGCGATCCAAGGATCGCTACGCAACTGATGGTGCATTGATAAGAGGCCCATTTCTCTAGTTATGGGCTACAGACCAAAAGGTCTGGTATTAGGGGGGTTCGGGCCCGGTTCGACCCGGCCCGGTACCCCCTAGGTCAGCCCGAACCGGGTCGACCCGGCCCGGGTGACGCAGCCCGGCCCGGCCTGGGCGCGACCCGGCCTGGGAAGCCGGCCCGACGTGCTGGCGCCCACCAGGTGGCTCGGCCGCTCGGCCGAGCGGATGGGGGGGGGGGGGGGGGCTGCCCCCCGTTTCGTAACCACTGCCCCCATTATGGGGCCGCTCATGCTGGCCAGCCGGGGGTCGTAACCCCTGGCTCTTCCCTGTCCGGTCTCCCCGCTCCGGCCAGCCGGTTGTGGCCGCCACCAGACCGGCAAGGGCCGGTCCCCCTTCTCCGACACCGGCTGCCCAGAACCCGCCGTTGTTTCCCCTACCCCACCGCGGTCTATGGTCGCGGCCTTGGTTCATCCGGCATGGTGCGAAGGTGCCACACCCCTCCGCCACGACCCCGATCCGGCCGCGGTGTCTTCGGGTTTTTCCGGCGCGGCGTGACGGCGCCGCGACTTGGTTCGATTTTCAAATGTGCGGCACGACGGCGCCGCACATCCTTGCTGCTCGTTCCCATGCGGTGCGACGACACCACGTCACTTTCCTTCGAACCGCAACAACACAAAAAAATAAGGGAGGAGGGTCGGCATGTTTGTGCGGTCCGACCCCCTCCCGTTAAACGATTTCAAGCTGTAGAATTGAACGAGGATAGATGACTGAAGAATTCACGAATTAAAAAAACATAAAACACCTACCTCATCGAATTTCTTGAGTGAGGGTTCGTCGCGGAAATGCACATCGTGAAAGAAGGCATCGCGGAAGGGGCGCATCGCGGAGAAGGAACGTCACGGAAAAAGCGTCACGGAAGAAGCATCATTGGCATCGCGGTACACGGCGTCGCGTAGTCGATCTCTGAGGATTCAACATTCTTCATCGGAGATCGATTCTTTCTTCGCGTTCTTCTATGATGAAGAAGAACTTCAAGAGATTTTCCTTTTTCTTTCAAAGACTCCACACAAAAAGTTCCAACCAAAATAAAATAAGCACCTCACATATTTTATTAACATGACTTAAGTATTTGAAATTAAAAAGTTGAATTAATCCACTCAATTAATTAACTTCACTTGACTTAATAAATGGTGGGTTATGGAAGGTTAGGGAAGATGAAGGGGTGGGGTTCGTGTGGGACCCACCAACCTCATAACCACACTTGGGAAGTTGGGTGGTTTCCCCCAACTTCCACTCAAATGTTTTAACCACTTAGAGAAAAATAAAAATTGATGCTCAATTTTTATTTTACTTTCCACAAATGCTAACAACTTCTCTCGTTTAACGAAACTCCGAAAGAAGTGTTCCTAAGCAATTACCGGTGCTGTGAATCCATCAGTGCCCTTGGAATTCGATTCCAAGCAATGGTTCAAAAGGTAGAAAAACTCACTCGTTCGTTCACAGAACGTACCCAAGCTAAACTTCGAATAGAAATTCCGGGCACACAGGGTCTCAGAATAATGTCCCGTCATAAACCGTGTTCTTGTAAAATTCCAAATAAAATTAAGGAAAAATTTCTGTTGAATTTTATAGGTCTTTAAATTACTCCTACCACCAGAATTTACGTCCCTGTAAAGATACATCAAAAACATGGGGAACAAATGTGGCTACTGTGCACACATCTTAGGCTCCTGCTCCCAAGTGCTCTACTGGAGGTTCCCGTGATTCCATCTGATGGGAAGTAGAGGAATCATCCATCCACATAGAACCCTCTCCTGTTAATCCTCAATCTCCACCGGGACCTCCGCAAAAGTCGCTTCATCATCAATGTCCAGCTCCCCATGGTCAATGATATGCGTCGGGTAGTGCACGTGTCCCATCAGCTAGGATACGTGGAAAATGTCACGCACTCGGTGAAACTGAGGTGGTAGAGCCAGGAGATAGTCCACCTCACCAACCCTACTGAGGACCTGGAAGGGTCCGATAAAGAGTGGAGATAACTTGCCGCCTCGGCCAAATCTCAGTAATCCATGTCGAGGTGAGACACGTAAGAAGACGTGGTCTCCATCCTCGAACTCCAGTGGCCTCCACCCCTTATCAACATAAGACTTCTGTTGGCTCTGAGCTGTCCTCATCCACTCCTGGATGACCTGGACCTTCTCCATCATGGCCAGGACCATCTCTAGTCCCACAAGTGCTGAATCCCCAGGGTCTGTTTAGCACAGAGGAGATCTGCAAGGTCGGTCGTACAACACCTTGTATGGTGCCATCCCGATGGTGGAGTGGTAGCTGTTGTTGTACGCGAATTCCACCAAGGGTAGGTGGTCCTCCAACCTGCGACCAAAGTCGAGGATACATGCGTGGATCATGTCCTCGAGAGTTTGAATGGTCCTCTCTGTCTGAACATCAGTATGAGGGTGAAAGGTGGTGCTCAGACGTAGCTGCGTCCCAAACGCCTCCTGCAACCCCTTCCAAAGCCGGGAAGTAGAGCGATCATCTCAATCGGAGAGGATAAATGATGGCACATCATGAAGCCGTACAATCTACTGAACGTAGAGACATCCCAAGCTATCCACTGAGCCCTACTCTCTGATGGGTATAAAGTGAGCCGACTTGGTGAGTCGGTCGACAATCACCCAAATGGAGTCGTGACCTTTGGAAGTGCGTGGAAGTCCAGTCACGAAGTCCATAGATATCCCTTCCCACTTCCACTCCGGGACCTCCAAGGGCTGCACCATGCCTGACGGTACCTGGTTCTCTCCCTTAACCTGCTGGTAGGTGATACATCAAGAAACTAACTCTTCCATAGCCTTCTTCATGCCCGGCCACCAGTGTTGTCGTCTGAGACCCCAATACTTCTTCACCACTCCAGGATATACCGCCATCAGGTTCCTGTCCTGAGGATATCTGCGCACGCCGCATCTCACAGTAAGCATCCCCATGCTGTGCCTCTCTGACCCGCTGTAGTAGTGGATGAGTGACTGTGAGTGACTGAAGGAAGCCTTCTCTATCGGTATCCACGAAGGATATCTGCAAAGAGGCTAGCTGCTCTGTTGCCTCTCCATGTAGGTGAATGCCCGTCCTCCTGCTGAGAGCATCAGCTACCACGTTCCCCTTTCCAGGAGTATAGACTATCTCAAAGTCATATCCCTGGAGGAACTCGAGCCATCGGCGTTGTCTCAGGTTCAGGTCCTTCTGCGAGAAGATGTACCGGAGACTCTGGTGGACAGAATAGACTGTAACGCACTCGCCCATCAGATAGTGTTGCCACATCTTTAGAGCGAAGACCACTGCTGCTAACTCCAGGTCATGGGTAGCGTATTTCTGCTCAGGCTTCCTCAACTGATGTGATCCAAAGGCGATCACAACCTACTCCTACATCAAGAAACATCCGAGTCCGGTCCCTGATGCATCGCAGTAGACTACATATCCAACTCCCTCCTCCGGTAGCCTCAAGATAAGTGCGCTGGTCAATCTCTGTCTCAGCTCCTGGAAGCTCTCCTGACATCTGTCTGACCACACAAAGTGATTCCCCTTCTTCGTCAAAGCTGGGAGTGGTGCCGCAACTCTGGAGAAGTCTGACACAAATCTCCGGTAGTATCCAGCTAGTCCCAAGAAACTCTGCACCTCTGTCACGCTTCTGGGTGGATCCCAAGCTAGCACTACCTCGATCTTCACAGGATCCACCGCAAATCCTGCCTTAGAGATTACATGTCCCAAGAAGTGGAACTCACGTATCCAGAACTAACACTTCAAGTGTTTTCCATAAATATGTTGATCTCAGAGTGTGTCTAGTATAACCTGTAAGTTGTAGGCGTGCTCCTCCTCGGTCGTCGAGTAAATCAAAATGTCGTCGATGAATACCATGACAAATCGATCGAGGTATGGCTGAAAGATCATGTTCATGAGGGCCATGAACACTGATGGAGCATTGGTTATGCCGAATGTCAAAACCAAGAACTCATAGTGGCCATACTGACATCTGAAAGCCGTCTTCTGCTCGTCCTCGTCCCGAACTCTGAGCTGATGATAGCCTGACTTGAGGTTTATCTTCGAGAACCACCGTGCTCCCTTGAGATGATCTAAGAGTTCATCAATCCTCGTTAGCGGATACTTGTTCCTCACTATCACCTGGTTCAGGCGACGATAGTTGACACAAAGTCGTAAGCTCCCATCCGCCTTCTTGGCGAATAATATCGGGGAAGCCCAGGGTGAAACACTGGGTCGGATAAATCCCTTTCCCTCCAAGTCCTCCAACTGTACCCGTAGCTCTCGAAGCTCAGTGGGGGAGATACGATATGATGGGGTGGATATCAGGGCTATCCCGTGGTATAGGTCAATATAAACGTCTACCTCTCTATGAGGAGGTAGTCCTGGAACGTCACCGGGAAAAACGTCTGCAAACTGATCCACCACTGCAGGAAAACTAGGACTCTGCATGTCAACTACTCATAGGATGAGGCTAGCCAACTGACGAGTGATGGGTTGTCCTCTCCTCTGCAAGAGTCCATCCTGTGTAGCGAAGGCTCCCTTCTCGCCGGTGAAGGTGAACCTGCTCCCGTCGGTGCATACACATCGCACCTTGCGCCTAATACAGTCAATCTGAGCATGGACTGTAGATAACCAATCCATGCCCAAGATGATGTCATAAGGCCTCGACGCCGCTATAAGAAGCTCCCAGCCGAAGCTCTCGCCTCCTTGAGTAAGCTCACACTGCCGACACCAGTGCGTAATCGTCGAGTATACTCTTGTAGGAGTCTCTAGCCATAAGGATCGAGCCAACGGCTCTGTCGAAATCTCCGAGCTCAGAACAAGGGCAGCGGATATGAAATAATGACTCGCTCATGTGTCTATAAGAACTGTATCAAAGGTGGAATAGACACATATAGTACCTCAAATCATCTCGGGCGCGCCGTGGTCGTAGGCCTCCGTTGCCTGAAGCTATGCCTATCTCTGCCCGCCAGCTCCCTGTGGTCGGGGTGGACCTCCTGGTGGTGATGGTGGTGGTAGAGCCTCAATGCGTCGCCCACCACTTGCTTCTCGTCCAGCTCCTCTTCCTCGTCCGCCTGCTCCCTGAGGACCTCCACAGTCGACCCTCTACCTCCGCCTGGGTGGCCCCTCAACCGTCTGCTACTCCTCGGCACGACGGGTTGGGCATTCACGAGCCATGTGCCCTGCCCGCCGCATGCGTAGCACTATCTTGCCTCTCGAAAGACTGGCTCCACGCTGTGTGCCCCGCACCACTGAGCCAGGGTCCTGAGGTCGTCTGCCTGAGGGTCTAGTCTGCCCGGACCCATGAGTCATTCGTTGACTACCTTCTGCAAAAGACTCTACTACGTGCAGTCCTACAGTAGGTCTCGCTGCTGATGCAGGCTCAACAAGGAAGCTCTCAATCATAAGGGCTCGCTCCAGTACCCCTGCCTGTGTCAGAATGCTGAGGGAGATCAGTGATGCCCTAATATCATGCCTCAATCCCTGCTTAAAGGTCCGAGATCGGAAGAATGGGTCTCGTACTATGTTCGTCAAATAGTGTGAGAGATCGGTAAATCTCACCGAGTACTGGGCGACCGTCAAGATGCCCTACCGCAGTTGTAGAAGCTCCGGGATGTGCACCACACGGCGGGTGGCTGGGATGAACTCCGAGTGGAAGAGGCTCTCAAAGTTCGTCCAGAGTAGAGATGCCTCATCATGCACCTGGAGCATCATGCTCCACCATCTGCCTGCTACCGCGAGCAGGAGGCTTGCTGTGAGGATCACCATGAGGTCTGCTGGTGTCCTCAATAACCTGAAAACACGTACCACTGCCTCCAGCCAATCCTCGAATGTCTGAGGGTCTGTCTCCCCACAGAACCTAGGCGGTCACTGACGCTGGAACTCGTGCAGTGCACTAAGGCGACGTGCATCGTCAGCGGCTAGGGATGGAAGCATCGTTGGCTCGACGGATAGAGGTATCACTGGTGCCTCTTCTTTCGAAGGGCCCTGTACCGAGGCCTCATCACTCGATGGGCTGTCATCATGCACAACTCTCGGAACCCTAACTGGCTGCCGTCGTGGGGCCATCCTGAAAAAATAGTTGCGCCATGGTCAAACAGTATACCAGGTGAGCTAACATAAATTAATCACAAAGAAAACTTGAAACACACATGCAATCAATGTTTTCGTGCATTAAGTCAGAAATCAGAAGTCATGGTCCTGGTGTACGGATACGTTGGCCGCCGCACCAACACTGGACTCCCAGGACTGATAACCACACTCAATACTCTTAACACTATTTCTTCACATAAAAAAAGATCAGAGTCCTGAGTTCTGCTGTAGAACCCAACTCCTTTGATACCAATTTGTCACGACCCATCCTCGGGGCCCATGTCATGACTACCCCAAGCCCACCTCCCATAGGCCAGGGGCTGGCGACTAGCACCAAGGCGTAATTTCTGAAAAAAAGGGAAGTCATTGACTTTGTAAAGTAATCAAACACCACAGAGCAAGAAAGCAGAAGTAAACACTAAGTAAAAACTGGGTACAATAGAATGTGCGGTAAAGTAAGTGGGCCAGAATACAAACACAAACTGAAAGTAAAGTGAAACTGAAAGAGAGTACAACAACTGAAAAGTAAAGCTGCAGCATCGAGCCATCCACTGGTAGTCCTACCATAAGGGTGGGTACAGATAGCCTCCACAGCTCTTCAGGTCCAGCCATCCACTCCGAGTACGTCCCACCCAGTGGTCCACCTCCAGGTACCGTCCTGCTCCGCAAGCCTCAACCACGATCAGTGTTGTCTGTCGTCTGCAACCAACACAACATAGTGTGGGCATAGCCCGTGCTGGGGTGAGTATAAGCTACTCAGTAGGGACCCCGAGACCCCCGAAGGTCTCCCTGAATCCACAAAGGATAATCCACGAAGGAAGATACAATCACGAAGTAACATCCGTCACCACTTAGGTATATTTCCATACATATACCTAAGTCATCAATTCTCATTCGGCTCCAACATCCGAGCCCAAGTACATCCCAGTCCACACACAAAACACAACCCATTTCACACAGGGAAACACAACCCATTCCACACAGGAAAACAAAACATAATCCACACAAGATATCAAGTCAAACTAATCGAAGATAAGGATTGAAAGTCAAGATTCATCTCACATAGGTATACTTCTTCGTAAGACGATAGAGATGATCAGATATTTCCACTAATTCAACTAAGCCGTCGGACCCACACAGGATCGATAGGTACTAACCCCCGCAATGACCCACAAAGGATCGATATGTAACTAACCCCCGCAATGACCCACACAGGATCAGACCCACACAAGATCTGTAGTCGCTGGCCCACACAGGACCGCTGAGCGCTGACCCACATAGGATCGGACCCACACAGGATCGGTAGCACTTATCCACGTAGGATTGCTGAGTGCTGTAGTCGTCGCCGCCGAATCCACGAAGGATTTCTGTACAGTCGTCGTCGTCGTCGTCATAGTCACATCCAACTCTAGGGTTCCCGCACACATCAAGCTCGTTCGGGAGGGTCCTCTCCACGAGCCGAAGGGCTGATACATCAACTGACACATAGTACAAAGTTGATGTATCCAAATGTTCAGTATCTTCAATAGGAACTCAACGTCACAGACGGCACGTCAATCAGACACCCGGTCTGAGAGTTATCGGCTTTTTCGTCCCAGGGGCCCGGTTGGTTTTTAAGTCAAAACCAACCCGACTGTACTCCAAGTGCGTCCAAAACTCGAGCAGAGTAATCCAAAAGGTCCGTCCCTGATAGAGGAATCCAACAAAGTCAACGGCACGTCAATCGGACGTCCGGAGCTCAAGTTATAAGCGTTTCCTCTCCTAGGGCCCGGTTGGTTTCGTGTACGAACCAACCCGGCTGAACCCAAATTACTCTGAAACATTGAGTGCGATATACCAAAACGACCGCCTTGATCAAAGGATTGCTATGCAACTGACGGTGCGTCGATCGGAGGCTCGTAGCTCATGTTATGGGCAACAGACTGTAAGGTCTAGTATTAGGGGGTTCGGCCCCGGTCCGACTCGACCCGGTACCCCCTGGGTCGGCCCGAACCGGGGCAACTTGACCCGGGTCCGGGTTCGGCCCTCTGGGGCGCCGCCGGGCATGGGTGGCGCGGCCTGGGTGCGGACCGGCCTGGGCAGTCGGCCCGGCGCACTGGCGCTAGCCAGGTGGCTCGGCCGATCAGCCGAGCGGATGGGGGGGGGGGGTGCCTGCACCCCCGTTTCGTAAACGCAGCCCCCAATATAGGGCCGCTCATGCTGGCCAGCCGGGGGTCGTAACCCACGGCTCTTCCCTGTTCGGCCGGCCTGCTCCGGCCGGCCGGCTGTTTCCGCCACGGGACAAGCAAGGGCCGGTCCCCCTGCTCCGACGCCGGCAGCCCGGAACCGGCCGCCGGTTCCCCTGCCACTCCGCGGCCCCGCTCCGGCCGCGGTGTCTTCGGGTTTTTTCGGTGCGGCGCGACGACACTGCATATCCTTGCAGCTCGTTCCCGCGTGGTGCGACAGCACCACGTCACTTTCCTTCAAACCGCAACAACACAAAAAAAAATAAGGGGGGAGGGTCAGCCGTGTTTGTGTGGTCCGGCCCCCTCCAATTGAACGATAGAAAGTGGTCCAATTGAACGAGGATATATGACGGAAGAATTCATGAATTAAAAACACATAAAACCCTTACCTCGTCGAATTTGTTGAGTGAGGGTTCGTCGCAGAAAAGCACTTCGCAGAAGAAGGTGTCGCGGAAGGGGGATCGTCGCGTCGCAGAGAAGGAACATCACTGAAGAAGCGTCGTTAGCATCGCGGTACATGGTGTCGCATAGTCGATCTCTGAGGATCCAACATTCTTCATCGGAGATCGATGCGTTCTTCGCGTTCTTCGCTTTCTTTGATGATGAAGAAGAAATTCAAGAGATTTTCCTTTTTCTCCTAAATACTCCACACAACAAGTTCCAACCAAAATAAAATAAGCACCTCACTTATTTTATTAACATGACTTAAGTATTTGAAATTCAAAAGTTGAATTAATCCACTCAATTAATTTACTCCACTTGACGTAATAAATGGAGGGTTATGGAAGGATAGGGAAGATAAAGGGGTGGGGTTTTTGTGGGCCCCACCACCCTCATAACCACACTTGAGAAGTTAACTTCTACTCAAAGGTTTTAACCACTTAGAGAAAAATAAATATTGATGCTCAATTTTTATTTCACCTTCTACAAATTTTAACAAATTCTCTCATGTAAACGCAACTTCGGAAGAAGTATTCATAAGCAATTACCGGCACTGCGAATCTATCGGTGCCCTCAGAATTTGATTCCGAGCACTGGTTCATAAGTTAGGAAAACCCGCTCGTTCGTTCACTGAACGTATCTGAGCTAAACTTCGGATAGAAATTCCAGGTACACAGGGCCTCGGAATCAAGTGCCGTCAGAAACCGCGTTCTTTTAAAATTCAAAAGAAAATTAAGAAAAAATCTTCCTTCAGTTTTACGGGTCTTTACACATGTGGAGTTATAATTGGAGGTTTTGTCCTTAAAAATATTCAATCATTGAAACAGTTAATTGAAAAAAAATTAATGAATTCCTGCCAACATGTAAGTATCATGAACTAGTTAGTGAACATATCAACTATACAATATTATATTGTTTTCATTGATTTAGGATTGTATTTAAAAATATTCCAAAACACTTCAATGATATCATCAGAATGAGGAAACTACTTTGTCCTCTTAATGTGATGGTTACCCCAATTACAATAACATGTTAATTTAACACCAAATAGAAATCCCAAAAATATAATATAATAATATACATGACTATACATATAGTTAATAAAATTTAGAGAAAATATTTTTCATGGAAACCAACTACAAAAGATTCCAACTTATAATAATGGAAACATCTAATGACCATGTGTTTTTTGTTTCTCACAAGGTAATCATGATACTAATAAGATAATGCTTCTATAAACTTCACAAAAACATTTTCCATAATCGATACTCTACTAATAGTGAAATCACATATATGATAATAATAAATTAGTATTTGATAATTCCTATATGATTTCGTTATATATAGATTTGAGCTTGGCCCCATGGGAAGAGTGACCCCCATAATTTTATTATTGTGCATTCTGAATGGATATTTTTTATTAGGTACCAAATAAAGATCCAAAATTAATTTTTCTATCTATATTAATTTTATTAATTGTATTATATGTCTAAATTTTAACACTACATAAATTTAAAATAACAATATGTTTGATAGGTTATGTTGCAAAGAAAAAAAATATTAAATGAACACCGAAACTATAATTATTTTAACAAAACAATTATATCATATCCATTAAATTGGAGATAAAAAATAATATTAACAAAATTATGAATTATTATATTTTACAACTAATTGATCCTATATTTATTCTCAAAAAATTAATAATTTTTTTCATGCCATTTTCTCCATCAAATATATGTTTCCTTTCAAATGTAAATTTAATTAATTGCAATAAGAAAATAATATTTATTTATTATTGAAAATAAGAGAAAATATATTTGGTATAAGAATATTATATTTTGATTTAGAATTTCAAAATCGTCTTCACATGAAATTTTGAGAAAATTTTGAAACTATTATATATTTACTGAATAGTGAAAAAATAACTATTTTTTCAAAAAATTTCAATCATTTAGAAATATTTATAAAATTAAAAATCACCATTATGATTTGAATCAGTTTTCATGTAAAAAATTTATTGTTTATTTGTATTCCATACATTTAAATTATTATTATTCAATATTTTATTTTATTGGAGAAGTAGAAAATTTTATGGTATAAAGACAATATTTTTCTAAAAGCTATTTTAATTTTTATAATGTTTATTCTATTTAATTAATTAAATTTATCCGTACTATAAAACATTTAAAATTAATATTAAATGTTATATTTTAAAAATTATAATTTAATTTCATAATGTGATTATTAGTAACCATATAGTTAATATAAAATCAACTAATCCTAAAAAATAAACTTCTCGAAAATCAATTTTTTCATTCAGTTTGTGGGATTTTTGTCAGTATATTTTTTCAAATTATTTAAATTTAATTTCATTTTATTTATTTTACATTTGGAATCATAAAGTCTAAATTATTTGGTAAGGTTATATTCATTTTTAGGCATAAAAAATTTCTCATGGTAAAAATAAGATTTACCGTATTGTAGTTAAAAAATATAAAATAATTAAAAGAAAAATGATAAGAAAAATAAATAAGAAATATTTCAATAGGTTTATTATGTGTTTTTAAATCATAAATTATATTTTAACTTCCCTTTTCAAAATATTTTCTTTAAATAAATTCCATGAAAATTTGGTTGGATATAAATATAAAATAATCATTATTTAATCAATTAAAACCACCCACATCAAATACATATTCCATCACTCACCGCCTCATTTCACCTAAAAATATATAAAGATCCTAAAACATATTATAATCCATCTAATTTTCACTATACTGATGTCTAGGTAATGATTTTTTCTCCCAAAAACTATTTCTATGTTTTTTAAGAGACCCTTCAAGGAGGTCATATTAAATATGATACTATGTGAAACTATCTATCTTAATTTCTATTCTTTTCCTACCACCTCATAAACTCTATAATACATCATGGAATAATAAATAATTTATAATATATATAATGGAATGTTATGTTGATAAATGGATATCTTATTTTTATCCATTTATTTACATCGTCTTTCAAAAATAAACTAAAACATTGCCCAAAATATTGCAGTTAATTGTCTCTATGGATAGTGTTTTTTTGTTTTCCAACAACGCATTGAAGGTTGTCCATAAAATTTTTATTCTAGTTAAAAAAGCTTTTAATAGAAAAACTATAAATTACTTAATATTATATAACTAATATATGGAAATAATATTAATAAAAAAATGGTTTTTTATTATTGGAAAAAACGCCAAATGAAACTATACATTTATAATTAACATTTTTTCAAATGAATCATCCCCATGGAAGAATAAAAGTAATATTTCATAAAATTTTAACACTATAATGTTAATAAATAAAATTTCAATTTAACCTCTGGTGTAGAGACCCAAACTTGATGTACATTGACAATACATTACTTTTGCGTAATACTTAATACATTACAAAAACAGATTCTCAAAGACATTATTAGTTTAGTGTCTTTGGAAACTCGGAACATAATCATCTAGTCATGGTGAAAGATCTTCAACATCTCCCATAATGATATTACCCTTTGGTTTTCTTACTTAAAACCTTTCTTTATATCCTGGGGAAAATAAAACATAAAAAGGGTGAGTTATAATGCTCAGTAAGGGTAAACATGGAGACCATAAAACAATCCTTAAACATTTGAACGTAAGAACATGAAAATAAAACATCAAAATCATGAGTAATGACATATATCTGGGTAGTGCATAAGGCATAGTTCAAAAAGGAACATTAACCATGATAAAATAGCATGGAAATAAAACATGTAATTGTGGAAACCATTAATCACATGTTACGATTTCCATAGTATCCAAGGCATTACTATGAATACCATCATTGTGGAAAAAGTCCCTTACTGAATCGAGTTCACTCCTCGTTCCAGTCCTGTATCACTGAACATGATTAACTTTCCATTCCGGCCATGTTTATCTCATGAGATATAAATATTTACCCAATGCATTTGAGGGAGATATAGGTCCCACCCATCTCATAATGAAATCATTCTTTCGTGTGCCACATAATAAACATATAACATTCATAATAATCCAACGAATAAAATGGGTTTCATAAACATCATCCTATAAAACCATAATCCATATAAAATAAATAAATATAATTTCATCATATGAAAAATTAAACCATGTAAATAAAAGAGTCATTATACTTGAAACATAAACATAATAAATAATGTCATCTTAGGTGGAAAATAATTTTGATAAAACACTTGAAATGAATTCTTGAGGAAAATATCTTTTCTTCTCCAAAATCATTTTCTTTTCTCAAGATGCCATTGAATTGTAAAAGAAAAGGATTTTGTTGAAAATAATCATAAAATTTTTTAGATGAAGATTCATTGAAATAATTCATTATGAACCCATAAAAATTCATTGACGCCATATATGTTAAAAAAACATTCTACTCGTACTTTTGCCGGAAAAGTCAAAAAGTACCTTATGTGGTAACAAAAGGAAATATTCATTCCATACAATGTGGTAAAAAGTAAACATAGGGTAAAAATGACTTTAAAAATACATGTAATAATACTAAAGATTTTATTAAAACGTTTTTAGAAAACGTGGACATGGATGATAAACCTAACCCTAGTAAATACTTACGTATAAGTAATCTCAGATAAAATGAGATTTACAAAATTACCCCTTACCTTAGGTCCAATTTCTAATGTACGTGTCTGAAACTCTTGTATAGTGGGTTAAAACATATTATTAACTTGTAACAGAACCATAATAATTTTTTTTATATCATATATTATTCACTTATGACTTTATATCACCCGTTCTTTTGTCAATTCCATGTTAAAGCAATGTTTTGGGTAAAATCGTTTCATTTATCGTATGTGTCTGGACTTGTTGTTATTGATATTATTATTACCTATATCATGATTTAATAACTTCCTGAATGAAAAAAATGATTTATATATCATATATATTTAGTATATATATAATATATAGATAAATGAAATGAAACAAATCGTTCATGGAGACGGTAGGTCGTACTTACGCATGAACGTTGTTTTCCTTTCCTTATTGACTTGAATGGAAGTAAGTAGATGACATATATATATATATAAATAAATCCAATAGAATTATTATTTCATATATATCATTATTATTCATTATATATAATTTATAATCATTCTTGAATGGTTAATATGGAGAATGAATCTCATCGCGTTGTGGAGATAGTATTCTGTACGTACGCATGAGTGATGATATCATTCCCATAATTATTGAATGGAATTGGAGTGGATGATATAATAACTCATAATCTGTATGATGTTATAATAACCATATATTGTTATTCTTTACACCATTATACCTATCCAAGTAAGGTGGTGGTGGGAAAACAGATTACACCACTGTTTGGAGACGGTATTTCGTACGTACGCACGCGTGGTAATCTCATTTTCTATAGGATGGATAGATGGTGAATTGGGGTTGTTTCATATTTATAAAAGCATATCATTATATTATTTATTCATATTTAATTACTTTATAATGAAACAACTAATGAAGAGGAAGTAGAAGAATAATGAAACGTGAAAGAATCGGTAGAAGAGATTACCTCTTCTTCGACGCGCCTCCTCTTAACCTCTTATTAGGGAACTAAAGTTTGTCCTTGAAGAATTCCAGGACATATAGCAGGTTTTTATGCAAGTTTATAAGTGAAATAGTTAGGTTATGGCCGAGAATGAAGGCTTAAATTTGTGTAAAGAGGAGATGGAGGAGGTTCTCTTTTATAAGAGGAGTGAGGGGCACCTTATGAAAAACGTAAAATATTATTTTATAATAAATTAATATTCGTTTTATAATGGCACAAAAGTGACTAATTTTGAGTCTAGTGTGGGGATGGGTAGAAATACTCTCATACAATAGGTTTTATACAAGTTTAGGTTACTATTTTAACCTTATCATTTAGATTTAACTCTAAGTTAAAAAAATTAACTTTTACCGTGTCTTCTTGTATTCTTACACTATATGGTTAATAAATTTACTATAAACTACCAATAGAACCAAAAATGGTTATTTAATGTTATATATATTATTATTTATGTTTTTTGACTGAACCGTATATTTTTAGGACCATTATATCAATTAATAAAATAATATTTGTTCTAAAAACTCTTTTATGACAATTTTGACACTATTTGGTATTTTGTTTTTTCTAAATTCATAAAAGCATTATTACTTCAAAATAAAATTCATATAACCAACCATAATATGTTATATTAACCTATAAAATTATTTTCATTCATAAAAAGTCACAAATTTCATTTATTTTAATATTTATAATATCAATTATTTTAATATTTCATTAATTGGGTAATTACTATATCACCATTGTGTCAAAAATAAATTAACATATTTAATGTCTAAAAACTATAAATAAAATAAAATTATGTAGTAATTATATTTATCTTTCTTATGAATATTTATAGTCTAATTTATCTTATTTATAACCCTATATTAAAATTTTTTTAGTTATTAAACATTGATTTTAACTATTTTAACTCTTCTTTAAATAAAATATTAATAAATGTCCTATTATAATCCATGTGGACCTAAAGGGTAATATTTTATTCCAAAGGTTTCTTTTGGTCGAATTATAGTTATCCAATAGAATTATGACATGTGTTAGTGTAATAATAATATCATTTTTACCTTTAATTACCCTATTTACTTTTAACTGTGCTAAATAAAAGTAAAAAGTTACTATTCACCAAAAATTATTTTTATCTTATTTAACCACATTTTACTCCTTGATATTAATTGTATCTCTCAGATTTTCAAAATTCCACTCACAGAAACGGTAAAATTAAGTTTTATGTAAATTAGAAAATTCTCCTAGGAGGTGTGTAAAAGACGGTGAAAAAATCAATAAAATTTTTATATATCTAAAATTATTATAAAATGTCTCCAATTAATCACATTGAACTTATATAGGTATTATGTATCAATTTTGAACTAAAATAAATTTAAATAAAATAAATAATTATTTAAATAAAAATTCGGGTTTTAAACTATAACTCATTTTTTTCACTATCATCAATAATTAAAAGTTTTCAGAAAAATACCAAAAATTCACCCTAGGAAAATTTTGATATTACGAATCCAAAAATGAAGTCCATTTTGAATGATAAAATTTATAATATTTCAAAAAGTGGGAATTACTATTCATAACATCTAGTTTATATAATATTTTAATAACATATTGTTGTTTAGTGAAACCTAGTAGTGCGTACTACACACGCTATCGAGGAAGGTCGTGATTGCGTGTAATGCAAGCCAAGTCAGGGATACGTGTAGTGAAAAATCCCTTTGGTGTTTCTTATAACATAATCAAAACTTATTTCTTTTATACATTAATCAAAATCTATACTTAATGTTGCGCAAAATAATTTCCACAAAACGAACTTGAAATTGTGTGTAACACGATCCTAGAATAGTTTTACGTATACTACAGGCTAATACAGTGTTGCATATAGCACAAGATAATCTTTGTGTAGCGTAAAACACGAGACATCAAACAAATTAAAAATAATATTTCTCATAAAATCTCGGGGAGTTACATTCTACCCCCCTAAAAATGAATTTTTCCCTCGAAATTCGTCGGGGTTATAAATTATTTACTACTTGAAAGTTAGATTCATAGAAACCCACATCGTAAAAAGGAATAGTAAAACATAATTTTTAAAAACTAATTTATGAAACGTAACGGTTGCCCAAATTAAATCAGCAATGTGTTTCCACATAGAGGAACATATGTGAAAATATAGACATGGAAGAGAAATATAACCATCACGTTTTGATGGAGAGTGGTAGAGAACATGGCTATGAAACATACATCATTCACAAAGCCATAAATTTTTTATGATCTAAGGTACGATCTAGGACAACGTTTTTGGTTTTCAAGATCATTTCCCTAAAGTTGAAAAAAATTGAATTAGAAGAAATACGTAATTGATTTTGGCACAGTCTCACCATTGGTCATTCCTTTAACAATTTACACTTCATCTCTTAAATAAATGAAGTTGAATTTATCATTAGTGAAGTGTTAGTAGTTCATGCGATAGATTTATAGGTCATTCCATCTGTCTCAAACATAAGGTTAGCAAATGATATATACATAAGTCCATTAATGGTGAGATTAATCGTATGTGGTTCAAAAATGGACTTATACATCATCTACCATCCTTATTAATAAAATTAAACTAGTTTCTACTTACTAGGGACTTTCTGTAGTCTATTGGTAGGTGATAAAGGCATGTCATACTTCGGTTGTGGGTTTGATTCCCACAATCATATCCGACCCGACGGGTTGTCACCTATCCTGGAGGTTGTCCTTTTTCTAAAACTACACCATTATAACATTAATTAAATAATATTGAAAAACAAATCTATCCTTAAACAATATTATCTGATGTCTGACATAATCCATTCCAATCATTAGACTTATCCAAAATACATCTATCCAATCTCATAGTATAAAGAAAATGATTATTGGAAAGTTCACATAACAAGCATGTGAATACCATCATTTATCCCTCATATATCATAAGATATATCTTGTTGATTGAATTCCAAACATGTGAATACCTTAATCATGTATTCTCTTGAAACATAAATTACCATAGAACATTAGTGAAAAAACGAATTCTTTTAAAAGATAACTCTTTCCACATAACAAAATCCCAAAATTTATATATACTAAAACCATGATATCACATTGTATTTATATCATTCATGAGCTCATTAATACCATCAAACATCTCATTATCTCCTCCTCCTTTGATTATGCCCATATCATCTACATTCCAAAAATATCTGAATAACCTTTCACGGTTACCAGTACCATTCAACATATACTTTCAAATATGTTAGATACAACAATTGTGTAACAATCCTTAGATGTGTCTTTATTTCATAGTACCATTACCTATACAACAAAACTCTTGATAAACATAAATCATTCCACTACCTTCTTAAGCCATTGACCGAGCATCAAAAATTATTTCATATCATATATCATTTGTAGTCTCTTCATCATCATCAATATAAATACTACCCATACGACCAAGATGATTCTCTTAATGAAACTTTCCCTTATGGAATTAGTTTGCATAATGCATGTAAATTCCACATTTAAAACATTTAACTATTGTTTATGTCTTAGAAATACCATTATCCTTGTCCATGGTGTTAACTAAACCTTTTCCTTTGCAATTACTGGCTTTGTTTCCTTCTTTTCCACACCCAAAGCATCTTCCAGTTCCTTTGAAACATTCTCCCGGATGCCTCTCCCCACATGATTTACATGAGGGGAAATGAACTTTTTTTCCTCTATGATCATCACGAAAATCCATCTTTCCCTTATTATATAATTCAGGATACTTACCAAATTTGAGATTATTAATCAGGTTATGAGATTTCTGATTAGGAATAATAATGATGTTTGGACTTCCAAATCCTGTTTCATTTGGCTTCTCGTGACGAATATCATTCCATTGTCCATCATATCCTCCATTATCATGAATATTCTTGTTTCCAACCATTTTATAAAACCCAAAAAGAATAGTGTGAGAGGAAAAAATCATGCTAGGAAAACAACATAATAAAGGGGAAGTACCTTCAATATATGACTTCTATGTTTTAATTCTATGATCATTACCATAATTCTAGGACTATAATTTATACATATTCTTACCCTTAGAGGCATCCCTGTAAATACCTTAGAAATATCTCTAGGAATTTCACTAAAGTTTTCGCATCCTAGTTTCCAAAGGTTAACTAAAACTTCACTCTGATACAAACTATAGAGAACCATAATTGATGTACATAGACATTACATTACTTTTGACGAATACTTAATACATTATAAAAACAGATTCCCAAATACCATACTTGTTTATTGTCTTTGGAAACTCGAAACACAATCTTCTAATCATGTGGAAAGATCTTCAACATCTACCATAAAGATCTTACCCTTTGGGTTTCTTTCTAAAACCTTGATTTATATCTTGGGGAAAATAAAACCTAAAAAGGATGAGCTCAAATGCTCAGTAAGGGTAAACATGGAGAACATAAAACAATCCCTAAATATTTGAACGTAATAACACGAACATAAAACATCAAAATAATGAGTAATGACATAAATCTTGGCAGTGCAAGAGGAATTGATCAAAAAGGATCATTAACTGTGATAAAATAGAATGGGAATAAAACATGTAACTGTGACAATAATTAATAACATGTTATGATTTCCATACTATCCAATAAATTGCTTCCAAGACCATCATAGTGGACAAATTCCCTTACTGAATCGAGTTCACTCCTCGTTCCAGTCCTGTATCACTAAACAAGATTAACTTGTCATTCTAGCCACGTCTATCTCATGAGATATAAATCTTTAACCAATTCATTGGAGGGAGATATAGGTCGCAACCATCTCATAATGAAATCAATCTTTCGTGTGCCACAAAATAAACATACATCATTAATAATAACCCAACGAATAAAATGGGTTTCATACACATCATCCCATCATAACATAATCAATATAAAAGAAATGGATATCATTTCATCATAAGAAAAATAAAACCATGTAAATAATAGAGACATTATACTTGAAACATAAAAATACTAAATAATGTCATCTTAGTTGGAAAATAGTTTTGATAAAACACTTGAAATGAATTCTTGAGGAAAATATCTTTTCTTCTTCAATATCATTTTCTATTCTCAAAATTCCATAGAATTGTAAAAGAAAAGGATTTTGTTGAAAATAATCATGAAATTTTGTAGAGGAAGATTCACTGAAATAAGTCGTCATGAAACCATAAAAATCCATTCACTCCATATAAGTTAACAAAACATTCTTCTCATACTTTTTCTGGATAAGTCTAAAAGTACCTTATATGGTAATGAAAGGAAAGATTCCTTTTATACAATGTTTTAAAAAGTAAACAAAGGGTAAAAATGACTTGAAACATACATGGAAGAATACTAAACATTTTATGAAAACATTTTTAGAAAACATGGACATGGATGATAAACATAACCCCAGTAAATACTTATGTATAAGCAATCTCAGATAAAAATGAGATTTGAAATATTACCCCTTACCTTAGGTCCAATTTCTTACGTATGTGTCCCAAAATCCTGTATAGTGGGTTTAAAAATATTATTAACTTTTAACAGAACCATAATAATATTTATGATATCATATTTGATTCACTTATGACTTTATATTACCCGTTCATTTGTCAGTTCCATGTTAAAAAGACGTTTTGGGTAAAATCGTTTCATTTATCGTATGTGTTTAGACTTGTTGTTATTGATATTACTATTACTTATATAATGATTTAATTACTTTTAGAATGTAAAAAATGATTTATATATCATATTAATTCAGTATATATATATATATATATAATCGATTGATAAATGAAATGAAACACACCGTTCATGGAGACTGTAGGCCGTACGTATGCATGAACGTTGTTTTCCTTTCCTCATTGACTTGAATGGAAGTAAGTATATGAAATATATATATATAAATAAATAAATTAGAATTATTATGTAATTTATATCAATATTATTCATTATATATACTTTATAATCATTCTTGAATGGTTAATTTGGAGAATGAATCTCATCACGTCATGGAGACGGTAATTCGTACGTACGCACGAGCGATGATATCATTACCATAATTATTGAATGGAATTGTAGTGGATGATATAATATCTAATAATAATTATGATTCTATAATAACCATATATAGTTATTCTTTACACCATTATACCCATCCAAGTAAGGTGGTGGTGAAAAACAGATTACACAATGGCCTGGAGATGGTATTTCATACGTACGCATGCGCGGTGATTTTGTTTTCCATAGGATGGATAGAAGATGAAATGGGGTTGTTTCATGTTTATTATAATGTATCAATATATTATTTATACTAATGTCATTACTTTATAATGAAACAACTAAAGAAGAAGAAGTATAAGAATAAATAAACTTGAATGAATCAGTAGAAGAGATTACCTCTTCTTCGACGTGCCTCCTCTTAACCTCCTCATAGGGAAATAAAGTTGGACTTTGAAGAAGACAAGGACCTATATTATGTGTCTATGGAATTTTATAATTGAAATGGTCAGGGTATGGCTGAGCTTGGAGGCTCAAATTTGTGTGAAGAGGATAGGTAGGAGGTGCCCTTTTAAGAGAGGGGTTAGGGGAACCTTAGAAAAAAAATATAATTTTATAATAAATTCATATTCTATTTATAATGGATCAAAAGTGACTAATTTAGAGTCTAGGGTGCCTATGGGTCAAAATAATCTCAACAAATAGGTTTTAAACAAGTTTATGTTATCATTTTAACATTATCATTTAGATTTAACTCTAAGTTAAAAACTTTTACTTTTACCGTGTCTTCTTGTATTCTTACACTATATGGTTAATAAATTTACTATAAACTACCAATATAACCCAAAATGGTTATTTAATGTCATATATATTATTATTTATGTTTTTTGGAAGAACCTTACATTTTTAGGACCATTATATCAGTTAATAAAATAATATTCTTTTTAAAAACACTTTTTTGACAATTTTGACACTATTTGGTATTTTGTTTTTTTTTAATTCATAAAATCATTATTACTTAAAAAAAATTCATATAACCAACCCTAATATGTTATATTAACCTATAAAATTAGTTTCATTCATAAAAAGTCACAAATTTCATTTATTTGCGTATTTATAATATCAATTATTTTAATATTTCATTAATTAGATAATTACTATATAACCATTGTGTCAAAAATAAATTAACTTATATAATGTCTAAAAATTATAAATAAAATACTATTATGTATGAATTATATTTATGTTTCTTATGAATATTTATAGACTAATTTAACTTATTTATAACATTATATTAAAAATTTTCTAGTTATTAAACATTGATTTTAACTATTTTAACTCTTCTTTAAATAAAATAATAATAAATTTCCTATTCTAATACAAGTGGACCTAAAGGGTAATATTTTATTCCTAAGGTTTTTTTTGGTCTAAATATACTTATCCAATAGAATTAGGACATGTTTTATGGTAATAATAATATCATTTTTACACTTAATTACAATATTTACTTTTAACTATGCTAAATAAATGTAAAAAGTTACTATTCACCAAAAACTATTTTTATCTTATTGAACCACATATTACTTTTTGATATTATCCTTGTCTCTCGGATTTTTGAAATTCCACTCACAGAAGCTGTAAAATTATGCTTTATGTAAATTTGCAAATTCTCCTAGGAGGTGGGTAAAAGACGGTGAAAAGTTCAATAAAATTTTTATATATCTAAAATAATTATAAAATGACTCCAATGAATTAAATTGAACTTATATAGGTATTATGTATCAATTTTTACATAAAATAAATTTAAATAAAATAACTAATTATTTAAATAAAAAATCAGTTTTAAACTATAACTCAGTTTTTTTACTATTCATCAAAAATTGAAAGGTTTTAGAAAAATACCAAAAAATCACCCCAGGCTAATTTTGATATTACGAATCCAAAAATAAAGTCCATTTTGAAAAATAAAATTTATAAAATTTTGGTATTACTATTCATAATGGCTAGTTTATATAATATTTTAATAACATATCGTTGTTTAGTGAAACCCGGTATTGCGTACTACACACTCTATCGAGGAAGGTCATGATTGCGTGTAATGAAAACCATGTCAGGGATACTTATAGTGAAATATCCCTCTGGTGTTGCATATAACATAATCAAAACTTATTTAATTTATACGTTAAACAAAATCTATACTTAATGTTGCATAGAATAATTTCTAGAAAACAAACTTGAAATTGTGTGTAACACGAGGCAAGAATAATGTTGCATATACTACAAGCTAATGCGGTGTTGCATATAGTGCAAGATAATCTTGTGTAGTGTAAAACACAAGATATCAAAGAAATTAAAAATAATATTTCTCATAAAATCTCAGGGTGTTACATCCAGAGTCTTATTTTGAATTTAAAAATAAATCCATAATTATACACCAGTGAACAAACCATGAAATTAACACACACGAAATATTGAAAATAGTGAAGTATTATTAATGAATTAGGAAAATATGTTTATAAAGTATCCCATGAATTATTATAAATATTATTATTACTCTTTATTGAATTAATAACATTATTTAAACATTTATACATATGGTTATTGTACACATAACTATCAGGAACTGTGAGGTAAGGGTTTCTTATTTCACATTCACTTATTTGAGAAAATGCCTTATTCACTAATAATTTATTTTATATGGCCAGTAAACTAATATTTACTATATAATATCATGAATATCATTATGTTTATATTATTCAATGATTCATTTTATAATTACAATTTTTATATGGAATATGATTTGACTGATTATAATGTGGTATGTGATTTCTTAACTCAATTTTCTATCCTTGGGTGAATCATCAACATCTCTAATTTTACTATGTTGTAATTATCTATAAAATAACTATATATTACCTTATTAATAATTTCCGCATGTTTTTTTTGGATTTAATATTGACACACACAATATAATAATATTATTATCATTCAATTAAATTATGTATTATTTTAATAGTTTTTTTAATAAATTATATATTTAAATTTTTCCTTAAAACACTATTTTTATTTCCCTACCATGTTTTTAATATTATTTTCAAAAATAATTTTTATATCATCATATTATTATTTTTAATTCATATATATTTATTTTTTTCTAAAAAATAATGTTTCAATATTATATATATTTTTCTTTTCTATGTAACGTTCTTTGAGAAATTTCAAGCAAAATATGGATGGATTGATTCTATAATTTATATGGTGTAAGAATAATTTCTACACACCATAAATAATTAATGATTTAAATATTTATTTACATGTATAAAAGGTTATTTTCAATGAATATATTTTCATTTCTAATTGGGAAGTTTTTAAAAATATGTCATTTTTAATGTGAAAAGTATATTGTCCTAAAGAATTTTCTAGTGATGTCAATTGAGTTATTATAATCTATGAAAAAATCCATTTTTGAATCAAATTATTCATTGAGGTTGATATATTATGATATCACCTTCCATGTTTTTTTATAAAATGACATTTTTCAGTTTTACTAGGATGTACTATTATGATACCATTAAATATATTACTATAGATGGGTTGGGACAATATTTAATGAATGAGGAAACTTATATACAATTCTTATGATCTTTAGAATAAAAATTTATATGTTTATTATGATTCACACAAGTATATGATGAATGATTTATTTAAGTAGTAAATTTTTTGGTTCCATTTTTAGATATCCCCTTGATGCATCGATAGGTTTCATGAGGCAAATCATTTAGCCAAACATCATCTATTTGTATATGTTAGTTTAAAATTGAATTGTCAAAGGTATCCACTATATAGATGATATTGTCCAAACCTAATCGGTTATTATGTAGTAGTTTTAAACTACCATGTAAAATTTATTGATTGTATGTGTATCAGGATTCCTATGATCATGGTATCCAACAGTTATTCATTTCCTTCATTATGATTTTAGTTAATATAAACAATTATATTTTTATTATTATATTATCGACAGATGCATTTCATTTTTAGTTATTGATTAAATTTATTATGTTTTACTTATTTACCATCCCATATTTCTAATTTTTTGATTAATTATATCTTTCAATGTAATTAATCCTTAATGATAATTTGTGTTATTCTCATTATATTTTTTCCTTTTCTACATGATGAAAATAAGTGTATTATTCTTGAAATGAAGGTTTAAACTATTAGAATAATTGAGGTCTCAAAGGAATCAATATGTTTTATTTTATATTTTTAATTTTAATTTATGTTTCAAGTATTTATCTTGTCTTCCAAAAATACTATGCTACCTTGTCTATTAGGAAGAGATTTATTTTACCTTACACCTATATAATAATGTAAAAATCGACTCTAGGTAACTAGTGTTTGATTTCATACAGTCATCATCAGATCATGTTTTGTAGAATCCTTGGGAACTACATTTTGGAAAAAATATTATTATTAAACTAAACCCTATTAAAATATTTTTAAACATATCCAAATAAAATAATCATATTCTACATAGATAAGTAATACATAAATTTTCAATTTAAATTATGTAGTTTTGAGATTATACATTATGATTCATAATATTATTATCTAATGTAGTGTATAAACTTTTTTATAAATTTATCATAGTAGAATTAATTGGAACCATATCAATGTATTCAATCAAATTAGTGATCTCCCTATAAATATAGATAATTAAGCTAGAGTTATAATTTTGGATAGAGTTAGAGATGGAAAAAAATACATTTATATTGGGACAAATGATTCATGCTATGAGTAATATCTCTACCCATACGGATCATGCTGATCATAAATGTGTATAAAAATGTTATATTGCATATTTTTGTTAAAAACAACATAAATAATTATAAATACAATTCCATTTGTAGATAAGATATGTATAAGTTCGTTAGATAAGTTATTTCTCAATTTAAAATATAGAAAATTATAGAAGGTTATATTGGTAGTTTATCATCTCTTAGGAGATGTTGTTCAATGTTGTTCAATGATTAAAACAACTAATAATAATGATGAAATATAAAAATTATAATTGAATAATTAGGATGAATGTTTTCAGAAAAAATATCTTCTACAAGAACATCGAACAAATATGGAGATATGGTTATGGAGTCTAAGATAGAAGTAGGAAGATAATATCTCTAAGTAT
Organism: Viscum album; assembly: GCA_963277665.1. Classification (NCBI taxonomy): domain Eukaryota; kingdom Viridiplantae; phylum Streptophyta; class Magnoliopsida; order Santalales; family Viscaceae; genus Viscum; species Viscum album. Next base: position 2,115,980,102 of record OY728164.1, on the reverse strand, counting down.
GAATATACAATTATATGTTGATAATCTAATTCCAAAATACTATTTAAAGAATCCAAATATTAAGATTTTATGTTTCATTAATGTGATTAAACCAATGTTTCAAAGGGAACCAGTTTTTCAAACATTATCATCAATCAAGATATAGTATTATGTTCCCTAAATACAGAGATGAAATTTTACAAGTCCTGTATTTTTTATGGATTGAAATAAAAAAAGAGGTTGGGAGAGAAAAATATTGATAAATGGAAGAAGGGAATGTAGTATTTTCTAACATGTGATAATTATTTAAAGAATCAATCTAGTACTTGCCTGAAGGGAATTGTAGTTTGTTACAACCATGGAGATAAATGAATCCATTCCAATAGATTTATGAGAATTAAAGATGATGGAGATATGAAATGTTTCAACTGTAGGTAAATGGGAAATAATAAGAATAAATTCTCAATGTGTCAAGGGAATATACCTGAGAGGAATCTAAGGGATCAAGTTCAAACTTTTGCTATTGATATTAATGAAATGCAATGATTATTATTGTTTCATTTTTTATCAAAGAAATATGGTATATGAAATTATTTTTCATAATTATTAGAAAATTTGTAAGGAATTTCTTTAATAAAATTTTATTTAATGACTTAAGGGAATGTATTAAATAGAACCAATGACCTAGAAAAATGGTTCATTGTAAAGATGATGTTTTTGAAAACCCATGTTTGGGGGAGGATAACACTTAATATGTTCATGATGGTGAGATAATAATTAAATTATGATAATGGGATAGATTTTATGACCTAACAATTATTTAGTATTTTTTTGTGAAATCTTTGCGATAGTTTACTACATTTTTTGATTTATTCAATATATCCAATAGTCATTGTTATACTTAAGAATGAAAAAAGTGAGCATGTTTTTAGTAAAATATTTTTCTGGTAATTCAAGATTTTTTCATATTTTAATATAAAAAAGATGTAGGTATTAAATTTTTTTATGTGATGATTAAGATATACATCATGTTACGTGAGTGATTAATGATATGTTGATGTTGGAAAATAAGACAAATTTAATTGACATTTTTTGTTTTTAATATTTTGGATGGTTCATAAAGGTAAAAATTTATGAAATTGTTCATATTGAAATTTGGATGAGGATTTAAAAATTTATGTATCAATTAACAATAATAATATTTATGAGTATTGAATAATCTTTAATAATTTTTTCATTATGATTTTAAATAAAGAAAAAAGGAATGACTTTTCAACCCATTTTTGATCTTAGGATCAACTAGTTTTTCAGTCATAAAAACGTTAATGTGAGTTCTTGGAGTAATAAAGGATGAAGAAAATTTTCAATTCAAAAACCAAGTTGTAGAATTTATCATACTAAATAAAATAATGAAGTTATATCTCTTTAAAGTATTTTTAAATAAAATGTTATCATATTTTCATCATTTCTATCAATATCCATTTTTAAAACTATTTGTTCTACTGGTTTGTTGCCATTAACCATTTCATGACCATGTTATCTATCCCTATCCACCATATGTTTATATTTTTATTTCACTTCCATGTTCATGTTTTCACATACCACTAATTTTTCCCTTTACAAAAACCATGTTTTGTGGTGACCTTTACATTTTCCATCACCTCTGTTTATATGGATATTTGATTAACCATTTTTATGATGTTGGATTTCATCATATGTATTTTAGAATTTCAACACTATAATTATCAATATTAATTTTAAACTGAGATTCTGAAATTTATTAAATTTTGGGATAATGTAACACCATGGGATTTAAAAATAATATTATGATTGATCGCTTACTTCGTAAAGAACACCACTCTTAAATGTAGTCCAAAATATCTTTATTTTAACATGAATATTATGCCATAGTAGTTAAATTAGCAAGGAGAAATTTTATTAACCATTCTAAGAAATATATAATTTTCAAACAATTTTTTAATAAGATATTTTATTAATTTGAAATAAATGTATAATTTTTAGTTATTCCATTTTGTTCTTCAATAATATTTTTTTATTTAAATAGTGATTTTTATTTTTTTATAATAGAGAATAAATATAATATAATTTTGACAACATTAGAAAATTAATTTGAAAAAATTAACGTCATTTTTTTATAAATCATGTCAAAGTTATCTTATGGTTAAATATTGGGATTATTTATCGAATATAAATCATTTATTGAATATTGAAAATATTGATATTATTATAACAATAACTTTTCATTTAAATAAATTATGAAATTTTAAAGTAAAATTATGTTTTTTTAATATTATTGAAAAATATTATTATTAAAAATTTTAATTAGATCAATTGAAATTCTTTTGAATAAGAATTATATTATATTTTAGAATATCTTCAGTTTTTGGATTAAAAATATAAATTTTCTAAAAACTGTTTTAAATTACATAAAATATCTCCATTTTAATTAAAAAAAATTATCCACAATTGGTATTTGTTTAATTTATTGCATAGATGATTTATTAGTAAATATCAATTTATTTTTATATAATCATAGTTATTAGTCGTAATGTATATATAAAATCATCTTTTTCATGAAAAATATTATCCTTGAAAACACAATTTTTTATCAGACCTATAGGTTTTGTTTTGAATCTAATTTTTAAAATATGCGAAATAAATTTGGTGAATAGATTTAATATTTTAAATCATACGGTCGAAAATAGATTTTAAGGTCATTTTAGTTCTTAGGAATAAAAATTTTACCATGGTTAATAATATATTTCCTCAACTATAGGAAATATAGTTAAACATATTTACGTTAAAAGGTAAATGTTTAAAATACCTAAAAACATTAAATTGGTGTTTGATATGTTTCCCAATAATAAAAATCCACAACAAAATTAAATTTATGTGTAATTATTTGGAACTAATTCTACCCAAATGGGGTTGGTTTTAAACATAACGTAGTTATTATTTGATAAATTAAAACCACCACTCTTCACGTATAAATACTACCCCTCATCATCCCATTTCATCAACCAAGAAATAAATATACAAACATTTATCACAATACCACTCATACCCACTATTTCCACATCCAAATGCTTCCATTCTCACCAAAATACCCTGTAATTGATTCTTTAGTCAGCCTTCATTGAGGTGATATTCAATAGGTAATTCACAAACAACCACTATTAATTTCTTTTATTTTTATATCATATCATAGCATGCTTCATCTATCATGGAATAGTAACTCCAGTACAATGTATATACTTTAAAATAATTTTCATAATGAAATATGTTATGTATTTCCTTTTTATTACCTCCACATTTTTAGGGAAACTAAACTCGTGTACATAATATGACAGTTAATCGTCTCTATAGATAATGAATTTTCAATTTTCCATCAGTATATTCAATATTGGTCGTAAAATTAATATTCAGGTTAAATAAATTTTTAATAGATATATGATAACCTATTTAATTTTATCAATGTAATATATATAAATAATATTAAGTAAACCAAAACAAGTTATTAATTATTTTAAAAACCTTAAAATTAAACAAAAAGTATATCATTAACATTTTATCAAATGAATTAACCTCACATAAGAAAGAACTATGATATATTAGATCATTGTGAGCATATGAATTTAATTTATAACATTTTACTTCACTTCTAGAGTTATATTTCCATTTGATAATAATTTTTATTACTGTAAACTACTGTACAAACCATGAAACCATGAAACGAACACACAAGAAACACTGAAAATAATAGAATATTATAAATTATTTTTTTTGTAAGATCTTAGAAACGTATCAAATAATGTATTCAAATATAATTATAGTCCTGAAATAAATTATTATTATTAATTAAACTATTATATCATAGGATAATGTACACTAAACTAAAGGGAAATTTCAAGTAAGGGTTTCTCATCTCACTTTTACTTTTTTCACATATATTCCTTATTCAATACATATTTATTATGCATGGTTTATAAAAATTGTTTTTTATTTCATATCATTAATATAATTATCATAATATTATTCAATGTTTCATTTGACAATTTTTTCTTTAATGGGGAATATGATTAAATAATTTCCAATGTGGTATAAGATTTCTTAACCCTATTTCCATCCATTGGGTTAAACATTTACATCATTTATTTTTTGACTCTAAGAATATAAATGCCTTGAGTTTTGATTATCATATGGTGAAATTAATTTTTTTAATTTATAGTTTATTCACATAATAAAATAATTTTATTAATTCTCACTTCAATGATATGATATTTTAAGAAACATTCACTTAAAAAATTATAATTTTCAAATATTCATTAGTAGTATATTTTCCATCAATCACTATGTTTTATAGAATTGATTCAAATAATGTATTAAATATTCAAATATGATATTTTAAATTCATTTTTAGTCATTTTTAATTTTTTTTTCAAAATGGTTTCAATGGTATATTTCATCATTTTCTTAAAAGAGATCTATCAGAATTTCTAAAAAAATATGGATGAAATGTTTTTTAGCTTACATGCCATGGGAAAAATCTCATGGTATCATAATTAATTAATTATTTAAATATTTATTTATATTTATACATGGTTATTTTAACTCCCCATGATTTCATAGTATGTTATTTATTCACAGTAAGTCAATCACTTTCACTTCACACAACAGTGGGTTTGAGCACACCATGACTTACCAAACTAGCCATTAAAAAAGCGGTTATTAATATTATTAACTGAATTTTGAATTTTATATACTCCACATAATTTTAATCCATATTTTTTGTTTCTTAGACATAATATAAAAAAAATTCATTTTTTAGATAAAAGAAGTATTTTTCAAAAAAATTATTTTTACCACCTCTTAATGGAGAACCCTTTTTAAAACCAATATTTGACACTTTTATTCAACTTAATGAAATAAAAACATTCTTTTGAATTGGGACATAAAAATTTACTTTGGATAAATCTTTTGTGTCTTTCTAATAAATTTAATATTTTTATGAATTTTGAAGAATACTAAATTTTAATTGAAAACTACATTTTTAATTGAAATAATTTTTAGTGTTGAATTATTTATTAGAATGGTTTAGAAGTATAATAAGATTATATTTATATTATTTAACACACTATAGGTCACAATAAGTAATTTTACTTTTATATTTGACAAAAACACATGTCAACCTTTTGATAGTTTTTACTTCATAAAAACTCGCTTTTTGACTTTGAAAACGGGAATTTTTTTTAAATTTATTAATAAAAAATATATGTTTTTAATTTTTAAAATAGAATTTATTTTTGAATTTGAAATATCAAAATTTTCTTAGTGTGAATTTTTGGTATTTTTCTGAAAACATTCATTTTTTGATGAATAGTGAAAAACACTACGTTATTGTTTAAAACTGACTTTTTATTTAAATAATTAAATAGTTTATTTAAATTTATTTTATGTCAAAATGGATACATAATAGCTATATACTTTCAATTTAATTCATTTGAGTCATTTTATAATAATATTATATATATATATATATAATTTTCTTCAATTTTTACCATCTTTTACCAACCTTCTAGGAGCATTTGTAAATTTTCATAAAAATAAATTTTACCAGCTATGTGATTTGAATTTCAAAAATCCAAGAGACACGGTTGATTTAAATAAGTAAAACGTGGTTAAATAAGCTGAAAATAAATTTTGGTGAATGTTAACTTTTGACTTCTATTTACCCCGGTTAAAAGTAAATATGGTAATTAAATGTAAAAATGATATTATTATTACCCTAAAACATGTCCTTATTCTATTGGATAAGTTTAACTTGACCAAAAACAACATTAGTAATAAAATATGATCCTTTAATTCCACTTGTATTAGATTAGTACATTTATTATTATTTTATTTTAAGAAGAGTTAAAAGTGTTAAATTCAATGTTTAATAACAAAAAACTTTCAATAAAGGGTTATAAATAAGATCAATTTGAGTATAAATATTAATTATAAAGATAAAAATATTTCCTACATAATAGTATTTTATTTATAATTTTTATACATTATATAATTAAATTTATTTATGACACAATGATGAAACAGAAATTACCATATTAATGAAAGATTAAAATAATTCATATTATATATATCCAAATAAATATAATTTGAGGATTTTCATGAATTAAAATAATTTTATAGGTTAATATTTAATTTTTGGGTTGATTAAATTATTCTTTTTCTATGTAATCATGTGTTATGATTTTCACAAAATTGAAATACTAAATAGTGTCAAAATTGACACAATTGATTTTTTAAAACAAATATTATATTATTAAATTATATAATGTTCTTAAATATATATGGTTCAGAAAAATGGAACAAATAATAATATATATTTCATTAATGAACCACTTGATGTTACCTTAGATGTTTAGATTAATTTTATTAACCATATATTGTAAGAATAAAGGAACACACAATAAAAGATATACAATTTAACTAATAGTTAAATCTAAAAGATATGGTTAATATAGTGACCTAAACCTATATAAAACCTATTGGTTGAGAGTATTTCGACCCATCCCCACCTTATCATAGAAATAAATCTTTTCTGAGACATTAGAAACCGAAAATTATTTTATTATAAAATAATATTTCAATCTTTTCCTAAGGTGCCCCTCACCCCTCTTATAAAAGGGAACTTCTCATTCTCTCAAATTCACACCTCCAATGTAATTTGGATCGGCCAAACACTACCCAAATACCCTCCAAAATATCCTACAATCATCTTATAGGACTTAAGTTTGTCATAAATTTATCCTAAGGATCCCTTTTGAACAAATCAAAAGGAAACACATGAAGAAGAGGTAATGATTTCACCACCCTCTTTCAAGTTCTTTTCTTCTTCCACTTCCTCATTCTTTGTTGTTTCCATACCGAAATAATAACTCTAGTATCTTCAAAATAATGTGATGTCATTATAACTATGTTACAATCATATTCATTGTTCTATCTATCCTATAAATGAAAAATTCACAGCATGTGTGTACGTACAGATTACCGTCTCCGCGTCGTGGTGTGGTTTGTTATTCAATCACTTCATTATTTGGATGGGATTAATAATGAGTATAACAGATGTAAATAATAAATATAACATGTTTATAATTATTTATATATTATATAACATCCAATTTCATACGATTTATCCATCGATATAATGATATTGTTGCTCATACGTACATACAGATTACCGTCTCCATGAAACGATGAGATTCATTTCCACGTTCACCATTCAACCATTATTATAAAAATAAATATTAATGATAATTATATAATATATGACATAATAATTCTACTTGAAATATATATATATATATATATATATATATATCTATGTTTGTGTTTTTACATTTATCTCATTCACTTACTTCCATTCAATACGATATGAAAACCGAAACAACGTTTATGCGTACGAACGACCTACCATCTCTATAAATGGTGTTTTCCATTTCATATATCTATCTATTATACATATTAATATTATAAATATAAATTATATATAAATCATTTTTTATATTCTGGATGTATTTAAATCATGATTTAAATGATACGATAAAGAATAACAAGTTGAAACATGTACGATAAAGAAAATGATTATTACCTGAAATGTTAATTTAACATGGAAATCCTTATTAAATGGGTATTGTAAAGTCATAAATGAATCATGTGTGATATAAAAAATATGAATATGGTTATGGTATAATTTAATAACATACTTTTTTCATTATGCAGGATGTTAAACGTACCCACGACCAAAGGAAAGTGCAATGTAAGGGTTATTTCCTCAATCTCATTATTATCCGAGATTTTTTATGTGTAATAATTTACTAGGACATACATATCATCGATACCCATATTTGATAAATATTTTTTCAAAATAATTATTTTAGGGTTTTATGGGAGTGTATATTAAACTAGATCATCATTTTAAATGATTTAATGATTTATCTTTCTAAACCCTTTTAATTAATGTCCATGTTTTCAGAATTATTTAAATGATTTATTTATATGGACATGATTGTTTTGAAATGATAATTATTTTCAAAAGTTTCAAAGTGGTATGGGATGATTTGATTAAAAAATATCTTTTAAATTACTTCCTTAATAAATCATGAGACTTTTAAATGATTTCATGAAAAAAGGGTATTTCTCTCAAAGCATTTTGCTGATCATTTTCATCTATGTCAACATCATTTGATGAATTTTAAACTTGTTTTAAGTTGATTTATTATGATAAAAATCTTCTATTTTTATTTATGTTTTTTCAAAAATTTTGACTGTGTGTGTGTGTTAGGTTTATACCATTCATGGTTTAAGGATAAAGTATTTACATTTCGTATGCTAGTTTTAATACGAATGTTTATGTTATTTTTAAACCGTTTCATATGAGGAATGCATTGGACTTTGTAAGTTACTGTTGGAGCCCTCTATAGGTATTTTATGCATCGGTATGTCTCATAATACAAACTAGTGTCTTTTCACAAGGCCTTTACAAAATCTTATTTGTAGTCTTGGCACGAGTCCTTGACTCTGTGGTTATGATGTCCAGCATTATATATTCCATCATTATAAAATTGGCTGTGGATATTGCATGTGATTATTCGACTAGTAAAATATCCATGTGAATAAGTAAATGGAATTATTTGATATATTATTTTCCATATTATGCTGAATTTATTGTTTAAAAGTCTTATGTTTTAGTCTTATACATTTCCTTAAAATGTTTATGCTTATTTATGAAAGTTTTTGCTATACTTTTATCCTTACTGAGCATACTAGCTCACCCCTTTATAAGTTTTATTTTTCCTAGGATGCAAAGAGGAATATTATTACTGAGTTACAGGGATAGTCTATGGGATATGACTGTGGTTAATAAAGACAATGTTGTTTTTTTTCATTTTATAATGTAATGTAACATTTATGAATGTATCTAATACTTCTAAGGATACTAAAATGATCTGTCTTTCGGGACATGATTTCCATGTATCAAGTCAGTGTATTAAAATAATACACTGAATCTGGGTAACTGGGGTCGGTGTGTTAAAATTGGCATCATGGGATGTTTAGTACATACTTGGAAACTAGATTTAGAAAAACTCAAGGTAGAGAACACTATCCTAAGATAAGAATTGAGGATTAGTATATAAGAGATTTCTAAAATTTTGGTAATGTATAGATTTTACATGTTTTCCATGAAATACATCCATGTTTGGATACAAGCAGGAAGAGGCGGCTCTGGCATAGATGTACCTATGGGTAAAACCCAAAAATACTGCTTTGAGCTAGACTCAAATGGTAACTGGTGCATGAAAATGGTCCTTGCTACACTCTTGTTTACGAAAATCCCGGGGGATATGCTTAGGTTGATTCACATTTTCATTACATGCCTTTATGAAGGATTTAGGAGTAAATACTTCCTCAAAGATTTTTATTATTATTATAGATTATATTCATAATATTTTCAATTTACGTTAAGTATTTTACAAGTTTCGAATTATGAATTGTGAATCATAAACTAACCTATTGTATGCCATTGTTTAGAAATGGTGCCCAGTAGAAGGAATGATAATTCTAGAAATACGCGTGATCAAAAGAGTAATAAGAATCATATCTTTCATTTTATTAATTCATCATTTAGAAGTGAAATAGTCTCCCACATATTGTTATCATATGAATAAATAGTATCATGTGTTAATAAAATAAGTAAGTAATTATCTAAGTCTAATGGCTGTGAAGGGAAGAAAGAGGTGAAAAAAATGGTAGAGAGAAATATGGATAAAGGAAAGAGGGGAAAGAAGGATTTTCCCATATGTGATAACTCTGGAAGGAATCACCATGGTAAATTCTTGAAGGTAATGAGAGTTTTTTATAAGTGTGGAGAAAAAGGAGACCAAGTACGTGATTGCAAGGGTAATAAAAAGGTTTCAAATGTGCGATTCTTCATCTGCATGAGGTTGGTACACTATGCAAATCAATGCCCAAATCTTCATAGTATTCCCCAAATGATGCTATTGGATAATAATCATGTTATGATACTACCAAAGATGAAGTGGAATGACTAGTGTTATTATTTTGGTATTAAATAATTAATTCATTTGAGTGTTGTATCAACGATGTACTGGTTATATGAATTATGGAAATAAATAAGGATTGTACTACAATACTATTTCACTGAGGATTTGAGATTTTATGGTACCATGTGTTGTGACATAGTTTCAAGTTAATCATTTTGGAAAATATATTGTTTAGAGTAAGATAAACCTTAATATGGTCCAGATACTGAGGTAGTTATTTTGGAATAAGAGATAATTGAATTGGAAAAAGTATATTGGGTATTATTGACATCCTTGGAACTGATTAATGGTTTGTTTATTCCATCATTGTTGGAGAATTAAAAATTTTTGGATATAAAGAACATATCTAGTATTCTATAAGGAATAAGAGAGAATGAATGTAATTAATAAGTTTTTATGGTAATTATTTTTGTTACCCAGTTTTGAAAAAATACATGATGAAGGTATTCACATGTCATTTTTGGGAAAAGAGATCTTCATTATGTTTACCTTCCATATAAATATTGGACTGTGAGTTTGGAAAGAAGTCTTTTGGATAACTATAATAGTAGTAATGGAATAAGTTTGATATTCGATACTATTTTTATGTTTAAAAAATTTCATAATATTATTTTTGGATTGTTATAAAAAGGACAACCCAAAGGTCTAGAGACAACCCGTTGCATCCGGCAAGGCCGTGAGACCTGAACCCACAACCGAAGGGTGACAAAGGATCATCACAAACCAATGACCTACATGATGTCCTGGTTTGTATAATGTTGTTATTTTATATAGTATTACAAATGAATTATAAATTCATTATTTTTATAACCCTATACGATTAAGATAAATATAATATTTTTGAATTCTATTATCTTTTGGAGTGAAAGATGAGTTTTTGGTAGAAATTAGTTGAAGGATGCTACTCTACTTGTCTAGTATATTTTTTACCAATGTATTCTATGAATAAATTAATTCGTAAACTTTAGGGAAGGGATCTTAAAACAAAAAATGTTTTATACTAATACTTTATGATTTGTTAAATCGATGATATTTTAAATCATCATAGATTGACAGATTTGAGGCCCTAAATTTTACACTTGTTTGGGATTGATGGCCTCAATCACTCCATATAAATATTTAATTTTTTCCTCTAATTATGTGTCTCTAATTTCAAAAAATATTATCCTATCCAAGATCATATTTTTGGTGACTTTTTCATTTCCCTTTCCCTCTTATTAAGAATAACTTTTATTAACCCAATTTCTGATGTGGGTTTCCCACAAAGGTATATTTTATAATTTTAACCTTTTATTTTTTAAGAACAATTTCAAATTGTGAGGATGCAATTTATTGATGGAGGGGAGAATGTATCACCCCAAGATTCCAAAGTACATTATTTCTTCAAAGTAATTCACTATCATTCGCTACATGCAACACCGAGTTCGAGTGCACCATGACTTTCAAAACTAGCCGTTTAAATTTTATACAATAGATTAGATCATAAAATTATGAATAATATTGTAAAATTTTTAAACTAGTTAAAAACTAAACATTATTTTAATCATTTATGCATAGGTAATCTCAAAATAGATTCATCGTTTGTTTTTGAATGTTATCAACTCAAAAATTATTTTAATCCTTCATATATGAGTGTATTGAAATGTAAATCAACCAATGTGTATCCACTAGGAGTTTCAAATCAAAAGCACAATAACTCCACACTCACCATGTACTAGAATGATGGTTGATATTTACTAGACTATCACTTTTCAGGGTTATTACCTTAGATACGTCTAATTAAAAAATGAATTTCTCTTTTAATAACATGACATTTATGAATTTCTAGGAAGACCATAAAGTATCTATATTAACAAAACATTATAATGTCATCATTTACATTGAATTATCCTCAAATTCATTCATAAGATCATTCTCCCAAAACAATGACTTCCAAAATATAGTTCCAAAGGATTCCACGAAACATCCATTGAGAAAAAATGTAAATACACTGAACCTAGTATCCTAGTTCCCAAGGCCACATTAATGTATTTTTTATAGATGAATTTAATCACAATCTAAATAACTAAATTTTATATTAGTCTTATAAGGATACATATATACTAGAATCATATAATATATTTAAAACCATTTAATAAAACATAGTAATTTTTTTCGAGAACATAATTATTAAATATGTAATATCATTTCATTACAATCATAATAAACTAGTTGGAATCCTGGTAAGAGGAAACATATGAAATTGGTGACATCATATGCTCAGTAATTGAATGCTTAAAGTGGATACAAAATTAATAGAGAATATAATGGAAAGTATAAACGATGATAACTAATTACATATAAATAAAAAAATATTTAGTTTTATCCATGAATAACATAACTGGTTAAAAATAATTTATACATCAATAACTAATTTCACAATTATGGAATGCATACAGCTATTCAATTTAATAATATTTTTCATTCCTTGTGATAAAAAATCTAAATAACTGAATAAGGCCTTAGCCAAATACCCATTATTTTCTGTATAATGAAACCTAATAATGAATCAAGAGGCTATCTAACTATGGAACCCTCCCATAACATAATAACGCAATTTAATTCCACAGAAAAATAAAGAGTAAAATTTAATTATCAAGCCTTAAAAATCAATAAATATCTGTAATGGAATAAATGACATGAAAAATGTCAATACATTCATAGGAAAATTTGTAACGAAAAAATAGAATAAATATAATAGATTCTATATTAATTTTACATTATCAACATTTTATTCAAAAAATTATATTTACATTAATGAAAATACACCAATAATATCACTAAACATTTCTTGATGAAATTGAAATTTTTTTCTTAGAAATCACATATTTAAAATATAAAAAATTTCAAAATTATTAAGAAATATAGTTTATTTAGAAGGAAAATTTAAAAAATATAAAATAATATTGAAATAATTGGAAATTCATGAAGGTCATAATCTATTTTATTTTCATGTCCATGAAAATAATGATTCCTTTTACAATTTTTGTTAAAAGTAAAAATTACTACATTTGTAAAAGGATAATAAGTGTATTTATAGAAAAATTAGTAAAAAAAGTGGTAACTTTTTTTCAAAATAATATTATAAATTAATAACATTATTTAAAATATATTACTGATTATATGTTCATTGAAGAAATATAATCATGACCAAGCAAAAAAATCAGGGTACTTTGAAAATATTATTTGGGTATCTTGAGTACTTGATGAGGGTAAATTAGAAGGAAAAATTTTATATTCCTAAAATATATTGATGATAAAAATATATAATTATTTTATGATTCAAATATAAAATAACTCACATATTAGAGACATAAAAATAAATAATCTCGAATAATGATGAGATTTTGAGGTAGGACATTACCTCATGTTCTTCTACATTTTCTTGTTTTTGAATATGCATTAAAATAATTATGATGAAAATTATATTAATGATATAAAAAATCATATATATTTATAATATACACATATAAAATCATCTATATAATTTACATGATGAAAATTTAATTTCACTGTTCACGAAGATGGTAGTACATATGTATACATGAGCAATATTTTCACTTTTTATTAGATAGAGCGAATGAAAGGTAAATAATAATTAAACTTCCGATATTAATTATTATATAATATTTATCATTTATATATATATATATATATTAAATTTATCCAAGATACCATCCCTGTAATGTGGAAATATAAAATTTATAACATTGCTATGTGGATTTGGTAGTCTAAATTTATGACGGATTGATGTTATTTTTTTAATTTCATTGAAAATATTGATGATAACTATTTTTTAAAAATCATAAAATAATTTTAGAATTTTTAGGATAATTAGGACATTATTTTATGGTAAATAACCCATATTTAGAAGAGGTGTTCGAAAGAAAAAAAAATTGAGTGGTTAATATATTTTCCTTTTAAGGTCCCTTGGGTTGGTAACTGGGAATGACTAGAATATCTAGAACATGGATAATAATGTTGGGGATGGATTTTTTTCTTAATTTGGTAAATATATTTTTACAAATTTTTTGTGAATAAAAATGATATTGGATGTCCATTAATAAGGGATTGAAAGGAAATACATGGAATTAAAAAAATATAATTGTGACATTATAAAGAAAAATGCATCTAAATGGAAAGTGATTGATAGAAAATGATTACAAGGACTACATATCATCAGCCCATTAATTTGATTTTATTTTTTTCATTATAAACATTACCTTTTGGTTTCACCTCTTTGTTAACTAAATTTAATAATCAATGTGTAAATTATTTTTCAATATTACTTATAAGTTATCAATTGAGAAAAAAACTAAATAAGGACGACAATTTTAACTACATATAATCATACTTATCTCCTTTCAATATTTTAATGATATTAAAAATATATTAAAAATATATATTTATAGTAAAATTCTATTAATTTCATTTTAATAAATATTCAAATAATATGACTTTGAAAATAACCTTATGAAAAATGAATTTTCATATAATTATTTCAAGCATCTCTAATATTTTCTTTTCAAGTATAAAATTCCCAGATCAAAATAATTCACCCATATTTTATTAATTATAATAAATTTAAATTATTTTATTTATTTTTATATTAATTGAATAAATACTATAATGGGGTTGTGTAAATATATGATATAAATATTTAATCACAAAAACAGATTTATTATTTTTTAAATATAAAATTAATTTACTTTTAAATAATTATTTTTAGCAAAACATAACAATGTTTGATAATTATGTAAAAAATATAGATATATTATTTTCAATCGAGTATCATGAAATATTTATTCTTTTATTAAGATAATATATGTGTTATATTCATTTAATATGGTAACAAGTCTCCATTTGATCCAAATTTGGATGTCAAACTATGAACTGAACTCAACTAACATGATAAAGGTGAGTTTTACTAAAACTTATAATCCTTAATTCAATGTTTTAACTGTATTTTACTCATTACATGCATAACAAGGTGAGAAAATTTTACCATGGTTATTATTCTTAATTTAAAAAAATGGGATTATAACAATATTTTAATATATTTATTCTAAATACATGATCCAATTTTAAAAAATTAATTTTCAATTGGTGGTATAAGTTCATTTTAAATAACTTCAACAAACCCGAAGAAAACTCTTTTTTTATAAAAATGTTTTTTCTTCATATAACTAAATTTATTCTTATCTAATTCCTCAAAAAACCATAGATTCATGTTAAATTATTTTATTAAATATATAGAATATATATTTAATTAAAATCATTATGAAAAATTTATGTATTTATATTACTTTGAAGAAAACACATTACATACATAAATTGTTCATTTAAGAAAATGTTGTCACTTACATTCAAGATTTTTTATTTTAGTTTATAATTAATTGATAACAAATGAATTGAGTTAAAAAATGTGTAAACATTGTATTTTTCATAATTTATCTAGACCTATACATAAATAAAAATCCAATAATTAGGGGATAATTTTCACATTAAATAATAATATTTGAATAGTATATCGTGTTTTTCATATAATCGATGTTTTGTTTAAAAAATGATATCAATGAAATAAAATTTAATTAAAGGGAGTTATATCATAAACTTTTATTTTGTTTTGAGATATACATAAATGTATTGTGTATCTAGTTCACTAAATTCTTTTTATCACAGGTGGGAAAAGATGTTTTGGGGCATTTATTATATGAAAATATAATAGAAGTTAGTTATCATATATATTTTGGATGTCTATAATATTTTTTGTTAGAGGATAAATAGTGGGATAAGTTTAAATTTTAAAATATTATTTTCCACTTCATGAATAAATATTATATTTTTTATTGGCTCTATCATGAAACTCATCAAGAAAATAGTTAAATAAAAAAATGTTACTTTTTTATGTGAGGGTCTTATAAAAATATCAGGAAATGGAGGAAGATTAATATATGTTAAAGAAAAAAATTAACCAAGTTAATTTTAGTTTTTAAGGAAGATTAATAAGTATATCCCTTAAAATTAGTTATGAGGGAAATTAATATAGTGTACAAATTAGGCTAATATAAGATATAATGGAATGGAAAAGTGGTGCATTGGTTAGAGATAAAGATTAATAATATTTGACTCTATAATTTATATAAAAAAACAAATTTTTATATATTTATTCAATTTTAAATTCTAAAGTGAATTAGTGGGAAAACATGTGCCTCCATTTAAAATGAATGATATAGGGTACCTATCCACAGCCCCTTTTATAATTGATAATGGAGAACCCAAAACACATATATAAAAAAAATTAATGAAAAAAATGAGGTAAATTGGGTGGAAAATTTTTGAAATAAAGGTTGGGTTTCAAAGGACTTATAGAGCTATTTTACATGAATATTTATTTTCTCGTGACTATAAATACCTATATTTTTGTGATTAGATGAACGTAAATGTGTCATAGTAGGAATATCTCTTAGTGAATCCCATAAGTGTAATATAACGTTAGAAGAGGAAATAGATTCATTTTATTACATTTAGACATGAGAGCTAAAAAATTCCATGAAAAAATGAATATTATTTAGAATAAATGGATTCTAACTAATGGAAAAAGTGGAAAAAAGTTATAGGTACAATGATATGATTCTGTTGAAAGCCATTAAATTTAATGACAGTTTGGATTTTTCTTTAATATTTTCTCCAGTAAGAAAACATACTAAAATTGGGGTTATACTTAGTATGGTTGATGAAATTGAATTTTTTAGAACATATGGATGTAAATAATACATATATTAATAATATATTAGTGGGAAAATGTTATATAAAGTAACAGACAAGTTTTATGAATAGTCAAAATTGGGTCTTTGTATGTAAGATTTATTATAGTCTATACATCTTGAAAAAATAATTATGTCAATATAACCATAAATTAAACAATTTAAATAATGAAAAGGAATTATTAAAATGAATGATAACTACAATTTTCATTAGATTTTTTTAGGATGGTTCCATATCCTTATAATCTTTTATGTAAATAATATACTTCTAGTGGGTATTTGTATTCATTGGATAATGGTATTTAATAGTTACTTGTCAAAATATTTTGAAACATATAATATCAATTTTATAAATATGAATTATATATTTGGGAATGAATGGAATATGAGTACAGTAATTCAATTATTTTTCTAAAGGGATTACATCTATATTTTCATCATGTTGTTTGTAATGACAATATTTCAGTCATTTTTTACGCATCTCGTCTGCCTCTTATAATAATATAAGAGGAATTTACCACTTTAATAATATGATATGAGATGCATGGATACTATTCAATTGGATTTTGAAATTATTTTATGATATATTTAATGGTATTAACTCATAATGATAATGCATGTTCTGGGGTATTTATCATACAGTACAAGGTTAATCCATTTAAGGGAACATAGATATAGTGAATTGGATCATCTAATATATAAAAAATAAAAATGACACTTCCTTATATTTTTTTTATCAATATAACTACATGTATATGTGGAAAAAAATAATGAGGTTGGTTCTGATCTGTTAGATATCTACATTTAAGCATTATTGTCCTAGAGTAGTGATCACGATGAATGAAATTCTAGGAAGTTTCTTAGGTTCTCTCTTAGTGAGGAAAAAAGCACACTAGAAAGGACATGTGTTAGCCTGTGGGGACTGTCATTAGTCAGATGACCCATTCGGGCACATGGGTGGGCCCTAGGGTGGGGACCTCATGTCTGTGGGGAAACTGTTGGTACCTGACGGGCTAGGACCAGATGACCATTTTAAAGGTGGGGTGGTTGTGCTCTTGTAGGGACCCAATTGCTATATTTGGTATCAAAGGTGGTACCAAGCATTAAGTGTGGTCCACTACCTTGGTTGAGATGTAGGGCCCACAATGATTTTGTTGTGCTCTAAAGGGGGGGGGGGTGAATGTAACACCCCAAAATAATAAATGGTTAAATTACTAAATGATATGACTCATGACAACAAGGAACATATTCTTTTTCATGAGTCTACCTGATTAGAACTTGATAGTTAATCATTCTTGTCCTGGAGTTATGATCATAATGGGTGACCTACTGGGATGTTCCCCAGGGTGTGTGTGAGTGAGGAAAAAGAACACTCTAAATGGCATGTGTTGGCCTTTGGAGACTGTCATTAGTCAGATGATCCATTCGGGAAAGTAGACGGGTCCCAGTGTGGGCACCTCATGTCTATAGGGGAACTGTTAGTACCTGGTGGGCCAGGACCCGACGACCATGTTAAAGGAGGGGTGGTTGTGATGTCATGGGGAACCAATTGTAACATTTGGTATCAAATGTGGTACCTATCCTTATGTGTGGTCCATTACCAGGGATGATATGTAGGGCCCACAATGAGGATGTTGTTTTCTAGGGGGGTGAATGTAATAACCCAAAATGATAAAAGTTTAAATGACTAAATTATATGACTCATGTCAACAAGATCCACCTTCATTTTTCGAAGCCTACTGGGTCAGAACTGCACAGTTAAGTATGTTTTTCTTGGATTAGTGATCTTGATGTGTGACCTTCTAGGATGTATCACAGGGTGTGTGTGAGTGAGGAAAAAGAACACTGGAAAGTACATTTGACGGCCTATGGAAATTATCATTAGACAGATGAACCGTTTGGGTGTGTGGTTGCACCCTAGGGTGGGGATGTTATGTCTGTGGGGAAACTATTCATACCTGGCAGGCCAGGACCTAATGACCATGTTAATTTTAGGGTGGATGTTCATTCATGGGGACCCAATTTTTACATAATGTGAGTAGAACACTTGTAATTATTAAATGGAAAATGTATTACCCATTTTTTTCAAATTCCATTATGGCGAGAGGTGGAGTTTTATCTTGATTTAGACATTATAAGTTTCAAATATTGACATTAAATATTTTTTAAAAAATACTTTAGAACTTTTTAACCATTATATTTTTAGTTTAACATGTCTATAAAATAATTTTTAAATTAATTACAATAAATAATTTTTATCTATTAATAATATTCATTATGGAAAATATTTTGGTTTTTATTATTGAATAATATAAATTATTTTGATTAAAAATAATCAATCAATTATTAATAGTTCCATTATCACATATTAAAACTGTTAATTTAATATTATTCTTTCAAATGAGATGAGAAAGAGAGCTTTTAATGGTAAACATTTCATAAATATACAAGGTTTTTTCTAAAAATTAAGTATGAACATAAATTTAATAACCTAAGATAGAATAATAGACATAATACATAAATTGTTATAATTTTAAAAAATTATACATATAATTTGAATATCTAAAAAATTTAAAAGAAAATAGTGTTTTCAATTAAAATTCATTATTTTTTACTATTCATAAAAATGATATATTTTTCAGAAAAAGAAAAAAAACTTCATCATACATAATTTTTTATTATAAATTATGTATTAAATTTTAATTTTTCAAATAAATATTATACAATTTACAAAATTTGATTTTATGTTATGTGTGAAATGCGTGACTAAAATAATTATTTAAAAAAATTCAATTTTATTGATAATTTTTTTTATTTTAAATGATTATTATAAAATGTATTATAAATAGATAACCATAATTTTCAAGATTTAATTATTCAAATTAATTCTGGCTAATTTAATTGTTAGTTTATAACTATATTATGGTTTATTTCAACTCGAGTTGCGTGTCTGATACACTATCAAAAAAAAGTTTTTTTATTAAAATATACTTGTCTTAATTTATCCCCACCTAAAATAAATTGGTTCTTCCCAATTATAAAATGATCAAAAAAATACAAGGTTTGATATATGGAAATAAAAATTTTGATAGCCCAAATTTCAGGTAGTGTTAAAAAAAAAATCCCCTTCTTAATACAGCACGAGAAGTACAAATGTCTTGTGTAATAACACATAACTATGTTTCCTAGTAGGATATCATAGATGGGAAATGATAAAATATACATAGAAGAGAATAGTAATTCCCAAGGATTAATATATATCGGTACCGATCATTTATCACACGAATGTGGGGGATCACTATATGATTAAAGACCATAAACCAACAATTTAGTGATTAGTTATATGACCATTTGATTCATCAAGAATAATGTTATTATGGTATCTTTTTTGTTTTAAAATATTTTTATAGTATTTATGAACTAATTTATTGTCAATGAAAATAATTAAATATACTTACTTAATATGTTTTTTATTTCATAAGAACAGGCTCTTCCTTTTGTTGTTCTTTTATAAATTTTAGATTCTTCACTTACTCCAATAAATCAATTTAAAAAAATTTAAATTTCCTTATTCCAAAGGAACCATAATTCAAATTTAACTGATATGAAGATACTTAACATAATGATAATTCATTGCTTTTATATATAGATATTTTTATTATAATTAATTAGTATGAGTTTTATTATATGAATTAATATTCACAAGGTGAAGTGATTCATTCATCACTAAAACATCCTCAAATGATCAATATATACCATTTAATAAATCGTGACACATTTATCCCTTAAAAATATTATGATCCGAAACAACAGAAATAAGGTCACTACATTTCAAAAATTTACTTATCATTAAACACCCGAACAACATAAATAAACGGTTAGTTATCACATACAAAAAAAGTGAATACTTACATCATGCATTATCTTAAAATATGATAATAACATAAATTACCATAATAACATTAATAAAACATTAATTATTCCTTATTCTTAAAATATAACCTAAATTAATTCACATATTCCAAAAATAAAAAAGTGGTGTTAACTCCATCAATGATCATATAAAATACTTTTTCAACAAATCATTAATTAATTACAAGGTAGTATGTAATATCCAATTTTATTTATCAATATCAATCATCACATTATGCCACAAACATTATCTCAACATTAAGATGATATTAATAACTATCCTTCCGTATATCATTTTCTTACATGACCATCAACTTGAAAGTGAGTCATTTTTCTTGGTTATTGGTACTATTCAACATAGGAAATCGATTCCCAATTGAAAAAGTGCTAAAGTAAAATCTTTCAAAATTTCATATTTTTCATAAATACGATATCATTGATAAAATAATAAAATTAAATATTCACTGAATCCAAAAAAATAAAATTAATCATTCCACTTCATATGTGGTTAGAGAATAATCTTTAAAATGATCTATTATATACTTTTGATATACAATCTATTGATGCATGAGAAATTAATTTGTGTAGTTTCCCATTTTATTAAAATTGTACAATTGATAATTGTAAATATTTTACATTCCCTTTAAATAATGATTATATAGGAATTTTTTTCCATGTTTTTGGAGAACTCTTATTCCCTTTAAACATGTACCAAGGCATTTCCTTCCACAATCATCACATGTCTGCAAATCCTTCTTTCTCTTTTTTCATTTATCCATCAATTTATCTACCATTATCTTTTTCTATTCCTTCCTTTAGAATCCATAATATGTATAATTGTTTCTTGGTCGTTTTATAACATAATATTTTATCCTCATATGATGATAATGAATGGCAGACTAGTTCCATTTTAATGATTTGTTTAATAGAATCAATGAAGTGATCATTATTACTCTATGTATTATGTGAATTTAGATAGGTCTCACTCTATTTGTTTGAATCCAACTCAATACAATGAAATGTACCATATTACATTAAAACATTAAGGATAGTACTGTATATATAAGTCCCCAGCCTTAAAACTTACTTAATCTTGAGTTATTACAAGATTACACATTGAGGATCTTTTCGGGTTTAGAGTTTTAGCGAATTAGATCATAAAACATTAATTACATTCCACATATAAACAAAGTGGTTACATAAAGATAGTATTCTTATTTCCCATCAATGGAAACATATTTAAAATAAAACATGGATTCTTTCTTGACACTTCCTTGACACTATCAACATATCATGTACCTTTCCCTTGACCTGTGATAAACATTTCAAAAAAACATGGGATGAGCATAAAAAGCTCAGTAAGGGATATAAAAATATGGAAAGGAAACATGGGTACATATATACATAAGAATGAAATCATACTTTACCCATAAAACATAATCACTTTAACATACCTCATCAAATCATGAATAAATCATAGAAATCATAAGACATAAAGGTAACTTGAGGCATTCATAACTTTCTTACGTAGGGAGTAACCCTCTTGGTTATGTTTGGAATACCCATCATAGTATATTACCTAAATCTCTTCAGAGAAACCTTAACATTTCACTCCTTTGCGTTACCCAATGCATTAGAGAGCTATATCGGGCTCACCCACCCTTAGTTTATCACGGAACCACCCGTCTTCATAATAATGCCCCAGAACCTCAACATAATCGTATCACATAAAACATGCGTAAAGGAAACATAACATTTCCACCTTTCAATCACAAGATATAAATACAGAACATTGATATAAAAACATTATGAAACCCATTTTCAATACCAAAATAAAATAAAAGTAAAACATGGTATTTATTTTTCTTAAAAAAAGGTATGGCTTGTAGAGGAAGGCGAAACTCAAATAATGGTCACGGCGGCGGAGAAGTCATTGTCGCCGTATACGTACGACAAAAACATTGCCTTTTTTCATTTAGTAAACGCTTCGTATAAAAAAGATTCCTTTTGAATAAACATAAAAGTAAAAGGGGTTTATACACCGTATAAATGAATGTTGTGTATAAAACAAAATATGCCTCAATGAAAGGAGATTGAGACGAAGTCCCATACCTCGGGTCCGACTTGACTCGATCGTTCTTTAATGTCCTGAATAATAAACTTGAGTTAATTTTTAATTGCTTAAGAACCTTTTTCAAGTTCATTATTCCTTTTATGTCACTTATTTCCATGTCATGAACACTATGTAATTATTTAAGTTAATAACGGTCATTTTAACGATCATTGGTAATTGAGTCAAAAATAAACCCTTTATAATTACAAGTTATTCATGTATCCATTATATACAGAACGGTATTCATGATGTAGATATCATATATTTCATATATATCCATAACATTCATGCATTTTTAATATTACATAATCATTTAGAGGTAAGAAATGAAATGCACCGTTCATGGAGACGGTAAGCCGTACGTACGCATGAACGCTACTTTCATTTCTATTTCGTATTTTATAGGATGGAATCATAACGATATAAAGTTATATTATAATTCCAGTATAATATCATATATAATATCATAGTTCCATCCTTTATACGTCCCACATATGGTATTTAACGAATTAAATCACTTTGAGGGGGCGGTAGTCTGCACTTCCTTAAATGAAGATATCGCGTTTACCCATAATGGAATCCATAAAGGTATGCCCAAAATGAAAAATACAGAAGCTTATTGAAAACATAAACATATTATATATCATATATAAATATATTGACATCTTAATGGCCACATTTGAAGGTGTTAAAAGAATGTTGAACAATCATCATTTCCGGAGGCATAAATTCACCATCCACGGAAACAGTATGTCCTTTAACCATTAGATGTAGGTGTGTGTAAGTGTAGCTAGAATCCTTATTATAACAACATCCTAGTATATTTAAGATACTGGATTTGTTAAAAAAAAAATTAATTAAAAGAGTTTAGGGGGTTGGAGAAGCAAAATAAAACAAAAGGACTCAAGTGAAGACATTACTTTAAAATCTGGTAACTCCCTTTGGTTTGAGCTCAAAGGCTTCCTTGGGAATACTTCTGCCAAAAGTGAGGCTTCAAGGAGTAATAGAGGGATGTGTAGAGACAAAATGATCAGGGGTTGGCAGAGCCAAAGGCTTTGGAAGTGTGGGTAAGGATGTAGAGGTTGTGGCCTTTTATAAGAGGAGAGGAGGGGCACTCTTTGAAAGTAAAGAAACGTCACTTTATTTTAAAATGGAATTCGGATTTAAGAGGTCCCACATTGATATAATTCGAGGATAAGGTGATAAGGGTTCGAAATATACCCACCTAATAGGTTTTGGACATGTGTAGGTCTTAGATTTTACATTATCTTTCCATTTTATTTAAATCCATTATTAATGAGGTAATCGCTGCATCATCATGATGTCATACATAATTTAATTTATTTAAAGTCTAAAAATTATAAAAAAATACTATGATGTAGGAAATCTTTTTATATTTCCAATTACTATTTATAATAAAAAATATTACTTTCATAACCCCATGTAAAAATTGTTTTAGTAAAACATTTCATGTTTCTGTCATTTTTACTTTAACATTAAATAAAAAGTTATTTATGTCATTCCCCAACCAAAGTGGCTCCATGTGGTCCCCAAGTTGATCCATGGCTTGTCTTGGTCGTCCATGACACATCCAATAAGGGTAGGACATGTTTCAAGCTCATCACATATTATTAAAACATTATTTTTACCTTAAACTACATTAATTACAACTAATCGCGATTAAGAACTTAAAAGTTACTATTCACCAAAAAATTATTTTATTCTCATTAAACCAGATTTTACTTCTTAATGACAACCATGTATGTCAGATTTTTTAAAGTCAAATAACAGAAGTGGCAAAGTTTCATTTAAACAAAAAATCAGTTTCTTTAACTACCACTTAGTGGTTTCACTATTCATCAAAAATTGATGTTTTTCAGAAAAATACCAAAACATCACCCTAAGCTATATTTGATATTCCGAATTAAAAAATGATGTCTATTTTATAAAATTCAAAACATATAAGATGCATTAATTAATTTAATAATTAATTCCCACTGTCATGACAAATAGCGGGTTTTTTTGAAACAACATCTATGAAAAGATTGGCATTAGTTTATGACCAATTTCAAAGTGAAATTAATCCTAATGACCGCTATTGGATTAAATTGTAAAAATATATTCTAATTTCAATTCAAAACCAATCCAAAAGATAATCTAATCATATAAATAAATTAGATTGAAAAAAGGTTTTTAATTAAAATACAACTTTTTTCATTATTCATTAAAAAATGAACTTTATCGGAAAAATACCAAAAATTCACACAAAGTAAATTTTGATGTCCCGATCATAAATAATACGTTTATTTTGACAAACATGGCTTATAAAATTGTCAAAATATAGATTTAAAAATGGGTTTCCATTAAAAGGCAATAAAACAATCTTTTAAAAATATTAGTGTATTCCATGCTTAAGATTGGATTTATTTTCATTTTAAGCCTCTAAAACACTATCTAATTAATTAATAGGCATAGATAAAAATATCTATTATTCATTACTTAATTGGGATGTTACATCCTTCCCCACATTAGAAAATTGCGTCCCTGCAATTTATTTACTTATCGAATAAATGGGGGTATTTATCCCTGCATTTTCAGATTCCCATGTTGCCTCTTCCATCATGTGGTTTTTCCACAAAACAATTACCTGATTAATCACCTTATTTCGTAACACTTGCTCCCTGTGGTCAAGAATCTGGACCGATTGTTCCTCATAAGATAGGTTCTCTTCCAGCTGAACTACCTCTGGACTCAAAACATGAGATGGATCTGGAATATACTTTCTCAACATTGAAATGTGAAAAACATTGTGTACCTGAGATAAACTTGGAGATAAAGCCACTCGGTAAGAAACTGATCCAACTCTCTCCAGAATTTCATATGGTCTAATGAACCTTGGACTCATCTTTCCTTTCTTACCAAATCTCATCACACTTTTCCATGGTGAGACTTTGAGAAAAACATGATCACCTTCCTCAAAAGAGAAATCCTTCCTCATGTTGTCCGCATAACTCTTCTGCCTACTCTGAGCTGTTCTCATGTGTTTCTGTATAAACTGAACTTTTTCTACTAACTCTTCTACCAATTCTGGTCCCATCATCTTCCTTTCACCCACTTCATCCCAGAAATCTGGAGTTCGACACCGCTTCCCATATAATGCCTGAAATGGTTCCATCTATATACTGGAATGAAAACTGTTATTATAAGAAAACTCAACCAAAGAAAGATGTTGGTTCCAACTTCCCTGATAATCCATAGAACAAGCTCGTAGCATATCCTCCAAGGTCTGAATTGTTTGTTCTGACTGCCCATCTGATTGCGGATGAAAAGCTATACTAAAATTTAGTTCAATACCCAACGACTTCTGAAGTCCTTTCCAAAAGTTAGAAGTGAACCTGAGATCGCGGTCAGATACAATGGAGATAGGAACTCCATGTAACCTGACTATCTCTTTAAGATACAAACGGGAAGGTTGATCTAGGGAAAAAGTATCTCATATAGCAAGGAAATGAGTAGATTTAGTCAAGCGATCAACAATAACCTAGATTGCATTATTACCTCGAGATGTCTTCGGTAATCCCACAATAAAGTCCATGGATATATTCTCCCATTTCAACTCTAGAACTGGTAAAGGATGAATCATCCCTTTCAGTAACTGTCGCTCTGCTTTAACCTGTTGACATGTCAAACACTTCACAGTAAAATTAGCAATATCTCTTTTCATTCCATCCCACCAGTAATACTCTCGCAGATCTCTGTACATCTTAGTACTTCCAGGATGAACTGAAAACGGGGAACTATGAGCTTCACATAACAACTCTCTCTTCAACTGTGAATCACAAGGAACACAAAATCTCTTCCCAAATCTCAAAACACAATCATTATCAATGTTGAATTCATGAAACTTACCTTTCTGAACCAGCTCTACCTTTTTATGCAACTCACTGTCTTGCTTCTTTGCTTACTTGATTCTGTCAGATAGAGAAGATCTCACTGATACCTGAAACAAAACAAAAGAACACCCTCCACCAACAACTTCTATGCCAAAGTTCATCAAATCCTTAACCAAAGGGTCACGTTCCAAATGCAACATTGTTAATGAAGCATTACTTTTTCGACTCAAAGCATCAGCCACTTTATTTTCTTTTCCCGGATGGTAATGAATTGTACAATCATAATCCTTGATTAATTCCAACCATCTCCTTTGTCTCATGTTTAACTCTTTCTGAGTGAATATATATTTTAAACTTTTGTGATCAGTATATATTTTACACTTTACTCCATAAAAATGATGCCTCCAAATTTTTAAAGCGAAAACAACAGCAGCTAATT
Source organism: Viscum album (assembly GCA_963277665.1). Taxonomy (NCBI): domain Eukaryota; kingdom Viridiplantae; phylum Streptophyta; class Magnoliopsida; order Santalales; family Viscaceae; genus Viscum; species Viscum album. The sequence continues at coordinate 2,115,952,815 of OY728164.1, read as the reverse complement.
CCAAATCATGTGTAGGGTAATTTACCTCATGAGTTTTCAACTGTCGTGAAGCATAAGCAATTACCTGAACATTCTTCATTAGGACGCAACCAAGTCCTTTCAATGAAGCATCACTGTATATAAAAAACTCACCATTACTGGAAGGTAGTGCCAAAACTGGAGAATTCACCAATCTTTTATTCAATTCCTGAAAACAATCATCACATTCTTTTGTCCAGATAAACTTAACACCCTTCCGAGTTAGCTTAGTCATTGGACTAGATAACCGTGAAAAATTTCAAAAAAACCTTCGGTAATAGCCTGCAAAACCAAGGAAGCTACGAATCTTAGTTACATTTGTGGGTCTTGGCTAGTCTTCCACAAATTTTATTTTTGTAGGTTCAACAGTTATCCCATATTTAGAAACAATGTGACCAAGGAAAGAAATTTGTTGCAACCAAAACTCACACTTTCTGAATTTCCCATACAATTTCTTTTCTTTTATGGTTTGCAAAATAACCCTGAAATGTCTATCATGCTCATCTTTACTTTTAGAAAACACCAAAATATCATCAATGAAAACCACCACAAACTTATCCAAGAACTCATGGAAAATTCTATTCATTAAGTCCATGAATACAGCAGGTGCATTGGTTAGCCCAAAAGGCATTACTACAAATTCATAATAGCCATATCTTGTACGAAACGCAGTCTTCGGAACATATTCTTCCTTTACCTTCAGCTGATGGTACCCCGATCTCAAGTCAATCTTTGAAAAATACTGAGCTCCCTGGAGCTGATCAAACAAATCATCGATATGAGGCAAAGGATATTTGTTCTTAACAGTGATGTTATTCAAGGCTCTATAATCAAAGCAAAGTCTCATTGAACCATATTTCTTTTTAACAAATAAAACAGGAGCACCCCATGGTGATGTGCTAGGTCGAATGAGACCTTTATTTAATAAATCTTGCAGTTGCTCCTTCAACTCTAAAAGTTCAATTTGAGCCATTCGATAAGGGGGTTTTGAAATTGGCTTAGCATCAGGAACTAACTCAACAGTAAATTCAACTTCCCGATCTGGTATTATTCCAGGGAACTCATCAAGAAAAACATCAGGATACTCATTTACCACTGGCACATCATTAATCTGAACAGTTCCTTTATTTTCAAAGATGTGTGCAAGGTAACATTCATTTCCATCTTTTACAAGTTTCTCGGCCTCTTGATATGTTATCAACAGTAGGGGTTCATTATTGTACACAAACTGAAAGTCTTTCTGAAAAGAAACATCTTTAGCTCTACAGTCAATCTTAGCATGAAAAATAGAGAGCCAATCCATACCCAGGATAACATCAAACTCTACTGGAGGTAGAACAATAAGGTTTGCAAGTAGGTTCTCTCCACATATAAGGATAGGAAGATTCTTATAAATTATTTTTGCCTCAACATTTCCCCCAGGTGTTTTAACCAAAAGTTCAAGATTCATTTCTTGAGATGGTATTCCCATTTTACTAGAAATGTTTTCAGAGATGAAAGAATGTGTAGACCCCGAATCAAACAACACACTGGCATAATCTGAAAAAACAAACAAAGTACCTGATACAACTTCATTTGATGGCCCGACATTTGCTGAAGTAGTTGCAAAGGATTTCACCACCCCTTTCTTCTTGTAGTCTAACAGCTTCCCATCACTCAAGCTCTTTGTCAGACACTCGTTTACATAGTGACCCATCTCATTGCACTTATAACATTTCACTAACTGTAAATAAAATTTGGTCTTAGCTTCACCTTGATCCTTTTCAGTGCAATCATTAGCCTTATGTACCATCTTACCACATCAGTAGCACTTTCCAGAATTTAGAAGACATTCCCCAGCATTCCTTTTTCCATATTTATCACAAACTGGAAACTTAGTTTTCTTACCATCAGACTTTTTTGAATAATTCTTACCTTTCTCCTGCCACCTCAGTCCCTTCTTCTATTGGTTGTTATAGAACACTTGATCATCGAAAAACTCCATTTCCACCTTCTCAGCACATCGAACAAGCTTTTCATATATTTAAACTCACGAGAAGCTAATGCCATTCGATATTTTGGCTTTAATCCTGAGTAAAAACGATTGATTTTACTATCAAGGTCTCGGATACAATTTGGAGAATACCTTGCCAATCGAGTGAACCTTTCTTCATAGGCGACCAATGAGTCTTCCTCTTGACTCAATTCCAAGAATTTCTTTTCCATCCTAAGTCGAACAGCCTTAGGAAAATACTTCTCAAGAAACATAACTTTGAATTCATCCCAGTCAAGACCATCAATCTCATCGGCGTCCCTGATATTTGTAACCATAGACCACCACTGATATGCCTCACCCTCAAAACAGTAAATAGCAAGACTAACCTTTTGATTTTCTGAACACCCCATGAACTCAAAAATATTCTCCAGTGCTTTAATCCACCCTTCACCTAGCGCAGGGTTAGGTGATCCTCTGAATGATGGGGGATGTTTCCTCATGAAATGTTCCACCACTGACATGTTCCTATGCGGTTGATCTGGCTGATCTCGTTCATGGATACCACCACCATTTATCGCTTGAGTCAACTGCGCCATTACTGCAACAAACTGTTCAGTTCCAATTCCGACCATCTCAGGATGCTGATTCGGAACGTTATTTCCTTTTTCATGCCTTCCCAGCACTGCTACCCTGTTTCCTTTGTGGAAAACCATTCTGAACAAACATGTCTTAGATGAAGCAACATGGTAATATTCAAATACTATATCACTTCAATTTGACCATAAAAAAATATTTTCACATAATCATTTAATAGAATTATAACTCCTAAAGTTATCTAAACCGACCTTTGATACCAATTATAAGGCCCCAGCCTTAAACCTTACTTAATCTTGAGTTATTACAAGATTACACATTGAAGATATTTTTGGGTTTAGAGTTTTAGAGAATTAGATCATAAAACTTGAATTACATTCCACATATAAACAAAGTGGTTACATAAAGATAGTATTCTTCTTTCCCATCAATGGAAACATATTTAAAATAAAAGATGGATTCTTTCGTGACACTTCCTTGACACTATCATCATATCATGTACCTTTCTTTTGACCTGTGAAAAACATTTCAAAAAAACTTGGGATGAGCATAAAAAGCTCAGTAAGGGATATAAAAATATGGAAAGGAAACATGGGTACATATATACATAATAATGAAATCATACTTTACCCATAAAACATAAGCACTTTAACATACCTCATCAAATCATGAATAAATCATAGAAATCATAAGACATAAAGGTAACTTGAGGCATTCATAACATTCTTACGAAAGGAGTAACCCTCTTGGTTACGTTTGGAATACCCATCACAATATATTACCTAAATCTCTTCAGAGAAACCTTAACGTTTCACTCCTTCGTGTTACCCAATGCATTGGAGAGCTATATCGGGCTCACCCGCCCTCAGTTTATCACGGAACCACATGTCTTAATAATAATTCCCAAGAACCTCAACATAATCGTATCACATAAAACATGCATAAAGGAAACATAACAATTCCACCTTTCAATCACAAGATATCAATACATCACAGTGATATAAAAACATTATGAAAACCATTTTCAATAACAAAATAAAAGAAAAGTAAAACATGGTATTTATTTTTCTTAAAAAAAGGTATGGCTTGTAGAGGAATCCTAAACTCAAATAATGGTCACGGCGGTGGAGAAGTCGTTGTCACCGCATATGTGCGACAAAAATATTCTCTTTTTTTGTTTAGTAAACGCTTCATATGAAAAAGATTCCTTTTGAATAAATTTAAAAGTCAAAGGGGTTTATACACTGTATAAAAGAAGGTTGTGTATAAAACAAAATATGCCTCAATGAAAGGAGATTGAGATGAAGTCCCATACCTTGGGTCCGACTTGACTGGATTGTTCTTTAATGTCCTGAATAATAAAATTGAGTTAATTTCTACTTTCCTAAGAACCTTTTTCAAGTTCATTATTCCTTTTATATCACTTATTTCTATGTCATGAACACTATGTAATTATTTAAGTTAATAACGGTTGTTTTAACTATCATTGGCACTTGAGTCAAAAATAACCCTTTATAATTACAAGTTTTTCATGTTTCCATTATATCCAGAATGGTATTAATGATGTAGATATCATATATGTCATATATATCCAGTACATGCATGCATTTATAATATTACATAATCATTTAGAGGTACGAAATGAAATGCGCCGTTCATGGAGACGGTAAGCCGTACGTACACATCAACGCTACTTTCATTTCTATTTCGTATTTTATAGAATGGAATCATAACGATATAAAAGTATATTATAATTCCAGTATAATATCATATATAATATCATACTTCCATCCTTTATACGTCCCACATATGGTATTTAACGAATCAAATCACTTTGAGGGGACGGTAGTCCGCACTTCCTTTAATGAAGATATCGTGTTTACCCATAATGGAAACCATAAAGGTATGCCCAAAATGAAAAATACAGAAGTTTAATGAAAACATAAACATATTATATATCATTTATAAATATAGCGACATCTTAATGGCCACCTTTGGAGGTGTTAAAAGAATGTTGAACAATCATTGTTTCGGGAGGCATAAATTCACCATCCACGGAAACAGTATGTCCTTTAACCATTAGATATAGGTGTGTGTAAGTGTAGCTCGAATACATCCTATAACAGAATCCTAGTATATTGGAGATACTGTATATGTTACAAAAGAAATGAATAAAAAGAGTTTAGGGGGTTGGAGAAGAAAAATAAAACAAAAGGACTCAAGTGAAGAGATTACCTTAAAATCGGGTAACTCCCTTTGGTTTGAGCTCAAAGGCTTCCTTGAGAAAACTTCTGCCCAATGTGAGGCTTCAAGGAGTAATAGAGGGATGTGGATAGACAAAATGAGCTGGGTTTGGCCGAGCCAAAGGCTATGGAAGTGTGGGTAAGGATGTAGAGGTGGGAGCCTTTTATAAGAGGGGAGGAGGGGCACTCTTGGAAAGTAAAGAAAAGTCACTTTATTTTAAAATGGAATTCGAATTTAAGAGGTACCACATTGATATAATTCGATTATAAGGTGATAAGGGTTCGAAATATACCCACCCAATAGGTTTTGTACATGTGTAGGTCTTAGATTTTTCATTATCTTTCCATTTTATTTAAATCCTTTATTAATGAGGTAATCACTACATCATCATGATGCCATAAATAATTTAATTTATTTAAAGTCTGAAAATTATAAAATGAATACTATGATGTAGGAAATCTTTTTAACTTTCCAATGATAATTTATAATCAAAAATCTGACTTGTATAACCCCATGTAAAAAGTATTTTAGTAAAACATCTCATGTTTGTGTCATTTTTACTTTAACATTAAATAAAAAGTTATTTATGTCATTTCCCAACCAAAGTGGCTCCATGGTGTCCCCAAGTTGACCCATGGTTTTTATTGGTCAGACATGACACATCCAATAAGGGTAGGACATGTGTCAAGCTCAACACATATTATTAAAACATTATTTTTACCTTAAACTACACTAATTACCACTAATCGCGATTAAGAACTTAAAAGTTACTATTCACCAAAAAATTATTTTAATCTCATTGAACCACATTTTACTTCTTAATGACAACCATGTCTATCGGATTTTTTAAAGTCAAATCACATATGGGGAAAAGTTTCATTTAAACGAAAAATCAGTTTCTTTAACTACCACTTAGTGGTTTCACTATTCATCAAAAATTGAAGTTTTTTAGAAAAATACCAAAACTTCACCCTAAGCAATATTTGATATTCTGAATTCAAAAATGATGTCTATTTTCCAAAATTCAAAATATATAAGATTCATTAATTAATTTAATAATTAATTCCCACTGTCATGACAAATAGCGGGTTTTTTTAAACAATATCTATGAAAAGTTTGGCATTAGTTTATGACCAATTTCAAAGTGAAATTAATCCTAATGACCACCATTGGATTAAATGGTAAAAATATATTCTAATTTCACTTAAAAACCAATTCAAAAGATAATCTAATCATATAAATAAATTAGATTGAAAAGAGGTTTTGAATTAAAATACAACATTTTTCACTATTCATTAAAAAATGAACTTTATCGAAAAAATACCAAAAAATTCACACAAAGTAAATTTTGATGTCCCAATCATAAAGAATACGTTTATTTTGACTAACATGGATTATAAAATTGTCAAAAGATAGATTTAAAAATTGTTTGCCATTAAAGGGTAGTAAAACAATCTTTTAAAAATATTAGTGTATTCCATGCTTAAGATTGGATTTATTTTCATTTTAAGCCTCTAAAACACTATCTAATTCATTAATAGGCATAGATAAAAATATCTATTATTCATTACTTAATTGGGATGTTATAGTATAATACCAAAACCACTAAAACCCAAATAATAAATAGAAAAAACTATTCATAGATAATATTAAAATCATAAACATGGTTTCTTAATTGATTTCTTTATTTACACTCATTAATAATGGTTTATAAATAAATAGTGATTTATTCAATGATTATATCCTAGGACTGTCAAACCAGGTGTGTAGTATGGCCCATTTTCATGCACCTAGTGACGATCGGGTAAAGTCCAATGTGCCCTTTTTCAAGTTATTACACCAAAGTCCATCTTTTCAAAAACCATTTACAGTTTTATTATTCAGTTCAGGAAGTAATTAATAAGAAATAATATAATAACTTTATTAGTAAAACATTAATATGTTCTTTTATACCTATCAAAAAATTTAATTATAGATTTTTTTTACCTAATATATAGTTTCGTAAAACATATTCTAATGGTTTGTACAAAAATTCTTTTCATACCAATCATAGCACCCCAACCCCCTTAGACCATATATGGTTTCTACTATAAAAAATTAGGATAATATATAGGGAAATAAAACCTGAGTGATATAATAGTTTAGTAGACTTGTTAAGCATTATACATACTTCAAATTCAAATTATATTTTAAAACATAAAATGCATGATAGATTTTAGAATTAATTTATTCTCTTTAGTGGATCCCTAAAATTCAATCAAAATACATTTCTATATATCGTGGGTAAAATATAGTGTTTGATAAGGGTGAGACATGATTCTTATTATGGCTATGCTTATAGTGTATACTATGAATAAATAAGGGAAAATTAATATGCTATATTAAATATCTAAATAATAATACATTAAATAAATTTCATCTGAATAATATAGATGGAATAAACAATGATCTAATAATATCATATAAATAGTGACATGATATTGATAAAAATAACCGAATATATTCCGACAAATCAAATAATCACATGGAATATCAAAAAATTATTTCATATTTATGGAATACATCATACGAGACATCTAAAATGTATCATTTTGGACATTTAGAAATTTATATAATATCCATGATGTATTTTAAAAATAAAAATAATATCATTATGGCCTTGTAATAAGAAATCTAAATATATGGGTTACGCCTCATCCAAATCACAATCCGGTTTCTCTCATTATACCTACTTATGCATCATGGGTCTATAGTGGTCCCCTCAATCAATTACAATGTCCAATGAAGTATTGATAAGAAAGGAGTGAAACATAAAGCACAAAAAAATAAAATATAATATATAATACTAAATTTGAATACTTCCCCAAATCACAAATCACTACTTTAAACCATTTACAGTAAAATGAATGGTATAAAAAAGTGCATCCCCTATCAAACTAATCATAATCAGTTTAGAAAAATAATAAAAATTATTTAATTGGAGTAGATATCTTTTAAATAATTAATAAAAACAATGAATTTATTCTAAAATGTAAAAAATTTTCAAATATCAATTATAACATTTCTTGAGGAAAAAATTCATTTAATGTCAGCCAATAATTTTAAAACTATAAAATTAATAAAATGTTTTCAAAATCCTTTTCTACCAAAAGGAATACTAAAAACTATTAGTTTTATAAATATTTGGAAAAAATTATCCTTCAAAAAAACATTTTAGAAATGGATATTATGTTTTAATTAAATGATAGTCAGGAAAGAGGTAATTTTTACACAAGTCGTATAACTGAAAATGAACATTTATTTTTATACTATAAAAAGAATAGAAAAGATCCTTTTCCAAAAGTGAAAAGAAGATTCCATTCAATTTTTTTAAGAAATTATATATGGAATTAAAATTTATAAAAATCATTGGATATTTTTTTTTTAAATAATATTATTTATAGAAAACATAAATTTAGATTCAAAATGATTTTTGAAGGAAGAGGGATATAATTTTACAATTTATTATAAACATTTTATTATCATTTTATATATCAATGATGGAAAATTTGTATAATATTCTGAAAGAAATCATAAATAAAAAAATTAAAATAAAATAGATTGATTTTATTATAGAAATATCAGATAATTCTCCCATGGGAGACATAAATGAAAACTATCCCGAATAATGAAGATATTGTGAAATAATCCCTTACTAATTTGTTAAAATTTGTATCATTATTCCACTAAAATAATTAAAATTAAATGATACATTTAATAACATGTAGATAAATTATATCATAATATAAAAGTCAAAAATTGAAATATATATGTTAATCAAATTATATTAATTGTTTAATATTTTCTATATATCCTTGAAGTAAAAGAGATTGGAAATACAAATACCTTGAGTCCAACTCTTCACATATATTCTTTATCATTTTAAATAATAAGCATATGTTAATTCTTTAACATCATTAATAACAGTTTTTATTTTTATTATTCTATTTATTTAAATTATTTAAATATTTTACATGATAACATCATCTTTTTTTTATGTCGGATGTTTCATCATTATTGGGCTTCAAGGTGAAAAATGAATTCAGTGGGTCAATTATGGTCAAAAAGGCCATTTTTAAATCACATCCTGAATAAAAAATATCAAATAATAATCATATTCTTAAATTATTTATACATTTATAATATATCATGAAATATGGTTCTGAAAATCTGACTATGTCAAAAATTAGGGAGATGGTAGGCCTTACGTACACATGAGTAACATTTTGGTTTTCCAATGATAATAATTGAATGAGGGTGAGTAATATTACATATTTAAATAAGGATAATAATATCATATTTAAAATATTATTTATTGAAATATAATTATATATCAACTATATTTTATGGTGATGAAAATAGATTCACATGTCTTAGTAAAATATGTATTCCACACATACATGAATAATGTTGTTATTTTTTAGTGAAAGATTGGGAATGATATATTATATTTTCCAAATGATAAAAATGTAATTAATTTTATTATTTAAAACATTACACAACATTATTTCATTTAAATTATCCACATAACCATTCATGTAAAGAGTTAGAGAAAGATTAATTAAATAACTTTATGATATGATAGTCTGTTGTACACATGAGCGACATTATTTTTTCCCATATGGAATGGTAAGTAGAAATATATATACAAATATATATATATATTTACTACATACTATTAATTATTTTAAAATTTTAATATATATATATATACATATACATTTTATATTTAACATCAAACCATAATGTGATACATCGTAATGGAAAAAGAAATAACTTTAGTTCATCATTCCATTGTCCTCCATACACATGAATGATTATTTTGTAATGCATTTGATAGAAGTGGGGACTTATATATGTAATGAAATTAAAATAGTAAATATTAGAATATGGTTTATACTGGTTTTTTTATATAACAATTAAATAGGATGATTTCTATGGTGTTGAAGAAGAAATAAAATAAAAATGCATAGTTATGAATTTATCCTCTTCTCCGACCACCTCTTTATTAGTATAAATCATGTTTCCCTAGAATAAATTTCATAAAAAATATGTATTCAAGGACGATATATTCTATGGTGGGAATTGATTTTGATAGATTTATCCTGATCAAAAATTGATTCAATGTGAGATAAATATGGTAGAGGTCGTGTCCTCTTATATGTTAGTTGAGTGGGAAATTTTAAAAAATTTAAAAGAAAAAAGTGTACCCATTTTTTACATGAAAAAAAAAGAAAAAATGATTATTTTAGATTATTATACAACATTATGTATTAATATATCCAAAAAATTTAATAATGTAAAATATATATGTCATCGTAACCATTTTCATATTTTATCCCCACCTCCCTAAAGAGATATTTACAATAATCGTGCTAATTACTTTTTGTCATTTTACTATTCCATGTGGTCAAAAATTAATTTTACCATATTAGATAATATAATTTATTTAAATTAATAATAATGAATATTTTTTCCAAAATATTTTCATATATGTGGAAAAATACTATTTAAAATTCATCTCTTAGATGTGATGTGAAATTAGTTTTTTAAGTTGAAATGTTCAAAATTTTACAATGTTTTTATATCAATATCAAATATGAGAATAATATAAATGAAATTTATTAAACTAATAGATTTATAATTTAACTAATATTACTTTTAAACCAATTAAAAATATAATTTATAGTCATAATTATTTTAAATGAAATGTCATTCTTCAATTAAAATTGAATATTTTACACTATTCATCCAAAAAAGAAACATTTCTAAAAAACTATTGAAAATTCACTATATGATGATTATGATATGTTGATTTAAAAATCATGTTTATATTTTGAAAAATATATTCTAAAAGTGAAAAAATTAATTTTTAATTATTTGTGAAGCAAGTGATTTTACTGTTTATTAATACAACATATTTTTCTAGAAAAAAATTATTTTTCATTTTTATGATTCTTATTTTATATGTAATCAATAGATTACTTAAATTTCCATAATTTATTAATTTGGAATAATTATTCGGTTATAAATCTATAATTTTTCATTTAGGCTCATGGTTTTGTGACACAAATTGAATCAAATAAAGTATTCTTCTTTTAAAATATCTGGTTGTTATAACCCAACTATGATTGAACCCTATGAGTGCTAGGATATTATATTTTTCCATTTTATTCAATTTACAAGGTTCATGATATGTAATAAATGATAAATTGTTCATGAATTATAAGTATAATGCCTTTTTCTATTATTATAAGTAGGTTTCCACATGTAATTTCCTTTAATTTTTTAATCAATGAATGGACAAAAATTATTTCTATGTTATAATTTCTAAAAAGATTGAACATATGTCATTAATAAAATTTACAAGGATTAATGGATGATTTGTTATAGTTTCCCTAAAATAAAATGGTTCTTCGTATTTTTAATCACTTAGGAAATGATAGTTTTATTTTTTCTCATGTCTATTTGGGGTTGAATTTCCATGTTGTAATTTAATAAATATAGTTGATATGATTTTTTTTCATTCTTTTAAAACTGAATTTTTAAAGGGCAAAATATAGTGCTCATTTGTTTATTAAAAATTCATTGAATAAAAAATTATTTATACAGTTTTATAAATATAATATGGTGGTTTGAAATTATTTGACCCTATTTAGGTCGTGGGAAAATCCCATAGGTGGTGTTTTCGACCCTTAGTGGTTTATAAGATAATGGTTTAAATCATTCATTAATTTCCAAATAATGATATAGCTATTTACTTAGAAAATAATTTTATAAATGAATTGAATAATGTATTCCAATGTTATTTTATATTAGTTTTTTCATGCGTATATATCCACTAAGAGGGTTGGATGACCAAGAATTTCAAGTCTTTTCTCCGATAAAGATTTTTTTTTCATTAGTGGGTTCTCTAAATATTGTTTTCTGAGAAGTTAATAAAAACTATTAGATTATTGTGTCATTTAATATTATAGGCCTTTTTTTGTTAAAATTAGAATTATTTATGATATGATTGTTTATTAATCTCATGGTAGGTTTTATTGAATATTTCAGTTACTAGTTTGGTAGAGTTTTACATTAATTATGTTATTAGTGAATTGCCATGATTCTTAATGATTGATCATAAGTATTTGGATTTTCAGGGGTGAAAATGGAAATTAAAAATGATAATATATGTTATGTGGACATATGACCATTTTATGTTGGTGAGTAACCACTATATAATATGTATATGTACTCCTTATGTGGTAGATACAAATAGGTTTTCCAATTACTGATATAATATGCTAGGAATTGTTATCATTATGAATAATGTTATGTTATCATAGTGTTCCTTATGATCCCTATATATTAATTACCATAGGCTAGGTTCTATTTATTGTTTATTTTATTCTTCATTATGATTCACATGATATCAATTTATAAGATATGTGACTTTTGATTATATTCACTTATTCATTTGAAAATGCTCACTCCGTGGATTATTTTTACAGTTTTCTTATTTCTGGTGACATTGTGTTTTACTAATTAAAATATTAATTCTATTTTATATTTTTGTTATTACACATATAATTAAAAATGGTAAATAATTTTATTTAATTTAACAGTTTTAATAATATATTTTAAGATAGGTTTTTAAAATAGGAACATGGTTTTGTATTGTGAAATGTTATTTTTATATTATAACCAGTTTCTCAATGGTTTTCCAAGATATGATTTTAATCATGGTTTCAATTATCCTAAAAAAGTATTTTTTAAAAAAAGAATATTATTTAGATTGAATGAAATAGAATAAAGGTTTTCTTTAAAAGAAAACATATAATGGACTTATTTTCACTATTGATATAATATTTGAATCTTTTACGAAAATAGATATTGAAAACCATATTTTCGTATTCATATCCAAAGAATCCTGAAAATTGATCTATAATTAAAGATAATGCATGTAGAATGGACGGTGGTGGTCTATTGAGTGTTTTTATGGTCACGCCTATCTTATTTTAGTATTAGGTTTTTGGATTATACTTTAGTCCATTCAATGAGGATTTATTTAACTAGGGATTGAGTTGACTTGTTTTTTTACTTTTATTAGATATTATTTTATTTAAGAATTTTATTTTTATCATTTTCATCCAATATATGGATGATTCATGTAGTGTTATTTTTCTATTTCTTAATTATTATTTTTTTGGGGAATATTTTCCAATATATGTCTTTGATTTCCATAAGCATGTCACAAGCCCATGGGGATTGTGAACACCATTTGAGACATGTGATAGGCCTGCTTAGGAGTTTTATGGAGGAATAGAAATAGTTATATCATTATAGGAACAAGGGTTTTGTGATACATTAATAAAACGTTTTCACACATTACTGACATAATAAAGGGGAAGGGATTACATGTAAGAAATCATATTTAATTTAAATATACATTATTACAAAATAAAACCTTTATAATTATATAAAATTATATAGAAAATAACATATATAATGGTTGTTATATTCTAATTATAAGTAAAACACATGAAAAGTATTATAAAATTCACTAGCTAATATATATTTATAATATCTAATTTACACAGAAAAATTTATCTATAATTAATAATAATTTATCTTCTTACTAATTTATTAATTTAACTTAACTATTTTTTCAATCATTCCAAATGTTGAATTAGATATAAAATTACTATAATTATTAATGAAAATCAATAATTTAATTAAATTTATAATTTCATATATACATAGTGTATACATTTATTTACACGATTTTTACACATCTAAAATACTTATAATCTGTAGTCATTCCATAGTGTGTGTGTTTGTATATATGCCTATCAAATTGTGTTTAAATTAAGTGATGTTTAATGATTAAGGTTGTGTTCATCCAATGATATATATATGTGGTTTCTAAAATGATAATATACATACCATGTACAGAGCCCCCATATATCATGTAGTAGTTTTCATACCCATAAATATGGTTTTTTACAAGTCAATGTTGATTATAATCATGTTAGACATTGGGTATATATGTTAGGAAGTAATGATCTCTAAAATAATCATATTGTTACTCTTTTTCTTATTCACATGTTGTTAGCATATTCCTTTTCTTATGGTATTGAATGAACATGTTATCATAACATTATGAATTAAAAATGATAATAGAAATTAAAATTTACAAAACAATTATGATATTGATCAACATGGTATTAAGAAATATTAAAATTTAATGTGGTAAAATTATTTTTTAGCGAAATGTTTTTGGAAAATTGGATGCCTATTGGACCATTTCGTCAAAAGGGTTTCCATTGAATATATAGAAAAAATAATAGAAAATAACAAAGAATAATATGTCAGATGATTATGTACGAAGAGCCATAAATAAGGGTACCTAAAATAATAGAATGGGTATTTCAATATGAATCTATATTTAATTTATGGGAAATATATTATATCTGGATTCAGTACATTCATCAATCTAGATTTTTATTTATCAATCCTTACATGGGATATTCAATTGTTGTGTTGATAGAATCTATAGTAGTGTCCCTCTAGTGGTAATCCTCATGCGCACCATGATCACCAAATGAAATTGATGGAAAATTATTTTCATGTATGGGTGATCTATTCATCATCAATCACTCTTCATGATTAGTACACATGGTTTGACAATTATAATTTTTTTCTCTCTTTCCTTATATGAGGAATTAGGTGTGTGAAATTCTCTTCAGTATGAGTGAAATGAAAAGACACAGTCTTTGTAGATATAATTTTCGAGGTAGAGTTTCAATGTTATGGACAAACCTACAAATATAAATTATATAATATATATATATATATATATATATATTTGGTTTTTAGAATTATTAATTTCACATATACCCATAGATAATAAATAAATTATTAGCATGCCACTAATCTATTAATAATAACTATATATTAAATTTTTTATTCTTCCAAGACTCATTAATAATTTAAATACCAATAAACTAATTAATATTTATTTAAATGATTTTAATACTATCATTTTTATGACCTGTAATTATACTCGTCCCATCCACTTTTTTTTATCCTTTAGAAAACATAGAATAAAAAATAAAATATTTATTTAATATGTAAATAAATAATATATTCATGTAATCGAAAAGAAATATTTATTTTAATTTTCTTATAAATAAATATTTATTTATTGACAATTAAATATTAAATTTTATATCTTTCAAATAAAAAAAGAGATAAATTAATAAACTATTTTTTAATATATTGATTAAATATTTATTTATTATTCAAAACATATAAAATTTTGAATGAAGAAATATGAAAAATATACCAACTAGAAAATAAAAGTAGTTTCTGTTTTTGATCGATGGATAAAATGATTGTGCGAAACTCTTGTCCTCTCCCTTATTGGAATAATATAGGTTTACCAAAATACAATTATCAGTTTATAGTAACACTTAAAGGCCCTGATAAAAGAAGATATTTTTGTTTCAATGAGTAAAACCACATCTAATTGCACACTGTATAATATAATCCATTTGTTTTGATATCTCATCATGATATTTTTTTACTCATGTCATCATCTTATATTGAAAATATGTTTTTAATTGGTTTTCTAGAATAACCGTCAATATATTATGGAAATAGAATATAGTTTGATGGATCAATTAAAATAAAATAATAGAAAAATCAACATTTATAAATTTTTATTGGGAAAATATTTTATCAACTAAATCATCAATTCAATATCATTCATGATTAAAATAAAAAAATTTGCATGACCTCAATCATATGCTGTTATAGATTTGTTATAACTCATCATTATTTATGACTAATCATAGATATTAATTGAAACCAAATGTCTATGTATCATTAAACATTTTAAAATTTAGTAACACCTATGAACACAAAAACATATGGAATTCCAAATGAGAGTTAAATTTGTATAATCTCAAGTCACCTATATTAACAAATGAAAACATCTTGGGTTGAATAGCTGTTTTCTTATAAGAGTTAATCATAAAATATTCATAATATTTAGTGTGCTATCATATACAATTATTTTGATAATGTGAATATATTTAGTACTTTTTCATTTCAATTAATATATATCATAATTTTGAGGAAATATTCATTATTTTATTGATACAATGGCTACCCTATGGTTATTATCACATTATTATATCACAGAAAAAATAACTACATAAGATGATATTAATATTCATGTCTATGAATATATATATATATATATATATAAATTAATGAAGATGTTTGTTATCGAGGATCTACTCCAAAAAACTAATCATCAGTGGATAATGATGTTGTGATGTTGGATGGTTTACTAAAGATCCTACAACATCATTAATTTTTGATAGGTGGGGATACATAAAGGGAATACCGATATAAGGGATGGGTCTAGGCCAAGGAATTGTTTTTTTATTCCCTACCATGTATGTTGGGAAACCACAATAATTAATTATGTATATTGGCATAAAATATGTGTGATTGGATACATCTAGAATTTTTTTACAAGGTAATTTTTCATAAAATTGGATACATTGTGAGCCTAATAAATTATTCAATTTATTTAATCCTATAAAATATTTCATCAGACTAAAATAACATACTATATTTTAATCATTGAAAGAAAAATGATACATTATTAAAAATAATATAATATGGGTCTTATTTAGTTATGTTTAAATTTTATATATTAACTTTCAATTAGGATAATTTATAAATATAAATTTTAACATATGTATTTTTGTGGGGTTGTATGACTGGCACATATTTTCTTGGTACCCAAAAGGGATAATAGGGGGAATTAAATGTTGTGTTTAACGACTCAATTGAAAAACATCCAAATGATTTAATTATATTTTAATAGTATTTAGATGAAATAGTCACAATTTGTCCTCGGGTCCCATGCCGTGACTTCCCCTAGCCCGCCTTCCGTAGGCCAGGGGCTGGAGACTAGTACCAAAGGCGTAAATCCTGATAAAAAGGGAAGGCATTGCCTTTATGAAATGTAAACACACTCAACCAGAGTACAAGTAGAAGAAAACACTAAGTAAAACTAAAAAAAGTAGTTCTTAAAGTAAGTGGCCAAAAATAAAATCCCAACAGTAAAGTACAAGGAAAAGACAAAACAGTAGGAAGGTGTCAATCTGCTCCTGGATCGTCCTCCGGTGTTCCTCACTGAAGGGTAGGTACAGATGGCCACCTCTGCTCTCCACGTCCGTCTATCACCTCCGGGTACCATCTCGTCATAAAGTCCACCTACAGGTACCATCTCGTCGTGAATTCCACCTCTGGGTACCGTCAAGCTCTACAAGCCTCAACCACGATTAGTGATTTCCATCATCTGCATCCAACACAATGAGGTGCGGGCATAGCCCGTGCAGGGGTGAGTATAACGATACTGAGCCGGGACCCCAAGACGCTCAAGGGCTAACTAAAACCAACAAGGATAATCCACAAAGAAATATCTCAATAGATAACCTTTACTTAGTTATATGCCCATATATATAACAAAGTTATCAAGTAACCCATCTCAATCATGAGGTAAACACAAAGGTCATTGACTCAGCTCAAACTGGGATTTTTATTCACGATGACGAAAACATGACTGCTGGAGAACTCCTCCTCTGTCAAGCATAGTAGTCCTGCCACGACTCCGAGGTTCCACTCACTAACCTTAGACTGTTGAGGTACTCCTCTTGTCGAGTACCATGGGTCTGCCACCTCACAGAGTAGTGCTCCTCCTCTACGGGTCTTCCACCTCACAAACTAGTGCTCCCACTCATAGCCTACAGAGGTACTCCTCCTGTCGAGTACCGTGGGTATGCCACCACACAAAGTAGTTCTCCTCCGCTATTGCTCTGCCACCTCGCAAATTAGTTCTCCCCACTGGGCTATACAAGTAACTCCGAATCGAATCATACAAACAATCATTAGGTCTCATCCAGCTATAAGGTTACCTTACTCCGTATGCTCGCCTCTAAAAGGATCCGCTCCACGAGCTACTGTTCATTACTTCCAGGTGTCACTTAATCTCACGTGGATGTATCTAAAATGAACACATCTTCATAGGGGTCACAACGCAACAGACGACACGTCAATCGAACACCCGGTCTGTGAGTTATTAGCATTTCCGTTCTGGGGGCCCGGTTGGATTTTGGGTACAATTCAACCCGGCCATACTCCAAATATGTCCAAACCATAGTTGAAGTATGTCAAAAGAACCGTCTCATCAAAAGGAATCCAACATAGACGATAGAATGTCAATCGGATGTCTGGTCCTCATGTTATAATCGTTTCTGCTCCAAGGGCCCGGTTGGTATCGAGTTCGAACCTACCCGGCCGTATCCAAACTTCTTCGAAACCTTGATTGTAAAATACCAAAACGACCATCTCTATCCATGGAATCCTATGCAACTTAAAGTGTGTTGATAAAAGGTCCATAGTGTAAAATATGGTAGTTTAACCGAAAACGGTCCGGAAATAGGGGGTCTCGGCCCGGTCTGACCCGACCCAACACCCCCGGGGTCAGCCGGAACTGGGTCGACCCAACCCGGGTCCGGGTCTAGCCCGGTTGGGTGAGGCTCGGCCTAGGAGGCCGGACGAGCCCGGGCGGCGTGGCGGCCCGACCCGCGCGGTCTTCGTGACACAATGGCCAAGCCATGTGGCTGGGCGGTGGAGTCCGCCTAGTCAGCGTGACCAGGCGGCGGCGGGGCCTGCCCTTTCAAACAACGGGGCAGCTTTCACCCCTTTTTCTCTCATAACGGAAGCGGAAGGTGCCGATTCCTTCTCCATGGAACCACTGGGTTCCGCCCTGGCGCCCCCCTCATCGGCAGCCGGCTCAGCCGGCCGGCCTTCTGCCACACCGCCGTGGCTGAGCCGCAGCTTCCCTTCCAGCGCAGCGTGATGGCGTTGCGCGCTAGCCCTCCTGCCACAGATCACCCTATTCACGGACCTACTCCACCGGCGCGGCGCAATGGCGTAATGCCCCTCCATTGAGGCTCTCCTTGTTCGCAGCCTCCTTTGCGTAGCTAGATGATGCCACACCTTCGTGACGATCCAGCAGCCTTTGCGCCGCCGGTCCCTTTTTCGCGGTCATCTCATTGCCAGTCGCCGCTATCTGATCCAGTCATCAACCAAAGACAAGATCAAATATGGGAAATATTCGGCCATGTTAGTGAGGTCCAAATTCCCCCTTGTTATGGTGATACCATTTAGTTGTGATTCCAACGTCGTAGATCAGGTACAAAAACATTCACTTCAAAGAATAAACCCATACATCGTAAAATGGCGTTAAATGATGGAAAGTTGCGGAAGATGGGAATCGCGGAAGATGGGAGTCGTTTCGTCAATGTTGGGAAGTAAGGAGACGAGGGTGGCATCAGCGTTCTTCGTTCTTCATTCTTCGTTGGAGGAAGATGAAAACTCTCCAAGTGTTGGGCGCCGAGCTTCACTGCTAGCATTCCGTCGCTTGAAGAAGCCGTCCAGAACTCCTTCCCCTAGCCTCCTTTATATAGGAGTGGGTGGGTTCGTCGTTGGCTCACAAGTCATAAATGGAGGATTTATGACAGAGGGATCCACCCAATTAATCCGCTGTGGTGGCGCATTAAAATGGGGAGGAATTCAAAAAGGGGTTATTGGCCCGGGAGGTCCCCACAGAAGAATATCCTCCAAAGGGAGGATATTTCCTGGCGGACCCCACTATTAATTAACCACAAAAAAGGGAAGGGGAAGGGGGTGGTTAGTGATAGGGTGGTCAACTCATTTAAATGGTAGGTTTCATCCTCCTCAATTAAGAGGGGGATTTAAACCTATAGGCTCTCCCTCATTAATGAGGGGGAGTCAAGGAGTTATGATTCCCCTCCCATTAATTGGAGGCCTCGTGTGGTTCCCACCACAATCAACCTAACATGGGAGGTTGGATCTCGGTGGGCCCCACCACCGACTCCCAAGTGGTTCTTCTAACAACTTTACCCACACGACATGTGTTTAACAAAATAAAATAAATTTTTCACTTATTTTATTTTATTAACCCAGGTAAATCCCCAAAAACTAACTTTCATACCCGATCATCTCCAGTCAAGGTGAATGTCTTCATAAGCGAAAACCCACGATGTGAGTTCAACGGTGCCCTCAGATTTCAATTCCAAGCAGTGGTTTAAAAGATAGAAAAACCTGTTCATTCGTTTAATAATCTTACCCGAGCTAAACTTCAGAAATTGATTCCGAGCACACCGAGCCTCGGAATCAAGTGCTGTCATAATTCACATACTCATAAAATTCCAATGAAATTGAGAAATTTTCTTTTTGAAATTTCTGGGTCTTTACATTACTCCCACCTCAGGTCTCTAAGTCCCCGTAAAGCTACAACACAAACTAGGGAAAATAAAGGAAGTACCGAGAACGCATCTGAGCCTCCCGCTCCCACATGCTCTCATGTAGGGTCCCGTGCTACCAACGAAAGCACACAAGAGGAATCGACTGTCCTCATAGGACCCATTCTTGTCGATCCTCAACCTCCACTAGAGCCCCGTGAATGTCGCCCCGTCATCAATGTCCAGCTCTCTGTGGTCGATGATGATGGATAGGTCGTGCACACATCTCTTCATCGGAGATACGTGAATGACGTCATGCACCTGGTGCATCTGAGGTGGAAAGGCCAGATGAAACGTGAAGATAATTTGCCGCCCCGGCCAAATCACCGTAGACCCTGTCGAGGTGAGACCTATAAGAAGACATGGTCATCACCCTCGAACTCTAGTGTTCTCGTATCCTATCATCATATGAATTCTGGTTGTTCTATGCAGTCTTCATCCGCTCCTGGATGATCTGCACCTTCTTCGTCGTATCCTGAGCCATCTCTAGTTTTACACGAGCTGTGAGGATTTCTCCTTTCCCAAGAAGAGAAATCTGGTCTCATCCCCTGGATTAACCACGCCCTTTGCCTAAAACTATCGATCCTGGCATGAATAGTACTATTTCATTCCATGGATGACATCGTAAGGCCTCAACACTACTACCAAGAGATCCAACCATCACTCTCACCTCCAAGGGTTGAGTCACACTGTCGGAATCAGTGTGTGGTCACTAGGTCTCCTCTAGTAGGAATTTCGAAAGTGAGGGTCAAGTCAAGAGTTTAAACCGGAACCTTTTAGTACACACAAAATGGAAGGAAATCAAACATCACAAAGATAAGTGTCTTTTATTACTGTAGCTCAAGTACAAAGACAGACAACAACCACAAACAACAACAACCCGGAAACTAGAAGCACCAAGAACAAAGGCCTCCATGTCTGGAACTAGTCCCGCTACTGTCCACCTACTTCCGGAGCTCTATAGTCGTATGCTTCAGCTGCATGAAGCTATGCTCTCCCATATCCACATGTTCCCTGCGGTCGGGGTGGACCTCTTGGTGGTGGTGGTGGCAACACCTCGAAGCGTCGCCCACCTCTAACTACACAGCCAGCTCCCCTGCCTCGGTCTCCTGCTCTTGTGGTCCACCTTGATCGAACCCCGGCCTCCGCCGAGGAGGTCCTTCTTCTATCTGTTGATCATCTGAATGGTGGGTCGGACAGTCACGAGCCATGTGACCCTTTTCGCCGCATGTGTATCACATTATGGTTGGTCTGGCACTGTCACTACCCTTGGTGCCTCGCACTACCAATACTGTATCGTGTGGTTGACCACCTATAGGTCTGGCCCTCTTGGACCATTGAGTCATCTATCTACTGTCAGCTGTAGAAGACTCCGCTGCATGCCAGTTAATAGTTGTTCCTACTACTAGAGACTGCTCAGCAAGGAAGCTCTCCACTAAGATGGCTTTCTACGACACCCCTGTTTGTGTTGGGATGCTGTGAGAAACAACTGAAGCTCTAATCTCTCGTCTGAGCCCCTGATTGAAGGTTCGGTCCCTAAAGAATGGGTCTCATACCATGTTTGTAGAGTAGTGCGAGAGGTCTGTGAACCTCTCCAAGTACTGTGCTACTGTCATGTTTCCCTACTGCAGATGCAGCAGCTCGAGTATCTGCACCGCTCGAAGGGTTTCTAGTACAATATCCGCCCAGAACAGGCTCTAGAAGTCTTCCCATAGGAGTGTCTCCTATTCATGAATCTAGAGCATTAGGCTCCCCCATCTATCTGTTGATACCTGAAGGAGTCTGGAAGCAAGGATCACCATGAAGTCAGCAGGTGTCCCTACCAGTATGAAGAATCTCACCACAGACTCCAGCCAATCCTCAACAACCTGTGGGTCCGTCTCTCCCCTGAACCTGGGTGGCCTCTGGCGCTAGAACTCATGAAGCGTGCTCAAGCGGCGTGCACTCTCTAATACTGGGGCTGGTGGCATCGGTGGCCCAACAGGTGGTAGTACCACTGGTGCCTCCACAGGTGCCTCATCTAAAAGAGGGCCCTTTACTAAGGCCTCATCGCTCGGCGGGCTGTCTGTACGTACAACTCTCGGGGCCCTAGCTGGTCATTCACGGGGAGGCATCCTGAAAGAAATAGATGCCACATGGTCAAAGGCTATACCTAGTGAGATGACCTGGTTTGAAATTATTTTAAATATACTTTTGAAAACACACACGCAATAAGTGTTTTCGTGCACTGAGTCAGAAATCAGAAGTCAGGGTCCTGGTGTATGGATACGTCGGCTGCCAGCACCAACACTGGACTCCCTAAACTGAAGACCACACTTAGTACCCATAAAACTATTTCTTCACAAAAAAGAAAATATCATAGTCCTATGTTCTGTGGTAGAACCGACATCCTCTAATACCAATTAGTCACGAACCGTCCTTAGGGCCCGTGCTATGACTACCCCATGCCCTCCTTCCATAGGCTTGGGGCTGGAGACTAGCACCAAAGGCATAAATTCTGATACAAAGGGAAGGAATTTCCTTTATGAAATGTAAACACACTCAACCATATTAAAATCGGAAGCAAACACTATATAAAACTGAAAACAAAAGTAGTGATGAAAGTAAGGGGCCGGAAATACAAGACCAACAGTAAAGTACAAGGAAATGAAAAAATAGCAGGAAGGTGTCAAGCTGCTCCTAGATCGTCCTCTGGAGTTCCTACCTTAAGGGTAGGTACAGATGGCCACCTCAGCTCTCCACATCCATTTTTGACCTCCATGTACCGTCTCATCGTAAAGTCCACCTGCGGGTACCGTCTCGTATGAAGTCCACCTCCAGGTACCGTCCATCTCTATAAGCCTCAACCACGATCAGTGTTGTCCATCGTCTGCATCCAACACAATGAGGTACGATCATAGCCCATGTAGTGGTGAGTATAAAGATACATAGTAGGAACCCCGAGACCCTCAAAGTCTCACTAAAACCAACAAGGATAATCCAAAAAGAAATATCTCAACAGATAACATTTACTTAGGTATATGCCCATACATTTACCTATGTTATCAAGTAACCCATCTCAATCATGAGTTAAACAAAAAGGTCATTGACATAGTTCAAACTAGGATTTTTATTCACGATGACAAAAACATGGCTGCTGGAGAAATCCTCCTATATGGAGCACAGTAGTCATGCCATGACTCCAAGGTGCCACTCACTAACCATAGACTGCTGAGGTACTCCTCCTGTCGAGTACCGCGTGTCTGCCACCTCACAAAGTAGTGCACCTCCTCAATGGTTCTTCCACCTCACAAAGTAGTGCTCCCCCTCATAGCCTATAGAGGTACACCTACTGTCGAGTATCATGGGTCTGCCACCTCACAATGTAGTGATCCTCCGCTATGGGTCTGCCATGTCACAAACCTCAGGTGAATTATGCCAAAATAACAATCTCATCAAGAGGAATCCATCATAGACGACTACATGTCAATCGTATATCCAGTCCTCAAGTTATATGCGTTTCCGCTCCATGGGCCCTGTTGGTTTCGAGTTCGAACCAACCCGGCTATACACAAAATTCTTTAAATCCATGAGTGTAATATACCAAAACTCCAGCCTTGATCCATGTAATCCTACGCAACAGACAGTGCGTCGATCGGAGGTCTGTAGCTCAAGATATGGCCGTTTAAATGAAAACGGTCTGGAAATAGGGGGTCTGGGCCCGGTCTGACCGATCCCAACAACCCCTGGGTCGGCCCGAACTGGGTCGACCCGACCTGGGTCCAGGTCCGGCCCGATTGGACGCAGCCCAACCCAGGGTGCCGACCTAGCCCGCGTGGCCCGCAGGCCCGGCCCGCGCGGTCTTCGCGACGTGGTGGCCCAGCCATGTGGCTGGGCGGTGGAGTCCGCCTGGTCAGTGTGACCAGGCGGCGACGGTGCCCTGCGGGGCCCTCCCTTTCAATCAAGGTGGCATCTTGCAGCCCATTTGTCTCCCATAATGGAACCGGCAAGCACCTGTTCCTTCTCTATGGAACCGCCGGGTTCCGCACTGGCGCCCGCCTCGTTGGCGGCCGGCTCAGCCGGCCGCCCTTCTACCAAACCGTCATAGCCCAACCGCGGATTCACTTCCGGCGCTGCTAGATGGCGCTGCATGCCATCCCTCCTGATGTGGCCCACCCTAGCCGTGGACCAACTCCATCGGCGCAGTGAGATGGCACCATGCCCCTCCGCCACTGCCTGCCTTGGTCACGGCCTCCTTGGCATAGCTTGATGATGCCTCACCTTTTTTATGACCTGATGGCCTTTGCGCCACCGGTCACTTCTTCACGGATGGCTCATTGCCGGTCACCGCTATCCTCTCCCATCGTTAACAAAAGACAATAACAAATATGGGAAAGTTTTGGCCGTGTTTGTGCGGTCCGAAATCCCCATTGTTATGGTGATACCATTTAGTTGTCAAGACGTGATTCCAACGTCGTAGAACGGGTACGAAAACATTCACTTCAAAGAATAAACCCCTACCTCATAAAATAGCATTAAATGATGGAGAGTCATGGAAGACGAGCATCGCGGAAGACAGGCGTATTTCTGTCAACGTTCGGAAGGAAGGAGCCAAGGTTGGCGTCGGCGTTCTTCATTCTTCGTTCTTTGTTGGAGGAAGAGGAAAACTCTCCACGTGTTGGGCGCCGTGCTTTGCTGCTAGCGTTCCGCCGCTTGAAGAAGCCGTCCAGAACTCCTTCCCCTGGCCACCTTTATATTGAAGTGGGAGGGTTCGTCATTGGCTCACAAGTCATAAATGGAGGATTTATGACAGAGGGCTCCACCCAATTAATCTGCCATGGTTGCGCATTAAAATGGGGAGGAATTCAAAAAGGGTTTATTGGCCCGAGTGGTCCCCACAGAAGAATATCATCCAAAGGAAGGATATTTCCTGGCAGGACCCACTATTAATTAACCACAAGAAGGTAAGGGGAATGGGGTGGTTAATGCTAGGGTGGTCCCCTCATTAAAAAGAGAGGTTTCAACCTCCTCAATTAAGAGGGGGATTTAAACCTAGAGCCTCTCCCTCATAAATGAGGGTGAGTCAATGAGTTATGATTCCCCTCCCATTAATGGGAAGCCACATGTGGTTCCCACCACAATCAACCTCACATGGGAGGTTGGATCTCGGTGGGCCCCACCACCAACTCCCAAGTGGAGCTTCTATCCAATTTATCTGCACGACATGTGTTTAACAAAATAAAATAAAATATTCACTTATTTTATTTTATTAACCGACATAAAACCTCAAAAACTAACTTTCATACCCGATCATCTGTCATCAAGGTGAAAGTTTTCTTAAGAAAAAACTCGGGCTATGAGTTCAACAGTTCCCTCATATTTCAATTCCGAGCATCGGTTTAAAAGAGAGAAAAACATGTTCATTAGTTTACTAAATGTACCTGAGCTAAACTTCATAAATTGATTCTAGGCACACCGGGTCTCGGAATCAAGTGTTGTCAGAAGACATAGAATCGTAAAATTCCAAAGAAATTAAAAAAAAATTAAATTGAAATTTCTGGGTATTTATAGAAATATTTTTGAATCATGTTATACATTGTTAATCATTAAATATTAAAAAACACTAGATAAAATATAATCAATAGTATTTAGAGTTACTCTAATATTAAGAGGATGGTTATTATTATATTTATATATATAAATTAATTGTTATAAATAGAAATTACTAGTTGATTTTTTCAATATCCAAATCAACATATACAAAATTTTCACTTCCTTTGGATATAGATAGTTTTCTAGATGGTCCTACAATGGCATGAATTTGGTTTTCCAAAGATCACAGTATGAAATTTCCTTTATATATAATTTCCTTAAAAATAATTTCATATGTACAAAATTATTCACGTAGATACTAAAAAAATGTATTTACAAAGGATAAATAAATTTTTTGTAGTAATTATATTAAATAGAAAACATGTTATAACATTATATCAACGCTATAAATGAATAAATTCGGTATATTATTAAATAATGTTTGTAGTGACACGGATATATAAGCGATAATTATAGGGTGAATATTTATTTAAATTACCATTGTGGGTCAATATATATTACTGTCAAGATATAATATTTTATAAATGGTAATTTTTTTTAAAATAATGATAATCGTTTAATATTTTTAGGATATACGACACGGACCCATATATTTTGAAATGGTCACATAAAGTATTTTACCCATGACTTTTTCTAGTGGTCATTGAATAAATATCCATGAATTATAAAAATACACATTCAATAATAACATTGGAATTTAACGAAAGAATTAATTAAAGAGAATACTTTTTAGAAATTGTATAATATGTCACATATTTTAATTATTCTTATTAAAAAAATGTATATGGAATTTATATTTTACAAATTAAAATATAAATATTAAAAAATTTACTCTATAAAAATAATAAATTAAATATTTTTTATCATTCTAACATCATAATTCATTTATATTGTTTACCATTTTAAAATATCATAATTCTTTTCCTATTACTATTTATTATAATATTTCAATATTCACAAAATTTCCTAAACTTCACCAATTATAAAAATTTAAAAACCATAATTAATAGTTTTGAATCTATTTTATAAAAAGGAATCCCAATTTATGAAAAAATAAATTATTAATTAAAAAATAGTTTTCATTAAAAATTAATTACTCTAGGTGAATGAAATTTTTGTTTTTACAATAAATGATAATAAGTTATATTATTATTTCTCAATTAAAATTTCACATTTTCACTATATAATTAACTATTTCTAATTATCATTTAGTATTTATTAGGGATATAAGATAGTAATTTATCATAGTTAAATAACTATCAAATAATAACTACCTCATACCGTCCAATTGTCATATAATAATTACTTTATTTTCATACCTCTATTTATTATCAATAACACAGTAAAATTCCAAAGTACTCCATCAATTATGATTATTTCATCATCTTAACATCACGAAAATATCAATATAATTTATTATATATTTTTTTTATAAAAAGTGACATTTTTTAGTCTTATTTCACTCTAGAGACTATGTGTTAGTGGTATTTCATTAACGAGCCATGATGATCATTTGTATATATTATCCATTTTTTTTAATAATGAGGATTTTATATATTTCATTTTATTTTTTATCATGATAAATATGGAATGTTTTTTTATTTTAATATAAGGATACATTATATTTGATTATTTATTTCATTATGGAATATATATATTCATACATTACCCCCATGAAAAACTCATCAATTGATTTAAAATTGTACCTGATGTAGAGAAAAATTCAGATACATATACATCATCACTGTCTCATTCTCACATTACTACATGCCCAATTTTTTCCCCCTTTGGTATTATTCCAAACCAATACATAAAAATTAATAAAATATTAATTTCATTGGCCAATTATTTGGACTGGACACTCATCATATAGTAATTTTATGAAAACATTTATTTAAGTATATTATTTAATTACTATACGTATATAATAAAATTTCTAATAATGGATCATAGAAATAATTTATATAATTGGGAGGTGTTGGTTGTTATTGAAAATTTATATAATAAAAATCATTTCCATTTTAAAATTTTCAATATTTTTATTATATCTTATTATATAATTTTTACTTTTAATCATCATCATCACAATATATATTAATGAAATTATGGTCTCTATTAGGAAATTAATTGTTCTTACTTTTTTATATTTTTAAATGTTATTTTATAATACTATTAAATTATCTAATCTTATTAAAATAAAAAATAATAATTTTCTCTATCATTAACCCAATATTTTAAAAACATAATTTATATACAAAAATAAAATAGTTTCATTTTAAATGCAATTCATGAAGCTATTTTAACAATAGAATTACTACAAACCAAATCATTGATCATTATATCCATAGAAATACACGAATTGTCTTCCCAACATGGTATCTAGTATAGGTATTGTCCTTTTTTATTTTTAATATGTTTAAGAATGATGGGTAATGATTATATAATCCTAAATGTTAATTTCATATTGAGGAAAGTGTTAATATTAAATCCTTATTTGAAATAATAGGGAATAATAAACAATATAAATACCCCATTATGTTATTTCATTATATACATATACCCAAAAATATTTTCACGTACATTAGAAATTAATAATTATATTAACCCTGTATTAAACTGGTATATAAGAAATATTTTTTCTATAATAATTTATCTTCTTGAATATATGACTTATTTTATATAAATTTTAAGCCAAATCATTTCATAAAAAATATATATTCCCACCTGTATATTTCATTGATTTTAAAAAATTGATATACCAATAATATATTCTTTATTTCCTTTAGTGATGTAATAAAAATAATTTTAAAATTATATATCATATTTTGTTTTTAAATAATATGTAATTTTATTATGAAGAAAAAATTTTAAAATAATATTAATGTATGAAATTTTTTTACATTTCAACATGTTGATAATGCATTTTATTTAAATTTCATTATATATTTAGATATTATTTGAACCATTTTTTTGATTGAGTACATTTTGTACACATAGATTTTTTAATATGAACTATGGCCACTTATAAAATATTTATTTCATTCAAAATATCATAAATTGTACATTTACTATTCTTTTATTGTCAAAGAACAAATTATTAACATAAATCATTAATTAATTAACTATATCCATCATGATAGGGTATATATATCTTTTTGTAAGGTAGAAGTTAATAACTGTTCTTCCAAACAAGACATATATCATCTTTAATTTTTATATTATGATTTCTAAACTATAACATAGATGAAAAGAATGATATAATGTGAAGTAGGGGTTGTATAGTTTATTAAATAGACAAATTGATTTCTATCATATAATAATCTAAATTGGAGTATCTATAAAATTTCAACGTTTCTATTCGGATCATTTAATAGTAACATTTCCAATGTATATCCTCTAAACACTGGTATTATTTATCCTCATTAACAATAACATAATTAATTTTTCATTTATCATGTGAAAATTTCCAAAGTCTCCCATTTTTTTAATTTTCGACAAAACAATTTCACATAATTCATTATTTCATTTTCATATTAAATGATATTATAAATCCTCTGACTAAATCAACTACCCATGACATATTAATGTTATCATTTTTAATGACCAATGTTTTTTCCAGTGTATAATTCTTTGGAAATTTGAATTTATCAGTTTAGTGGATGGAATGTTCATTAAAACGATCATCGAAATGAAATTCAGAGAGTTGGAACACTTCTATGTGTTGATTTTAGGCTTGGGAAAAGGAAAAGTGGTTCTATAGGGTGATTAATTGATTTTATGGAGTGTTGGGATCCAAAATATCAGATTTTGGGTTTTCTAAATAGGGATCACATTTTTTCTAAAATTGTGCGGCCCTTAGTAGCAATTAGTGTGGTTTGTGGAGGTGAAAAGATGTGAAGCATATGGGTTTTCCACAATTTTACCAAACAACAATCATAGCCTAAACGTTTAGTGTCACATAAGAAGTACCAATGTACTATTCATCAAACTGTTTTAGAACAATTAGGAAAACCCTATGAGGCTCACATGTGAGTTCAGATTTCTATGAAGTAGGAGCTATAAGGTTGGTGCAGGGTTTGGCCAAACCATGCCAAAAAAATGTTCCTGAATCATAAGGGTGAAATGTAAAAAATAGACTTAAAAAGGATAAAAATATATTGTTTTCATTTCTTTATTATCCCATCAAACATGTGATCCTCCTCAGGTGTGATGTGGGTTCTTCATCCTTGCCTATTACATGTATCATGATATCTCCTCCTTCAAGACACTAAATCACTTGGAGTTGGTCCATATGGATTCCTCTAGGTAATATATCAATTCTATTTGAACATTTCATCATTTAATATCTTCTATATCTAATTATCATTGTGAAATTTCATTTCTCTAAATTTAGGAAAAATGATTGTTTCGTCGATATCTATTGAAACTAAACGAACCTGACCGTGATATTGGGTAAGTAAAGAAACATAAAAATATGGTCGGTCGTATAAGGGGTTTACCCTAATTTTTTGTTTATTTATAAATATCTTTATTTTCCCACAATCTTTTTTTCTTGTGTTTCTTTAAAAATATTTTTAACAATATTAATTGTATTATTCTCCTTAAACTACACACATTTATTTTTTTATGTGTTCTGCGGAGGATAACATCCAACATGGCCCCCCCTAAGGTATGATTACTATTATTTCCCCTTTATGATTAAATTATTAATATCATGGAAGACCTTCTATGAATTTATCATATGATATAAATGGATTTTTTGCTTAGAGGTAATTTTCCATGTGATGATAACGCATTATACATACAATGACGAACCCCTATGTTTTTAATTTACATGATTGTGTAGTTTTTCATAAATTATTAATTACTTTCAATTGTTTAAGGATATTTTATTATGATGTTTAAATTTTAGTAAATTAATTGTTGGTAGACAATGACTTGTATTTATAGTAGAAACCCATGATTGGCATGCACTGTCTTTAAAATTAAAAAATGGGGACTAGTTGTTTAGAGCATGGCGAGCTTAATGATTTAGTATTTCTTAATGCCTTGATATAATGATGTGATGTAAGTCATTTGTAGTACATGGCCTTCTCCATTATTCTTAAATATTGTAACCTCCTTTGATGTAAATGTATAATAAACCAAATCACCTTCTATTTTCCTGGCCATTTATAAAAAATTCAATGACTTGGCCTATTCCAATCTAAAATACTAAATAACTAATATCCCCCTAAGGTGTTATCATTGTTAATAAATTGTATTTTCATTGATGATAATTTCCCAATGAACTGTGGTACCTTATAAGTACCTCATTTAGGCTTGATAAATTAATTTTGATATTTTTTTAAATAAATGGAATGTAGTAATTGTAATTTTTTGTCATAATAGATTTCCATCATTAAAAATTTTAATTAGTATAAATAAAATGAATTATATATATGAAATTAATTACATATTATATAGGTTTCAATGGATAAATGAGTTAAAAAGATTAATTAAAATTTATTCTAAAGGGTGGTAAGGACACATCAATCTTTCATGCTCATTAAATGATCCATTTAAAGGAAATCCCCATATTAATGAATGGTTTATTAAATGTAAAGGATGATAGGAAATAACTCATGGATAAAATTATTATTATTAATTAGATTCTTCATTGATATGGGATGTGGGATGATGGTAAGGGTTCTGTTGAGAATTGTGGTATCGTGATCCCTTATATTGGGAATGAAGTCATGAAATCACATATCATTAACATTATAAAGAGAGTGGGATTGAAATTCCATGTTTCTGGGTGACTATAGGCATGATGGCACACTCACCACTTTCTAACATGTTGACATGAAGGAACACTCAGAATCTCAATTGAAGAGAGTATCGACTCACACTCATTATGTGATGCTGGGAATGTGCACTTTTTCTAGAGAATATAGGATCGTGAAGACTAGTTATGGATGATTAAGTTGTGCCCCTGTCAATCTGGCACAAATTATTCTAGTAATATGGACACCTAAGTCAGTATGAACCTTTCCATATAGGTGGATGTAGTATATAAAAATACAATGTATATATTATTACTATTTATATATTTTTATAGTTTAGAATCATATTTTGGCCTTGGGAAAAAGAATGTAGAGCCAACAGGTGTCCTTCAAGAACCTTAGTATCAAATTATATATTTTTATTATTGTTTTATTTATCAGTATTTACAATGTACTACATTACATTATATGGACAAAATTCATTTTTTTATTGAATGTGTGGTTTGAAACCAACTGGTATTTATATCTCACACCCTTCTCATGCCACCATTGCATTGGGGTATCTGAGTACATCAAAT
The DNA here is from genome assembly GCA_963277665.1 of Viscum album. NCBI lineage: Eukaryota > Viridiplantae > Streptophyta > Magnoliopsida > Santalales > Viscaceae > Viscum > Viscum album. The sequence goes on along the minus strand of OY728164.1, from coordinate 2,115,920,612 downwards.
GTTTGTATTCCCATAGATTCTGACTTGAGGATGATTTCTTGTGATTTCAAGTTAAGAGAACAAGACTGAGCTAGAGCTCAGTAAGCTTGTGTAGATCACCCTAGAGTATTTTACTTCTTATCAATATTTATTTAATATACTATATCTGGTTAACTATTATATGTATACTATTTTTCTTATGTATTATCACCAAGAAATTCATGACTTGTTGTATAATGTAATTTTTAATCTTTTATATTTAGTTTATATTATTCCCCCACAACTCTATCTTTCATTTATTACTACTTTTGATGTTGTTTGTTATTTATTATCTGATAGACCGTTGTGGTAATCTGATCATAATGGTTTCTTCTCCATACTATCACCTCCATAGACCCTTTCTTCAAGCCGGAAGACTCTTTAATTCAAGGAGGCATGTTTCAAGCAATGTGATCCACTATTAGAGATTTAGTTTTAGTTGTAAGTTTTTATTCTATTTTACATAGTGGTATCTTGGATTTTTTTTCCATTATCTTACTATTTTAGAATTTTATACAGGAGACTAAGAATTTTTTAGTTAATGTTAAATATATGTTTCTAGTGGTGATCAACCCACGTATGGGAAAATTCTATGTGGTAAGGTTTGGTATTATTTATCATGCCATTTACATTTATAGTTTATTTGGGTTTCACCTTGAGTGATTGGTCTACTTTAAAATTATTATTTATTTATATAGATTATGTTATTTTTCCCTTAGCCTGGTATGGAAAGGAATTAACATTACATACATCACTATATTAAAATCTAAAATAAAAATTGCATGCATATTTTATTCTATATATTTTCTATTATATGTTTGCCGTTGATTTGGATTTTATGCCTTCAATGTGAAATTTCATGGTTCCATATTATTTAGCATGTTGTTCCTATGTATTGTTCTTCTATGATTATGTCAGGTTTTCCTTTTTTTATTTTATAAAATAACATTCTAAATTATGATTTTTATATATGTAGATGTTTTAATGGGATATATTTATTGTTAATTATTAAACAGGGACTATTTATTAGTTATAAGTTGTTTGGGAACCCTATAATTAGAAAATGATAACACAAGTACTCAGACCATCCTTAATCATTAATTGTATTTAGAGATATTTGATAAACTATAAAATTTGTTGATTTTCAACCTTTTAATGTGAAATTTATTATATTAATGAGATACAAATTCCATTCTTTAAAGTGTATGTGGGCCTTATGGATTGGTAGATTTCCAACCATATAATATAACCATTTTATATGAACATGATGTATTTTGAAATGGATATCAATGTAAATATTGATTGATTTTAATCTTAAATGAATTGTATGTCTTATAAAGGCTTGTGACTTTATATATCGATCATAATGAACTGTATGGATACTTTTTATAAATGAACAACATAACCCACATAGATCAGTTGTGGAATGTTTTATTGTACATAACCTACTATATATGTTTTTAAGAATTTAATAATTAATCAATTTCTATTGGATTGTAATCTGATGAACACATCTTGGCTTATCAAGACCCTTAAAGGCCACCTTATCTCATATAACATAATACAAAATTTATATGATAAAATTTACTAATTTATGATGTGACGTCAATAAGAGAATAATTATTAATGAATATAGTAGAAATAACTATCATGTTATTCCTTGATGTTTTATTTTATGTATATTGAATGTTTAGTCCATTGTGTAAGGTTATTTTAATCATCTCCTAATTTTCCTCGGAATGAAAACATAATTATTTTAGATTGTCCTATTTCATTTTTAGAAACATTTTAATAATGGGCCCTAGGAATAATGAAATAATTTGTGAATTATCTAGGATAGAGAATATTCTTATTATAGCACCACCAGTTTCTACTATGTTGCCCATTGTTTTTACTTTTATGTATAGAATGTTTGTGGGTGAAGTTTGGAATATTTGGGAGAAAAATAAATGTGTTTTTGGAATAAAATAAAGGATCATGATCTACACATAGTTAACTATGAAACATACTAGGAGAAGTTGTGCACTCTAAAAATGGTTTGTGGCAGTTTGGCTTAGTGGTTTTGGCACGATCAACGAATGATTTTTAAAACTGTGCGCCGGTCAAAACAAACTCTTTAAATAAATCGATCTATGAAATTTTTCCTTTAGGTGAATCTATTTCAATTCTAAGTATCCCTAACATGTGATTTTTCATCCCCAAAAGTCATGAATGTTTTTTCCACTGATTTTAAGGTGATCCGAATGATTAACTTGGTGATTATAAGCTAATTCTTCACAATATATGATTATTCATGAATTTTATCTCAGATATATTTTCTCCATTTCTTATTTTCATTGATATACACCAACTGTGGGAAAATATGAGGTTTTGGATTCCAAATAAGTATAGATTTTTTCATTTTTGTGCTATGGGAATAGATCTAATCAAGGTTCATTGAGATTTAACCTAGTTTCATTGGTGTTCATCATCTATTTATCATTTTCAAAAGAACACTCAAGGTATGTGGCTTACCTCCCGACTCCTCATGACATAATTGATTTTCTTAGTTTGAAATTTATTCTATTTATTGAAATTGATTGTGATATCCAAGTGAAAATCATGAAATAAATCTTTTTTAGTAAATATATATGGTTTTGGGGGAAATTGTTGAATTGTGCAGATTTTTTATGCAAAGTCATTTAGTTTTCGTGATTTGAAAATTCTAGTTTTAAAATATAGATCTGTAAGATTATTGAAATTTATTTTTTTAAAAAGGTTTAATAATAAAAATATTTTTGTATTGAATTGGTTTCGGAATATTGGTATTGATATTTTTTGGGCATAAATTGTATGTGTGTTCATATTGCATTTACAAGTCTTCATTGAAATATGACTTATGCTCAGTGCCAAAGGTGAAATGTATCATTTGACTGAATTAACTTGTGATGACTTGGAAGATCTATATGAGACCGTTCATGAGTGTGGAACTATCAAAATAAATCATTCATAATGGTTGTAGATTCCGGAAAAGTCCGTTGTTCCCAAACGAAGCTCCGGATGCGGAAAGCGAGGACATATTTGGAGTCGGAAGCATGTTTCGAAGGGCCCGGAGGCCTTGCGCGGAATTTTGGAGACACGCGCGCAAAGTTGTCGAGCCGCGCGCAAACCTCTCGGGATGCGCGCAATGCGCTGGGCCGGCGCGCGATTTTGCGCGCCCGTGGCCCGCGCGACTCCCTTGCGTGCCGGACCCAATTCCGCGCCCGCGAAGAGGATTCCGCGCCCGCGAACCGGATTCCGCGCCCGGGGTTGCCTATAAATATAAGGCGACCCTCGACGTTTTGGAGGTTGTCGGAATTCGAAAGGTCTCTCGCGCGCGCAATCCAACCCCCTCTGCGCGCAATGCCGATCTTCAAGTAACCTCTTTTCTTTCGCGCAATAAAGCCTCGGGGTTCGCCTTCGCGCGCAATCCCCTTGGATCCTTTCCTTTGAAATAATTCTTCACCCAAAGGCTTTCGCGCGCAAAAGAAGCCTCTTGCGCGCAATTGCCCCCGGGTGCGCGCAATCCAGCCCGATTGCGCGCACCCCCCCCCCCTTTTTCAAAGTGGCCGTTCGTTAAAGAATGGTCCGTTGCCCCCGCGTGCTATCCGAAGCCCGGTGCACACAATCTCAATCATCTACGCGCAAAGCGCTGGCCCAATTGCGCGCCAGCCTGCCCATTTGCACGCCGACCCGCGGTATTGCGCACCAAGCTTCTCTTTTGCGCGCAATCCGCCAGGGTCGACCCCTTTGACCCCCTGAGGGTACCCGCCTGCGTGGCGCCCGATGATCTTCATCCTGGGTGCCCGCACCGTGCGTTGTCTTCCCGTGCGGCCCTCCAGGCTCGCGCAAAGTGACACGGACTCATCGGCGGCAGTATTCGTCCGAGCTACAAGACGTTAAACTGTTCAGCATTCGTCCTGCAGGACGCTAAACTGTACTTCGTCCGCGCGACAAGACGTTAAACTGCCAAGCATCCTCGTCCGCGCTGCAAGACGTTAAACTGCCAAGCATCTTCGTCCTCAACACACGACGTTAAACTGTACTTCGTCCGCGCGACAAGACGTTAAACTGCCAAGCATCCTCGTCTGCGCTGCAAGACGTTAAACTGCCAAGCATCTTCGTCCTCAACACACGACGTTAAACTGTACTTCGTCCGGCAAGACGTTAAACCGTCCACATCGCCCGATCCCGTGCCTCGCACGCAGGGTCCCCCTCCCGATTTGGATGTGGCCCCCACCCGCTCGTCTCTGCAGGGATGTCGGGATGGGAGTGGCCTTCACCCACGGGAGCAGAGTGTTACAAACAGAGTGAACTACGTGGACTTTGATCCCTGTCTCCTAAACAGGGTACGTAGGAAGCCTCCCTGAGGTTCAAGCCCACCACCTGGTCGTCCCGGTCGTATTCGCGTCGGTTCGTCCATCAGTGGACCCCTCCCGAGTTCACATTCGCGTCGATTCACCTATGAATCCGCTCTTGTGGGGGACTGCACATGTGTATCTCCATTGCGCTTCCCCACTGCCTCTTTCTATCTCTCTCTTCAACGTCCAGCATGACGTGAAACTGTGATCCACCCGGCCGTTCCATCCCCCTCTGTGCGAGGTGGTTCGGTTCAATCCTTCGCCCGGTGGCCTCGACCTCCTTGTGAGTCGGCTTGCCAACGTCCAGCATGACGTAAAACTGTGATCCACCCGGCCGTTCCATCCCCCTCTGTGCGAGGTGGTTCGGTTCCATCCTCCGCTCGGCGGCCACGACCTCTTCGTGAGTCGGCTTGCCGACGTCCAGCATGACGTTAAACTGTATATCCGAACTACGCTGACTTTGATCCGCGCTAACGCACGGTACGTAGGAAGCCTCTACGGGGTCCAAGCTCTTCACTCCATCATCCATCCTGATCCTTACCCGGGCCGCCACATCCTGGTGGGGTCATGCCATTTCATTTCACTCCACTTCACTCGGGAAGCCGCCCATGTGCTGGCCCCAGCGTCGGAGGCTCCCTGCAAGGGGTTCTGTCATCTGATCCACTCCTCGTGTCGATCAGTCCGATGCCGTCCCCGCTGGACGTTAAACTCGCGGCATACCCCGTGTTAAACATGGGAAGCTGAGGAAAACCTCAGGCAACGCAGTTCCCCGCACCCAGCGCAGGATGCCTCAGGCCATCACGCCTTCGAGAAGCCCTATTAGGGACGGAAGGCAGATGTGCAGAGCCGCAGTGTCAAGACACGCCCCCAACACCCGGAGCCACCCGGTCTCCTCACCGCAGGTTGCTGCCCCGACCAGACCCCTTGGAGCGTCTGGGCGGAAGCAGCGTAATTAACTGGTGTCCATGAAGATATGGCGCCGGGAACGAGATTCACGAACATTCTTAAATCTATGAGGGAGACCCGGATTAGGCGACGAGTTCCGAGGAGACGTCCACGGAAGGAGGAGCCGACATCCCATCATCCCGGTTTCGATCAAGGAGCAGACTCCCCTGAACAAGGGACGGATGCCGCCTACCTTTGGAAAGCGGGACTGCGGGGCCACAAGCCGCGCGCCCATCCCCTCGGGTCGACGGGCGCACGCGCGAACGCGTCCTGGCGGAACAGCGTCGGAACAGAAACCCGACGCACATCCGCACCGAAACAGAAAAATGGTGAACCCGACGTGAATCTCTTCTCCTCAATACGAAGACCGATAGCTTTCAGAGGTGTTGGAAGATTGTCATGTTGCCCGGCCGAGCATTCTGCGCCGGGGAACGGGACCCGCCAGGGACTGGGAGGGGAAATCGGGCACTCCGTCTCACAACGTCGATGGCCTGGGTTTCCCCCACGGAAGAAGTTGTGGCACTAATGATTGGTAGTCGATTCCTTTTCCTGTCAGTTTTAATGGGTTCTTCTCCCTATCTTCAGGAATCAGGTCGTCCGATCCAATGCCCGATCACCACCCGCCCACTGGCGCAGGGGTAGGGGAAACACCGACGTGGCTACTCCGCGCGGTCCCGCCCGTTCCGCAGCCGTCCCAGCAGCCGCAACTGCGGGACAACCACGCCCTCTCTCCCCCTCGGAGGTCATCCAGAGAAGGGTGATCAACAACTTGGTGCGGAGATATGAGGAAGAGGGAGTCATCCCCACCAGGGACATGGCTCGCCTAGACCTCGAGGAAGCTGCACCTTGCCACCAACGCCGCCCCCGAGGGCCGCGCAAGGAGGCACCGCTGCCTACCTCGACGTCCAACCGCTTCGGGAGTTTATCCCCGAAACGCTCCGACAGCTCTCTTCCCTATGCGGATGAGGTGGAAGATGCCCGGGACCACCCTATCCGAGATTCGCTCCAGGGATCCGCGATCAGGGATCCTGCTAGGCCACGTCGACATCGCCGCCAGGCCTCTCAAGTCGATGAACGGGCTCTCCACCTGCCTGCGCCGCTGATCCCGACTCGTGTATCCCGACGCCAACGTCGGGAACAAGCGGAAGATGATGCCCACCTTGGGGCCCTAGCAACGGCGGCCGCGTTGGCTCAAGCCACTGCTGGCTCCAGTCACCAGGCCCTTGCGCAGCCTGAGCAGGGGCACTTCTATGCCCCACCTGGATCGAGGCCCCGACCACCCCAGAGGCAGGTTGGGTTGACTCTCCCAGTTGATGGTACAAGCAATAGCCCCCGCGGACCACCTCGCGGCAGTGCTATTCACCAGCAGGGTCTACTCCGTGTGGCCGATCCAAGAAGCATGGGTCATCCCACCTTCCGATCCCGGCCCGGAGGCCTGCCTGGAATCATCTCTCCCCGCGTCCCCTTCGATATCTGTCCCGGTGCGCCTCGCACCTTAGTTTTTAGTCCTCTTGGCCCCAGCAACGGTGCGGCCGGAGGACGGCAGGACAGAGATCAGCCATGCCCCGAAGAACCACCCAGGGGCAGGAAGGCGAGGCGTCGACGTAGAGGGAGGAATGTTACAGAATTCCGGACAGAGATCCGACCGGTTCGTTTCTCTGATACAGAGGCGGAGTATGATTCGGTGACAGAGCCCTCCCCCCAATCCCGCCAGTCAGGGGCAGGGGTAGGAATGCGGCACGTCAGCCTCGTACTTCCCGAGAGCGAGATCGATATGATCCCCGCTTCTCTCCGAAGGTATATCCGGAGTAGCGAGGGCCTGGTAGACCCCCAAGGATCAAGCTTGCGGTTGGTACCGGCCCCTCCGGAAGCGCCTTCTGCCTCGATCGGAGAAACCGGAGACTTTTTCTAGGGACCGACGGTCGAACCACGATCCAGTGCACCCTCGGCGAGAACCGACGCTACGGCAGGATGTTCGCTCGCCGGCCCGTCCTATCGTGATGTGGTAGCTGGGGCACCGCCACCCTCAGAGGGCAGCCCGGGATATGGAGGCCAATCGGCCTGCTCGCCGTATTCACCGCCGGCCAGCCCGCCGGCCCAGCGGCCCGCCTCGGCACCACTGCCGGTTCCCCGTCCATTCCCCGTCGTTGAAGAGGACCAAGGAGACCTGGGTCCCGAGTTTGAGTCGTGGAGCTTCTGGACCGTCCTTGCAGAGGGCCACTTCCCTGAGAAGTTTTGGCCAGTCGCAGGACCGGGCTTTGATGCACCCGAATCACTCACCCCGGATGAGTTCGAATGCTTTCTCCGAACTCTCCGGGAGACTCACTCCCGTATTCACCGCCTACAAATGCCATATCCTGGGAGTCAAGTGCACCTGGAGGATATTGGTGAGCAGTGCCGTCAAATTGACCTGGCCACGCTCCCCGCGGTTCGGCACCCCGGGTCATTTGAGCACCACGAGGCCCTCCAACAATGATGCGTTGAGTGTTTTCAAGTACTCCGCAAGGTTATCGAGGAAGCCACTCCCCACGTGTATATCCGTGGATGGGGGAAGTACGCTGCCCTATGCTTCAGTGCGATTCGCCGACAGCCCGATTCACTGGGTGGCCCTGAGGGTATATCCCCAGGGGCGGAAACGGTCAATATGGATGACCTGTCGGGAGAGGGGAACGACTTGGAACTTCTCGGCGGGGGCTCTCCCCCCAAAGACAAGCCATCGTTGGATCCGTTAGTGAGGGTTACTCGTCACCAGAGGAGCCTCCTGGGTCTCCCCACACCCACTGAAGCACTGACGTTGAGCCGAAATGTCAGAAAAGGTAAAGAGCACGGCGAGGCTATAAAGCCCGCCGACCCATCTGCCTCCATGCAGAGGGCGGACGAGGATCCCGAGAAGGCTACGCTACGCCAAAAGCTCGCCGAGCAGAAGAAGCTAGTTGACCAGCTCCTCGCCGAGCGCGCTGCAGAACGGCGGCCTGACTACTGTGATCCTAGGCCAGGACAGCAGGGACAGGAACAACCACCCCTCGATGAGGCTCTCCCGGGCAACCGTGATTATGCCGTGTTCGCCGACAGGAGAGAGGCCATTGCCTATGGAAAGAGGGCGCGGTATGTTTCACCACACCCTCCTGAGCGGCGTGACTACCTGAGAGACCCCGCTCGGATTCCTCCCGCTGCCCCAAGGGCCGCTCTGCCCGCCATCCAACGAGCTGCCGAGTTCGATGACCCGGTCGACGACCCGATTGAAGGGCCATGCAACGCGCTCATGGTTAGAGATCCTCGCCAGGACTGGAACCCATGTCCGGACGATCCGATGGCGGCACTCATCGCCCGCTTGGAAGCCTTGGAGACTCGGCAAGTGGCGATCCCACCGGACGGCAAGCCATACCCAGCATGGGTGGATGACATGTCGGCACCTCCGGGATTCGGGAATCCCACTTTCGCCCCCTTCAACGGTACTGGAGATCCGCCACAGCATTTGGCCCATTTCAACTCGAGGTGCGGGCCTATGTTGGGAAATCCGGCGCAGCAAGAGGCCGCTAAGCTTTGCTGCTTTGTCCAGACACTGGAAGGGCCAGCATTTGTCTGGTACAGCCAGCTCCCCGTCGGGTCAATAACTAGCTGGGAGGACCTTCGTAGACAGTTCCTCTACCAGTTCAGTTCCACAACCCGGAAGACGAGTATCGCAGACCTCTCCAAGTGCAAGCAGAGGCCTGATGAGCGAGTCGCGGATTTCGTCGCCCGATGGAAGGGTCTCACGTATTCCCTTGACATGCCATTGACTCAGGAGCAGTTGCTGAAAATGTGCGTCGGGAACGTCAAGACCGAGCTGGTCCCTACCTTGATCACTCAGAATTACCCCGGAGGGTTCAGGGACTTCTCAGACAAAGCTCAACGTCTTGAGGAAGCCCTACAATAGGCCAGTCAGGCACACCCGCTGCCTCCTATGATTCCTGCAAGGAGAGTCAGCAGGGATGAACCCGCTGCTGTTGCCCAGATAGAGGCCCCCAGGCCGTTGGAGCTGCTGCCGGCGAGGCCAGCTCTACAGCCTCATAGGAATCCGCCTCCACGGGCTCAGTTCCCGGCCCAGCAGCGGCAGCCCCAGAACCGGCCGGCCCCTCCGCGTAATGTACCGCCACAACCCGGGCGAGATAATCAGGGTCCACCTCCTCGGCATGCCCCTCCAGCTCCTCGTCATGACCACGCTCCCAGGGGCCCGCGATACCTGACTTACTCATTTCACGAGGATCAGGTCCCTGGTTATTTCCGGAGCACCCTGGAGCAGAGGATCGTGCGACTGCCTGAGTGTTGGAGGCCAGAGGAGGCACATCTCACGGATAACCCCTGCTACTGCCCTTACCATCGGGCCTTGGGGAACACCATCCAGCGGTGCTACGTGTTTAAGGATTGGCTCCAAGACCAGATTAACAACAATGTAATCAGCTTGGGCCCAGCTCCAGAACATGTGGCGGGTGTGTTCGTGGGATCAGATGACGATAGTGTCAACGAGGACGAATGGCAGCTGGTCTCCGACCACGGATCCCAGAAGTATAATAACTGGATGGCCCGCAAGACGATCATTCGCGCCCATGGAATCATCCGTGCGCGCTTGAATCAGCCTGAGCCCCCAGAATCTGTGGGTGCTGCTTCGGCATCGTCGTCCCAGCCTGCCTCCTTCGAGAAGAGCAAACGGCGGCGGCGCAAGAAGGAAGAGCGCGCCCCGCCAGTTCCTCCACTATCCCGCACTCTCGGCGATTTCATGCCCCCGGAGATGGGGGTCCCTCCTCAGATCCGCCCGGTGATGAATGATTCGTCCGATGACAGTATTGGGTATGCTTCGGTTAATACCGTCGAGCTGGTAAATCCCTTTTCAGTTCCAGACGTTGAAGAACACCAGGTAGACCTCCCTAGTGTCCCCGGTCGTCGCCGCCGTTGGAGGAACCGCAACAACAGGAGTCGCTGGGGCATGACAGTTGGTACCTCCAGCCAGGATGTGCACGCCACTGAGAGTAGGAAGCAGGTTCAAAACCGAGCTCAGCGCGCGCAGCCCCCCCATCCGGGGATGAAGGATTTGCCTCCGCCGCTGTTTGTGGTGAGGGACCAGGCAGAACCGCCTCAGCCGCGTCGCGATCAGCTCCGCCCTGCCACGAGTCCATCCCGGCCTCCTGACCCCAGTACGGTGACCACTTCCCGGACTTCAACCAATGAACAGTGAGATGCGCCAAGCGCCAGTCGGCCGCCGGCCCAACCGGCAAGGCCCATCATGCCTCCAACCGCATAGCAACCTCCTGCAACCAGGGGCTCGCGCTTGGCCAAAAAGTATGATGTCCTGAAGCACTTGGCCGACATCCCAGCAAGGCTCTCCATCCTTGAGGCTCTGCGCATGTCATCTGAGATGCGCGAGGCACTCGCTGAAGCCCTGAAGAGCCCCCACAAGTTTGAGACAGAGGTTTCGGCTGCAGAGTCCTTTCACGCCGAAACGATTGAGGACGCCGAATGTCAGGCAGTTATCTCGTTCTCCGGTAAGGATGAAGACCCTCCTATATAGGGGCACATTCGTCCGCTGTACGTTACTGGCCAGTTCAATGGCCTTGAAGTCCGGCGCTGTCTTGTCGACACGGGGTCCGGGATTAACCTAATTCCCACTCGGACACTCTGGAGATTGGGGTTGTCTGAGGATGACTTGATTCCCTCCGACCTCAGGATCCAGGGGTATGACCGCACCGAGCAAACTCCGGTCGGCAAGATACGTTTGAAGACCCAGTTCGGTGACTTTGTTGCCAACACCGAATTCATGGTGGTCTCTCAGGACACTGCGTATAATGCATTGATGGGCAGGCCATGGCTCCACCTTCATGTGGCGGTTCCCTCATCATACCACCAATGCCTTAAATACTCCCTTAATGGTCGAGTAGGCGTGCTTCAGGGAGATGCCTCTCCTTTTGCCTCATGTGAAGCCCGCTATCTGGATGCGGACTATTACAAGAGCAAGGATAAGCAGATCCTGGCAGGTGAGGTTGAGCCTGTCGCTGTTGCAAGTGATCCCTGGGCAAGTTTGGATGACGCTTACGTCCTCCCGATTCAACGGTTGGACGTAGCCATGGTCTCGACGGCCTGTGAGTCTCCCGATGAGATGACTGCGACCGCCCATTCCAGCAACAGCGGCCCAGCAGGATCTGGTAGCCCCATTGCAGTTTCCAACGCAGTCTCTCCCGTGGACGATCCCTCCCCAAGTGGAGAGGATGTGGAAGATGCACCCCCAGCCTTTGAGGAGGGCGTCTCCGCCACGGTCGATGAGTTAGTACAGGTGAACCTTGGAACCGAAGCAGATCCAAGACCCATATTGGTCAGTTCCGCCATGCCGTCTGAGGAGCGGCAGCAGTACGTGGACTTTCTCAGGCAGCACCGTGATGTGTTCGCTTGGGGCTATGACGAGATGCCGGGGATAGATCCTCAGGTAGCCGTCCACTGCCTTGGTCTCCCGGCGAACCATCGCGGGTTCAAGCAGCCTCCCAGGAAGATGCACCCATTCCACGGTGCCATGGTTGAGGCCGAAGTTGACAAGCTTATCAAAGACAACTTCATGAGGGAAGTTCAGTACCCCAAATGGCTGGCCAACATTGTGCCGGTTAGGAAGAAGAACGGGCAGATCAGAGTCTGCATCGACTTCCGCGATCTCAACCGCCACTGTCCGAAGGATGATTTTCCCCTTCCGGTGACAGAGCTGTTGATTGACGCCACGGCAGGGTTCCATGCCCTCTCCATCATGTATGGATACTCCGGATACAACCAAATCCGGATGTCCCCTGAGGATGAGGAGTTCACTGCCTTCAGGGCCCCCCAAGGTATCTTTTGCTACCAGGTCATGCCCTTCGGCCTGAAGAATGCAGGTGCCACCTATCAACGGGCGATGCACCGCATATTCAAGTCAATCCTCGGCACACTGGTGGAATGCTATGTCGACGACTTGGTGGTCAAATCGCGCCAGCGTCAGGACCATATCAAAGATCGTGAGAAAGTGTTCGGCTTCCTCCGGTCTCGCTGCCTGAAGATGAACCCGTTGAAGTGTGCCTTCGGGGTCACCTCCGGAAAGTTCCTTAGATTTGTGGTAAGATACCAGGGTATTGAGATCGACCCAGAGAAGATCAGGGCAATTAGCCAGATGCCTCCCCCAGGTAACATTCGGGAACTGCAAGGGTTCCAAGGCCACTTAGCCTATATACGCCGATTCATCGCGAATCTGGCCGGCAAGTGTAAGCCCTTTTCTTGGCTCATGAAGAAAGGTGCCACCTATGTATGGGATAAAGAGTGTCAGACCTCCTTCGAGGAAATCAAGCAGTACTTGCTTCAACCTCCGGTTCTGATGCCGCCTGTATCCGGGAAGCCGCTGGTCCTCTATGTGACCGCCCTGGAACGGTCCCTGGGTGCCCTTCTCGCCCAGAAGAACAACGAGGGAACGGAGAATAGCCTCTATTACCTCAGTCGCATTCTCCTCGATGCGGAAGTCAGGTATTCCCCCATCGAGAAGAGCTTCCTGGCGCTCGTATTTTCCGTACAGAAATTACGGCACTACTTGCAGCACCATGAGGTACAGTTGGTTTCTCGGGTAGACCCGTTGAAATATATCCTGAGCCGGCCTATGTTGACTGGCCGTCTAGCGCGGTGGACTGTGATTCTCCAGCAGTTCGACATCAGGTATGTGTCTCAGAAGGCCATCAAAGGGCAAGCATTGGCAGATTTTCTGGCTGCTCACCCGACCTCCGCGGATCAGCCACTGGATCTAGGCTTTCCTGATGAGGTCATTCTCTCGGTCGATCATGCCGATCCATGCTGGTAGATGCACTTTGACGGTGCCTCCCGGAGCCCCACCGGTAGAAGACTTGATAATCCTAAGCTCAACAAAGTGGGTTTGGGTATCGTCTTCATTACCCCGGAGCAAGCCGTGCTGCCATACTCTTTCCTGTTGTCAGAGGGCTGTACCAACAATGAGGCGGAATACCATGCCCTCATCACCGGCCTCGAGTTGGCTCTTGAGATCGACGTGCCCCATCTGTGTGTGAAAGGGGACTCCGAGCTGGTCGTTAAGCAGATCAATGGCGACTATGTTGTCAGGAAGCCGGAACTTGTGCCATTGATGGAGTGCACCCTCCTTCTGATGTCCCGGTTCCCTTCTCGACCAGAAATTGCCCATATTCCCCGGTCGCAGAACGGGCGAGCAGATGCTTTGGCCAGCCTTGCTGCATCACTCGCAGAGCCTGAACAGGACAACCTGATCGTCTGCGTGACGCACCGCAGGCTCATCGCTCCCGTTATCCTGGAGGGAGATCGCGGCCCGTCGGTAAGTAATCTCACCGCGGTTTCCCCTGTGCCCGGAGCCCCGAGTACCCCAGATATGGCAGTCGAATCAGCCTCTGATTGGAGGGTGCCTTTGGTTGAGTACCTCCAACATGGCATTCTCCCGTCGGATCGGGCCGAGCGCGAGCGAGTTCGACGCCACGCATCGCAGTTTGTCCTCTAGAGAAGTCCCAGCCTAGAGCAGATCCTCTATAGATGCAGATTTGATGGTGTTCTCCTCTGTTGCCTTCAGGGGGTTGAGATCCCACGAGTCATGCAAGAGGTTCATGCTGGTTCATGTGGTTCCCACCAGACTGGGCCGAAGCTGTCCCACCAGATTCGGAGGTTGGGGTACTTCTGGACCTCCATGATCCATGACTGCATCAAGTATGCCAGGAGGTGCCATGCGTGCCAGGTTCATGCGAACTTTGTGCATCGGCCGCCGGAGCCTCTCCATACCACCAGGTATTCTTGGCCCTTTGCAGTTTGGGGACTGGACGTTGTGGGACCTTACCTGCCTGCGACAGCTCGCCAGTGCCGGTTCATTCTGACCGCCACAGACTTCTTCTCCAAATGGGCAGAGGCGATTCCGCTCAGAGAAGTCAAATCCTGTTCGATCGCTGACTTCGTGACCTCCAACATCATTTATCGATTTGGAGTGCCTCACGCTATCCTCACAGACAACGGAGCCAATTTCCGAGCAGCCGAGTTGAAGAAGTTGTACGCCAAGTACAACATTCGCTCGAACCATACATCTCGCTATCATGCGCAGACGAATGGACAGATTGAGGCATTTAAGAAAACCCTCTCTAGCATTCTGCAAAAGATGGTTGGTCAGAACAAGAAGAGTTGGCCGGACAAGCTCCCCAACGCCCTCTGGGCTTATCGGACGGCGACTCGCAATTCCACCCAGATGACCCCTTATTCCCTGGTGTATGGAGCTGAGGCCGTCCTGCCCATCGAGATCCAGTTACCGTCCTTGTGCACTGCGGTCTACGACCAGCAAGGGCCGGACAGAGCTGCTGAAGCCCGTCTAGTCGAGTTGGAAGCACTGGATGAGAAAAGACTTCGCACTTTGCACAACATGGAGAGGAATCAGAGCAGAATGGCTCGAGCTTTCAATAAGAAGGTTCGCCTCCGATCCTTCCTGCAGGGTGACCTGGTATTAGCCCTAAGAGCACCAATGATCCCCGGAAGGAAGCCGCCCAAGTTGGAGCCCAAGTGGGAGGGACCTTTTGTCATCCACAAGGTCTATCCCAATGGCGCGTACTCCCTGGCGACTATGGATGGTGAGCGTGTCACTCCTCCCACCAATGCTAGGTTTCTCAAGCAGTACTTTCCCTGAGCGCACTTCGTCCGCACTGCAAGATGTTAAACTGCCAAGTGTTTCGTCCTGCATGACGCTAAACTGCACCACGTCCGAGCTACAAGACGTTAAACTGTTCAGCATTCATCCCGCATGACGCTAAACTGCACCTCAAGAACTACGTGCGGCTTGATTCCCATCCTCATGGGATATGTAGGACTGCCTGAACATTCATGTTTCAGGCCCAGCCCCATCCTGCGGTAATTTCCATCCCATCTCGGGCGCTTGGACCAATTGCCTCTGGGTATGCGGCGTATGGTGTGAACGCGGGGCTATGCCCTCATTCATGTCGGTTTGCTCACCACGCTGTACGCCCCCCACGTTTGGGGATGCCTTCTGCTCCCCCCTTTCCTTTTTCGTCCCGCATGATGTTAAACTGCACTTCAAAGAACTACGTGCGGCTTGATTCCCATCCTTATGGGATACGTAGGACCGCCTGAACATTCATGTTTCAGGCCCAGCCCCATTTCCTGGGAATCTCTATCCCGTGTTGGGCCTCTGGCTCAAGTTCCCCTCCTTTTTGTGCGAGGCGTGTGGCGTGAGCGGGGGATTATGTCCTCATTCACGTTGGTCTACTGGCCGCGCCATACGCCTCCCCCGTGTGTGGGGCTACCTCACACCCCTCATCGTCCTGCATGACGTTAAACTGCACTCTCAAGAACTACGTGTGGCTTGATTCCCATCCTTATGGGATACGTAGGACCGCCTGGACGCTTGTGTTTCAGGTCCAGCCCCGTCTCTTGGTTGATCACGGGGATCTGCCGTCTTTTGGTTGCTCTCAGGGTGAGTCCTCCGGCCCTTTCCGGTGATCTGTTAACATGTTTTGGGTACTTCGGTCTATGAACCATAGTGTCAGATTCAATCCCGACAAGTCCTGTGTTGCTTGTCGGGCCTCGCGCTTCCTCTGGTTCGAGCCTTCACTCAAAGGGATCCTCATTAGCGGTTTGGGTACGATGCCTCAGTGCTCTCCTACCGCTCCGGGTCGATTTACCGGCGGGTCCTGGGCCGCAAATCGATATGAATCATGCGCTTGAGCGGTTGATGCTCGTTTGCTTGCCCCATTCTAGGCTGACGCGATCGGATGTTGTGTTGCGAATATGGTCAGCGACATCCTTGATCGTCATGTCAGCTCTTTCAGGCTCTGAACATTGGTTGCGCAGTCATCAACACACTCCGCCTTTGTGCGTTGTAGTGGAATCTCGACACTCTCTTCATACTGACCTTCAGTACACCTTTACACGTTAGACAGGCCAACCAGGGTAATGGTGTCTTTCGAGGCTCCCACGATCTGAGCACCAAGGATATATGCTGATGTCCTCTCTAAGGGCCATGTGTAGCTGGACCCTCGTCCCCATAAGGAGGAAGGAGTCGCCCGAACAATCGCGTTCTGGGCCCAGTATAGCTGGAGGCTAGCATCTCTGCCCCTTGGGTGATAGACATACGCAGGCCCCTATCCCAGGATCCTTCTCCTGGAATCGTGCATGACCGCAGGGCTGGGTATGTTCCCACCTCCGCTGGGTCCGCCGTATCGCAATAAGCGGATTCCTCCATGGTCCGAACCACACGACCTTAAACTGTGTTGTCTGGTCCTACCACACGACCGTAAACTGTGATCGTCTTGGCCGCCCGACGAGAAATGGCACTGCATTGTGATGTTCTCTTCAGAGGACACTCACGTTGGGTGCTGGTTAATAACCACGCCATTCATCAATGCATTTCATGGCTTGATTATTGTGGCGACGCCAGGGATTTCTTAATCACAGGCATGTCGCTGCACAAAGAAAAACCATCCGCCTTTAAGGACAAACAAGAAATATCAAATACCGCTTCTTCTGTGTGCGAGGGTCAGACCCGCACCCCTCCCCGTGCTGGTGCCCGATTGTGTTGCGCCGCGCTTCAAGAACTACGTGTGGCTTGATTCCCATCCTTATGGGATATGTAGGAATGCCCGGATGTTTGAAACTTCGGGTCCAGCCCCCCACCTCTTAGAGATTCCCCCTTCTCTGGGGAATCCACCGCCTTCAGGTCACCCTCAAGACGTGTCCCGCGACCCCTTGCAGTGGACCACCGGTCTCAAGAGTACTCTGGTTTATTTCCAGGAGGGTCAGGTTCAGCTTGGTCAGGTTCCTTCCATTTTCAGGCTTCGTGCTCCCTTTCATTCGGACCCATCGCCTATGCCCTGGGTGGAGCCCCCGTGAACGGTCTGGACACAATGCCTCAGTGCTCTCCCACCGACTCGGGCTGGTGCTCCCAAGGGCCCCGGGCAGCAAATCGATATGAATCCTGCGCTTGAGCGGTTGATGCTCGTTTGCTGCCTCATTCCATCAACGGTCAGTACGATATTGATGCTGCTTTTCCGCCACGGTCGGCAGTACTCCCATATCGTTATGCCGGTGCCCCCAGTCCTTGAGTGAATGGCTGCATGATTCACATTACGTTTTCCACCTCCCATTCTGACCAGGCAAAATCTCGACACTCTTTACACTATCCCTCAGTGCATCTTCGCATATCCAGGGGATAGGACCATGATGTGGCGTACTTTGAGGTTCCCTATGGTCCGAGCTCTAAGACCTTAAACTAAGATCTTCCCCTATGGTCCGAGCTCTAAGACCTTAAACTAAGATCTGCTCCTATGGTCCAAGCTCTACGACCCTAAACTAAGATCTCCCCAATCGGGGTTCTACGTCCTGCATGACGTTAAAATGCACTTTCAGAACTACGTGTGGCTTGATCTCCAGCCTGATGGAGTACGTAGGAACGCCCGGGCATCTCGACTCGGGTCCAGCCTCAGGGATCGCTAAGTCCCGCCCCTCCTCGTCGCTGACCGTCTGGTCTGGATTCTGGTAGAGTGGTGCAGTTGTGATATTCTCCCCGATTCAGCTCGGAATGCCCCATCGCAATGATGGGAAGCGACAGTTTCCTCGTCAAAGGGGTTCTGTCTGAGAATTGGGGTGATTCACGGCCAGATTAGTGCATCTGCCTAATGCGCTTTCCCCATGGTGGTGCAATTTTGGGAGCGTTGGATTCTGTCCGAACAAGTCATCACTTCGCCCCACGCTTCACATGCCCTGTTGATCCGGATTTCCACCCTTGTGCCTGAAGGAACCCCCAAAGCGGCATTGATGATGACATGTGATCCGCCTCCTGCAATATGAATGATGACCTTCAGTCCGTCTATTGCAGTAGTATGGTCGATTGATCCATTGTCCGCTTTCCGTCTTGGGCATTTCCTGGAAGGCCGACCGTTGTGGATTTCTGAATTTGGGACACGCGATTCACCCTTTCTCATTTTCCTATGTTCGGATAAAATCTCAACGCCCCTAGCGTTGTCCCGCTCGTGTGTCGGAACAAGTTGGGGGGATGATACATTGATTAGGCTTGAGGTCTCCTTTCCTAGGAATGACCTCCCTCTTTTCTTTAGAAATCCAGGCCCAATTATGGATGCCTGAAGCTTGGTTAACGCTCCCGCGAGACAATGAATTGTGGTTGAGCATGTTAAGCCAAAAGATGCAGATAAATATATTGGTTCATACAAATGGATCGAAATATTGAGTAGCAGAAGCAAATGTTCTGGGAGTGGAAAAAACAAAGCCCCTAGGGATTAGCATGCTGAATAAGTCTTTCTAACGCCGCTACCCTTTGGCTGGCGGCCTCCAGAGCTGCTTCTCGCTCTCTACGTGCCCTCTCCTCGTCGGCGGTCGCAGCACGCAGTTCGTCGATTCTGGCCTGTGCACGCTCCTGCTCGACTTGAAGTGTGACCATCTGTTGGCCCGCCTCCGTCAGCTGTTCCTGGGCGTCAACCAGCTAGGCCCTTAGTTGCTCCACAACCTCAGTGCACGTTGCGACGAAGGCCTCCTTCTCTGCCGCCTGCCATTCGAGACGCCGGACATCCTACTCCGCCGCGAGGAGCGCCCGCGTGTTCTCCGACACGTCCCGACATTGTGCGACGTCGGCACGTCGGCGGCTCTCGCGCATCTTTTCGGCCATGAAATCACGGACCGTCAGATGGAGGCGTTGAGCATCAGCTCCCCCGGCACACAGGAAGCGCAGCCAGGTTTGAAGGGATCCCACGCGCCCCAGCCACTCTGATGGGTCTCGATTGAGGAAGCGCTGGATGCACTTGCACCCCATGCGGCACGTTATCCGGCTCTCCTCGACCGCCTCCGCGTCCGAGTCGTCCATCTCCTCGGGGTCGGCAGGCCGGTAGGCAGGGAAGGCAGCCAACAGGTCTGCTGCAGGGTCCGCCCCTGGGATGTCCTCACGGGGGATAGGTTCCCCAACATCTGGGCGACCTTCTTCTCTCGCCCCAGCGGCGTCGACACCCTCGTCAGCCCCCGACCTCTCTCCGATGACAGCACCGCCAGCGTCCGCAGCCCCCTGATCAGCAGTTGGTGGGGCCGGCTCGGTCTGGGAAGTCTGTTCCGGAGCAGGCGGCAGGTCCGCCACTGGTCCGCTCGTGGATTGCAAGGGTTCGGTAGCCCGACGAGCCTCCAGTGTTGAGATCACTTCCCAAGGCGTGCCGCGTTTAATCATGGATCGTCAACGGCAAGTACCAACAGTAAATGTAAGGAGACTTACGGGAATCCAAAGCTTCATCTTCCGCTATCTCGGCCGCCGCAGGAGAAATTGCAGCAGGGGACCCTTCCGCGCTTGTCAATTCAATGATGAGTGTCTGGCCCCCGCCTTGTCCTGCTGGCGCCTCTCCTACTCCTACTGAGGATGCCTGACCGACATCCACGCACTCCTGAGAAAGGTGGAGAAGTGGGTTAGAAGCTGCATAAGTGAATGGATGAAGCAGGTTGAGTAGGGATAGAAGCGGACCTCGAGGAGCTCAGTAATATCAATATTTCCAGAGCCGGCCACCTCGCCGCTCTCCCGTGGGCTCCCCTGATGGGACCTTCCTTCAGAACCTTCATCCTCCCCCGTCTCCTCCTCTTCCTCGGAGTCGTCGTTACTCTCATCTCCCTCCGGCGACATCTGTTCTGGAGCAGGCTCTCGACCGAGCATCACCTTCACCAGAAGGAACGGCTCCGCACGCTGACCATGTTGGCGCGCGTACTCGTCCATGGCCGTCAGATATGCATACCGCCGGTGGAAGTTCACCCTGTCGGCGATCTGGAGGCACCCGACCTCTGGCAGATGGATTCCTTCTCTGAGTATCTTTCGCCAGATGGCTTCGGTCCCCAGTGACTGCCGCAGAGTCATCCAGGCCGACCACAGCGCTGGGAAGACTGGATCGTGGGAGGGTTCGAGAAGACGCCTTACCTGCTTCCCAGGCCACTCTTCGACCACCGCATGTGCCCCCTCTCTGGGCGCTGTAGTCGTGGCGGCAGCTTGCGATGTGCCCGCCGCCGAAGTCCCTGCCCGTGTCGGCTCTGCTGCTTGGCGCGCCTCCGTTCTCCCCCGTGTGGCGGCGCTTCGCCTCCTTTCTTGACGCCCGGTCTCCGCACGGGTGACCTCGAGCCGCCGAACTAGCTTCCGTAGAAGCCCCTCGGGGTACGCGATGGCCCAATGTTCGGCATACTCGGTTTCCAAGCTCGCGTCGACCCCGGTAGGAGGGAGAGTGATGACCTCGCCAGAGCCGAAAGCGGCGAACATCAGCCACATCTGGCGAAGGACGCCAGGGTTCATCTCCTCCCGGACAGCATTGAATACCCTCTTCGGCATCCGTTGAAGGCACCCGAACTGCCTGGCGAACCGGGTTGGCACGTAGGGCTCGCAGATCACCTTCCCGTCGATCCGAGCCACGAGCACCCCGCCTCGCATGTTCAGGAAGTACTCGTGCTGCTCCAGCGGACCCTGCCCGTTGTCGATCATCTGGCCAACGGGAGTGGGGAATGGGATGAAGTTTAAATTGGCGTGATTGCCAATCCGAATCCTCACGCCCTCCTCATTTAGGGTCATCGGAGTGACCCCCGCAATGTTCAGCAGGGAGGGTCGCAGGCCGTTTCCCGAAGGAATGATGGCGTTTGGAAACGTGTACCCACCAAGGTGAGTAACCACCCAGCCATGGAAGAATTGGAAGGGCCCACAGATCCTTCGTGGTGACCCCCCTTGTGAGATGCGTCCCAGGATGGCATACAGCTTCGCCAGCACTGGGACCCCGAGGTTGTATCTTTTATTGGCGGCCATGGCGCCCTCCATCGCCAGTGTCGCCGGGCGGACGCCCATTCTCGCGTCCCACACTAGAAGGATCCACCCACTCAGAAAGGCGGCCAGGAACGCCGCGTACCGGACATTTGGGTCCCGGGCCTCGATGACGCGGTACCCCCATGAGCGGTAGTCGCCCGTCTCCAGGACCCGCCAGTACGACCCGTTCCGGCTCCTCTGAGCCGCGGTCGGGCACCGCTTCCCCCTGCCTTGCATTTTGAACGCTGGGTCATGCTCCAAGAACTGGCCGAACCACTCCTTGTAGGCTATGTCCTTGTGGAAGTCTTTGATCCCGATCCGCTGCGTAGCCAGGTCAAGTAGATTCCATGTCAGAATAGGAGTCTGTGACCTGTCTTCCCAGATGTTCTTCGGAGGCAGGAACTCATCGTATTGGTAACCCTCCAGCGGGATACCTCCGATGCAGTGGATGTCCCAGAGACCGATGCTGACCTCCCCATGGTGAAGATGGAAGGTGTTGGTATCCGGGGACCAGCGGGTGAACAACTCCGGCCCGATCTCGGACTGCTGATAGAAGTGGAACTGCGACGTCCACACCGCCTCAAACAGGCCGATGTACCACAGCTCCTCCGCGAAGTGATCGCAAGTGTGGCGTACCCAGAACGCCCAGGCCCACTCACTGGTGAAATTGCCCCCAGATCGCAAGTCCCAGTCCTTCAGCCAGCCCTTGGTGTCGTCGATGACACTCTGGCGATATGTGCTCGAGTAGAGGGCTGGAGAGTTCTCCGCAGTAGGCTCACTTCCGACGATGGTTCGCGTCCTCGGGTTCAGGACATAGACATCTAAGTGCCTGGTCTCCCTAGCAGGATGCCCATTGTTGGTGATGTTATAGCGGGGAAGCTCGTCCTCCCGAGTCACCCAGGTCCGTGGCGCATCAACCTCGAACCCTGGCACCGGAACCTCATCCAGGATGCCAAAGTTCCAGAGCGGCAGGTTGTCCGACCGCGGATATGTCTTCTGGGCCGGCGTCAGCAAGTCGAACAAGGATTGATTGTTGGAAACAATCTCCTTGGCACCTTAGACCTCCTCGTTCACCGCCATCTCAGCTCTGCGAATGGCGGCATCCCCCTCATTCCCTTGATTCGCGGCCATCTCAGAAGCTTCGGGAGTCGTGCGGGTTAAGGGATGAAGCGTGCGGAATCGGACGAGGCTGGTAGAGAAATTTGGGAGTTGGCGCGCAATCCTAGTGGACGGCGCGCAATTGGGAAGTCCATCGCATAAAACCCCGGGTGTTCGCGCAAAAACAGGCCGAAATCCGGAAGGTTTGCGCGACGAACGGGTGAATTCCGCGCCGGAAAGGGCAATTTCGCGCGCGAGAGCTTGAATGCTTATCGCGCGGAAGGCCAGTGTACGGTGCGGGGGACCCAGGGCCCCTATTTATAGGCGAGGCCGGGTGTCCACGCTGCGCGGAAAGCGCTTTGCGCGACCGAGACGGCGAATTTCGCGCCCGACGCCCTTTTTGCGCGCCACAGTCCCACGCCACCCAGGACTTCGGCATTCCGGCGTCTCCCTCGGAACCTGATCGTTGCGACCTCTCGCCGATCAGATTCCGAGGGGGGGCTTTTGTAGACACCGGAAAAGTCTGTTGTTCCCAAACGAAGCTCCGGATGCGGAAAGCGAGGTCATATTTGGAGTCAGAAGCATGTTTCGGAGGGCCCGGAGGCCTTGCGCGGAATTTTGGAGACCCGCGCGCAAAGTTGTCGAGCCGCGCGCAAACCTCCCGGGATGCGCACAATGCGCTGGGCCGGCGCGTGTTTTTGCGCGCCCGTGGCCCGCGCGACTCCCTTGCGCGCCGGACCCGATTCCGCGCCCGCGAAGAGGATTCCGCACCCGCGAACCGGATTCCGCGCCCGAGGTTGCCTATAAATATAAGGCGACCCCCGAAGTTTTGGAGGTGGCCGGAATTCGAAAGGTCTCTCGTGCGCGCAATCCAACCCCCTCCGCGCGCAATGCCGATCTTCAGGTAACCTCTTTTCTTTCGCGCAATAAAGCCTCGGGGTTCGCCTTCGCGCACAATCCCCTTGGCTCCTTTCCTTTGAAATAATTCTTCACCCAAAGGCTTTCAGCCGCAAAAGAAGCCTCTTGCGCGCAATTGCCCCCGGGTGCGCGCAATCCAGCCCGATTGCGCGCACCCCCCCTTTTTCAAAGTGGCTGTTCGTTAAAGAATGGGCCGTTGCCCCCGCGCGCTATCCGAAGCCCGGTGCGCGCAATCTCAATCATCTGCGCGCAAAGCGCTGGCCCAATTGCGCGCCAGCCTGCCCATTTGCGCGCCGACCCGCGGTATTGCGCGCCAAGCTTCTCTTTTGCGCGCAATCCGCCAGGGTCGACCCCTTTGACCCCCTGAGGGTACCCGCCTGCGTGGAGCCCGATGATCTTCATCCTGGGTGCCCGCACCGTGCGTTGTCTTCCCGTGCGGCCCTCCAGGCTCGCGCGAAGTGACACGGACCCATCGGCGGCAGTATTCGTCCGAGCTACAAGACGTTAAACTGTTCAGCATTCGTGCTGCAGGACGCTAAACTGTACTTCTTCCGTGCAACAAGACGTTAAACTGCCAAGCATCCTCGTCCGCGCTGCAAGACGTTAAACTGCCAAGCATCTTCGTCCTCAACACATGACGTTAAACTGTACTTCGTCTGGCAAGACGTTAAACCGTCCGCCTCGTCCTCAACACACGATGTTAAACTGTACTTCGTCCGGCAAGACGTTAAACCGTCCGCATCGCCCGATCCTGTGCCTCGCACGCAGGGTCCCCCTCCCGATTTGGATGTGGCCCCCACCCGCTCGTCTCTGCAGGGATGTCGGGGTGGGAGTGGCCTTCGCCCACGGGGGAAGAGTGTTACAAACAGGGGGAACTACGTGGAATTTGATCCCTGTCTCCTAAACAGGGTATGTAGGAAGCCTCCCTGAGGTTCAAGCCCACCACCTGGTCGTCCCGGTCGTATTTACGTCGGTTCGTCCATCAGTGGACCCCTCCCGGGTTCACATTCGCGTCGATTCACCTATGAATCCGCTCTTGTGGGGGACTGCACATGTGTATCTCCATTGCGCTTCCCCACTGCCTCTTTCTATCTCTCTCTTCAACGTCTAGCATGACGTGAAACTGTGATCCACCAGGCCGTTCCATCCCCCTCTGTGCGAGGTGGTTCGGTTCAATCCTTCGCCCGGTGGCCTCGACCTCCTTGTGAGTCGGCTTGCCAACGTCCAGCATGACGTAAAACTGTGATCCACCCGGCCATTCCATCCCCCTCTGTGCGAGGTGGTTCGGTTCAATCCTCCACCCGGCGGCCTCGACCTCTTCGTGAGTCGGCTTGCCGACGTCCAGCATGACGTTAAACTGTATATCCGAACTACGCTGACTTTGATCCGCGCTAACGCGCGGTACATAGGAAGCCCCTATGGGGTCCAAGCTCTTCACTCCATCATCCATCCTGATCCTTACCCGGGCCGCCCCATCCTGGTGGGGTCATGCCATTTCATTCCACTCCACTTCACTCGGGAAGCCACCCATGTGCTGGCCCCAGCGTCGGAGGTTCCCCGTAAGGGGTTCTGTCATCTGATCCACTCCTCGTGTTGATCAGTCAGACGCCGTCCCCGCTGGACGTTAAACTCGCGGCATACCCCATGTTAAACATGGGAAGCTGAGGAAAACCTCAGGTAACACAGTTCCCCGCACCCAGCGCGAGATGCCTCAGGCCATCACGCCTTCGAGAAGCCCTATTAGGGACGGAAGGCAGACATGCAGGGCCGTAGTGTTAAGACACGCCCCCAGCACCCAGAGCCACCCGGTCTCCTCACTGCAGGTTGCTGCCCCGACCAGACCCCTTGGAGAATCTGGGCGGAAGCAGCGTAATTAACTGGTGTCCATGAAGATATGGCGCCGGGAACGAGATTCACGAACATTCTTAAATCTATGAGGGAGACCCGGATTAGGCGACGAGTTACGAGGAGACGTCCACGGAAGGAGGAGCCGACATCCCATCATCCCGGTTTCGATCAAGGAGCAGACGCCTCTGAACAAGGGACGGATGCCGCCCGCCTTTGGAAAGCGGGACTGCGAGGCCACAAGCCGCGCGCCCATCCCCTCGGGTCGACGGGCGCACGCGCGAACGCGTCCTGGCGGAACAGCGTCGGAACAGAAACCCGACACACATCCACACCGAAACAATGGTTATTGTGGTTTTGTGGAATACATTGGATAGGATCATGGAACTTGTGAAGTGGTCTAAAAGCATGGTTTGGTTGTTTTATTGAACATAGATCTTACTTGAAAATTGGATGATTTAGTACTTGTCTATTTTTGGTTACCAACTATATTATATGTTTAATATTTATGGTTATAAACTGTATTAAAAAAAAATTATATAAAATATTTTATATAAATGTTGCAATGTCTTATATCATAGTGGCATGAGTACGGAAGTCCTTGTGAAAAACAAACTATGTTTTAGTACTCACACCGGATTTTTCACTTTGGTTATTTTTTAGATTCCATCTATTAAGACATGGGAAAATGAAAATTATAACTCTTTTATAATAGTACTACAATATACTTAGGTTGTTTTGTGATGTTGGAGCACGTATCATGTGGTTAATGGAGTCTTGTGGTCATCTTGTAGTTTATTATTCATCATCCACTATTTTCATTGATGTTACTTAAACATTAGTAGTAGTACAATTTGGTGGGTTTTGATATGAATGAATTGGATGAGTTGTCATTCTATTTATCATGTATCATATAGTTTCATGTTTGGTTTGGATTTATTGGATTAGAAGTTATATTGTTAAAGGGTAAATCATGCCCAAATGTATTGAAACCCATAAGTAATTATTTATAGACATTAACATATTAGGGATGTTGCTTAATGCATAGTTCCATCCTCCCACATTCTCAATATAATAAGGATAATGAGGTATGCTACAACTGGTATCATATTTTTTTCAGTCCAAAGACTTTTTAACATAAGTGGTATCATCTTTTTCCTTCCCATGTGTAATATGTATTCATCTTTTTAATGGTCATTGAGTTGAATTGATTCTCTTCTATACCTTGGGTTTTCATTATAGAAAGGATTATAATTTTCCTTACATTATATGTAATGTATAAGAAGATTTAGCTAACCTTTATACGTTGAACATAAACTTACCAGATAGGTTGGTATGTATATGTTTTAGATACACTTATATGATTTTCAATCTCCTTTTCATGGGTTCATCTAATGAGATTATTATGAATTACATTAGAGGAATGAATTTACACTAGTATTAGATACATCATTTAGAGTAATGATTTATGTTTTGTGAAATAATGAAATTTTATGGATATTATGAAACTATTTTCGAAATGAACGACTTTGATAAGGGGATTGTTGTGGCCTTTTGAAAATGGATTAATTTTTAAAAACATGTTGAATTTTTTAAGTGATGCTTTAATGTGAATATGGTTGATTTTAGAAAGAAATGTTGTGATAGTCGATGTGATAAAAATTTTTAAATGTTACTAATTCAATTTATATAGAGTGATACCTGTAATGTTTTTTGTTTAGAAAATGGAACCTAGTATGAATAATTGATACATTCTAGAAGAATATGAGGAGAACGTGGTTCCACCTAAGACATAGGTTAACGAATAACTGGTTCAGAGTATTGTACATGAATTTCAGTTGGTGGACCCATCAAACAGAATGGATGAGACAAGAAAAGATTATTATTCATCCAATTCTAGAAATAGAATCCACCCACCATCTAGTGTGATTAT
The DNA here is from genome assembly GCA_963277665.1 of Viscum album. Taxonomy (NCBI): domain Eukaryota; kingdom Viridiplantae; phylum Streptophyta; class Magnoliopsida; order Santalales; family Viscaceae; genus Viscum; species Viscum album. The sequence continues at coordinate 2,115,893,650 of OY728164.1, read as the reverse complement.
GAACTAGAATAGAATGATGAATGGATGAATAAGATGGATCATATCATCGATTTCATCATTACGCTGATAGAGATAAATGTAAATATGGAAACGTATATTCTCCCAGGTCTTACACACCAGTGTTGGGATCTAGAGGTGTAAGATAAACTAGATCATGGCCTTCCTTAGGAGTATTTTGAGTAATTTTACAACAAAAAAATCCATCCCTACCCATTTATGATTTGAAGGAAGATATAATTTTTCATTATGAAACAATAAAATATCTCTTTCACATAGTATGAAAATAAATTCATGAAATTAGTACGCTTTACACCTGTAGTTTCTGAAAATGCATATCTGAAGTCACACATCAATGAAAAAGGATTATAGACGGAGACTCTCTTGATTATTGTTGTGCTCTATACTATGAATTAGACAACTGGATCAGTGAACCTACCTTTGAGACCCATGAAAAAATTGGGATGTTCCCAATTTTGTTGTTTCAACCACATGAATCATGATTTTACAACACCACCAATAGAATGGGGATATCTAAAGCACTATTGTCATTGTGATCTGAGTCTAGATGCATGAGACACTTGTTAGGTGTTTCAAGCATCATATCATTCCATGGGGTGAGGAAAGAATAATTTTTCTCTTTAGTATAGCAGATCTAGCTAAGGTGATTCTTGGAATACCATGACTCCCCAGCATGGGAATATCATTAATGCAGAAAAGAGTAGAGTGAAGCAATGAATCAATTATATATAGATGAGAAGATGATTGTACATGATCAGGTTGGACCATCTATGCTGATAGGTATAATTATTTTGAGTTCTACCCTTATCCAAGTGATGTTTGATACTGGTGTATCACATGATTTAATTGGTTATCATTCTGTTGATTTCTATGTTTAAAACATGAGAAGATTCCTTCTATATTAAATTGTCAAACTCCTCTAGGTCAAAGAAAATGTCAAGACTTTCTGTGTAGAGCATGTTCTATTTATGTTGATGGAGATGAACTGAAATTATACTTCCTAGTCTTGTAGATTTATGTATATGATGTAATCCTAGGTATGGATTAATTTAAAACATTCAAGGGTTGCATAGAATGTTATAAAAGAACAATTAGTTTTTCAACTAAATACGTCGATCAGAATCTCTACATAATACAAATGATTATAATGATAGGTGAAAGAACCTTGTTGGAACCAGTAGTGGGAATTATATTTTATCTGTTGGTGATGATAACTTTGGAATCATTGTAATAGAGTGAGTATTGTAGCTTTCTAGAAGTCATGGATCAATTACTAGTAGTTTTTCAAAGAACATATCTGGGTTACCACCTATAAGGGAAGTGGAGTTTACGATTGTTCTCTTTTTTGGTACCTGTCTGATTTCCTTTACATATTATATTTTGGAACTGAATGAATTATGGGATCAAAAACTGCCATTCGAAGAGTTGGAAAGAAACTGTTGAATTTGACCAACTACATCTCGATGGGTAGCCCCAGTCTTGTTTGTAATGAATGTTGATGGGACTCTATGGCTGAATGTTGATTATCAGAAGCTTAACCAATGTATGGTACTGAATAGATATCCACTTACACGCATTGATGATATATTTGATCAATTGATGGGAGCATAGTGGTTCTCTGTTATTACTTGTGATCAGGATATCACCAATTGAATTTTTGGAAGGAATATATTCCGAAAAAAAACTTTTAGAAGTAGATATGGTTATTATTAATAAGATAAAATGACTTTCGGTATTACAAATTCACTAGCAGACATTACGGAATTGATGAATTAAATATTTCAGTGATTTCTAGATTATTTTTGCGTGGTTTTTATGGATGATATATTGGTTTATTCAAGGACAAAGGTCGATTATGAGAAACACTTGGTGGATGTGTTGGAAATATTTAGATATTATATTCCAAATTATCGATGTGTGACTTTTGGATAAAATATGTATTCATTCTAGGCCATTTAATAAATGAAAAAGGTTTTTCTGTTGATCTATAGAAGATATAAGTTCTTATATATTGGAATCCAACAAATAATATCATCAAGTTACCATGTTTACCCAGTCATTCTATTTATTACCAGTGCATTTTCTAGGAATTCCCATTACAATCATCACCTATGAAATCTTTAAAAAAATAATTTTCCATTCAAATAGACTAAGGAATTCCAAAATTCTTTCCAAGAACTCAAAGTTAGTCTTACATCAACACATATCATGATTTTTATAGAATGAATATAGGGTTATGTGGTGTAATATGATGATTTAGGATATAGATTGTGGTGATGTCACATTAGGGTTTTCTAGTATTGTATTATGCTCCAATTTGGTGGAGTTTCTAGTTTTTCTCAGGTTCTAGGTGTGACAGGTGTTCTGTTTTGAGGTGTTTACTTGAATCTATTTGTCTATTTATCCCTCAAGTTCGATCCTGGTCTTTTTGGGAAATTTTTTGAGAAATCATGAAATTCTTTCCTTTGAAGGCCTAGGCACAAAATTGGTGTCCGGTTAGGGACAATCGTGCAGCTAGTCTAGGATACCTTGTGGTCGGTTACAAAACCTACTACATGAACACTATATTGTTTGGGAACTGTACAGTCAATTCCTAAGTAACCGTGCAATCATTTAATTTTCTGTAAGTTACTATCACACACTTACCACATGGTTTGTTAATTCATATGACCCTACCGTGTGACTTTGACAGTTTTTATTTACTGGGGTTTTCTATGTATACCCCTTTTGTGATTTTAATAATAAACTCACCCATTTCATCTCACTCACTTCATTAGACCCTAGGGTACCTATCCCCTCTTAATCGAGCCTCCCACCTCAATCTAGGTTTATTTCAAGATGAAATATTCATGGGTGTGGATGGATCTCTCATGTCAAACCCCTAATCTCTTCTCCATCCCCCTCTTTCTCTCCTTTCATGTTGGGTTTCCTTCTTCCCCATGATCATGTCGACATTTGGTTTGATTTTTACCTTATTTGTTTTATAGGTTTTATTATTTTAGGCTTCATCATGGTATATAATGGGTTTTGGAACCATTATGGAGTTTTTTTGTGATGCGTTGTCATTTCTCCATGGATCGGAGGTAGGTTTTCCCATGCACTTGCCATTTTAACATAATAATTGCATATTTAGTGCTTTTATAACCTTATTTTATTTATTAATATTTACATATGATCCTTGGTTTAATTATTTTGTGTGAAATGTGATGTTTTATTCCTTAGTTTATGGTAAATTTCATTCTTGTGTTAGACAACGCACACCAAGTTCATGATTAAATGCATGTTTGGAAATTATAAGGAAATTTTGCGGTAAGAATCCTATTTTGGTTTGGTGAATATATTATTGTTATGAAAAATGATATCTTGGGTTCCCTATATATGTGTCCCATGTGTTTTTGGGTTCAATAAAAAATAGTTAATGTCATTTATGGTGTTTGGGAATGGGTTGTAGATGAATTTCCCGTTTGGAACTTTTTTAAGAAATGGAATTCCTTTAGGGTGTAATGTGAATGTTTTAAATAAATTTTGTAAATAATTTTTGAAATGTTAAATGGTGTGTATACAAAAATTAAAAAAAAATGTATTTTTAACTTTGATGAAAGTTGGGTTTCTTTAGAAATTCATAAAGATACATTTGGAAACTTTGTAAAAATTATTAATGTGTTTATTATCAAAACATCCTTTGGATGTTTCAAAATCATTGCCTATATATAATGGATGGGAATTCATAAATATGGAAACCTCGTGATCCATTAACAATGTTCCTCTGTTGGGACTCTTTTTATTCTATATAACCTATGGCATGAGATTAATCCTTAAGATGACACATGGTGAGGCTTTTTGGTAATTATTATTATATATATGATGTGATTTGAGGATTTTCTAGCATCAGTTGGCAAACCTAAATTATATACAAGATACAAGGGAACCATGAATATTGATAGAATTTTCGAAGATTGATTTTCACACTGGTAGTTTGCGTACAGACTTATGGATCATAATAGGTTGATAAATTTGGGTTTAATACTATGTTATTGGGACCCTCGGTCTGTGTTGAGTTATGGTGGCCGCGCCTTTGGGTGTTTTGATTTCATTATGTGTGTCTTGCTACCTTTGAGGGGGTCTAATGTATTTGTATGTTCTATATTATTCTTGATTATATGGGTCACCTATATGTATTTCCTCTTTGTTGCATAGATAGATGATTAAGATACTTGTATGATTATTTCTATTTCCCTTGTTGTGTGATTACGATAGTTCCATCTTGTGTAGTGGTCTTCATGAAATGATATTTATTAGTTTCAAAATGTTTTATGAATTTTTTTAAAATTAATATAGTTTTTTATCCTCATTTTTACAATTTGATAATGTTATCATCAATTTCACCTTGAAAAAGTTTTTTTATCACTAATGGAATGAACATGGTATTGGGGAATGAATAAGGGAAATGTGTTGTACATTGTTTTTAAGTAAAATGTGTATAAAATCATACTTTTATATATTTTAATTTAAATGTGAAATTTATGTTTCTTTTAATTTAATGGAAGTTCATTAAGATTATATTATCGAGCTAGCATACCACGTTTTAATACTTCTACCTATAGTTATTTTCTATTTTCATCCCTTATGATGTTTCTATATTTAGTTTAGTAACCTTGGGAAATTTTTCATCATGTATTGGAATTTGATCTTAGGGTCATGAAATGTTTCTGTAGACTTCATGTCTTATTGGGGGTATTGTGTAGTTCAGTTTTATTTTAATATTATTATATAAATGATGGTCAGTTCTATATCATTTTTATATTTTTAATATTCTTTTTAAACTTGATGTTGTTTAGTTCCGTCATTTATTTATTAGGAGAAATTATTCCCTTGTTGTACTATGTTGAGGCCAAACACTAGTTTCCATCCTATGGGTATCGAGAACACATTTCATGCCATGGAAGTAATCGTCTTGAGTGACTGGTTTAGGGTTGACCTAGGTTGGTTTGTGAAAAAATGGTATTGGAGAAGGTTGTCTCTTAAAGTAGCTTTCCATTAAGAGAACCTTTTGTTATTTGGGGATGTCAAGGTAGATAGAGTAGGATTTTCAGGATGTGAGGGTTTGGTGTGGGAATATAATCATGAAATCTTTCTCATTATGATCATAGGGGTTCCATGGGATGTCTGATTATATTAGTTTCTTTGGTTTTTAGGTATTATTTGGTTATTGGGATATGACAATGGGATTTGGACAATTCTCTTCGTGAGATCTCAGGGCTAGAAATCCATGTAGAGGTGGGGGAATGTTCCTTGAAGGATCTCCACGTTGGTGGTGTGTTTGGCACATGGATTCCAACCATATAGTCAAGACAGCCACCAAAACTAGTTCCCTCTTGTGGGTATGATTGAATCATATTAAATTCCAGAATTTTTTTAAAAAAAATTGTGTTAGAATTATTAAAAGTGTGTTTTTATTGAATGGTTTGATTTTGAAAAGTTGTAAATGAATTTCCATGATTTTCTCTAAGATAGGTTTTAGAAATCTCAATTTTTATTAAACAAATCTTATGTTAATATGGAAATGGTTTATTGGGATTTGATTTTCTTAATCTCAAAATATGGTTTGTTAAAATAAAATGTTTTGAAAGAATTGGTTATTTTGAAAATATATACTTTTTAAAAAGTTTTAGTGTTGGAGAAAGTGGTTTTGAATGTTGGTTTGGAATGATTGGTGTTTTTATGGAAGGGTTTTGTGAAAACTAAAAGGGATTTTGATATTGATGGATTATGGATTGTGAAAGGAAATATTTTTTAATTTCAAAAAATATAAATTTATTATTTGTAATTGACTTTTTTATTTTTTTGGTTTCCTCAAATGAAGTGGAATTGGATTTAAACCAAATGGTTTTGGTGAAATGATAATTTTTAAATTTTTTGAAATATTTTTTGAATGGGATGAAAATGATTTATGATGGATGTCTATAAAACATAATTTTCAAAAATTATAAAATGTTTTGATGTGTATAATCTGAACATGGTATTTTACTTAGTTGTTATAGTTACTTGGCAGGGTACATTATTTTTCGATTGGGTTTAATGGGTTTTTATGGAAAATGAGGTTTTTTGGTATAGTATTTTGTTTATTCATGGGTGATCACATGAATGGTTTTATAAGGAAATTTGTATGGATGTCTGGTATGGAATGGTGGATGGGTGCCTTGGGTGACACCTAAATGTTCATGTGAGTGAGACTCGATGGAACACCATTGGTGAGTGTGAAAGTCAACCATTTTCAATTTATTCATTTTTCCAAAAGTGTTTTTAGATGAAAATTTTATTATTTCTATATGCTAATGATTATGTGGTGTGTTTTTATGTGTCTTAATGTGTTGTCTATTCATTATGCTACCTCATGATCTAGAAGTGAAACTAATTTTATATCTTGAAATGGAATCATGTTGCTAGCATGGTTTTGGAGAAGTGCTCAGTGGGTTTATAAAAATGTAAAGGAAAAAATTTAAGCCATATTCCCTCTACGATGGTGTTTTTTCCATGTGGGTTTTGGTTCATAACCTGGGTTTGATAGATCTCATAGTTTTCTTTTTTCCTTGTTTTCACCTCCATAGATATATGATGAATGTTGTAGTATGGCTATAAGTGGTTCTACATTTTTGAGATTTCATATTTATCATCCTAAGGATTTAATTAATGGGTTTTTGAATGTAAATCCACCTCTTTTAAGGAATCCCAACCCAATATATTGGAATAGTGAGCTATTTTCGCTCTATCTAGAATTTTTTCTTGTTTTTGTGATTCCCTCAGTTTTTGTAGTTGTGCTCGGTTTTTTTGTGGTTTTTTTGTATGGATTGTTCATTCTTATCCACTTTCTATGTGATAAAAAATGGTGTTGTATATATCTGAGTTCCTGTTTTGGGGAAGGGTGTGTCTTTTAATGAAGTGAGTTATGTGGTTTCATAGTTGTTTGTTTCTACCTGGGGATTCCATGTGGATTTTCATGGCATGAGAATAAGGGGTTTCAGATTGGGATTAACATCTCTTAACTATGAGGCAGTAGAGGCATCAGACATCAATGCTATAGCTAGAGGACTCAGATTGATTATTGCACATAAAAAAGAATCCTAGAGGTTTAAGGAGTCTGGTTCATTTTTGTTCCTCCACTGTTGTAGTGAGGTAGTTTTAATATTACTATTATGGTTTCTCATTCATCGATAATTGCATTTTATTGTAAAGATTTTAGTGTACTTACCCCTCACACAGTGTCAATGGTTATTTCTTCCTAGAGGGGTGTTTCTAGTGATTGTTCTTGTGTGGACCTCCCATGTGAATCAAGTGTGGTATTGTATATTATCCATACATAATTGACTATTGGTCGGTGGTTATTCGCTGTTGTCTTGATATAATAATCATTGTTCCCCTTCCATCCCCTCCCCATGTGGTCAGTGTTTCTGGTCCATACAAGATGTTTTGGATCATTTCTTTTCCACTTCGTTTAAATGTGGGTAGTTTGAATTATCTTGATGTGTTCTTCATAACTTGTATCCTTTTGATATTGGGTAGGATGTGGTGGATGAGTCTTGGTTGGCCTATGTGATAATGGCCAAGTTTTGGTTCAAGTTGAAAATTTATTTTGTCATCCATAGTTGATCATTAATTGTGGGGAGACACATTACAGGTATTATTGAGTCTTTTATTAAGAAATCTATGGGTTTTAGTTGACTATTATTGATCTAGAGTCTATTAGAGCCTCCAATCTATTAGTGATCTATTTCTAGTTTGGTTTCTATTTGATCTGGTTGAAGTGGATTCTTTTAAATCTGTTGATTTTTTAGATTCCTCCTCGATTTGGGTGAGAATTTTGTTTCTTAGTAAAATTCCCAATGGTATTTTTTTTGAATGGTTATGGATGTGGTGGTTTGATCCTTTTCATTTTTAATAGAATTTTTTTGTGGGGTTTTGGTTCATTTCAGGTAATGGGGTTGAGATTCATTGGTGGATAATGAAGTGTCATCAGAATAATTATTCTGATCGTGTTGATGTAGAATCCTTCGAAGTTGTTCAAATTTCTAGATTGTCTTGTGGATTTATATGGGTATTAATCATTAATAGTGGGGAGAATTTTCGTACCCGACTTTTCTATTTTTGGATTATGCTCTAGTTAAGTGGTAATTTCTAGTCTTTTCTAGGGTTCTTGGTGTGACCGGGGTTGATTATTAAGGTTTATCCTTATCTTTAGATTTCTATTTTTCACTCATATTTGATTAGTGTCATGTTTGAAAATTTTTGGAGAAATCATGGATGTTTGGCCTCAGAAAACCCTAGTGCAGGTTGTTGCATGGTTATTTCCAACCATGCGGCCAGTCCAAGAAACAATGTCATAGGTTACAGAACTGACTGCATGACTACAACACAGTTTGGGAAACTATGAAGTCAATTCCCAGGTAACTATCTGGCACATCCATCCATGGGTAGAGGTAATCTCATGGTTTTCTAAACCATGTGGAATAACTATGCAACGTGACTATTTTTTAATTTTTTAGTGTTTCCATATATTCCCCCTTTTGGGATAATAAGAAATAACCCTCCATTTCATTCCCAGCCATTTTGTTTGGCCCTATGGGACCCCTCCCAAATTCTTAAATCCTCCCACATCCATCTAAGATGATTACATGGGGAAATCATCAAGGTTTTGTTTGTATCTTTAAATTCAAACCCCTTGTCACATTTACCACTACCTCATTGTCTCTTTTTCATCATGGGCTTCCTTCTTCACCATGTCCATGTCAACTGACAGTTTGGTTTTCCCATTTTTTATGTTGGGTTTTTTTTCTTTTATGGATCATCATTGTGGATCAGGGTTATAGAACCCTCATAGAGCAATTTTGGCGGTGCAGTATCATCTCCCCATGGATCTGAGGTAGGTTTTCCCATACACTTGACTTTTTAATTTAAGAGTCACTAGTTTCATGTTCCCTCACCGTATTTGATTTATATATATTTATGTATGATCATTGGTTTAATTATTTAGAGTGAAAAGTTGTTTTTATTCCTTGGTTTATGATAAAAGGAACTTTTGTGTTCGATAATTCACACCAAGTGTTTTATTAATTCCATCATTGGATTTATGAGTAAATTTTGATGTTAGAAAAATGTTTTGGTTTTTTGAATATATTGGTATTTTTCTAAATTATGTCTTGGGTCCCTTATAAGGGTTTCTGATGTGGTATTTGGTTTTATAAAAATATTATGAATTACTTTTAGTGTATTTTTTCATGTGTTTCCAATGAATTTCCATTTTTTCACTTTTATAAGAAATGGTTTTTCTTAAAGGTGTAGCGTGAATGTTTTAAGGTAATTTTTTAAATAAGTTATAAATGGTAAATGTTTTGTTTACACACTTTTTGAAAAATCGATTTTTATCTTTAAGGAATGTTGGTTTTGTGATAAATGCATAAAGGCCCATTTAGAAAATTTATTAAAATAATGAGAGTGTTTATTATGAAAACCAGTTTTGGACGTTTTTCATGCCTTATCTACATATAATGGATGGGATTTACTCACTATTGAATCATGTTGATCCATTATAATAGTTCCTTGGTTGGGACTCCTTGTGTTCTAAATAATATGTGGCATGAGATTAATCTTTGGGGTGACTCGAGGTAAAAACTATTGTGAATTATTATTATATATTTTTTGTGATTGGATGCTCGACTGTCATCAATTAGATCAGTTCTATTATATATATGAGACAAGGTAATGGTGGATATTGAGAGAATTTTATTAGAACGATTTTCACATTGTTAGTTCACGTAAGGACTAGTTCCCCATAGTAGGTGGAAAAATTTTGGTTTATTACTATGGATTATGCCCCTCAGTCTATCATGAGTTAGGGTGTCCATGCATTTTGGCATTATGATTTCAGTATGTGTGCCTTGTTACCGGGAATGGAATCTCATGTATTGGTATATTCTGGGTTGTTCTTGATCTCCTGGGTTCACTTATGTCTATTGGCTCTTAGTTTCAGGTAGCGATGATTGAGATACATGTATGAATATTTCAATTTCCATAATTGTGTGATTAAAATAGATCGTTCATGTGTAGTATTTTTTTTTGAATGTGATTTTTTTGTTTAAAAAATGATTAAGAAATATTTTTTAAAAGAAAAAATTATTTTATCCTTTTTTCCATGTTGAAAATGTAAGCATCACATTCCCGTTGAAAATATTTTGTTATCACTAATGGAATGAACATGGTTTTGTGAAATGAATAAGGGTAATTGGTTGTACATTGTTTTTTAAGTATAATATGAATAAAATAATAATATAATATATTTTAGTTCAAACATGAAATTTTTTATTCCTTTATTTGAAAGGAAGTGAATTGGGATTAGATTACCCAGATAGCCTACTGTGTTTTAATACTCAAGCCTAAAGTTATTTTCTTTTTAAGTCCTTCTATGGGTTTTAACTTGATATTAGTCACCTTGCACAATAGTTGATCACGTGTTTGGGAGTTATCATGATTTCACATGATGTTTGTGTATTATTATTGTCTAGTTGGTGGATATGTGTGGTTCTTTTGTATTTTCTATTTATTATATAAATAATATTCAGTACATTTTCCTTTATATATTGATATTCTTGTGCATATTACAACTGTTTAGTTCCATTATTTATTTATTAGTAGAAATCATCCCCTTATTATACTATATTAATGCTCGACACTATTTTCCATCCCGTGGGGATCAAGAATTCCTTTTGTGACATGTGATAAATCGTCATGGCTGACAGGTTTAGGGTCAACCCAGGTCATTTCCTGACGTGTGATTTCACAAGCAAGGAGGTCATTTTTTGGATTAGGGATCAATGATGTTGGGGAAAATTTGAAGAATTACCCAACACACGATTGTGGGTTAGCTAAAGTTGTCCATGCTTTGCTGAATTGGTTTCATTACATCTTTGCTGAGAAATTTATTGTGTTCATGGATCATAAGACCTTGAAAAATATATTTCACACAATTATATTTCAATTTGAGGAATATAGATAGATGGAGTATCTCCAAATTCTTGACATAGACTTGATATATGCCCTGGGAAAATGAAATATTGTGGAATATTCATTAAGTAGAAATACATATGGTCATTTGGAGAAATAAGATTTAGATGAGTGGTAGATGATTTCTTTACTAGTCGACATGCATGTGGAATGTGAATAACAAGTTGATATTGTTTTTTTCTTTTCAGTTTAAATGGTTCCTGATTTCTTGAAGATGGTTAAAGTGTCACAAACTTCTAAAATAGAATGTTTTGCAATGAGGTTAACACTTATTGGTGGGGAGACAATTGAGGGATGGAAACTGGATAAGAATTTAGTTCTGTGTTTTTGAAATCAAATGGATGTACCTATGGATTGTCAGGAATGACTTAGTCATTCTTACCACAATTTGAGATGGGATATTCATTTGGGAATAAAAAAGTCATATTATGATTTTAAAGAACATTTCTAGTGGAAGGGTATAGAACAGAAGGTGGTTATGTTTGTTCCAAAGTGATGAATTTTTTAGAATGTTATGGTAGAGTATCACCGACCAATAGGTTTTTGGAATTCTATACCTATTCCAGTTTGGAAATGGGAATATATTTTAATGGATTCTGTCATATGTCACCATATAATGGTTCATACACATGATGTCGTATGTGTTAGAGTGGATTGTATCAAAATTTCTGGAAATGTAATTCATATTCGTGAAACTCATCCAGTGGAGGATCATTCTAAAATATGTATACATGATGTGGTAAATAGACATGTCATACTAGTTTTGATATTCTAGGAATGATATATAAGGTTCAGGTATCATTTTTGGAAGTCCTCACAAAATGGAAATGGGACTAAATTGACTATGAGTATGACATATCATACATAGACAGATGGGAAATCCAAAAGGGTGACATAAACATTGTAATACATGTTGCAGTCTTGTGTAATGGATTTTTTTGTCTTATTGGAAGAGAATGTTCCTTTGGTGGAGTTATTTTATAATAACATATATCATGGCGCAAAACATATGGCTCCCATTGAATTATTTTATGGGAATCCTTGTTGTTTCTCCTCTTTGTTGGGTGGAGACATGTGAAACATCCCTAGTTGGTTCGATCCTTGTACAATAAATAGTAGAGAAGATTCATTTGATCAGTGATATAATTAAGACATATCATAGTTTTATGAAATCATACGCAGATCATCTTCAAAAACCATTTTTTATTATAGTGACTGATCATGTTTCTTATGGATTTCTATAAGGTATGGACATCATTATTTTGGGATTAAGGGCATGTTTTCTCCTATAAACATAATATCTTATGAGATTCTAGAATAGGATGGATAAGTGGCCTATCAATTAACATTACCACCATAGTTCAGTGTAGTGCATAATGTACTCCATGTATCTTAGTTAAAAATGTATCAAACTTATCCTGGTCATATGATAAGATGGGATCACATTTACCAAGATCCATATACTTCATTGGTACATATTTTGGTGTCAATTATAGATATGTAAGAGAATATATAATGTAAAAAAATCATCATCCTCATGTCATTTTTTAGTAAATGGTCAGATTTAGGAAGTGAAATGGGAATGCAAGAAGAAAATTAAAGGGAAATGGCTGGAACTTATTCAAGTCGCTGATTGTTTTCTACATTATGAGGACATAAAGGAAATGGTGGGGGAATGTATCACCCTTGGTTTTTGTTATGTATCTCTTTCAATATTTTTTTATGTATATAATTTTTATTGGTGATTTTTGGAATAGTTGGAAGAACTTTAAATATGTTTTTTGGGGATAAAGGAAAAGCACATAGGCTACACACAACTTGTCAAAACCATGTGACAACCTAGTATAAACTATTCACTTTGAAAATGGTTTAGGTAGCTTGAGGAAGTTTCTTTAACATAGTTGGAACATTGTTTTAAAGACCGTGTGAGGTTACAGTGAGAATGGTTATCTTTAAGGCTATGGATAACACAAGGTTAGTGCACATTTTGTATAACTGTGCATCTAAATTATGCATGGTTTAAATTCACCTCTTTAAAGAGTCTAATTACCTCATTTCCTCCATTAAATGTATCATTTTCCCTCCTATGTAACCCTAATATGGGATATTGCTTCCCCAAATACCAAGAAAGGTTCTCTAATCGATCCATAGGTCATCCAAAAAATTCACATCATCATTAGAAGTTGATTCTTCATGCTATGTGATCTTTATTCATTGTTTTTTATGTTTTTCTTATATCTAATCCACCTGTATTCTCAGTTTTGTAAATCTACACCCTATGTGGGTAGGTCTAAGGTTGTGGATTTCAAATATGTTTGAAAATGTTTTTTTTATGTTAGGGGTATTGATCTAAGGTAGGTTCATAAAGATTTAACCTCTTTTTGTTGGCATTCTTCCTTCGATTATCATTTTCATTAAAAATATCGATGCATGTGGCTTCAATCTTGAATCCTATTAAATGAATTGATTGGATTAGTTTCAAATAGATTAAATTGATGGAAATTGATATTTATATCTTGTTTCAAATCACGATATAAATCCTCCTTACTGATGATTTATGGTTTTCATAGAAATTATAGAATTTTTGATATTTTTTGTGTAAAGTGATTTGGATTTCGTGATTTTTAAATTTTATTTTAGAAATATGGATTTGATGTAATTTGGAAAGAGCTTGATAGAAAAAGGGTTTTTAATATAAATATTTTTTTTATTGAAATGTTTTTTTCATATTGGTGTTGAAATGTTTTTTTGCAAACATGTGGTGCATGTGTTCATATTTTATTTATGAGGCTTGTTTGAAATATGAACATGTGCTTAGTGCCAAATGTGTAATAGGAGATGGGAAATAATTACCTTGTGATGAAATGGTTGATCGATGAAAGACGGATCATGATTATAGAACTATCATAACGAAGCATGCATAGTTGGTTTTGTGGTTGTGTGTAATAAATTGGTTATTCCAATGGAACATGTGATGTGGTTTAAAATCATGGTTTGATAGTTTTATTGATTATATCTCTTTATGGAAATCTGGTTGATATAACACTTTATTTTTGGTTATGAACTATTTTACACATTGTTTACATTTGGTTATAAATTATTTTAGAAATTTTTTTATATAAACTATTTTATATAAATGTTGATAAATCTCCTATCCTAGTGGAGTGAGTGGGGAAGTCATTGAGGTAAAACCTACTATGTTTTAGTACTAACCAATTATTTCGAACTTTATTGCTTTTTTAGATTCCACCTAACGATAATTGAAAAAATGGAAAGAGTCACATGTTTTTAGCAGTAATTCATGATACATGGGATGTTTGGTGATTTCGGAGAATGGAGATTGTAGAGAATGTAATCTTGTAGCCATATTGGAGTTTATTATTCCTTCTCCATTTTTTACATTGATGGTATTTTTGATTCAGTATTAGTACACTTTTTTGGGTTTTGATATGAATGAATTGGATTTATTGTCGTTCTTTTTATCATGCATCATATCATGGTTTTTTTTAGGTTTCAATGTATTATCTTTTTTATTAGTAACTGGTAAATCATCCCACACATGAATTTAATCCTTTATACATTTTTCACAAGCCTTGGGAATCTTGGGGATGTCATATAATGCATAGTAATATCCTCTCACCTTCTCAAGCCAATGAATATAAAGAGTTATGTTACACTTCTTCTTTATAAGGGGATAACCCACGGAAGTTAGCACCGAAAGATATTAAATACATTGATAAATGATATGAGTTAATGAAAATTGGTGTCAATAATGTGTCATTTTTCTTAGTAGGACTCTTGGTTTCTAAATAAAACATTTTTATGATGGGTGGTAATTTTTTCTATGTCTTTGTAATGGGCATGATCATCATGTAATGCTTGGATTTTACTAACAAAGAAGGACTAGGGAATGGTTGGCTAGTTCATAGGTATTTTGGAATTGTTCTCTTACTTCGGTGAATTGAGAGGTTACCAGTAAATTTTACAGTTGAATAGGATAATGCACCTTTGTGACCATTTACTATGTGGGAAATAATATAAATAATTTCATAATGAATATAATTTATGGGTTTTATTAAGTATGTGGAATTCTAGTTTTGTAATCACTGTGTAGAATATGTTTATATATGTGGTTCCCATCGAGATTCAAAAGTATGTATAAAATTGATTGAGTTCAGTGGAATCTTGGAGACTTGTTCTATTGACTACATTCTAGGGTCATCTCTATAGTATAGTTATTCGTTAGTTTAAAAGAATAAATTTATCCCCAATGATCGAGATAGATTTCCAATAGGATCAAGTGTTTTTACATGAATATTAAGATGGTATTGTCCATCATTCCAAATGCTATGATGTTTCTCATCATGACTCAAGTAAGTATCACACTTGATTTAATGTGGATATAACCTAGTTTTATTTTTATATGATTTTCTATCAATTCATTTGGTGACTAAGATAATCCAAAGGTGGAGCATGTCACGTCGGTTTTGGATTACATTTTAGTTCATTATTAGCATCACAATGTGGGTGTGGTAGGTGGTGTATGAAACCATTGTGAAAAAAATTGATTTTGGATAGAATTTTATGGGTTAATCGAGCGATCCTGAGATTCCTTGGGTGGTAATAGAATGTTATCTATTAATGATGATTCATTGGTAAGTGAATCTGATCTTATTTTAAGAGACAACCAGTAGGGGTTTGACTATTATTCTTTTGGATCCCTTGGTTCCCTCTTACTATACTCTTTCTTAGAGATGATCATGTACCCGACCTTATCGTCATCAATGATTCACTAAGATATATTCATTCATACAACATAGAAATAATTTTAAAATATGATGGACAAGATATATAATGACCCATTCTTGAGTTACATATACATGACATAACGTTTTCATAATACTTAAAACATTAAAAACATGGATGACTAAAGAGCGTTTTTCTTTTGTGATTTTGGGAACTAGAGGAAAAATTAGCTAAATCAATGAAATATCTTTAATGTTTCCAATAAATATCTTACCCAATAGAAACTATACTTAAAAACCCATCTTTATAACATGAGGTAAGGGAACAAAAGAAAGGAGTGAGCTCAAATTCTATGTTAGGGTAAATAAAGGAATTGCATTAGGATATAATAAACATAAGGGTATAAGAATATGATCATAATCATTAAAATTTCATACAATGTATATCAAAAATCATAAATATGATTCATGGAATAATGATTTTATGTTCATATGACCTGGGTCATAAGGAAATCAATATCATAATCCATAAAATCCTAACATAATAATATGACATGGAATTTTCCCATTAAAATCAACCTATATCATTGTGAACATGTATAAGTAGAAATAGGTTAACACATTAAGTTATAGACATGAAATCATAACCTCGCATGGATATATGGACATGCAATTAGATCTATTCCTAATGTAGTGAACATTCAATCAGGATCATGAATAATAATGTGAACATGTTATCGAGTTCAAACATTAACTTGTACATATGAAAAATTTCCATGAATAACATTGGGAACATGTCATATTGTTCAAAATTAACTTTTTGAACACATAATAATGTTCACTCAAATCATTTTGAACATGTAATCAGGTTCATGCATAAACTAATTCATATACAACCAGGTACATGCATAACATTGTGAACATGTAACCGGGTTCATGAATAAAACTTATACTCCTGATTCATTCATCATTACCGAACTCCTAATAGGAATAAATATGTCCCACCCATCACTTATTGAAATCATATATGCATGTTTCACAAAATATTCATCATATTATAACCCATGAAAATAGATGGGTTCTCTAAGAATCTATTTATAAACTACGAAATTAAATGGGTATCATTTAACATTTCATCACATCATAACATATAGAAATGAAAAGGGTTTTATAATCCTTTAATCATATCATAACCAGTTTATTAGAATCATGTAACAAAATTAAGTAACCCTTGTAAAATAATTGGAATTTATAGGAATCATTCCATCAAAATGTAAACCATTCAATAATGAATATGAATGAAAACATTAGATATTTTACTAGATGGGTTTTAATAACATCAAAATATTTCATCATAGATTGAATATAACAATAATATATATTTTCAACAAATTTCATTAGTAAAATAGCCTCCATTATTTGAATATTATTTTTAAAACAGGATATCATTAGAAAAAAATTTCATAGAATGTGAATTGAAAACATAAAAATAAGGATTGAAATCATTTTTAAAACATCCTCCAATGAAAAAATAAAGAATAATATTGATAAAAACTTTGAAAAAAAATCATTTAAGAGAATATAAAATAGGCATGAATTTTTTTTGAATAGAATTTGTAACCATATAAAGAATTCATGAATACATTTTGAAAACCATTTTCCCTGAAAACATGTAAAAGAACCTTGAAAACGTTTTCAAATAAATTTATTTTAAAATAAAATGAATAAAGATAAATAATTATTGAAAAAATTAGGAGTTAAATATTTTTTTTGAAAATAATATGATATCATATGAAGAATACTTGATTTTTTTGAATATGTGGTTTTGAAAGAACATAGATTTCCGACTGAAAGTATAATTAAAGACCTATTTTCATAAAAACGTTTTCTAAATTATAATATGATAGAAAGAGTGTAATAATGGTTAATTTACATTGATATAACATTCTTATATATAGGGTAATGAATTTCATTATATTTCCGGAGATATGGATCATAATATTTCCTCAATGAAACGATAATTGTAATGAATCCTGATAAACAATGAGATTATAGAAATAAAATGTTACCAAATTTGTAACATTGAATCATTATATAATAGAAATAATAACATTAAATGGATATTAAATATCATTGAAAGATGTATATTCATGATATAACATATCATATGAAGTATATACACCTAAAAATATAGGTGTATAACATGGCATGTGTCTCAAAGATGGAAAATTGTGACAAAAAATAATTTATCGATTCAGAAACTTCTAAAACATAATACCATGAAATAATATTAATAAAATTGATATTTAAATACCCATATATTTTAGTATAATATTAAATGAATACATTATTGGTAAGTTTATACAAAACATAATAGATGTGAGTGGTGAATAAGGCATCTATCTAAAGGAAATAAAAAATTGGGATGAAATTCCTTACCATATGTCTAAACTATCATCATTCTCATAAGAACATATAATATTATAAATATAAGTTTATTATAATTATTTTTCAGAACCCTATTATTATATATAATACCATATATGGTTTTTTCATGTCTTTATATTAGCAACCTATTAACAATTCCAAGTTATGATTTCGCTTCGGTTAAAATCCGTTTTGTTTTTGCATGTGTCATAATTTGTTATAATTTTTGTCCTCTTAAATATATTATAATTTCCAGAATTTAATCCTTTATATAATACCATGTATATTTAGTATATATTTATGTATAATAATCCATATAAAATATAAAAATGAAATGGAATACACCGTTCACTGAGGCGGTAGGTCGTACGTACGCATGAACAATTTCTTCATTTTTATTTATAATATTGAAATAATGAAAAAAAATATTAGTAAAGTTTCATTAATATGTACTGTATATATTATTATTTCACTAAACCCATCCTTAATACATTCTTGTGTAGTGTTTCAATTAATCACAACATATTAAGGGGGCGATAATCCACACATCCTCAAATGAATGTATCGTATTTCCACAAAATGGAAAGTATGAAGGTATGATTTATAAAACATTAATGAAGTAAAATGAAATAATAAATATCATATATATCATATATATACATCTTTTAAATCATAATTATCATTCTTTAGAGGTGGTAATATAAAAACAAACAACCATGGTTTTTTTTGGAGGTCGTTCACCATACACAGAAATAGTATGTATGTTACCCATTATAAGGAAGTTTTTGTATGTGTAGGTTGAAACCAAAACATAACAAATATCATAATATTGAAGATAATAATTATATTATGTGTTCATTCTATAATATTAATATATGTGGTGGGTAAATAAAATAAAATAAAGTACATTGAGGAAGAATATTACCTATCTTTGGGAAACTCCTTTTTGTTTATACCAAATGACTTATTAAGATTAATTTCTACCAAAGGGGATTCTTATATGTTTAAAAGAGTTTTTTCTTGGATCTATTTATGAAGATATTGGTTAATAAAATGTGTCTTGATATGTCACAACATGTTGTAGTGGGTCTCATGCCACGAATACCCATGCTCGCCTCCAAGATTCTGTGGTCTGGTGACTATCATCAAGTAGAAATATCACTTACATTAGAGGAATTTACTATGTAAATATATTCACACACACGTCTCCAAGGCCAAAAAATTATGAAATGTAAAACCCACTAATAACCAAATTCATGCTTACCATTATATCCCATCTAGAGTATGATAGGGAATTAAAGTGCAGTAAAGTACAGTAGGATAAAATAAATTCCCAAAAAAAGAGTATATAAACCAAAAAGTCAAACCTATAAAGAAAATTTATTGGGACTACTATCTGTAGCCATAGTAACACCTAGAATTTTTGGAATTCATAAAGAACCATTTGGCCCTGATCATCCTATGACTCCGTCAAAAGGTTGCTCACCTTCACAAGACACAACACGTTCGAGAATATACCGTGAAGGGGTGAGTATAACAATACTCAGTAAGATACCACAAAACCAAAAGAAATATACAAATAAAGATGTATAGTAAAATCTACACATTATATTAGTACATCGTATATAATAAAAATATCACGATATACTCTATCCAAGACACACAGTCTAGAGGTAATTCAACCCCACTATATACCAATAGAAGGGATTCTGTCTGATGATTCCACATAGAATTAATCCGGGAGAACACACTCCTAATCCTGATAGGACAAATGATGTCCAGTAGAGAAATAATGTAGATTGTGAACCTTAGTGAGATAGATACGATGATAGATCTGATGGGTGATATGGTATATAGATGAGGATCAAAGCTAGGGACATATGGCAATAAAAACAACTCAATATAGATTAACCTAATAAATAGAGGATCAACACGGGGTAAATTTGGTCTCATTACCGAGGGCTCTACCTAGGGAAAGAAGAATGAATAGAAGATCATGCTCTGTGCCTCTTATAGGGGACTCCAAAATCTCTACATAGAAATTCATGTTGAAGGGATCATAATCCTATGACTAAGAAACAATACCAACTAACCTATTGTGGAAGGATACATGAACAAATACATAAAGTGACATATCAAAGATATTGTCGAAAAGATTCTCAAGGGATATAGAGGAGAGTAAACGATGTGTAGTATGGTCACACACCATGTCCCTTGACCCCGGGTACTTCTCGTGTAAAACAGATCGTTCCAAATGTACATGTCGTGTAAAATATGGGTGCACTCCCTGTAGAAGGGTCACATGTCATGTCATTCCATCATGGGTCCACTCATGTACTCTATTCATGTGACAGTACATGGATTCAACCTGTGTAGCTCTTCTTGTATACTAGTATATGGTTTATAAAATTTACTTTGTATGGGTTATGTCATGTGGTGGGGTACGAGCCGTGTCGAAAACCCGTGTACTCCACCTCGTGTACTTGTATCTCAAGAGATACAAATTGAGTCTTCAGTAAGGTTCGACACATCATGTGATAGATTGACACATTGTGTGGAATTTAACTAACTCCCAAATCCATATCAATTGATCACTGGGGGAAAGACACTGTGTTTCCATTGGTTACCCGATGTGTTGATCACGATTTTACAGAACATCTGTTCTCTCTCTTCGTGACTCGTCCTATCATCCGGTGTTCAAACCAATGCTATGTTAACCTTGAAACTAGAGATCCAAGGTCATATTTCTATCAAAGGAATGAATTACAGAGTTTTGGGCCTTCAATCATCTCCAAAATTTGATTTTGATCACCCACTCATAAATCGATCGAAGAATGATATCTCCCAAATTTCTTTGATTCATTGACCACCATCTTCATCACACATATTCTACGACATCCAGATGTTATATCTTAAATTTATATTAATTGCGCCAAGAATAGAGGGCATAAAGATCATTAGTTTATAGTCCACAAAAAACAAAAAACAAATATATTATATGGGCGAGAAGAAATACACAAATTGAAAAAAACCTGAGGAATGTACCTCGATCAATGATTTTTTCAGTCTTAATAAATTCTCACAAGATTGATCAACAACTGAAAAATAAATCAGCCCCATAAATCCCATAGATAAATCCCAACCAACAAGAATGATCGAACCGTGGATTAACCTATTCATTGTTAGGTCCACCTTCATTGTAGAATCTAAGAACAGAAATATTGAAATCCAAAAAAAACATCTTACATCAGGGTTGGACAGTTTACTGAGTAGTATCGATCATCGTGTCACTACCATTGGTGAGATCCATCAAAAATAGCTTATGTTTATCTACAATCCACGATCCACCATTATTTTCTATTGAGAGAGTTCGTTAGGGTTCTCTCAATATCCTCCAAAACATCTTGGGTTATGATCCTATCCCTGTATCCATACTTAAATGGATTACATAAATTAAATGTCACTATGTCACTGCGAAACATTAAAATGAGATAAAATTTTATTTAATTTTACTTATTAAAATTCCAAAAACAACTTTTCACACCTAACACACACCGACTGATGATAATTATTTTTTAGGGTAAAGTCACAATACTGAATTCAAAGGTTCCCTAATATTTATGATTCATGAACATTTTTATATTTTAGTACACTTTTTTAGGAAAAATGTGTTGTCTTTTTTTTTATATTTTAATATTATTAAAACATTTTTGCAAGAACATCAGGCCTTGGATTCACACTCTATCTCAGTTCCTGGTCTGAAATTAATTACACATAATATTTAGAAATAATACAAAGATAAATTTTGGGCATTAAATTCTCCAAAATTAGGGCTTTACATCCTTGAAAATCCAAAAAAATGATATACAAAATGGTGTGGGTACTGTGCACAAATATGAGCTTCCAACTATCTTGTTCTTTCGAGGAGATTCCTGTACATTCACCAGACACTCACTAAAAGAAAATATTTATCATGTAGGATTACCTCCTTCCGATCCTTGATCCCCACTGGGGACTCATAGAAATTCATTCCATCGTCAATGTCCAACTCTACCTAGTCGATGATGTGCAATGGTTCAGGCATGTTCTTCCTTATTTGCAACTTGTGGAAGAAATTTTTTACCTGGACCAACTACGGGTGTATAGCTAAGAAGTAAAATAGCTCCCCATATATATAATGTATCTATAGAGGTCTGATAAACATTTTTGATAACATTCCACCCCAGCCAAATCTCTATAATACCAATCAATGTGAAACTTGAAGGAACAATTGGTCTCCTCCCTCGAAGTCAAAAGGCCTCCTCCACCTGTCAGCATAAGATTTATAATAGATCTTTGCATCCTTCATCAAGTCTGGGATAAACAATACCTTATTAGTAGTATCTATCTCATTCTCCGGGCCCATGACTGCTGACTCTCATGGGTCAGTCCAACAAAGAGGTTACTAGAATTGTCAGAAGTACAAAGCCTCGAATGATGCCATACCAATTTCGGAATTGTATCTGTTGTTTTATGGTATTTACACTAGGGGTAGGTGATCTCCAATCTATGGATGAAGTATATTATATAGGCCAGTAAAATTTACTTCAAGACCTGAATAGTCCACTTTGCCTGGATATTTTTTGGGGGTAAAATGTTATGCTTTAGCATAATAGAGTCTCAAATTAATCTTTTTATTACTTCCACAACTAGGATATAAAATGAGCATCATAAAAATAAACTACATTAGATGGGAATAAATGGATTCAAACTATATCCTGAATGTAGTGAAGTCCCATGATCTATACAGAACTCTGCTCTAGGATAGCTAGTATGTGGAACAACATCATTAGTCAGTCAAAGATCACATAGATGTCATCATTTCCCCGAGAAATACATGGTAAACCGGTATAAATTCCACCAATATTCCATCTTAATTCCATTTTAGAACCCAATGGGTTTGATCTAATCATATTGGAACATGGTACTCAACCTCCACCTATTGGAATTTATTTCATACAGAAATGAACTCTTCCACTTCCATCATTTTCCTTGTCCTCCGAAACAAACACTGAAGGTCCTAGAAAATAATCTCCAAACCAGTATGTAACACCAATGGGGATGTGTGAAACTCTTAAAGAACCTCCTCCTACTTTTCTTTTATATAAATATGCATCCTATGAAATGGATGATTTTCTCCCAACCTTGTGATTATCCATTAGGTGTTCATTCTGCTGACATATGAGTACATATGGTCTCCTAGTTATTATCTCGAAGATGTTCCTCCCTGACTCATTATATGAGTAGGGGGTGACAACCATCGAACGAAGGTATTCTTCTCTATCCCTATCCATAAAGAATATCTCTAATGAGTCCAACTACTATGATTCCTCAATCCAAAACTGTGAACTATATCTTCAGCTAAGATAATATTCCATTGCGTTCCCCTTTCCATGGGAAAGGATAATGTCAAATTCATTGTCATGTAGGAACTATATCAACAACCTATGTCTCATGTATAGATCCTTCAAAGAAAATATATACATGAGACTTATGTGATAAAAGTAGATGACAATTTACTCTCTCATCAGGTAGTGTTTCCACATCATCAATACCAAAAACTACCATTGTCATCTCAATATCATGTGTTTCATAGTTCTTCTCTTGTAGCCTCAACTGGTGTGAATCATGGAAAATCAATTATTTCCCATACATCGGGACACAACCATGACTAGTGCAGGATTCATTAAAGAACACTACATACTCAACACCCTCCTATGATAATATGAAGGTCATCCAAAACTGACTCAACAACTAAAAATCATTCTGGAACATCTCTATCTACATGAAATTATTCACATTTTGAGTCAAAGATTCCAAAAGTGCTCATATCCTAGAGAAATCATGTATGAAACTCAGGTAATAGGATTCTAGCCCAAGGATTCTACAAACGTTTGTCACACTCCTAAGTGGATCCCAAGCTAACACTACCTCCACTTTGGTCGGGTCCACCGCTACTCCGTCAACTTACATAACATGTCCCAAAAAGTGGACTACCCGAATCTAGAACTGGCACATCGAGAGATTCACAATGAGCTAGTACCACTACTGGAATTTAGGGTATTTTCAATGGGCTATTTGCGACGGGATCCCGTCGCAAAAAATATCTGTTGCGATGACAATTTTACATATCTCAAAAAACATTCTAATTATATACATTATATACCAATAAACCATTTGTGATGGGCTCGTCGCAAATACTAATCTTAAAAAAAATATTTGACTTATTTGTGACGGGGCCCCATCGCAAAAGACCCCATCACAAATACTAAACATAATAAAAAAATAATAAAATTATGATTAATTAAAAAATTATATTATTATAGAAAAATAATAAAAAAATAAAAAATAATATTATTATTAGTAAAATAAAAAAACATTAAAAAATATAATACTAATTTTTTTAGTAAAATCATGATTAATAAAAAATTAATATTATTATTAAAATAATAAAAAAATAAAAATTGTTAAAAGTCTCAATATTTAAAAAAAATATAAAAAAATCATAAAATTTTATTATTATTAGTAAAATAAACAAATATTAAAAAATATAATACTAACAATAAATATTAAAATATTAAAAAAATTATGCAAGATTTCCACCAATATAAAAGACAGAAACTGTAAATAAATCATATTATTACAAAACATGAATTCAAATGTTTTTAACATTACAAACAAATCACTAGGGGGTTGTCTTCTAGAGGAGGTGGATAAAACTCCATCCCTAAACTACGAGTCAGACGGCACATGTACTCCATCTGCTTATGATACTCATGCTGTCGCCGCTGCTCTAATCGACACATCTCCTCCTCTTGATGCTGTTGCTGCTGCTGCTGCCACCGATACATCTCTTCATGCTGCTTCTGCAAAGTCTCTATATTCTCAGCCTGAGTTCGCAACTGCTCTTGATACTATCTGCTAGAAGATGATGTCTCTCCACGAGCTCCTCTCGAGCTGGACGCAGACATTGTAGATGTACCATAATAAGTACCAGGAGTCAAATGAGAGCTGATACCAGCTACTCGGCTCAGCTCAAAGCCATACTGAGTTTCCTGCATCCATGTTGCCTCATTGAAATGGTGAGCACCATTCTTCTCAATCGTCTCGTCCTGACCCTCAGCCTATGTCTGAGAGGTCACAGCCTCATATGACTCATTCAATTCCAATTTGAAATTAAAATTGGGAAAATATTATATTAAGTTAATTTTCAAACTGAAAAAATAATACTAACCACAATCTAACGCTGGCGACCACCTCTAATATCTCCAGTGGCTGGATCACTGTACATCCTCTGATAAATGTCGAACTCCGTAATATCGGGATGATCGACTTCCAACAGAAATATTAAATAAACTGTTTTTAATTAAAATTATATAAAATATTTAAAAAATATACTTACCATGTCACGACCCGTCCTCGGGGCCCACGCCGTGACTACCCCAAGCCCGCCTTCCACAGGCCAGGGGCTGGCGACTAGCACCAAGGCGTAAATCCCGGTAAAAGGGAAGGCATTGCCTTTGTAAGTAAACCACAAACACCACAGAGAAAGCAAGAAGTAGAGGTAAAGACTAAGTGAAAACTGAGTACAACAGTAAGTGTGGAAAGTAAGTGGGCCAGAATACAAACCCAAACTGAAAGTAAAGTACAACTCGAACGGGAAAACAGCAACTGAAAGTAAAGCCGCAACGTCGAGCCATCCACTGGAAGTCCCACCTGAAGGGTGGGTACAGATAGCCTCCACTACTCCTTGGGTCCAGCCGACCGCTCCGAGTACACCCCGCCCAGTGGTCCACCTCCAGGTACCGTCCTGCTTCGCAAGCCTCCACCACGATCAGCGTTGTCCGTCGTCTGCAACCAACACAACGTAGTGCGGGCATAGCCCATGCAGGGGTGAGTATAAGCTACTCAGTAGGGACCCCAAGACCCCCGAAGGTCTCCTAGAATACACGAAGGATAAACCACAATGGAAAGATACAATCACGAAGTAACATCCGACATGGCTTAGGTATATGCCCATACATATACCTAAGTCATCAATTCTCATTCGGCTCCAACATCCGAAACCAAGTACAACCTAGTCCACACAGGAAAGAAAAACGTAAATCCACAGAGGATAGCACAACACAATCCACATAGAAAATTAAAACGTAAATCCACATAGGATAGCACAACACCATCCACATAGGAAAGAAAGCAGGATTCAACTCCCATAGGTATACTTCTTTGTATGACGATAAAGATGATCAGATATTGCCACTGATTCATCTAAGCCGTCAGACCCATAAAGGATCGATAGGTACTAACCTCTGCAATGACCCACAAAGGATCTTACCCACAAAGGATCGATAGGTAACTACCCCCCACAATGACCCACAAAGGATCTGACCCACAAAGGATTGATAGGTAACTAACACCCGCAATGACCCACAAAGGATCTGACCCACAAAGGATCGATAGGTAACTAACCCCCGCAAAGACCCACACAGGATCAGACCCACACAGGATCTGTAGGCGCTGGCCCACACAGGACCGCTGAGCGCTGACCCACACAGGATCGGACCCACACATGATCGGTAGCACTGACCCACAAAGGATCGCTGAGTGTTGTAGTCATCGCCGTCGAATCCACTGAGGATCTCTGTACAGTCGTCGTCATCACAGTAGCAGTCGCAGCCTGCTCTAGGGTTCCCGCACACAGCAAGCTCGTTCGGAGGGTCCGCTCCACGAGCCGAGAGGCTGATACATCAACTGACACATAGTATAGATTTGATGTATCCAAAAGTTCCATATCGTCTATAGGAACTCAACATCACAGACGGCGCGTCAATCGGACGCCCGGTCTGAGAGTTATTGGTTTTTTTTGTTCCAGGGGCCCGGTTGGTTTTTAAGGAAAAACCAACCCGAACGTACTCCACCTGCGTCCAAACCTCGGGCGGGGTAATCTAAAAGATCCATATCACTTATAGGAATTCAACAAAGTCGACAGCACGTCAATCGGACGTCCGAAGCTCAAGATATGGGCGTTTCCACTCCGATGGCCCGACTAGTTTCGTGTACGAACCAACCCGACTGAACCCAAAGTATTCTGAAACCTAGAGTGTGATATACTAAAACAACCGTCTCGATCCAAGAATTGCATCGCCGCTAACGGCGCATCGTTCGGAGGCCCGTAGCTCAAGTTATGAGAAAAAGACCGAAAAGGTCCGAAAAATGGGGGTCTGGGTCCGGGCCCGGGCCGACCCGGCCCAACCCCCCCTGGGTCGGCCCGAACCGGGTCGACCCGACCCGAGTCCGGGTCCGACCCGGCCGGCGCGGCCCGGCCCGGTCGGCGCGGCCCGGCCCGGCCTGGGCGCGACCCGGCCTACCCGGGTGGCCCGGCCCGGCCGGCGCGGGCGCGACCTGGCAGCTTGGCGGCTCGGCCGTAACGGCCGAGCGGGTGCAAGGGGGCGCCGCCCCCTTGATAATTCCGTGGCCCCACGTGGCGGGGCCACCTCTCGCCAACGGACGTGGCAAGGCCGCGTCCTGCCTTCGGTTCCGCGCAGCCGCAGAACCGCACACCGCCGTCGCGACTTCTTCCGGCGGCGCGCCGTGGCGCCGCCGGCGACCCGCGCTGCCGGTGGAGTCCGCGGGCCACCGGAGTTGCTCCGGTGGTCCGATTTCATTTCCGTCTGTGCTGCAGCTCATCCAAGGTCCCGTTCTTCACTACGGAATCAACAAATCGTCTCTGCGGCCCGTTTTGTTGTCGTCCGCTGTTCTGCACACCAAGAACAAACATGGTGATGGGTTCAGACTTGTTCGTTGGTCCGCACCCACCACGTTAGCAGTTTAAAAAGTCTCACGAAAATCATTTAATCACAATCCGCAGATATAAATCACCAAGATTTAAAAGAATCAAACCCCTACCTCATCGTAGTCATCAGATGAGTTCTTCGTGGAATTGACCGTCGTGGAAGAGGATGATCGTCGCGTCGCGGAAGGTCGTCGCGTCGTCGTGGAATACGGCGTCGCGTCGGCGATCTCCGAGGGTTTAAAAAAAACTCACAGATTTCATTTCACGAATTAAATCTGTGTTAAGGTTAAAATCCACAAAGGAATTTAAAGGATTTGAAAACTCCTACCTCAAGCAGTTGATCGATGTTCTTTCATGGGGAAAGAACATCACGGAAGAAGCGTCAGCATCGCGGTACTCAGCGTCGCGTCGTCGATCTCCGAGGGCTCGGTGTTCTTCGTTGACCTTTCGTCGGAGGCTGACATTCTTCGCGTTCTTTGCGTTCGTCCCGTTCTTCATGAAGGAGGATGAAGATCCTTAGAGATTCTCCAAAGGATTAACACAACAACCAGATAATAAAATAAGTCCTCATCTTATTTTATTATCAACTAAAGAATTTGAAAAACAAAGATAAGAAACGAACAAATTAATTCATAGAATTAATTTCAAAAAATTAACCGACCAATTAATAGGGCATTAAGAATTTAGAAAACGCGTCAGTTAACTTCATTAAAGATGAGTTTTCGCGGGTGCGTTACTTAGCGGAAAAGAAACGGTGGGGCTCGTGCGGGCCCCACCTCACAAATATCCTACCAAGAGGGTAGGATATTTTGAATTGCACCCTATCCACTTCAAGTCAGCTTAAGCAGCTTTAAGTGGCTTTCAAGTGGCTTTAAGAGAAATAAAATAAAGTTGTTGCACCACTTACTTTAATTTTCTTCACTTAACTCCAAAAAATTTAAAAACCACACCCGAGAAAATGCAACTCCAGAAGAGGCGTTTCTAAGAAAAAATCGGCACTGCGATTCCATCAGTGCCCTCAGAATTTGATTCCAGGCACCGGTTCAAAAGTTAGAAAAACCCGCTCGTTCGTTCACTGAACGTACCCGAGCCAAACTTCGGAAAATGATTCCGGGCACACCGGGCCTCGGAATCAGGCGCTGTCAGAAACTGTGTTCTTGTAAAATTTAAAAGAAAATTAAGAAAAAAAAATCCTTGAAATTTACGGGTCTTTACATCACTCCCACCTTAGGGCTTTACGTCCCCGTAAAGATACATCATAAACTAGGGAAACAAATGTGGGTACTGAGTACGCATCTGATCCTCCCGCTCCCAAGTGCTCTCCTGGAGGTTCCCGTGCTGTCATCTGATGCGCACTAGAGAAATTGACCATCCACATAGGACCCGTTCCTGTCGATCCTCGATCTCCACCGGGACCTCCGCAAAAGTCGCCCCATCATCAACGTGTAGCTCCCCATGGTCAATGATATGACTCATGTCAACAAGGTGCACCTTCCTTTTCGGGAGCCTATCTGATTAAAACTCCACAGTTAAACGTGCATTTCTTGGAGTAGTGATCAGGATGGGTGACCTTCTGGGAAGTTTCCCAGGGTGTGTGTGAGTGAGGACAAAACACACTGGAAAGGGCATGAGTTGGTATGTGGGGCAATCATTAGTCAGATGACCCGTTCAGGCATGTGGGTGGACCCTGGGGTGGGCCCCACGTATCTGTGGGGGCAACTGGTGGTACCTGGTAGGCCAGGACCCGACGACCATGTTAAGGCGGGGTGGTTGTGCTGTCACCGGGACCCATTTGTCACATTTGTTATCAGAGGATGAACCCATCCTTAAGTGTGGTGCACTGCCTGGGTTGAGATGTAGGGCCCACAATGAGGGCGTTGTGCTCTAAAGTGAGGGTGATTGTAACATCCCCAAATGATAAAGGGTTAAATGACTAAATGATATGACTCATGTCAACAAGGTGCACCTTCCTTTTCGGGAGCCTGTCTGATTAGAACTCCACGGTTAAGCGTGCATGGCTTGGAGTAGTGATCAGGATGGGTGACCTTCTGGGAAGTTTCCCAGGGTGTGTGTGAGTGAGGACAAAGAACACTGGAAAGGACATGAGTTGGTATGTGGGGCAATCATTAGTCAGATGACCCATTCAGGCATGTGGGTGGACCCTGGGGTGGGCCCTATGTGTCTGCGGGGGCAACTGGTGGTACCTGGTAGGACAGGACCTGACGACCATGTTAAGGCGGGGTGGTTGTGCTGTCACCGGGACCCGTTCAGGCATGTGGGTGGAACCTGGGGTGGGCCCCACGTGTCTGCAGGGGCAACTGGTCGTACCTGGTAGGCCACGACCTGACGAACATGTTAAGGCGGGGTGGTTGTGCTGTCACCGGGACCCAGTTGTCACATACCAGAGGCTCTATATGTGAACTGAATGTACAGATACCAGCTCGATGCGTAACCTCATGTCTCCCCCTGTTCTGTCATCCCACTGAAGATCTCCTATGAAATCCACCACCAAACCTGTGTAAACATAATCCATCCAAACATGAGATGAAATGTACTCTGGTCAGTGATCTCTACACGAGTCATCAAATTCTTTCACTCCTGGTTTTTTAATGGCTGTCCTTCTCAAATTGTGCAAAAACTGACAGAAACGATCACGCATAGAAACCTGCCATTCCGTGTGGATAGCGTCGCGCATACTATCATCGATAGGATACCATAAACCATACAAATAAGTTATAATATCATGTTATTAATAAAATAAATTTCAAGATAAATGTTATTTATTTAAGTACCATCCAATGATGGAACATGTCGCGTCACACATCAATGGGAATCTGTTCCCATGTGATCCATCGATGAGAAAAATAATTGTGTAAGATAGAGCTCCCCTGTCCAATAGCTACATGCACAAAACTGTGAAAAAGAAATAATTAATCAAAAAATTAGTATATATATAAATAAATTAATGAAAGATAACTAAAATATACATGTTATCATACCTCTGTGTGCATGGATTGAAACCAAGATGTGGACATCGCTCGGGATTAGGGTCCGGAATATTCAGTCGTGCAAGACCACGTCCCCTCAGTGTACCCCCCAAACTGCCAGTAGGCTGAGGGTCTGATGATCCAAAATCCCCCTCATCCAATAGTAGGTCAGCCTCCTGCATCTCGCGATATATATCAGGGTCCATTTGAAACACAAAATGATTTTTTTAGCAGATAGTTGAAAATAACTATTATATATAGATATATATTAATTATGATTATAACCAGCATTTAACTGTGTCAATGTCCATCTTCATCCTCTTATCCATAGCTATCAATGTCAATGTCTTCATCTTACTCCATAGCATCATCAATATCCATATGAGTTTAAGTTTCAGCATCTCTTGTAATTTCAAATTCATTTGTAACATCATTAACGTCTTCATAACCATCGATCCTTAATTGTGGGGTGTCATCAACGATATTCACCTCTATTTGTGAATCAGATGGATTTTGAGAAGTCTCTTAAAACCTGCCACAAATAATTGGTTATTTGTGACGGGGGTATTTCTCGTCGCAAATAACCTCATGGATGGGTTTGTTACGACGAGATTTATTCCCGACCATAAAACCCATCGAAAATAGTTGTTTTTCACGTAGTGTACTCTCAGAGTACATCAAAAACCATCCATAGGGGTCTCACTTGCACCTCCTCAAAAGCAGATTACATGAAGATATAGTTGATGAAGATTATAATGAATTGGTCTATGTATGGATGAAATATCAGGTTCATGAGTCCCATGAACACTACATGGGAATTCATCAATCTAAATGGAATTACCATGTAATCCTAGCTACCATAGATACATCTGAAATCCATATTCAATAAATCATCATCCCGTACTGGAAACTATTGATAGCCTTATCGAAGGTCAACCTTCACGATCCATCATCCCACTATCAACTAATCAAATAGGTCATTGATCCTTGATAGTGGATACATTCCCTTCATATTACCCTAGTTTAAGTGTTGGTAATCCACAGACAATCTGAATCACCTGTATTGCTTCTTATAATACAATACTGGGGCCACCCAAGGTGAAACACTGGGTCTCATGAAGTCATTCCTCTACATGTCCTCCACCTGCACCCTTGACTCAAAAAGATCTAGGAGATCCACCTAAAATTTTGGTTCTGATATCAGTGACATACTATTGTGTAAGTCAATGCTGAAGTCTATAGTTTGGGGGGGGGGTATTATGCCTAGAACAAAATTTGGAATGATTTCCTCGTACTCCATGACTACAATTGGGAACTGAAAACTCATAACGTCTACTACTCTAAGGGTCCAACTATCCAACTCCTATGTAATCGGTTACACCTTCCGTTGCATGAGTCCATAACGTGCTACATGGGTTTCCCTTTCACCATCAAAGGAAAACCATGTTCCGTCCCTATGGACACACTAAACCATCACCTAAAAAAGTCAAACTGTATATGTACTGTGTATAATAAGTCTATATGAAGAATGACATCGAAAGGCCTCAATGTTTCCCCAATGAGTTTCCAACCAAATCTATCACCTCCAAGGTTCATGACACACTATTGGAATAAATGTGTGGTCACTAAGTCTACTCCAGTTGGTGTTACCCAGAATAAGGGTCGAGTTAATAGTTAAACTGGAATCTCAAGGTCTCGTACTAGGTACATGGAAAGAATGTATAGTAAAAGTATAAATGGTATAATTTATACCTCGAATAATTCCTGGATCCCTTGGTTCATATCCATTGACCACTTTTTACTTTCCCCTCAATTTTCTCCCAACTCCCTCTACCTAGAGTGGATCTCATGGGGGTTGTTGTGGCAACAAGTCGAAACGTCGGCCACCAAATCCTGATCTCCCAACCCCTCATCCATGTATTCCACTAGGTGGATCTTCTCTCTCCTATCGTTGCCACTTCCTCGGTTTTCGAACAACTATTTCCCTGTCATCATTACTATGGGTTGGAAAATTTCGAGTGAGATTTCCCCTACCATCACATGCTTAGAATAACATCACCCTAAGCTGATTGGATTTACCCTGTGAGTTATAAAATGCATATCCTTTATCCTAGTATAACCTCTTGAAAAATTTCCCACAACTAGATCCGTGAGAGTGATGTCATCTCATTACTGTTGAGGTCACTACTCCTTCTCATCCAATGTTGAATAATACTGGTTGTACCTACACGACCAGTAAGCTTATGATAAGAAAATATTACTCAAGTACCCCATAATATATAGTAATGCATAGAGGTTTAAAGTTGGATCCTATTTCTCTACTCAAACCTCACTCAATGGTTCGAGCCCTAATTTACTAATCGCTATCTATATCCATCGAGTACCTAGAAAGGTCCCTAAACCACGAAAAATAATCATCCATGGTCATGTTACCCTACTGGATCCGAGTAAGAACATGTATAAGAATTACTCTCAGTGTAACTTGGGAGAAATCCATACTAAACAGAGACTCAAATTCATTCCATGATAGTGTAACCTTTTTCTGAGTCTATATGGCCAAATTCCACCATCTCCCTCTCGATCCGTGTAGAAGGATTTCCTACATGACTACTATATGATCCACTGGTGTCCTGACTTGATGGAAAACTCGGGTCACCACCTCAATAAAATCATCAAATGCTTCAGGGTTGAGCTCATCTCAAAACCTGAGGGGTCTCTATCTCTAAAAATCATGAAGCACGCTCCACTTTTTCTCCTCTTACGATGGTACTATTGGTACAAAGTCCTTCTCCATTGGTGGTAGTATAGATGGTGCACCACCTGAAGGTGGAATATGGGGAATTTGTGCTTGTATCGAAACCCCTTCACTGAGGGAGTCATACTCATGATTGAGCTGATAAATTATAGCTGGTATGTGTCTTTAGGGAATCCTATAATACACCCTATTGTAATAATGTCAATCAGTGTATCTGGAGAGTTCACTCAAGAATGAAATAGAACCACAACCCTTTCCTATTTATTCATGTACCACTATTTACCATTAAACCAATTATCTCAGGTACCGAGTCAAATAGATGGTTTTAAGAGTCCTGGTGTATGGATATGTCAGATGCTCAAACCATCATTGGAGTCTCTAGACAGAAATACAAACTCGAAAAGTTTAATATTGTTTCCGAAAACTAATCTCACAGACTCTTAGTCCTAAGGTAAAAGAAAACTCATCAGATACCACATTTTCATGACCCATTTTAATCGGGACCATGTTGTAATGGCCCGGAATTTACATTTAATTTTGTTTTAAATATATGGGAATTTTACGAGTCTGTGAAAATTAACGGCGCATGATTTCGAGGGTCGGAGGCCCAGAAATAAATTTCTGAACGTTCGTTTGGGTACATTCAGTAAACGTACGAGCGGGTTTTTGTAACTTTTCAACCAGTTCTTGGAATTGAAATCCTAGGACACCGTTGAACTCACAACGCCGATATTTTCTTAAGGATACCTTCACCTCGACTGCAGTTGGTCGAGGGTGAAAGTTAGTTTTTGGGATTTTCAGGGAATAAGAAAAATAAAATGTGTAATGGTTTATTTTTATTCTTGAAACGTCCCATGTGTGGGTTGTGGTGGCGGGGACCACCCGAACATCATAATGGGGGAAACCTCTTGAACTCTCCTCTAACGGGGGATAACCTTTGGTATCCTCCCACTTTAATGGTTCCACACCCATTAATTAAAATTTTCAAATAATTGTTCCAACCATTAATTTAATTAGGTTGGATCCTCAATTTGGGTGGGAGAGAAAGCATTTGTGAAGGGAGAATTTGTGAGAACATTAGAGGAACTCAACTCCAACGAAGAACACACCACCTCCAGTGAACAACAATGTAGGTAGGATGTTCAAATTATTCCACTTACCCATTCTTGATATTCTTGTTATTCAATTATTATAGCCACTTTCTACCACTCTAATGAAGAGAGTGCGGGCCAAACAAACATGGCCCAACCTCCCCACAATTCTTGTGAATATTTGGTGTGTTCTTCGTGTTCTTCATGGGTCCATGAACAAATGATCGTTGCATATTCATTTTTGGATGCAACGATACCAAATTGAAGACCCGATATCACAATGAGCTAGAGGAGGTGCATCGATGATAGCGGATGACATATCGGACCAGGTCAGGAAAGACCATTCTTCGACTATTCTTCATTCTGGTGGATCAAAAGGTGTTTTCAGGGATGATCGATGGCACAAAAACAATGGATATGACCTCAGGACGTCAGAGCAACCTAGAACATGGAGTTCCAGGGTGATCGCACCATCAGAACGAAGATCAAGGCCTCACGAGAGGTGTGCTAGCGAGAAGCATCATTTCTGGAATATTCTCGAATACACGACATATACTTCCGAAGAAAACGCCATATAGTGCCTGCAGCAGCAGCTAGGGTTTCGAGCGTTAGACGAGTATCACACGACATGTGACCCCGGTCACACTACATGTTGGTCCTTCCCTGAATCTCGGTGTATATTCTAGAAAATACATGGACACGAGAGGAATTACACGACATCGAGACATTACATGTACTCTCTACGCAGCATGGAAGAGGTGGCTACATGGGACTCGGCGTGTATCCTGGGGATACACAGACATGTGGTGGAGTACATGGCGTGTACTCCACCACACGGCTAGGCAAGGCAAGTAACACGGATTACCCCATGTACCAGTTACACGGGTTGGCGTACATGGGTTTAGGCTGTGTACAGGCATATGACCAATGTACATGGAGCTGGCCCCAGTTACTCGGAAACAACTTGTAATCCATACCAAATTCCATGTACTTACTTTTATACACGACCAACCTCACGACATGGGCCGTCGTACACTGGCACTACCTAGAGACTGAAGACACGACGTGTGACTTTTCTACATGCCATGTACTTTTTGGAAAATTACTTGGTCTTTTAGTCCACCGTGTCTTGGACATGTTTTTTTGGGGTATGGTTGGGATGGATCGAGCACGAATCAAGCCGATCCCTTGGGACTAAAAGGCTAATAACTCATAGACCGAGCATCTGATTGATGCACTGTTTGTTGCGTTGATACCCCTATGACGTGATGACACATTGGGATACTTTTACGTGAGACTTCATGGAAGTTGGAGTATAGACCAATGGGTTGTGGAGAAGACCCTCCCGGAGAGAAGCGACCATAGTGAGGGATCCCGGTAGCTAGCTGTGACTTGAGAAAGAGATCCTTCGTGGGTCTGTAATTGAGGGTCCCACATGGAACCACTCTAGGATTCCTTGCAAGACTATTCCAGTGATCCTGTGTGGGTTAGCACCGAGCAATCCTATGTGGGTCAGCACTGAGCGATCCAGTGTGGGTCATCACCGAGCGATCCTTTGTGGGTCAGCACCTAGCGATCTTGTGTGGGTAAGCACCGAGCGATCCTGTGTGGGTCAGCACTGAGAGATCCTATGTGGGTCAGCACCTATAGATCCTATGTGGGTCTTATGAGGAGTTAGGATCCATCGTGGGTCTTCTTCTAAATGGTGTAAGATGATTTATTGTTACAACTAATCATCTTTACTACCGTATCTAAGTTATACCATGTGTGAGATGAGTTTGTACCTGTGTGGTACATGACTTCATGGTTATACCTTGCTGGTATACATTACTGTGGCGTACCTCTGTGGTACTTGCCTTTGTGGTTATACCTTGGTGTTATTCCTAGGTGTGGCGTACCTGTGTGTTACTTTACTTCGTGGTTAAACCTTACTGGTATTATTCAGTGTGGAATACCTGCGTGGTACTAGCCTTCGTGGTTTTTCCTTGGTGGTATTCGTCGGAGTGGCATACCTATGTGGTAGTTTCCTTCGTGGTTGTATCTTGGTGGTATTCTTAGTTGTGGCGTACCTGTGTGGTATTTTCCTTCATAGTTATGCCTTGGTGTTATTCATCAGTGTGGTATACCTATGTGGTACTTACCTTTGTGGTGTTACCTGTGTGGTACTTCTACCTATGTGGTACTTCTAGCTTCATGGTGTTACCTGTGTGGTACTTACCTATGTGGTGTTACCTTCGAGGTATTCCTTCCTTTATGGAACAATGGAGCTTTGGGATTTTGAGTTGGACCTTGTGTTTCCTCAGGAATGAGATAAGTATACTTGATAACATGGGTATATGTATGGGAAGATACCTAAGTATGATTGTCAGATGTTTTCTTACTGTGTGGTCTATCCTTTCTGGATTTTGTGAGACCTTGAGGGTCTCGGGGTCCCTATTGAGTATCTTTATAATCACCCCTGCATGGGTTATGCCCTCACCTTGTTGTGTTTGGTGCAGACGAAGGAAAGCGCTGACTGAGGACGAGAGTACCGAGACTGGAGGTAGCTCAGAGGTGGACCATAGAAGAGGCGTACTGCAGAGACGACTGTTCGAGAACTGTACCTACCCTTCTGGTAGGATCCTTAGCGGGTGATCACAGGAGTTGTTCCATTTTACATGTACTTTCATTTTCTTTTACTTTCTAGTTGGGCTTTTATTCTGGCCCCATTTACTTACAGTACTCAATTTGATTACTAATTAGTTTAATTGGGTTTTCATCTTGATGTGTGATTGGTTGTGTATGTTACAGGTTATAAAGGCAATGTCTTTCTAGTTTTCGGAAATACGCATACGGTGTTAGTCGTCAACCCCTGGCCTATGGAAGGTGGGCTTGGGGTAGTCACAACACGGGCCTCAGGGGAAGGTTCGTGACAAATTGGTATTAGAGGAGTCAGTTCTACCATAGAAAATAGGACTCTGATCTTTCTAATATAAATGATGTTAAGTGTAGTGAGTATGGTTATTAGTTTAGGGAAACCAGTGCTGGTGTGGCGGCCGACGTATCCATACACTAGGACCCTGACTTCTGATTTCTAACTCCTTGTACAAAAACACTTATTGCATGTGTGTTTTCAAGAGTTTTCTTTGTGATCTCTTTGAGTCATCTCAACAGGTATAACTTAATGACTACGGTGCACCTTTTCCTTATCAGGATGTTGCTGTGTAGACAGCCAGATAGGGTTCCTAAGAGAGTACACGATAACGACCCACCTAGTGATGAGGCTCTAGTGCAAGGCCTTCTTACCAGGTTGGCACCTTCAGGTGGTGTACCAGCAACACCACCACACATTGGGAAGCAGTTACCACCAGCCACACTGGCAGACGATGCATGCCAACTGAGCGTAATGCACGATTTCCAGTAGTAGTGGCCTCTGAGGTTTCATGACGAGACATTTTTCCACACAGCTGAGGGCTGGCTGGAGGCGATTTCTAGAGTTTTCCACCTAGTTGATACACCAGTAGAGAATATGGTGATCTAATCTACAAGTATTTTTTAGTTAGTGACCTTGAAGATGGTCCAAAAAGTGATGAGTCTTGGGTATGTGGACCATTACCTGAGAGAGTACTGTCAGGTAGTGTGTCAGCTATATCACTACCCATTGGTTAGGAGTGATAACTGGTGGTACCGGTAGAGGAAAAATGTAGAATTAGTACCTTACACGTATTTAAACATCATATACCCCTCAGGTTCTGAGGTGATACTG
This sequence comes from Viscum album, assembly GCA_963277665.1. Classification (NCBI taxonomy): domain Eukaryota; kingdom Viridiplantae; phylum Streptophyta; class Magnoliopsida; order Santalales; family Viscaceae; genus Viscum; species Viscum album. The sequence continues at coordinate 2,115,854,995 of OY728164.1, read as the reverse complement.
ACTCACATGCGGCTGAGGACTATCTTGAGGAGGTGGTTGAGAGTTCCCTGGAGCTTCTACAGCTTCAGCAGGATGACATGTCAGTAGCTGAGTATTCATCAAGGCATACCGACCATTCCTAGTACTCGATGAATACAAAATGATCAGTGATTCGAGCTCGAACTTCTGAGCGAGGTGTGTTTAAGAACATCTGAGCCATCACTATTCTTTCGTGTATTACTACTTATTGTAGGGTTCTAGATATAACCTTTGTGGATGAATGTTCTTTGGTTGAGCAGATAAATCCAGTGAATGTCAGCAGTGGTAAAGCAGGAAATTAGTGTAATTCATAGATACTTGGGCATGTAAAAGGTTTCATGAAGAGGATGTGATAGGGAAAAACGAATCTACAGGTCTATAGACGTGGAAGAATAGCTAGGAGAGAAGCGTGAGATGGTACACATTTTGATATGTTACAACCACCGCCAATGTGGTCCCCAATAGGCTCAGGGAGCTGGAGGCCAGGGGGAAGGGGATAGCTACATGCGGTTGAGGAGTGTGACCCAAGGGATCTAGGAATGATTCGAGGTATGATTCGTGTCTACCACTAGCGGTCATATCAATAGATAGAGGTACTAATCATTTCATCCTTCCACAAATCTTGTCCAGGACCTAGAGTTTTTAGTAAAAACATTGACTTGACCCTCACATTTGGAGATACCGTCGGGAGGAGACTCGATAATCATACCTACATTGAAAGTTTTATCTTACCCTTTAGGTGAGAGTTTCAGTTGGACCTCTTGGTGGCACCATCGAGTCCTTATGACGTTATTTTGGGTATGGATTGGACATCCATAGTTTATACACACATTTATTTTACAAGGAAAAAATAAGTTATGGTTTATCTACAATGTTGGAATGGGGTTTTCCTTGGTTGGTGTAAAAGGAAACCCATGCAGCAGGTTAAACTCATGCATAGGAGGGTAAAACTGACCACTCTTGATTCGACCAGCCTTACCCTCATGGCAGTAGGAGTTTGAGTTTTCAGTTCCCAACAAGAGTGGCTAGAGTTCCTCCAAGACTATGACTTTGAGATATTCTATACTCCTGGGAAGGGGAATATGGTAGTAGATGCAGTCAGCAGGAGGTTTAGTATATAGCTTCTAGGTGAGGCGATGGAGCAGCTGACTTCTTTGAAGATATCCTTTGGGGATCGAGATGGATTAGTTTTTCTTCAGTCTCTTATAGTCACTCCCCCAATTCTTCAGTGAGTCTGGGAGGCGCAGTGTGGGGATACTGATTTCAAGGCTCGACGTGCTCAGATATCCATAGGACATGCACCTGATGGATTTTTCTGAAGGTGGGGAGCACTCCATCCTTTTCAGAGGATGCATCATGGTACCAGTGTTGCTTCAGGATGATGTGTTGAGGGAGTTCCACACATCCCCTCTAGCGTTACATCCAGAAGTGGGGAATATCTTCCAGGTTCTCCGACGACACCACTAGTGGCTGGTAATGAAGAAAACAGTAGCAGAGTTTGTCTCTCAATGCCTCACTTGTAAGCAAGTGAAGGCAGATCATCAGGAACCAACAGGCTTGGTTAAGCCTTTAGAGGACCGAGAGTTGAAGTGAGATGGGATATCCATGGACATCGTGACATGAATTACACGTACATCCAGGGGAAATGACTCGATTTGGGTGATCATTGACCGACTCACCAAGTCGGCCCACTTCCTATAGATCAGAGAGCAGGGTTCAGAAGAGAGCTTGAGACGCCTCTATGTGGAAGAGATTGTGCGGTTAATGGATTACTCATGAAGATATTCTCCCACCGTGATGCACGTTTTAATTCCCGGGTATGGAAGGGATTGAAGGAGGCTTTTTGGACGTATCTCTGTTTGAGAACCACCTTCCATCCCTAGACGGATGGCCAAACTAAGTAGACCATTCAAACCCTAGAGTACATGCTACGTGCATGTGTCCTCGACATCTGTCGCAGTTGGGAGGATCACCTGCCTTTGCTGGAGTTTACATACAACAACATCTACCACTACACCATTGGGATGACATATTTTTACTTGTTTTATGGGAGAACATGCAGATCACCTTTGTGATGGACTGACCTAGGGTAGTCAACACTAGTGGGACCAAAAATTGTACGGGCTACCACATAGAAGGTGTAGATAATCTAAGCGAAGAGTAAAACTGCACAGAGAAAGCCGATGTCATATGCTGACAAGAGACAGAGACCTATGGAGTTCGAGGATGGTGACCACATCTTCCTACGGATCTCACCTGGATGAGGATTGTAGAGATTTGTCAGAGGGGGCAAGTTATCCTTGAGATTCACTGGACCCTTCTAGGTCCTCAGTAGAGTTTGCGAGGTGGCTTACCGCCTAACTCTTCCACCTTAGTTGCACATCGCGCATGATTTCTTCCACATATCCTAGCTGAGGAGATACATGCATGACCCTTACCACGTCATCGACCATAGAGAGCTGGACGTCGATGATGGGGAAACTTTTACAGAGGTTCCTATTGAGATTGAGGATCGACAAGAGCATGTTATTCGTGGGCAGTCGATACCTCTAGTGTGCGTCCATTTGTGGCATGGGAACCTCCAAGAGAGCACATGGGAGCGGTAGGCTCTGATTTGTTCTCAGTACCCCCATTGTTTTCCTAGTTTTGAGTTGTGGCTTATATGGACGTAAATCTTTGAGGTGGGGAGAATGTAAAGACAAGGAATTTCCATGTAATTTTTTTTAAAATATATGGGAATTGTATGAGTTCGCAAAAATTGACAGCGCATGATTGCAAGGTTCGGAGTGTCCAAAATTGATTTATGAACATTACTTTGGGTACGTTCTGTAAACGTATGAGAATGTTTTTTTAAATTTTGAACCGGTGATCGAAATTGAAATCCTAGGACACCATTGAACTTGTGGCTCTAGTATTCACTTAATGAGACTTTCACCTCGACGGTTGTTCATCAAGGGTGAAAGTTACTTGTTGTTATTTTCATGGAATTAGAATAATAAAATGTTTAACATTTTATTTTTATTCTTGAAACCTAGCTTGGGTGGGTTGTGGTGGCGGGGACCACCCAAACCTTCATAATGGGGGAATCCTCTTGAAATCCCCTTAAATGGGAAACAATATCTTCGTTATCCATTTTATTGAAGTGTGTGTAAGTATAGGTATAACTGTTAGAATAACAAAATATCAATATATTAAGGATAATGAATATATAATGTGTGAATTAAATAATATAAATAGACTTGGTGGGGAATGTAAATAAATTAAAGGAGTTTGAGGAAGAATATTACATCTTTTTTGGGTAAATCCTTTTGGATTACACAAAAAGATATACATGGAATAAATTCATAAAATGGTGATGAATATAGGCTTTTTGGGAGGATGTTGAATAGATGTTTTGGAATATCTCGTTCAAGATAATATGGATTGATATTTGTGAGTATGCTGGAAGAGATGATGCCTTTTTATAGTGGAGGAGGAGTGAAACTCTTGTAAATACCAAATGGTATACAATAATGAGAGGTATCCTTTTTTTAAAGAGTCACTGAAATGAGAAAATAATAAATTTAAGGGGATTAATTGTCTAAAAAATCCTTACAAAAGAATATAGGTATTTTTATAATTTTTCCCTTCACATATAACTTTAAACTATTTTATTATTTTGGTATTTATTTAAGCTTAAAATATTCAAAATAAGGAATATAAACTGTACGAATAAATTATAGTGATATTTATTTGAAATTTTTTAACCTAAATATTATATTTATTATATCTAATTTTTAAAATAATAAAACTATTTGTGTTAGAAATTAATTTTAAAACAACAACATATAAAGCAAAAAAACCATGCTTTAACTAGGACAATACTAGCTATGTTTTTACTATCTATGGGTCAATATGATAATTATAAATAATCAATTCGTATTTTATAAGAACATATATGGTCTTTATTAACATGAAAAATAACATGGCATAAGGTAATATTTTTTATTAATTTTAATTCATTTTACAAAATATCATTTTTTCTAAAATAAAATTAATGTCAATTTTGAGATTATATAATTAATTTTAGTTTAATAAATATAAAATCAATATTAGGATCCAAATAGATTAAGTTTATATATTTATAAAAAGATATATTAGTATACCAACATAATTAATGGTAATAATTAATCCAATTTACATCACTTATAATATTAATAGTATTATTTATTTTAGTTAATGAACAACTAAATAATCACTACGTCTTCATTTTTTATTAATTTAAGGTAATAAATCATTAATAAAAATTACTGATAATCCATTATGATTAAAATAAATCATTTAATTTTCAAAAGGATTTGAATAATTGAAAATATGATGTTTTTTCCATATCTAAATGGTTTAAAAATGATAATGTTGTGGAAATATCCATTTTTTTCTTTTTCCTTACCTAAATAATTAAATAGAGAAAATTTATTTATTAGTATCCCAATAACACATTAAATTTTGAACTATTTAGGTATATAGTTTATATATGGGTAGATAATGGATTTTTTAAAAGTTTCTAGATCATTTTAGCCCTTATGTATAATGTTTAGTCCCTAAATAGATTAGTCTTATTTTAATCATTGTGATTAAATTTAATCGCATTCAACAATATATTTATTCAAAAATTATTTTGATATTATTGGAATAAAAAATAATATGGATTATAATTTTTTAATTACCTTTTTCAAAATTCTAATCATAGAAGTGGGAAAATTATGTCTAACGCTAACCCCACAGACATAAATACAAAAAATGTATTTAATGTAAAAAAGTCTAAGAGTTCTATATGTTTGTATAACAAATATCCATATAATAACGATTTCAATGGCGTAAATTGGTTAAATATACTTATAATTGAACTATTTTGACTTTAAGAACCAAATTAGAATACAAATTAATAATTATTATTATTTAAATGGAAATGTAATTTTAAACTAAAATTTTGTATTTCCACTATTCATAAAAAAATGTTTCTATGAAAATTCCCAAACATTTATCCCAATATAATTTATAAAATCATAACTAAAAAGTGATGTTTATTTTATAAAATTCAACTTCTTAAACTGTTTAAAATAATTCTTATTTATTTTTACAAAAGGATATGGAAATAAATTTATTAGATAAAATAGTATTTTTATTCATGTAAAGTAATTACCAAAAAATATATTTCCCATAATCAATATTATTTAATTATATAAAATAAATAAAAAAATATATTTTTAAATTTAGTTTTTACTATTAATATTTTGATGTTTAATAACCAGTTTATAACTATGCCATATAAATAATTATAATAATAAAATTTTCTTTAGTAGAAACATGGTGTTGTATGTAAAAAACACCAAGTTAGTGTTTCATGTATTGAAAGTGAAGTTTTTGCGATGTGAAAGGAAATTTTAACTCATCAAAATGTATGATATAAATATAAACTAATTTATTCAAAAAAATGATCGTACAAAAGGGGGGGTTATTTGAGAAGATATATCTACCGTAGTTTCATTATAAATAAATGGTTTCCATCATGGATTGGTTAGTCCTAAGTGATACCTAGGTTCCCATGTAGGAACGCCTTGGATGGATTATGAGACACCAACTAATCTACACAAACCTTACCACCTGGAGTATGCCTCTTTGGGATCAATCACTGATCTATATTGTACTTATTTTCCTTAAAATATCATCAATATCTTTTAATAATAGAGTATGGATTACCTTGGGATAATTTCTTAGACTCTAGTTCGATTAATCTAAGGATATCCTTAATTTATATTCAAACTAATAGGTGATAATTAAATGGTAAAAATTCCAGTGGAATGGAACTAGAAGACATCCATGTTCATGATGAGGTACAATCGATTAAATATCCAAGTGATGTATTTATCAAGGAATGTCACCAGAAATTTGAAACTGACTTCTGTGAATGTGCACATTATAAACACCAAATTCCTTCCAAGAAGGATTTATAGTTTCATTTTAATAGCATGACAATCTATTTTGGGTGTTGTGGGAATGGTCAGTTCTATGTAGATGTAGCTTTTGTTTCTCTCATTCATTGTCTATAGATGAGTGGAACAACATTAAAACATGTCTCCAGGTTAAGTCATATGTGGTTTAAAATGTCAGTGATGTCTTTTTTGGAAATCATGATCGACCATTTTCTATTTTCAGAACTTGTTTTTGAATGTTTCAATATTTTAATTTCTCTAATATAACCTCATATGTATTCATGTCCTCACAGTTAGTGAAAAATCAAGCAAGTTGTGTCTTTAGATTTCGTAGATGTGTTCTTTGTATGGATATTTTGATGGTGGAGTGTGTTGTGGTTCAGAATTAACCTTTTAACTTTAGGAAAAACATTGGTAGGGAGGACCATCATTTTGATGTTTAAAGAAACAAATGTGTGACTTTGTCTATATCTAACATAGATCCAGAAGAACAATTTTGGTGTTTAGTTTTAAAGTGACATAGGTCTTGGGTTTCAATGGAATATGTTTTATATGCATACGCACTTCTTACATTTTTGTTGGGAATTTGGAAACACAAAATTAAAATTTAAATGTGACATGATATACCATGTAGGATCGGTGATCTTTTCATTTTTCTGCAAGTCATATCATGGATGAGATGTTCTAAGATGAACAGGTTGTAATGAACCATGTTTTTTAGACGAGGTATAATTACCTGAGAATTTTAATTTTTTCTTTTAGTGGATGTGAAATTCTCTAAACCAAGCATTAGAACAAAATTATGAGAGATGTAACACTTCTAAGTGTTTTTTAGACTTAGTTAAAGGTCCATTCCACATTAAAATTTTATTCAAATATTATATAGTTGTTAATATTTTTAGAAAATATATTCATATGTTAGTATATGATAATTTATTCTTTAAAATATATTATGTTTAGTGACCCCACCCTATGTAATCATTAATATACCCAATCATATTGAATAAATTAGTACAATCTTTTTCACCCTTTTTATCTTCACACAAAAACGATTATTGAGGAAATTGACATCTATCATACATATAATATTAATGATAAATCATTTTCATGATTTATACCACTATATATTCAAGCATATTTCCCGATTAAAAGTTAATCAATGGATCCATTGAAATAAATATGTTTTTTAATTTTATTAATTCATTCCTTTTTTATGATTAATGTATAAACATTTTTCCTCTTCGATTTTTTTAATAATGGTAACCATATGTATTTTTTTACTATATACAATTTTTCCCATTACATTATACATGGTTTATAATTCAATCTATAGTCTAAAAAATTGGTTGCCTTTTTTATTTTCTACATTTATGATTGATATAATAAATACAATTTTAGTAATAATAATTTAATGTAAATAGATTATATGTGAATTTATCAGATTAGTAACATATTTTAATATATTTTATAATACATTTTATTGATTATACTACCACAAAAATTGTGAAATGTTACATACATTGTATATATTTTTCTTCCAGATACAATTTTTTTAATATTTTTTATTTAGATTTTATATTTCTAGTATTACATGGATATTTTGGCAAACCACCATGACAATTATATCAAATATAAATCTATAATTTTTAAGTGTATAATAACATTATATCATCCATATAATGTATAATCTCAACACCACTCCTCGTGTTACCAATATTGGAGGGTCACCCTCATAGGAATTGTTTTTTAGGATCAAAAATATGTTTCACCCCTTACATAGGGTTATATATGGGAACCAAACTATTAGGAAAACATGAAATGAATAGTTTAGGTTTCAATGGTTTATTTCATTAAAGGACTCTAATTAATTAAATTTTGTGGTTTTTTAAATTATCTTCCCATCCAATTATACATTTATTATATATATATATATATTAAATAAAAAATATCCCAATATATATAGGGATTTATTTTATTTAGATTATACATTTTATGTTAATCATTAATATTAACATGGTCCAACCAATTTAATGTATAAGTATTTATATAAAAATTGTATTCACTATTAATCTCTTATAATATTATTAAATTTTTCTACCACAAATTCATATGCATCATATAAAACACCATATGGGAAAAATGTCAGATATATTATTAAATCACTTTAAATAGAAAAACATCTTTTGAGCATGAATTTCCTGATAGGTAGTTAATGCATCATATGTAGAAATAACACTAGTCCCATTACAAATGGGAAATATAACCCATACTATACTATTAAAAAATAAATAATAATTATTGATTTAGATTTGTAGTGTCATTTTAACTCCAAATATAGAATAATAAATATAATGAAAGTTTTACATTGTAATTTTAACCAGTAAATCATCAACCCATTTTGTAATAAATTAAATCATATGATACAATATTTTATTAATATCTTCATGTTCATAAAATATAATATATATAAATCATATAGGATGATGTTGAAAATTGTAATAATAATATTTTTATATTTTTATATTCATGACAACGTGAATATATAAATATATAAATAAATCATTGACTCGATAATAGAATATTATAAAATAAATATTTATATTATAGACAATCAATATTTTGAAATAAATAACAATTTTCATCATAATAAATAATAATTATTTTATAAATCATGGATATATAAAATTTATTATACATTACAAAGGTTAATTTTACATAGATGAAATATAAAACACTTTTTTATAGTAAGAATATTAAAACGTCATATTCTATAGATTTAATGTTAACAAATAAACTCCATTATATTTCTATATATATGGTCTGGTTAATAAAATATTATATTCATGTAAACAAATAAAAAATAATATTAAATATTTACATCATTCAAATAAAAAATATTTTATATTTTGTTAATAATTGATTTAATAAAATGAATGATTTTGTTAATTTGGAATAATGGTTGAAAAAAATACATTTACGTGATCAATTTATATTATAATTTATAAATGTGTAAGAAAACCAACATAAATATATTATATTTTGTCTTATATTATAATTTATAAAAACATTGTACTTTAAAAATTTACATGTGACATATAAGACACAAATATTTCACCATGAAAACCAATTCATTGTTAATATAACATAATAATAAATTTTATCTTAAATAAATTTCATAACTATATAATACATAAATTTGATCAAATCATCAATTTAATTATTTTTTTTGTAATCATCATAAATTATAAATTTTTTAAATGACACTTATTATAATTTTCAATCATTTCATAAATATTAAATTAATAACTAAACTAAAACAAACTATTTAATATACCATATATCATAAATTAAAATATACCATAGGTCACTATCATTAATATATAAATATATATATTCTTTTTTCCATATTGATTATAGTTCTCTTATTAAAATTAATTTTCTACGCCTCATGACATAGATATCAATATATAATTCTATTATTGCAATAATGTAAGATATTATTATCATATTTCATTTTATTGGATGGGTTCTATTTATTCACAATGATATCTTTCTATCACTTACAGGATTATTATTCAACAATGTAATATCAACATATTTCAGTTGGATAATATTATAACTTGTAAAATATGAACTATAATGAAAAATGGGATATATATAAAATTTATACAATAATAGGAAACTCTATTTTTTGAATAAGAAAACTAGACATATCCTGAAAGAATATATCTCATATTTTTTACAATTATATCATTAATAATTTCTGATGTTCAATCTTACATTACCTAAAAATATCAAATAAAATAAAATTATCTTATCCCTTAATGAGATATCCATATTCATTAAATTTTTTGAACAAAATCGATATAATTATTAAAAACTACATTGAGTGTTTTGATTATAAAATTAAGATATCAGGGATTGCAAAAGTTCCCAAATATATTGGGAAAAAACCATTGATATATCATTTTTTATAAGTAGTTTAAATAATAATAAAGGAACATGATTAGAATATATTTTATATTATTGAATTTCATTAAATAAATTATTGACTGCGATTTTTAAAATAATAGAAACGAGATTCCAATATCTACTTGAATCCATCAAAAATAGATGTAACATCCCAAGTAAGTAATGAATAATAGATATTTTTATCTATGTCTATTAATGATTAAGATAGTGTTATAGAGGCTTAAAATGAAAATAAATACAATCTTATGCATGGAATACACTAATATTCTTAAAAGATTGTTTTACTACCTTTTGATGGAAAACCATTTTTGAATCTATATTTTGACAATTTTTTAATCTATTTTTGTCAAAATAAACTTATCCTTTATGATTGGGACATCAAAATTTACCTTGTGTGAATTTTTGGTATTTTTCTGACAATGTTCATTTTTAATGAATAGTGAAAAATACTGCATTTGACATCAAAACTGCTTTTTAATGTAATTTATTTATATGATTAGATTATGTTTTTAATTGGTTTTGAAGTGAAATTAGAATATATTTTTACCATTTTATCCAATGGTGGTCATTGGAATCAATTTCACTTTGAAATTAGACTTAAACTGGTGTCAATCTTTTGATACTTATTATTTTGTAAAAACACGCTATTTGCTCTGGCAGTGGGAATTAATTATTAAATTAATTAATGTGACTTATATGATGTGAATTTTGTAAAATAGACTTCATTTTTGAATTCGTAATATCAAATATAGCTTAGGGTGAATTTTTGGTAATTTTCTGAAAAACTTCAATTTTTGATGAATAGTGAAACCACTAAGTGGTAATCAAGAAAACTGATTTTTCAGTTAAATGAAAGTTTACCACTAATGTGTATTGAATTTTGAAAATCCGACATACATGGTTGTCATTAAGAAGTAAAATGTGGTTCAATGAGGTTAAAATAATTTTTTGGTGAATAGTAACTTATTAAGTTTTTAATCGCGATTAGTGGTAATTAGTGTAGTTTAAGGTATAAATAATGCTTTAGTAATATGAAATGACTTAGACACATATCCCAACCTTATTGGTTGTGTCATGGCCGACCAATACAAGCCATGGGTCAACTTGGGGACCCCATGGAGACATTTTGGTTGGGAAATGACATAAATAACTTTTTTTAATGTAAAAGTAAAAATGACACAAACATAATATGTTTTACAAAAACAATTTTTACATGGGGTTATAAAGATCAGATTTTTGATTCTAAATAGTCATTGGAAAGCTAAAAATATTTCATACATCATAGTATTTTTTTTTATGATTTTTAGACATTAAATAAATTAAATTATTTATGACATAATAATGATGCAGCGATGACATCATTATTTGACGATTTAAATAAAATGGAAAGATAATGTAACATCTATGAACTACACATGTCCAAAACTTATTGGATGAGTAGATTTATAAGCCTTATCACCTTATCCACGAGTTATATCAATGTGGGACGTTTTGAAACCGAAACACATTTTCAAATAAAGTAATATTTCTTTACTTTCCAAAAGTGCCCCTCCTCTCCTCTTATAAAAGGCCCCCACCTCTACCTCATTTCACACACTACTCAAGCCTTTGGCTCGGCCAACCCCTGCCCATTTACTCTCTCCACATCCCTCTCCTCATCCTAGAGGATTCCCTTTGGGCAGAATCTTTTCAAAGGAAGCCTTTAGACTCAAATCAAAATGAGATACACTTTTAAAGGTAATTCATTCTCTCATGTTCATTTGTTTTATTTTGCTTCTCCAACCCCATAAAATCTTTTTATTTACTTATTTTGCAACAAAACCAGTATCTTAAATATACAAGGATGTTGTTATAATATTTATTTGAGCTACACTCTCACACAACTACATCAAATGGTTAAAGAACATACGGTTTCCGTGGATGGAGAAATTCTGCCTCCCGAAACGATGATTGTTCAACACTCATTTAACACCTTCAAAGGTGGCCATTATGATGTCACTATTTTTATATATGATATATAATATGTTTATGTTTTCCTTAAGCTTATGTTTTTTTCATTTTGGGCATACCTTTATGGATTCCATTATGGGTAAACACGATATCTTCATTTTAGGAAGTGCGGACTACCGCCCCCTCAAAGTGATTTGATTCGTTAAATACCATATGTGGGACATATAAAGGATGGAACTATGATATTATATATGATATTATACTGGAATTATAATATACCTTTATATCATTATGATTCCATTCTATAAAATACGAAATAGAAATTAAAGTAGCGTTCATGCGTACGTACGACTTACCGTCTCCATGAACGGTGCATTTCATTTCTTACCTCTAAATGATTATGTAATATTATAAATGAAAGTATGTACTGGATATATATGACATATATGATATCTACATCATGAATACCATTATGGATATAATGAACCTTTGACCAAATTAACAACATGTAAGTGTAAGAAGTCTATTTTTGACTTAAGAACCAAATACCGACAAAATGAACATTATTAACTTAACTGATTTCATGATGTTCATAACATGGTATAAAAGTAATAATGAACTTGAAAAAGATTCATAATCAAGTAGAGATTAACTCATGTTTATTATTCATGATATTAAAGAACAGTCGGGTCAAGTCGGATACGAGGTATGAGACTTCGTTTCAATCTCCTTTCGTTGAGGCATATTTTATTTTATACACAACTTTCTTTTATATGGTGTATAAAACACATTGACTTTTACGTTTATTCAAAAGGAATCTTTTTTATATGAAGCTTTTACTAAACGACAGAAGGGAATGTTTTTGTCGTACGTATGCGGCGACAACGACGTCTCCACCGTCGTGACCGTTATTTGAGTTTCGGCTTCCTCTACAAGCCATACCTTCGTTTTAAAAGAAAAATAAATACCATGTTTTACTTTTCTTTTATTTTGGTATTGAAAATGGTTTTCATAATGTATTTATATCAATTTGTTGTATTGATATCTCGTGATTGAAATGTGGAAATTTTATGTTTCCTTTATGCATGTTTTATGTGATATGATTATGTTATGGTTCTTGGGCATTATTATGAAGACGGGTGGTTCCGTGATAAACTAAGGGCAGGTGAGCCTGTTATAGCTCTCTAATGCATTGGGTAACGCGAAGGAGTGAAACGTTAAGGTTTCTCCGAAGAGATTTTAGGGAATATACTGTGATGGGTATTCCAAACGTAACCAAGAGGGTTACTCCCTACGTAAGAATGTTATGAATGCCTCAAGTTACCTTTATGTCTTATGATTTCTATGATTTATTCATGATTTTATGAGGTATGTTAATGTGCCTATGTTTTATGGGTAAAGTATGATTTCATTCTTATGTATATATGAACTCATGTTTCCTTTCCATGTTTTTTTTATAACCCATACTGAGTTTTTATGCTCATCCCAAGTTTTTGAAATGTTTTTCACAGGTCAAGGAAAAGGTACATGATAAGATGATAGAGTCAAGGATGTGTCAAGAAATAATCCATGTTTTATTTTAAATGTGTTTCCATTGATGGGAATGAAGAATACTATCTTTATGTAACCACTTTGTTTATATGTGGAATGTAATGCAAGTTTTATGATCTAATTCTCTAAAACTCTAAACCCGAAAAGATCCTCAATGTGTAATCTTGTAATAACTCAAGATTAAGTAAGGTTTAAGGCTGGGGCCTTATAGTTGGTATCAAAGGTCGGTTTAGATAACTTTAGGAGTTAGAATTCTATTAAATGATTATCCAAAAATAATTTTTTTTCGAAATGATATAGCATTTAAAGATTACCATGTTGCTTCATCTAAGACAGGTTTGTTCAGAATGGTTTTCCGCAGAGGAAACAGGGAAGCAGTGCTAGGAAGGCATACAGAAGGAAATAACCTTCCGAATCAGCATCCAGAAATGGTCAGAATTGGAACTGAACAGTTTGTTGCAGTAATGGTGCAGTTGACTCAAGCGATAAATGGCGGTGGTATCCATGCACGAGATCAGCCAGAACAACCGCAGAGGAACATGTTAGTGGTGGAACATTTCATGAGGCAACATCCACCATCATTCAGAGGATCATCTGACCCTGTGCTAGATGAAGGGTGGATTAATGCAATGGAGAAGATTTTTGATGTCATGGGGTGTTCAGAAAATCAAAAGGTTAGTTTTGCTATTTACCGTTTGGAGGGTGAAACAGATCAGTGGTGGTCTATGGTTAAAAATATCCGGGACGCCGATGAGATTGATGCTCTTGACTGGGATGAATTCAAAGGTATGTTTCTTGATAAGTATTTTCCAAAGGCTGTTTGACTTAGGATGGAAAAGCAATTCTTGGAATTGAGGCAAGAGGAAGACTCAGTGGCTGCCTATGAAGAAAGGTTCACTCGATTGGCAAGGTATGCTCCAAATTTTATCCAGGACCTTGATAGTAAAATCAATCGTTTCTACTCAGGATTAAATCCAAAGTATAGAAGGGCATTAGATTCTCGTGAGTTTAAAAGTTATGAAAAGCTTGTTCGATGTGCAGAGAAGGTGGAAATGGAGTTTGCCGATGACCAAGTTTTCTATAACAACCAGCAGAAGAAGAGACCGAGGTGGTAGGAGAAAGGTAAGAATTCTTCAAAAAAGTCTGATGGTAAGAGAACTAAGTTTCCAGTTTGTGATAAATGTGGAAAAAGGCATGCTGGGGAATGTCTTCTGAATTCTGGGAAGTGATACCGATGTGGTAAGATGGGACATAAGGCTCGTGATTGCACTGAAAAGGATCAAGGTGAAGGTAAGAACAAATTTGATTTACAGTTAGTGAAATGTTTTAAGTGAATGAGATGGGTCACTATGCAAATTAGTGTCCGACAAAGAGCTTGAGTGATGGGAAGCAGTTAGACTACAAACAGAAAGGGGTGGTGAAATCCTTTGCAACTACTTCAGCAGATGTCGGGCCATCAAATGAAGTTGTATCAGGTACTTTGTTTGTTTTTTCAGATTATGCCAGCATGTTTTTTGATTCGGGGTCTACACATTCTTTCATCTCTGAAACCTTTTCTAGGAAAATGGGAATACCATCTCAAGAAATGACTCCTGAACTTTTGGTAAAAACACCTGGGGGAAATGTTGAGGCAAAAAGAATTTATAAGAATCTTCCTATCCTTATCTGTGGAAAGAACCTACTTGAAAACCTTATTGTTCTACCTCTAGTAGAGTTTGATGTCATCCTGGGTATGGATTGGCTCTCTATTTACCATGCTAAGATTGACTGTAGAGATAAAGAAGTTTCTTTTCAGAAATACTTTCAGTTTTTTTACAATAATGAACCCTTACTTTTGATAACATATCAAGAGGTAGAGAAACTTGTAAAAGATGGAAATGAATGTTACCTTGCACACATCGTTGAAAATAAAGGAACTGTTCAGATTAATGTTGTGCCAGTGGTAAATGAGTATCCTGATGTTTTTCCTGATGATTTGCCTGGAATAATACCAGATCGGGAAGTTGAGTATACTGTTGACTTAGTTCCGGATGCTAAGCCAATTTCGAAACCCCCTTATCGAATGACACAAATTGAACTTTTAGAGTTGAAGGAGCAATTGCAAGATTTATTAGAGAAAGATTTCATTAGACCTAGCACATCACCATGGGGTACTCCTGTTTTATTTGTTAAAAATAAAGATGGTTCTATGAGACTTTTCATTGATTATAGAGCCTTCAATAATATCACTGTTAAGAACAAATATCCTTTTCCTCATATCGATGATTTGTTTGATCAGCTCCAGGGAGCTCAGTTTTTTTCAAAGATTGACCTGGGATCGGGGTACCATCAACTGAAGGTAAAGGAGGCAGATATTCCGAAGACCGCGTTCCGTACGAGATATGGCCATTATGAATTTGTAGTAATGCCTTTTGGGCTAACCAATGCACCTACTGTATTCATGGACTTAATGAATAGAATTTTCCATGAGTTCTTGGATAAGTTTGTGGTGGTTTTCATTGATGATATTTTGGTGTTTTCTAAAAGTATAGAGGAGCATGAAAAACATATAAGGGTTATCTTGAAAACCTTAAAAGAAAAGAAACTGTATGGGAAATTCAGCAAGTGTGAGTTTTGGTTGCAACAAATTTCTTTCCTTGGTCACATTGTTTCTAAAGATGGAATAACTGTTGATCCTGCAAAAACAAAAGTTGTGGAAGAATGGCCAAGACCCACAAATGTAACCGAGATTCGTAGCTTCCTTGGTTTGGCAGGCTATTAGCGAAGGTTTGTTAGAAATTTTTCACGGTTATCTAGTCCAATGACTAAGCTAACTCGGAAGGGTGTTAAGTTTATCTGGACAAAAGAATGTGATGATTGTTTTCAGGAATTGAAAAGAAGATTGGTGAATTCTCCAGTTTTGGAACTACCTTCCAGGAATGGTGAGTTTGTTATATACAGTGATGCTTCATTGAAGGGACTTGGTTGCGTCCTAATGCAGAATGATCAGGTAATTGCTTATGCTTCACGACAGTTGAAAACTCAGGAGGTAAATTACCCTACACATGATTTGGAATTAGCTGCTGTTGTTTTTGCTTTAAAAATTTGGAGGCATCATTTGTATGGAGTAAAGTGTGAAATATATACCGATCACAAATGTTTAAAGTATATATTCACTCAGAAAGAGTTAAACATGAGACAAAGGAGATGGCTGGAATTAATCAAGGATTATGATTGTACAATTCATTACCATCCGGGAAAAGCAAATAAAGTGGTTGATGCTTTGAGTCGAAAAAGTAATTCTTCATTAACAATGTTGTGTTTGGAACGTGATCCTTTGGTTAACGATTTGATGAACTTTGGCATAGAAGTTGTTGGTGCAGGAAGTCCTTCTGTTTTGTTTCAGGTATCAGTGAGATCTTCTCTATCAGATAGAATCAAGCAGGCACAGAAGCATGATAGTGAGTTGCAGAAAAAGGTAGAGCTGGTTCAGAAAGGTAAGTTTCCTGAATTCAACATTGATAATGATTGTGTTTTGAGATTTGGGAAGAGATTGTGTGTGCCTTGTGATTAACAGTTGAAGAGAGAGATGTTATGTGAAGCTCATAGTTCTCCGTTTTCAGTTCATCCGGGCAGTACTAAGATGTATAGAGATCTGCGGGAGTATTATTGGTGGGATGGAATGAAAAGAGATATTGCTGATTTTACTGTGAAGTGTTTGACATGTCAACAGGTTAAAGCAGAGCGGCAGTTACTGAAAGGGATGCTTCAGCCTTTACCAGTGCCAGAGTGGAAATGGGAGAATATATCCATGGACTTTGTTGTTGGATTACCGAAGACATCTCGAGGTAATAATGCAATCCGGGTTATTGTTAATCGCTTGACCAAATCTGCTCATTTCCTTGCTATACGAGATACTTTCTCTCTTGATCAACTTTCCCATTTGTATATTAAAGAGACAGTCAGGTTACATGGAGTTCCTCTCTCCATTGTATCGGATCGTGATCCCAGGTTTACTTCTAACTTTTGGAAAGGCCTTCAGAAGTCGTTGGGTACTGAATTAAATTTTAGTACAGCTTTTCATCCTCAATCAGATGGGCAGTCAGAACGAACAATTCAGACATTGGAGGATATGCTACGAGCTTGTTCTATGGATTATCAGGGAAGTTGGGACCAACATCTTTCTTTGGTTGAGTTTTCATATAATAACAGTTTTCATTCCAGTATACAGATGGCGCCATTTCAGGCATTATATGGGAAGCGGTGTCGAACTCCATCTTTCTGGGATGAAGTGGGTGAAAGGAAGTTGATGGGACCAGAATTGGTAGAAGAGATGGTAGAAAAAGTTCAACTGATTCAGAAACACATGAGAACAGCTCAGAGCAGGCAGAAGAGTTATGCGGATAACCGGAGGAAGGATCTATCTTTCGAGGTAGGTGATCATGTTTTTCTCAAGGTTTCCCCTTGGAAAAGTGTGATGAGATTTGGTAAGAAAGGAAAGTTGAGTCCAAGGTTCATTGGACCATACGAAATTCTAGAGAGAGTTGGATCAGTTGCATACCGAGTGGCTTTACCTCCGAGTTTATCTCAGGTTCACAATGTTTTTCACATTTCGATGTTGAGAAAGTATATGCCAGATCCATCTCATGTTTTGAGTCCAGAGGTAGTTCAGCTGGAAGAGAACCTATCTTATGAGGAACAACCGGTCCAGATTCTTGACCATAGGGAGAAAGTGTTACGAAATAAGGTGATTAAGCAGGTAAAGGTTTTGTGGAAAAACCACATGATTGAAGAGGCAACATGGGAATCTGAAAATGCAATGAGGGATAAGTACCCCCATTTATTCGATAAGTAAATAAATTGCGGGGATGAAATTTTCTAAAGGGGGGAAGGATGTAACATCCCAAGTAAGTAATGAATAATAGATATTTTTATCTATGTCTATTAATGATTAAGATAGTGTTATAGATGCTTAAAATGAAAATAAATACAATCTTATGCATGGAATACACTAATATTCTTAAAAGATTGTTTTACTGCCTTTTGATGGCAAACCATTTTTGAATCTATATTTTGACAATTTTATAAACTATGTTTGTCAAAATAAACTTATCCTTTATTATTGGGACATCAAAATTTACCTTGTGTGAATTTTTGGTATTTTTCTGACAATGTTCATTTTTTAATGAATAGTGAAAAATACTGCATTTTACATCAAAACTGCTTTTTAATCTAATTTATTTATATGATTAGATTATGTTTTGAATTGGTTTTGAAGTGAAATTAGAATATATTTTTACCATTTTATCCAATGGTGGTCATTGGAATCAATTTCACTTTGAAATTAGACTTAAACTGGTGTCAATCTTTTGATACTTATTGTTTTGTAAAAACACGCTATTTGCTCTGGCAGCGGGAATTAATTATTAAATTAATTAATGTGACTTATATGATTTGAATTTTTTAAAATAGACTTCATTTTTTAATTCGGAATATCAAATATAGCTTAGGGTGAATTTTTGGTAATTTTCTGAAAAAGTTCAATTTTTGATGAATAGTGAAACCACTAAGTGGTAATCAAGCAAACTGATTTTTCAGTTAAATGAAAGTTTACCACTAATGTGTATTGAATTTTGAAAATCTGACATACATGTTTGTCATTAAGAAGTAAAATGTGGTTCAATGAGATTAAAATAATTTTTTGGTGAATAGTAACTTATTAAGTTTTTAATCGCGATTAGTGGTAATTAGTGTAGTTTAAGGTATAAATAATGCTTTAATAATATGAAATGACCTAGACACATGTCCCAACATTATTGGTTGTGTCATGGCCGACCATGACAAGCCATGGGTCAACTTGGGGACCCCATGGAGACATTTTGGTTGGGAAATGACATAAATAACTTTTTATTTAATGTAAAAGTAAAAATGACACAAACATAATATGTTTTACGAAAACAATTTTTACATGGGGTTATAAAGATCAGATTTTTTATTATAAATAGTAATTGGAAATATAAAAAGATTTCCTACATCATAGTATTTTTTTTATGATTTTTAGACATTAAATAAATTTAATTATTTATGACATAATAATGATGCAGCGATGACATCATTATTTGACGATTTAAATAAAATGGAAAGATAATGTAAAATATATGAACTAAACATATCCAAAACTAATTGGATGAGTGGATTTCGAAGCCTTATCACCTTATCCACGAATTATATCAATGTGGGAACTTTTGAAATGGAAACACATTTTCAAATAAAGTAATATTTCTTTACTTTCCAAAAGTGCCCCTCCTCTCCTCTTATAAAAGGCCCCCACCTCTACCTCATTTCACACACTACTCAAGCCTTTTGCTCGGCCAAACCCTACCCATTTACTCTCTCCACATCCCTCTACTCATCCTAGAGGATTCCCTTTGGGCAGAATCCTTTCAAAGGAAGCCTTTAGACTCAAATAAAAAAGAGATACACTTTTAAAGGTAATTCATTCTCTCATGTTCATTTGTTTTATTTTGCTTCTCCAACCCCCTAAACTCTTTTTATTTACTTATTTTGTAACAACACCAGTATCATAAATATACAAGGATGTTGTTATAATATTTATTTGAGCTACACTCTCACACAACTACATCAAATGGTTAAAGAACATACGGTTTCCGTGGATGGCGAAATTCTGCCTCCCGAAACGATGATTGTTCAACACTCATTTAACACCTTCAAAGGTGGCCATTATGATGTCTCTATTTTTATATATGATATATAATATGTTTATGTTTTCCTTAAGCTTATGTTTTTTTCATTTTGGGCATACCATTATGGTTTCCATTATGTGTAAACACGATATCTTCATTTTAGGAAGTGCGGACTACCGCCCCCTCAAAGTGATTTGATTCGTTAAATACCATATGTGGGACATATAAAGGATGGAACTATGATATTATATATGATATTATACTGGAATTATAATATACCTTTATATCATTATGATTCCATTCTATAAAATACGAAATAGAAATGAAAGTTGCGTTCATGCGTACGTACGGCTTACCGTCTCCATGAACGGTGCATTTCATTTCTTACCTCTAAATGATTATGTAATATTATAAATGCAAGTATGTACTGGATATATATGACATATATGATATCTACATCATGAATACAATTCTGGATATAATAAACCTTTGACCAAATTAACAACATGTAAGTGTAAGAAGTCTATTTTTGACTTAAGAACCAAATACCGACAAAATGAACATTATTAACTTAACTGATTACATGATGTTCATAACATGGTATAAAAGGAATAATGAACTTGAAAAAGATTCATAATCAAGTATAGATTAACTCAAGTTTATTATTCAGGAGATTAAAGAACGGTCGGGTCAAGTTGGATACGAGGTATGGGACTTCGTCTCAATCTCCTTTCGTTGAGGCATATTTTATTTTATACACAACTTTCTTTTATATGGTGTATAAACCACTTTGACTTTTACGTTTATTCAAAAGGAATCTTTTTTATATGAAGCTTTTACTAAATGACAAATGGGAATGTTTTTGTCGCACGTATGCGGCGACAACGACGTCTCCGCCGTCATGAACGTTATTTGAGTTTCGGCTTCCTCTACAAGCCATACCTTCTTTTTAAAAGAAAAATAAATACCATGTTTTACCTTTCTTTTATTTTGGTATTGAAAATGGTTTTCATAATGTTTTTATATCAATTTGTTTTATTGATATCTCGTGATTGAAATGTGGAAATTTTATGTTTCCTTTATGCATGTTTTATGTGATATGATTATGTCATGGTTCTTGGGCATTATTATGAAGACGGGTGGTTCCGTGATAAACTAAGGGCGGGTGAGCCCGTTATAGCTCTCCAATGCATTGGGTAACGCGAAGGAGTGAAACGTTAAGGTTTCTCCGAAGAGATTTTAGGGAATATACTGTGATGGGTATTCCAAACGTAACCAAGAGGGTTACTCCCTACGTAAGAATGTTATGAATGCCTCAAGTTACCTTTATGTCTTATGATTTTTATGATCTATTCATGATTTTATGAGGTATGTTAAAGTGCCTATGTTTTATGGGTAAAGTATGATTTCATTCTTATGTATATATGAACTCATGTTTCCCTTCCATGTTTTTTTATAACCCATACTGAGTTTTTATGCTCATCCCAAGTTTTTGAAATGTTTTTCACAGGTCAAGGGAAAGGTACATGATAAGATGATAGAGTCAAGGATGTGTCAAGAAATAATCCAAGTTTTATTTTAAATGTGTTTCCATTGATGGGAATGAAGAATACTATCTTTATGTAACCACTTTGTTTATATGTGGAATGTAATGCAAGTTTTATGATCTAATTCTCTAAAACTCTAAACCCGAAAAGATCCTCAATGTGTAATCTTTTAATAACTCAAGATTAAGTAAGGTTTAAGGCTGGGGCCTTATAATAGAAATATCCAAACTATTTTGAGGAATCAATGAAAAATCAATGGTCTGAATTCCCCTTATGATAACTGGGTTTGGATGAAGGAATTTTTATACTAAGGACACAGAATAATATCATCATTTTACTAATATTTTATTCCAAATATACATGATACCTTGAATTCTATAAGTACATTGTTAATATTTATAATAGTTATCACTATTTCACATGACACACAATTTTTAATGAATATGGTAGAAATATAATTATATTCTCTATTCATGTTAAATAGATAATAAATTTCAATTATGTGTTATAATAAAATTAATATCTTCTAATGTTTTTTTGAATGGACTTTAAAATCATGTAGAAAAAATGAAATTTAAAATACATAAGGTATATAATATCATTTGAAATGATAATCCTTATATAAAATTTATAACTTTTATTCATATTATTTATTTATAAAATTATATGTAATATAAATATGTCCATATATATCATTCTATGAGACAAATCCATATTATAATAACATAAGACCTACACTCCTTAATCCTTTTTGAAAATGCATAACTATAAATTATCAACATTGATATTGATAATTATGGCCTAAATATTTCATCTAAAATTTGAAACACCAAAAGTTAATGCTTTTTCACTTACATAATGAATGATACTTTAGGATTATTATTTTTAGAATAGGTAAAACTCCAACATAAAAAATTCACATCAACATGGACTCATAAACAACTTGTCCATAATGTTTAAATTTTTCTCTCTTTATATTTTAATTTTCTTTTTCTACATTAGTTCATCAACATAATCCGTATGAATTAAATTACAACCACAAATTATTAACATAATTCATTAAAACCTGTAGAAAATTAAAAATAATAAAGGTGAGATTAGATGCTTAATAAGGGTAAATATATGAATAAATAATTAAATGTAATCAATGAACATAACTGTTCATAAGTTTATGATGACATAATCCAATTGCATGAGTTAATAATATTGGAATTCATTTCCATAAATACATGTATCATAAAATAGGAAAATATCAAAAAGAAATATACATCATAATAAATAATTGGAGCCATATAACAACAATATCGATAATTGGAAACATTATAGACTCATAGAAAGCATAAACTAACAAGTTGTTATATTGGAACATCATCTTATGGAACCCTTACCAAAACCCTCACAAATTGGAATAACCATACCATTGATATCCAATATGATTCTCTAGATAAAACAATAATAACCCAATGCCTCAGAATGTTATCTTTGTTTACCCGTCATATAAGCTATAATTGTATCAGTCAAGACTATCTAGGCACACCTATCATTTATAATTTACATGAACTAAATAAATAAGGAATTGATAAAAATATATAAAAAAAACTTTTTTTATCATAACATGATTAACCTATGAATGGGAATCATGATAAAATATAATCTCATTGAAACACGATTAACCCATGGAATCTATCTTGGCTTCAAAACTATCTATTTTAAATATGATTAACCCTTGTAAAATACATTGAAAAATGATGGATATAGGGAAATTAAATGGGTTCCAAAGAAATATCTTTGAAATCTGATTATTCCATTTAAAAAAAATGGGTTAAAAAACAATCTCTTTGAAACACGGTTAACCCATGGAAAAGAAATGGGTTACAAAAGAGTCTCTTTAAAACATTACTGAATCATGGAAAAAATTGGAATCCATAACATTCACTTTAGGACACAATAAAAATGAGGAAAATAAGTGGGTTTCATAATAATATATTTAGTAAATAATCAACCCATGGAAAATAAACAGGTTTTATAGATATCTATTTTGGACAAAATCTACCTATGGAATAAACAAGTATCATAACAATATCATTGAAAAAGACGTAATCCATCCAAAAAAATAATGAAAATGGTATCAATAATAATATCTTAATTTTTGGATATGTACAAAAAGGGTTATTAATGTTGATGAATGAAAAGTACCATAAAAGATCATTAATTGTTTTTGAGGAAAATAATCATTAAACATTACAATACCTCCCATACTTTTTTTAATCTATTGAGTCCATAACACCATAAAATGAATAATTTTAAATAAAAAATATAATATAATGAGAATAATGAGGTTCAAGATATAAAATTTATGGTCAGAATATAAACCTTATAAAATTAAACATGTGTTTAAAATTACGAACATCACAAAGAAGAGTCATTATGAAAACAATCCATTATCGCTATTGTAAATTTGAAACTATAGTCCCGGTGAAATAATAATCATTAAATGAAACATATAATATCATTATAGATTAATATACTCATGTTATACAATTTAAATGATACGTAAAAAAACCTTATTAAGTAAAAAAGGTGTATAACATCAAGATATCCATTAATGAATGGAGATTGAGATGAAGTCCCCTATTACATGAGTAAATTTTGAATCATAATATCCATGAAATAATAAAATAAATCGAAACATTATATGTCCTAAAATAAATGAAATTGAACGTTCAAAAATTCATAGGGTAGTAGATACACCATAAAAATGTAACTAGGTTCATAATAACAATTAAGTCTCAGTTGAAGTTCAATTGAGATGAAACCCCTTACATAGAGTCTCATTTATCATGCTTGTCCTATATCATCCTAAGTAATAATATTATGATAATCATATACATACATTTTATAAT
Source organism: Viscum album (assembly GCA_963277665.1). Lineage (NCBI taxonomy): Eukaryota > Viridiplantae > Streptophyta > Magnoliopsida > Santalales > Viscaceae > Viscum > Viscum album. The sequence goes on along the minus strand of OY728164.1, from coordinate 2,115,830,399 downwards.
TTTATTATTACATATATTTATCTTATAAATATTATATATACAATTACTTAATGAAAAATGTCCAATTTATATGTTTTTACCATAATTTGTTTCTATTTAAAAAACGACTTCGGTAAGTCAACTACTTTCAAAAGGGTTCATTTTTAAAACACATAACTAATAATAATAATTACATAATTATATTATTTATACATAAATTATCCTTCTAGAAACAATAATTTATTATTGATATAAAAATGAATGAATATTAAAATCATTAAGATGGTAAGCCAGACGTACACATGAGTAACATTCACATTTTTCAATGATCATTATGGAAACAATATAAGTAAATTATTCAATCCCAAATGATCATTATATCATAAATACAATAATAGTAATTCATATATACTTATATATTTAAATATTGTGATATAAAAGGAATCAAATCATATCGATGAGGTGGTATTCCACTCATCTATGAATGCCATTGTCACCTTTTCAGTTTGATAACTGGTAATAAAGAAAAGTATAAATTATATTTCCAATAAGGTAATTCTTTCATAAATATAAAATAGATATAATTATTTAATATACATTTAATTAAACCAATCCTCAATACATACTACACAATTTTTGAACGTATCACATCACTTTGAAGAGGCGGTAGTCCACCTATCTAAAAATATGTTTTTGTATTTACAAAAAAGTGGTAGGCATGATGGTTTATGTCATATTACAATTATATATGTATTATGAAAACATAAATATCATAAATATCATATAAAAATAGTTTTCCATCATAATTCCCATACATGAGAGGTAGTAAAGAAAAAGAGAATGAAATTGATCCTAGATGTCGTAGTTCTCTATACATTAATGATAATTTTGTTACCCATTTGATGGATGTGTGTGTGGGTGTAGGTATATCCATTAAAATAACAACACCTATGTATGTTGAAATTATTGATGTAATTATATTTGAGTGGAATAATTGTAAACACCCAAACCCCAGTAGCATAGAGTCTATGTCTTAATTTACCATAATGGTACTATAAACAAGTTTTCCCATCTCAAAGGTCCAAAGAGCTTAGTAGTTTTGGAAAACCATATTAAATTATAAGTTTTATATTGTAACATTATTGAATAAACAACATATAGACTTCATTTCAAACATCCCTGACTGTTTTATTATTCTTTCAGGTCATTCATAATAATAATCTTCGCATCCTAGGGGAAAAAATTAAAAAAGGAGAAATATCATAACCTTAGTAAGGGTAAACAATAAAGTGGAAGCCTTAATAACAATAAGAAATATGGGAAGGTTTATAAATATAAAACATACCAATAAAACGTAATCATGAGCATAATATGGTAGGAATGAAGGTTGAATGAAAAATTAAATATAAAAATTCACTTGGAATATAAACACATATATTCTAATAGTCGAATAATGACATGATTTGTCAATTACAAATATCATAATGAGATAATTCATAATTATCGTCATCTAAAACAAACCGTCCAGGCCTCATCCCAAACATGTGAAATTATATGGTTGAGACCACAACCAAATCCATTTTAGTTTTCTCTCATCAGTCATATCGATGAATCAAGGGGATATAGTGGGCCCCATCCATAACATACTATGTACAATTCATTTCTAATATGAGTGTGTTTAAAAATAAACAAAATTTTAGAATGAAATGTAAATAACATTCCCCAATCTGTTATGATAAACACTAATTATTCTGAGTAGTATGGTGAATCGTATCAAGATAGAACATCCATAGTCAAACTGGTCAAAAACCATTTAGTATAATATGGTAGATCATAATCATATTATATAAATAACAATAGATCATAATATTCAAATTATTTTTTAAAATATATGAAAATACTATAATAAAAAATCTTGGAAATCTTGAGAGAAATTCCCTTTTTTACTTTTCAAAGAAGAGTTTATTTAAAAAAATCATGTGTATTTGTCATAACTATTTATAGAAAACTATAAAAAAATATATTTTTTAAATATTTTTTTTTTATTTTATAAAAACAATGGTTTCCTAAAATAGATTATAGATGTTACATTACAATTGATATGAAATCAAGATATTCATTTTAATCTAATTTCTTATTAAGAATAATTGAGATGAGAACCTTTTAAAACATTTATTTCCCCATAAAATAAAGATGAACACAATATGATCAATGATTTTGGAACATATACAGAGAATGTATAATATTTATATAAAAATAATTAAGAATTTCAATGGTGTTAATATGGAGATAACATAAACCAAATGAAATTGGTGGTTTGGGAAGAAGCCCTTACCTTATGTCTAAAAGTGTTCTCCACTTGTACATAATGTTATGGATAATGAAATTAAATCAATTAATTAATTATTTCAGAACCATTCCAATTTGAATGGTATATATTATTACTTTATTAATTCCATTTATAGTATTTTTATTAGTTACAATATTTAATTGTTTTGTTCAAGCGTGTTCCTTTCTATGGTTTTTATGATTTTTTTACTTTTATAAGAGTATAAAAGTTTATATAAAAAGAGAATAATTATAGATAACATAAATCATAAGTTATTAATAATATTTTAGTAGTTAAAATGTTTATATATATATATTTATATGTGGTGGGGATTAATCATTTAATATGACAATAGCGATAATCGATTTGATTATTTTGGTGGTTCTTCGATCATCAAAAAACTCGTTTTGTATCATTAATTAATGTCAGTTATATATATATATATATTAGTTATAGAATAATAAATGAATTATAATATATATAATAAAATTTTATTTAACCATAATTATGGTTTTATGACTAGTTAAGACAACATTAGTTAAAAAAACATCATCCAAGAAGGCCATAAATTGGCACCTCAGGGATGTTGTTTTCATCATTAAAATAAAAGGAAAATTATAATATAATTGAAGGTGGATTTTACATGAAAATGATAATATTATACTATTTAAAATATAATTGAGTTATCATTTAAAATATTATAATGGGTTTGGGGTATGGATAATAAAATAAAATAAATTAAGAGTAAAATAATAGAAAAGAACGAGGATTCTTATATCGTGATGTATCCTACTTGAGAACCCTTTTAAGGGGATTCTTTTCAGTATTTTTTTAAGAAAAAAAGATTTTAAATGTGGGGGAGTGTTTTGGGAAGTTTATTGGGTAAAAATTGGATAAGTTTCAAATATTGGAAGGTGTTATTAGATGATGTGGTGAGGGGTGGAATTTATTATGGTTGGTAGAGGTGTTTTCCTATTATTCTATTCATTAGTTTTTTTTATTTTTCTCCAGATAAGAAATTGTGATATTTATTTTCACCTAATACAATAATTAGTGAATGTCATTTAGAATCATTAGTCACTTACATCATCCATCAAACAAGTATGAATAAAAAATTAATTTGTTTAATTATACTATAAATTACCATTTTCACTATTCATCAAATATTCAATTGTTTTAGAAATATATGAAAATTTATCCTTATTAATTTTAGGAATGTAGAATAAAAAAATTCACACAATTTTATGAAATTTTATTTAAAATATGATAAATTTTATTTTGAAATAAAATTATAATTTATTTAGGAATTATAAATTTTAAAATTATACCAACTTTTATAAAATATTGATAAAATAATTAAGGTCCCATTAATTTTCTTAAATTCATAATATTTTTTTCAAAATTTAGGATTATATTTTTTGAATATAAATTTCTTTTATATAATTATACTAATTTTATAATTGTAATTAAATATTTATGACAAGAAAATGCAAAAAAATTATTTATTATTTTTAAATCATTTAATCTCTTATAAAAATATATAAATAAATTATTTTTACGTTTTTATGATAGGAAATTTTTATTTATAATTTCATAGGTGAATTTAGTTTTCTATTTTTAATATTAATATTCCTAAACTTCAAATTACTATTACATTTTCAATTTACTATTCCATAGGTATATTTTACTTAAATTATAGAAATACCTCTTATCTCATTCATTGGTCATTTAGATGGTTTTGTATTGTATTATCTATGTTATTTTATGTGATTAATACGATATAACATTACAATAATAAGTTAAATTTCATCACTATAATTTTACATAGTTATATACACTCATCATACAAAATTTTCATCCTTGAAATTTAAAAAATGTCAACTCATAGAAATATTTTGTATCTTTTTCACATAACCTCCTCTAGTTCTCAAGTCTCTCATTTCAATTTTTTGAATTTTATAAATTTCCTTTACCAGTTGAGTTATCTAATTACTCAAAACCCATTCTCTAATGTCTATAATCTGGATATTATAACCATAGAAAGATAAATCATGTTCCGATTATATTTCATTAGAAGTTAGAAGATGTGTTGGTTTAAACATGTACTTCCTTAACAAAGAGATTTGAAACAGATCCTGAAAAATTTCAATTTTTTGGTGGAATTTAAATACCATCATCCCTAGATCCAATTCCCTACAGAATTTCGAAAGCTCTGTGGTACCTAGGGATGAGTTTCTCTTTCTTATATAACCTTATTAAACCATTCAATTGAGATAATATCTAAAAAACATGATCTTATATATGAAAATACAAATATTTCCTATGATTTTCTGCATAACCATTTTTTCTTACATTATTCTATATTGTTATGTATTTGAATAGTATTTATCTTTAACCTTATTTTTTCAAAAAATATCTAGTCTTAAATGCATCCTTTCATCAAATTCATCAAAACAAGTTGGTGTACAACACCTCCTTCTATACAATACTTCATATAGTTTAATTTGAATATTTATAAGAAAATTATTTTTATAGGAAAATTATAAAAAAGAAAATGCTAATCCCTTATACCTTGAATGTTGAGTGAGCATGACCTCAACATGTATTTTATATATTGGATTATCCTTTATGACTTCTAGTTTGTTTGATGTTGATATGTTGTACACATATTAAATAACTTATAAGAATTTTGATGTAAATTCTGGATCATGATCATTCATAATTGAACTAATTTCCCCATGAAACCTTAAAACATCATTCATATAGAGTTTTTCAAAGAGATATACTTAAAAATCCTCCCTTATAGATCGGTAATGTTCATATTCGGTAAGTTGATCAATTATTTCCCTATAGTTCATTACTTATTGTCATTTTTGGAAATCCAGTGAAAAAATCCATAATAATATCATCTAATTTACATCTAGGAATATGAATAGGTTTCATAACTCCTCTTGGATGTGGTATTTTAGCCTTCACTTATTTGTTTTTGTAAAAAAATCTTAATACATAGTCATCAATTTGTCACCTCATATTATCCCACCAAAAATGATAATTTAATCCTCTATAAATATTATTTATCTTAGGTGGTATATTAAAATTTACACTATGTGAATCAACCAATAATTCCTTTATTATATTTGGTATAGAGAAAACAAATATAATCTTCCCAAATTTCATAATTCTATCCTTTTAAATGAAGTCTATCAACTAACCATCATTCAAAACTATAATTTTCCCTTTAAATTAATCATCATCATACTGATAACATTTAATAATTTCCAATAAATATGGTTGGAAAAAAAATTTGAAAAGTAATTATGTTTCATCTTCTATGATAATTACCATATCCATCTATTCTAGATCCATATACAAAATGTCCTTATAAACCGTCATCTTGTTCATAGATCCATGATCCTTACTACTAAATTCAATTTCTATATTATTTACATTTCATGGGAAATAGTTTATTAAATAATAACAATCATCAAGTAGTTAAATCCCTCACCTTAGCCTAATGTTGAGTTATTTTTGTAAGAATATATATTTCAAACTATTATGATATACATATATCTCACATATTTTTCTATATATATAGAGTTTACATAATTTCAGAGAAAATATTACAGATGCTTACTAGAGATCATGAGTATGATAGTTCTATTCATGATTTTTTCACTTCTTTGATGTATAGTCAATAACTCAATCATTCTGTATAATGACACAACAAATTCCATTCTTTGATACATCACTATAAATCACAAATCCACCATTTTATAATGGTAGTGGTAAGATCAAATAATTATTTAATCACCTATTCAATTCTTAAAAATTTGATTCAAGTAATCTTTTCCCTTTGAATTTAACCCCTTTTAATGTATTCATGATTAACATGTAAGCTAATATAGAATTTTTTGGAATAAAAAAAGTATTTTATCGAGTAAAGCCAGTGAAACCATGTAACTTAGTTATGTTCATTATTGTATGACATTCTGGAATTACCTTTATCTTGACCAGATCAACTGATATTCCATCCATAGAGACAATATTTCCATGAAAAGAAATAGATTGAAAAAAAAATTACACAATATAATCTTTACATAAAACTCTTTTCCTCTAATTGTCATAAAAACAATCCATAAGTGATTCTTTTAGTCTTATATGTTTTTGGATTATACCATGATATCATCAATGAATACCACAAAAAAATTCACCAAGATATTCCTTAAAAATATCTTTAGTAGATCCATAAAAACATAGGGTTCATTAGTCAATTCATGTAGCATTACAATAAAATCTTAATGTCCATAGCTGAATTAAAATTCTATATTTGGAATGTATTCTTCCTTTAAATGAAATTAATGATAATCATAATAAAGGTAAATCTTATAAAAAAAATCAACTCCTTGAAGTAGGTCAAATAAATCACTAATGTGGTGTAGTAGAAACTTGTTCATTATTGTAATATAATTTACTTCTCTATCGTTAATGCACATAACCATGGATCCATCATTCTACCTGAAAAACATAATATGGGATCCACCTTGAGAAAATTTTGGGTGAATAAATCCCTTATTACTCAAATCCCTTAGTTGATACTTTAGCTCTAGTAATTCATTAGTGTCCATTATATATGGATTCTTTGATATTGGCCTTTAAATTTCTGATTAAATCGATAGAAAAATAAATTTCCCAAAATGGATGATGTCGATATAAATCATATAGAAATACATCAACAAATTATTTTATAATAGGTATGTCATCAATTCGAAGATTTAATTCCACATCCATAGATGGTTCTTTCTCTTCCTCCCCATGAATTTAATTTACTATGGCTATTGGGGGTGGATATATATATAAGAACCAAAAGATTATGGTTATGCTCTAAGGATAAGTGATTCTACATCTTCCTTAAAATTTTTAACTTCTTTCTTATTTTAATAGATGTTCTCATCATATTTTGAAAGGAATTTCATTTCACGGATTATATAAAAATAAACCATATTTATTATGATATGGTTTTTAACTAAAGCACATTTATATGTCATATTGGGTATTTACCAAAACTACTTTTTTTTGTAATGATACTTCCCTGATGAGTTTTAAATAAGAAATCATTTATTTAATCAAAAAGGAAATGTCAAATTTTCATTCCAATCATGGAAGATATAAAAGAATGTGATGATCCAGAATCAAATAATTAATTGAATATGATTTAAGAAAAAATTTTTGTACCTTCCACAGTGTCATTAAGAACTTAAACCATAAGAGTTGCGATCATATAAGCTTAGATTTTCTCCCTTTCCTTATTCTTGGGAATTTTTCAATTATTATTAAGAAAATCATTTTTATAGTGTCCCATATTCCTAAAAATATATCATTGAACATTGGTAGCTTCTTTTATTCCATTTGAATCATAGTCTTAGTTGTCCTTTTCTCCACACTTATAATAGTATCCTATTCTTTTAAGAAGGAATCAATGTATTTCGTTCCATATGCATCACATGTTGGAAAATTAACCATTTTTATTATTCCCTTTAGCTATTCTTTCCCATTTCGCGAGATTCCTATTTTTTTTTATTTTAATTTCATAATACATAGATAATTATTTCTCTTTCTTGATAGCACATGAGACTATATCATTGTATGATGATAATTTTTTGGGAGACCCACTGCCTTTAGAAGAATGGTTTTAACACATCAATGAATTGATCAATATTTATCCTTTTATTACTTATATAGTATGTGGCATTCCTTGAAAGACTTAAATAGTTAGCTTCATTCTTTTAAATGTGTTCATTCTCGTTCTGTCACAAACTCAATAATGTTTCTCCATATCCTCTCGATGTTTGTGAGGGAAATATTTTTCCATAAAAATTTCTTTATAATATATACATTCCATATTTGATATATCTTGAACCTCTGTTCTATTATGAATTAATGACTCCTATTGATCTGAAACACCTGATAGATAACAAATTTCCATAATAACCTTCTCCCTGACATTTCCTCCCAAAGAGAGAAATATATTCTCTATGTAACATATCCAATACTCAGCTATGAATAGGTTTATTTACCCATTGAATGATTGTGTATTTTTTTTTATAAACTAGTATTACATTAATCCTCTATGTTGTGGATTGAGATTCTCTATAAAGGTAAGGTTATTGTTAATAACATGATTCCTCTCTCCAAGTATAGTTATATGTTGCTCTGAATCAGTCACAGCTCCAGTACCATCATAATTATCTTTAATATGTAGAAAATCACTACGTTGGATATGTACATTGATAAATATTTCATTCCTTTCACTAGGATCCATTTCAAAAGAATGGAACAAACTAAATTATGTTATGAATTGTAATGAATAATTTTCAAACACTCAAAACACATAACATAAATTGAAATATTATGAATAGCTAATATGACATTCATAAAGATTGGTTCTTTTGGGACACATTTAATTTTAAATCCTCCATAATGATTTGTAATAAAAATGTTAATAATACTATAAATATAGACCGGTAGTGTCAAATCAGGTGCCCAATAAGGCCAATTTTCATGTACTTGGTTACCCCGAGTTATGATTGGGACAGTTTGTTGAAGTTTTTACCCAGAGGTACATCTGTAATAGAACCAGGTGCATTTATGGTATCTAAATATTGATGTATTCATTAGGAATAACCATATAATACATACCCTACCAAAATTCTATTATTTTTTCCATTCTTACCCTCATAGTTTATCTTAGGGTTTCATTCCCAAATCTATGATTTCTAAATAAAATTTCCAATGATTCTACATAACTTCGTCCGATACCAACTATAAATACAACATCCCCAGTATCCCAGATTCGGTGCCTAATTTTTTATAAGGGTATTAAAAACAAGTCTTTGAATCCCAATGGACCAAATAGTTTATTAGTTTTTTTGAACGAGATACATACATAAGTTTTACATTACATCATGAAATTAAAAAACAACATATAAATTCATTGTTACCATTGATAACTCTTAGTTTATCCTTACAAGTCATTCCTAATATACATATACTATTCATGAAGAAAAATAAAACATAATATAGATGTGAGATTTGATGATCAGTAAGGGTAAATAATACAGTGGAAGCCTTCATAAATATAATAAGTAGGTCAAGATGAATAAGTAATACACATTCCAATAAAACATAATCATGAGAATAATATGGATGATATAAAATATGAATAAATAATTAAAATATATAATCACATGAAACATAGCAATAGATATTCAAGTTGTTAAATAATCACATGATTTATCAATTACTAATATAACAATGAGGGAATCATAATTTTGTATATTTGAGGCATACCTTAAACGCATCATCGAGGGCATATGAAAGTAAATGGTTAATGCCTCTCCCTAATTAATTTCTATTTTGACTTACATGAACTACTAAAGAATCAAATGAATATAGAGGGAACCACCCATCAATTTCTATGTCCAATTAATTCCTCATTTTATAGGGATTAAATAAAAACACACACATAAACACACGGATATATATATATATATATTAAATTTTAATAACATTCTCCAATCTATAAACATAATCACTAACCATTATGAGTAGTATGGTGAAAGGTTTGATGATATACCATCCACATTCAATCTGATCAGAAAACATGTCATAAATTTTTTGAAACTTAATAATAAGATATCTTTCTCAAAAAAAATATTATATTAAATACATGTGGTGAAAGAGATGAAAATAATATAATAAAAACATTGGGTAATTTTTTAGAGAAATTCCCTTTTACTTTGAAAAGTATATTTATTTCGGGAAAATCATTTATATCTGTCATTATTGTTTGTATAACACTAGAAATGAAAAAATACAGTTTTTCATGAAAAAATTAATGATTTTATAAAAAATATTAGTCTTAATATAAATTCTCTATGGTATATAAAAATAGGTATGAAATCAAGACATTCCCTTTCGTCGGGATTGTTTATGGGTAAAAATTGGGATGGAAATATTTTTAAACCTGTATTTCCTGCAAAAATGAAAGATGAAATGACCTAGATACATGATGTTGAAACATATAAACAATATTTAGAAGAAATATTTTAAAATAATGAATAAATACATTTGGTAATGGAGGGGTATAAAATAACCTGAATGAAAATAGAGGTTCATGAAGAAACCCTTTCAGTATATCAGAAAGTGTTGTGCACATTTACTTAATCTCTTGGAATATGACATTAAATCCATTATTTAATTATTTCAAAACAATTATTATATTTATTTTATTTATTATAATTTTATTACATCCATTTATGATGTTTTTATTAGTTATTATATTTATTTCCATCATTCGAGGTTGTTCTTTTCCATGGTTTTTATAATTAGTTTTATTCTATAAGATTTTGGGGGATCATAGAAAATAAGAAAAATTATCAAGAACTAAAACAATTTTTTATTAATGATTATTTAATATATAAAGCTTCTATGTGATTAATCTTTTTATATGGGGTGTAGATGAATCATTTAATAAGACAATGTGATAATAATTTATATTATATTATCGGTTCATCAATCATGACAAACTTTTTCTATATCATAATTTAATATATAGTATATATCATGGTAATTGAAAAATTAATGAATTATAATATTTACATTAAAATATTATTTAACAATAATTATTGTTTTTTGAATATACCTAAAGGTGTTAGGGAAAAACATGTTGTCTACAAAATATGTTAATTAGAACCTCACAGATGATGTCTTCATCTTAAATGTGAAATGAAAAAGGAGAAGATAAATGAAAGTGGATTTTCCAGTGACATAATAACATTATAGTATATAAAATATTGTGGATTTATCATGTCAATTTGGACAATTTAGGTGATGGGAGGATATTAATTGAAAATAAACTAAGAATAAAATAAAATAATTGAAAGGGGATATTTACCACTTAATTTCTCCTCATTGAGAACCACCGTAAGAAGATTGGTTTTTGAATATTATTAATAACAATGAGACATGGAAATGGGAGATGTGTTTTGGACAATTATTTAGTGTATATTGGAAAATGATCAATGCTATGAATGTTTTAGGAGAGGAGGCAGTGAGAGGTGATATTTATAGTAGAGGAGAGGGGAGTTTTTCATTATGTTATTCATTAGTTTATTATTTTTCTCAGGACAAAAAATAGTTAGGATTAACATGATATATACATTAATATGTGCATGTTAGCTTAAAAAAATGGTCACTTACAACATTCGTGACTGAAGAATGAGTCAAAATTTCATTTATTTACTTATACTATAAATTACAACTTTTAACTATTCACAAAAAATCAATTATTTTAGAAAAGTCAAAAAAAATCACCAGATCAATTTTTCAACATTTATAATTATAAAATGGACTCCATTTTATGAAAATAATTTTATTAATTAGATAAATTTAATTTCAAACAACTATAAACATTTATTTGAAAAAAACAATTTTTAAAATTATAACTGATTTTATAACACTTTGAAAAATTAAATAAGGATAAAATAGAATATCTTATAATCAGAAGAAAATAAATTATTAATATATCAATATATGTTATGAAATGTTATTTTAATTTATTTTATTAATTAAATAATTTTAATTAAATAATTATGACATACAAAAATAAAAACACTAATTTTATTATTTTTATAACATTTGGTTACATATATCAAAATATAAATATTCAACATTTTCATTTATAAGTTACCCAAATATCAATTATAATTTCATATTCGAATTAATTATTTCATTACTTATATTTCTATTCCTTATAATCATATTACTATTCCAAAGGTTAAGTTAAAATTAATTGGTATATGTTCTTAAACATCTAAAAATACCACTTATTTAATTTATTTATCATTTATAAGTTCATATTTTATTCTGTATGTGATTTTATGTCATTCATGCTATATAAAATTATTACAAGAAGGGAAATTTCATTGATAATATTCTAGGGAATTAAATTCTTCCTTCCTACATGTCACATGTCCTTGAAATTTCAAGATTGTCATCTAAAAAAATTAAGTAGTTCATTATTATATCATACTCTAGTTCCCACACTCTATCTCCAATATTAAGTTTTTTCCAAAGTATAATTTTCATCTGAGAAATATAATTCCTCAAAACCTATTCTCTAGTTTCTAGAATCCCGATAGGCTCTTCATAGTATGATAAATCTGGTTGCAATTCAATTTCATAATAAGTGACAACATGAGTTTAGTTTGAAATGTACATCATTAACAAATAGACATGGAACACATCATGAACTTTTGAAAGGATATGATGAATTTAAACACAATAATCCACATCTCAAATTTTTTGTAGAATATCAAAATGTTTTATATACCTAGGGATCAATTTCCCTTTTTTTACTAGATCTTATGAAACCCTTATAGGGTAATAGTTTCAAAAAAATGATACCCCACTTGAAAAACCAAATATTTCATTTGGTTATCGGCGTAACTCTTTGGCCTACGTTGAACTACGTCTATTTTTGTTTAAATAGTCTTTACCATTTCTATTGTTCCTCAATATGAATTGGGCCTACAAAAATCCTTTCAACAACTCCATACCAAAACTTTTTTGTATGAAATCAAATTCCATACAATTCTTAAATTGGGGACATTTGAATAATTTAATGAATACAATTTTTCTTGTAAAATTATATCGAAGGAAAATAAAAATTTGATATAACCTTAAAATTGAGTAATAATGATCCCAAAATGAATTTGAATGTTTGCATCGTCCTTTTTAACTACCGTTAGTTTGAGGGTGATAAGATTCACTCAAATGAAGCTCAAGATCCCAAGATTTGTGAATAAGTTTCTGAATTTAAATGTAAATCATGGATCATGATCATAAAAAATAGAAATTGGTTCTCCATGATGTATGAAAACATCATTTATATAGGGTAATGCAAGGATCACTAGTGGAAAATCCTCCCTTGTAAAGAGAAAATGATCCGATTTTGTATGTTGATCAATAATTATCTATATTGCATCATTAATTCATGTAATATTTAGAAATACAATTACAAAATAAATTTTAATATCTTCTTATTTCCATATTGGAATAGGAAATGGTATATGACTCCACTAGTATATTATCTTTTATCTTTCATGAAATGATAGACTAGAAAACATGATAAAAAAATCACATCATATTATCCAAAAAGTAATGTTCCTTCAAATATCTATACATATTAGTTATAAAAATGTTTATAGTGATTTTAGTGATATTAGGATCACCCAATAATTCCCTTTTTTGATCAGGTATAGAGGGAATAAAATGTTACTTCCCAAATTTCATAATTCCATCCAAATACACGATGTTTTTCAACATCTGATCATTCAGAACTTTGATTTTCCATTGAAAATTTTCATCTTCAGACTGAGAACTTTTAATCCTCTCCTATAAAGATGGTTATCCAACCAATTAAAAAATTATTAATGTTTCACCATCCTTTATAATTTACATATCCTTCTTTACTTTATCTATACATATATGGTCCTTTTCAAAGCACATATTGTTCATAACTCCTTTATCCTTTCTGATCAATGCATATATTACTTTCTTCACCATCCCTATATAGTGGTGTATTGAATAATTATAATCCTTGAGTAGCTCGAGCAATGGCCTTTTCTACATTTTGAATTTTTTCTATGAGAATATATATATCAATAAATTAGGATATATATATATATCTCATATCTCTCACCATAGAGAGGGTGGCTCCATATCATTAGAGAAAAGATTACAGTTACTAACTCAATATGATGACCTAGATTTATTTTTCATGATTTTTAATTTCCATGACTCATAGGTAATAACTATATCATTCTGATTAAGGAAAAAAAATTTCTATCATTGATTCAATAATAGAAATAAAAAATGAACAATTTTTCAATGGTAGATTGCATATTGGAGAATTAAATAATCTCTACTTAAATTCCTCAAAAAAAATTCACATTATTTCATCCATGTGAACTTAACTCCATTAGTGGTAGTATTGGTTAACGAGTTACCTAATCGGACAAAATTATGAATGAAATACAGATAGTAACCTACTAAATCAATGAAATTTTGTACCTAGGTTATGTTTTCATGTGTGGGGAATTCATCAAATTCCTTTTTCATCATAGGATCTGAAAAATTTCAATCTTTAGAGACAATATGGATATGAAGCAAAACAGATTGAAGCCACAAATCACACATTCTAAATGTCGCATATAATTATTTTCTTTATAGTGACTACAAAACAGTCCTCATGTTTTTCCCATGGTCTTAGTGTTTTTTGGTATATACCATGATATAATTAATAAATAAAAAAACAGGTTCTTTAAGATATTCTTTGAAAAATATGATAATTAGATCCATGAAAAAATGGTAAATTAGTCATTCCAAATGGAATTACTATAAAATCATATTGTGGATACCCAGTTTAGAAGGATTTGTTTGGAATATCTTCCTTATTTACATCAAATTGATGATATATAGAACAACGTTCAATAAAAAAAATATTGAGCTCCATGAAGTTAGTCAAATAAAATATCAATGAAAGGCATATGATGCATTTTCATTATTATAATAGAATTTATTTCTCAATAGTCAACTCCTAGCCTCATGGACCCATAATTCTTAATGAAAAATAGAAAAGGGGCTCCCCATAGAGAAACACTAGGGTTAATAAATCCCTTATTACTCAAATACCATAGATTATTCTTAAGCTCCACTAATACCACCATGTAAATTTCATAATATATTGTTTATTTGGGCCTTATATTAGTGATTAAATCGAAATAAAACTGGATTTACCTCTCTATTGGATTTACTGGTAAATCATCTACAAATACATTAATTTATTCCTTCAAAATATGTATATCCTCAATTTAAGGATGTACTTTCTCATACATAGATGATGATTTCCAATCCTACCCATGTATTTCATTCAATAGGGGTACTAGTGGTGGATTTGGATTAGAATTATATAATGATGTTCCTTCTATAAAGATAAAGGAATCTATATATTCCCCACCAATTGTAACATTGTTCTTCATGAAATATATTTTTTCATCATATTTTGAAAGTTAGTCCCTACTAAGGATTATATAGAAATCAACCATAGGTATGATGATATGGTTTGAAACTATATAACGTTTTAATTTCATAAGGGGGATTGACTGACACATCTTTGATCAATGATACTTCCTTTAGTAGTTTTTATTTAAAACTAAAATATTAAATCAAAATGGAAATAAAAAATTTTCATGGAAAACTAGGATGATATAAATGAATGTGATGATGTATAATCAAATAATTCATTAGCTACATTTGAGGAAATAATTTATGTATATGACACCACAACATTAGAAAGTTCAACCACCACATTTGTGATCATATTAGCATTTCATTTCTCCCATGACATTTTCTGTTGAATGTTTCTTTTATTATTTGGAAAATAATTAGCATAGTTTCCCATATCCCTATAATTATAGCATTTAAGATTGGTATCTTCATTCATTCCCTTTCAATCATGGGTCTAGTGGCCTTTTTCTCCACACTTCTATCAGAATCCTTTTTCTTTTAACTAGTCACTAGTGTGATTCCATCCATAAGTATCACAAAATGTTAAATTAACATATATATTCTTCCCATTATCCATTAATTACTTGCCACCATATTGTTCGATTGTTACCATAAATTCAAAATAAATAGAGAAATCAGTCTCTAGTAGATAGCACAAGAGACTATATCCTGGTTTGATGAGAATGTTTGGTAGACCAATTCCCCTCATAGGAATGGTTTTTACCAATAAAATATTTGATAATCCTTTATCTATGATTCAAGTATGTAGTTTATGAAATACCTTATTATCCTTATAATGTTTTATTCATACATGGAAATGTTTTCATCCTCATTATGTTTGAGTCACACAAAGTATATCTCCATATCCACTCACTTTTTTCAAAGGAAATATTATTCCATGAAAATACAATAAAAATATTTCCCTTCCTTATTTGAAATTTATTCCTGCCATGTTATCATTTCAATTAATAACCCAAAATAATTTCAATATCTAGAGAGATAATAAAATTCAATTATAACCTTCTCCCTTTCATTACTTCCCAAATTGAGAAATATCTTCTCTATGAAACTTACCAATTACTCAGATTCCAATGGATTTATAGTCCCACTGAATAATGGAGGTTTTGTCCCATAAAGCGGTATAAAATTTCTTATAAATGTTATGGATCGATATAATCCATATATAAAAAGAAACATTCCATTTCATAAATCATACTGAAATTATATTTATAAGTTTTGTAGTACCATTCGAAACTCCAGTACCAGCATCAATATCATTCATAGGTGGGAAATCACTAATTTGGATACACAAGTTGATACAATTTCTATTACTCTAACTATTAACAATTTTTAAATAATTACACACACTAAATTAAGTTATGAATAATAATGATGTATTTTCAAACTATAAAAACACAAAATATAAATTGTAAATTTATTCATAGACAATATTTAAATCATAAACATGGTCTCTTTGGGGAAATATTTATTTTTAAATCCTTCCTGATGGTTGGTAAAAATAATTTGAATTATCCAAATCCTATCACCCTATAGTGTCAAACCAGGGGCATAGTAAGGCCTACTTTAGTGTACCACATTTCCATGATTCATGACTAGAACACCTTGTTGGAGTTGTTACCCGTATGTACCTATGTTCAACAACTAAGTCAACATGTAGTATCTATACATAGGTTTTTTCTTTGAAGACCCACATAATAAAAACCTTGCAAATATTATAGGATTTTCTTTAATTATAATCCTCTAAGTATATCATATGGTTATATTCCCTAATCTATGTTTTGAAAATATAGTTTCCATGTTGTTTACTAAACATCCTCTAATACGATCTGTAAATACCTCACCCCAGTAGACTAGATTCAGTGCTATAATTTATTACAATGGTACTATGAACAGGTGTTCAAATAAAAAAGGTATATAGGTATAGTAATATTGGAACACTAGAAACAAACATAAGTTATTAATTACAATATAAAATAAAAAACAACATATAAATTCCTTGATAACATCCATAAATCCTAGATTATCCTTGAAACTCAATCACAATATATATCTTCGAAACCTAGGGAAAAATAAAAAATAATAAGGAGGTTACATAGGATGATCACTAAGGGTAATCAATACATAATATCCTTTATAAAAATAACCAATATGGAAATTTGAATAACTAAAACACATGACTACCAACCATAGTCTTTGGCATATCATGGAATGAATAAAATATAAATAAAAACTTCCATATAAATAATTACATAGAAGATAAACATAGATATTATTATAGTTAAATAATAACATGATTTATCAATTATTAATATCATACATAGATAATGAATAATTTAGGACATCTGAAACATATCATCGAGGCCTCAGCAAAGACATCTGAAAATAAATGTTTATATCCTTGGCCAATTACCTTTAATTTATGTATAATGAAACATATTGATGCATTGAGGGGATATTGCAAGCTCTAACCATGGAATACTATGTCTAATTCAGTTAAAATTTGAATGGTGTTAAACATAAAGAAAATAAACCTTGGAAATATTAATAAATTTCCCCAAGCTATAAACATAAAAATTTACCATCCTGAGTTGTATAATAGAATGTATAAAGACAGCACATCCAAATTGAAAGTATTAACAAAAAATTTAATAAAATTTGTTTTATGATAATAATAAGTGATAAATATCAGTATATAATAATAGTAAATAGATATTATGAAATAGATGAAAATACTCCAATAAAAACATTTTCGAATTCATGGGATAAATACCCTTTTTTACTTTGACAAGAAGAGTTATATTGGAAAATTCATTTCTATTTTTCAAACATGTTTCTATAAAAATATTTATGCAAAAATATTGTTTTTCATGAAAAAAATATTTATTTTAGAAAATTAATGGTTTATTAAAATAGATAATGTATGGTTCAAGAAAATGATTAAAAATCAAGATGTTCCCTTTAATCAGGCTTGCGTATCAGGAATAATTGTGAAGGGATCATTTTAAAACTTGTATTTTACCATTAAATAATGTCTAAATGACCTATATAAATTAATTGGGGAAATATATATACAATTTAGAATAAAAAAAATAATGAGTAATAACATTGGTTTCAGGAGGAAGAAAACATAAACCTAACAAAAATGGAGGTTCGGGAAGAAACCATTACCATATGTCCAAAAATGGTTATGAACTTATACATAATATCCTATGTAATGAAATTAAATCCATTATTTAATTATTTAAGAACTATTAATATATGTATTTAATTTATAATAATATTATTTTATCCATTTATTATATTTTAATTAGTTATAATAATGAATTCGATTGTTTGGGAGTGTTCTTTTTCCTGCTTTTTATGATTGGTTTTACTGTATATGATTGTGGAGGTTCCTATAAAATGATAATAAGTATACAAAATGAAAATTATATTTTATTAATGATAATATATTATATTATATATTAATATCATCCTTTTAGATATATGCGGTGGGGAATAATAATTTAATAAGACTATAGTGATAATCATTATGATTATTTTGGCAGTTCTTTGATGATCACCGATGTGTTTTGTTTCATTAATTAATATCATATATAAATAATGGTTCTAGAAAAATAAATTAATTCTGATATGTGCAATACAACCATATTTAACAGTAATGATGGTTTTATGACCATATTTGAATGTGTTAGTTTAAAATAAATTCACCTTGGCTTCGAAGTTGGAAAATCCGCATGTTATAGATGATGTTTTTTTCATTAAAACAAATATAAAATGAGAAGTGAATTGATGGTGGATATTAAATTTATATAATTAAATTAAATTATATAAAATATTATGGATTTATTGTGACACTTTTTTAAGGTGAGGTGAGGTATAGATAATAAATGAAAAGAAATTTTGAAAAAAATAAGGGAATGTAAATAGGGTTTTTACCTCTTGAATTCTTTTTCTTGATAACCTCTTTGAGTGGATTGGGTTTTGTCTTTTTTTAAGTCCATAGGATACTATAAATGGGGAATGAGATTTTAAATAGAATTCATCAAAAAAATTCATGTATGAATTTTAGGATGGTGTGATAATAGAATGTGGAGAGATGTGGTATTTATTGTGTATGAAATGGGTGTTTTCTCCTTATTTTATTCATTAGATTACTATTTTTCAAAATACAAGGAATAATGAGGATTCATTTGCTAAAAGAGTAATTATATCATATGATTTAGAACCAATGGAAGCTTAGACCATCCATGATTCAATAATAAATTAATAATTATCTATATACATTGATTGTAAATTACCGTATTTATTTATTCCGCAAAAAATCAATTAATTTATAAAAATCTCATAATTTCACTGTAATAATTTTTTATCACGTATTAATATATTTTTTGGAATAAATTTTAAAATATTATATAAATATTTTTTAAATAAAATCATCATTTATTTGAAAAATATCAATTTAAAAATATAAATTATTTTATAACAACACGATAAATTAATTAATATATCATAAAATATGCATTTAATCAAAAATATATATATTAATTTATGAATCAATTATAGTAAAATATAATTATTTTAATTCATTATTTTAATTAATCAACTATACTTAAAAAATTATTAATTTCAAAAATACAAACACATAATTTATAATTTTTAAAACCTTTAGTTACCAATGTCCATATATAAATATATCATAATTCCAATTATAAAATACCTTAATTTTTTTACATTCATATTTTAATTTAGTATTATATTGGTAAAATTAATATTCCTAATGGTAAAATTACGATTCCAAAGTTCATCATAATATTCCATTGGTATAGGTTCTTCAACTTCTAGAAATACCTCTTATTTCATTCCTTCATCATCTATCAGCTTTGTATTGTATTATATACGTTATTTTATGTGATTTGGAGTATATGAAATTAGTATAATAAGTTTAATATAATTTATATAATTACGAGTAATTAGAGTAATAATAAATGAAGGGGTGGAGAAATAAAATAAAAAACAAATTCACATTAAACAATGTTACATCTTTTTTAGTAACCTCTTTTGGTTTTCAACAGAAGGGATTCATTGGTTGCATTTCATAAAAAAATGTGGAATATTTAGTGAAGGGAGGAATTTTGAATCAAATTTAGGAAGGTTTTAGACGAGAAAAAGGGGATTTAAATGTTTGAATAAATGGGGATGGTGAATGTCCTTTTATAGTTGTGGGAGAGTGACAGTCTTGTAAATTTAAAAAGGTAAACACTATTGTAAGGTCTACCATACATAATGTGACAAAAATAATGATAAAAAATAAATAAAAGAAGTAATATGGTTGAATAATGTTTATATAATTGGTTTTTATCCAGTTTTTTGGTCATTTAGAATCATAATATTAGAGTCTTTCCACTAAGTCATCACATTTTTACCTTAATCTCCATAAATAATTTTAATTACATTACCTTTTTTTTAAAAAAATGAGATGAAATTAATTGACACTATAAATTATTCTTATTAAAAATATAAAATCCAGTTTTACGAATTTGAATCACAGAATTTGATGAAATTAATTCAAGATTAATCATGCAAATGGGATTAAAAACATTGTCATAAAAGTAAAAATGCTAAAAAGTTTCCTATTTTTGATCAAATATTATTATGAAATTGAATAAAATTAAATAAACTTTATTAATGAATATAAAATTTACCTAATTATATGTGAAAATAAAAAAATATTATTTAATAGTATATATTATTTAGAAAAAATTGTAGGTTTCATGTAAAATTTATTGTCATTCACTATTCATAAAAATAAGAAGGTTATCATAAAAATACTAAAAAATCACTCCTAGTAAATTTTTATAGTCCATTTATTTTATATAAGATTAATTTTTTAAATGAAATATTTTAAAAGTGTTGATAATTATATATAATATTTGAACCCTCATTAATAGGTGATCAAACTGTATTTTAAAAATATAAGTCATTTTTTTATTAAAATTGGATTTATTATTATCTTAAGCCTATAAATCATATTGAGTGGATTAAATTTTTTTTATTAAATATATCATATATAAATTAATTAAAATATTTCATTAATATTGATTAATTTAATTTATTATCAATAAAATAAATTCCAGTCATAAAAATAGTTTCCATAAAAACACATCATGTATATTTAATTCTTATTTCATATAAATTTTAAATAATTATAATCAAATTAATTAATCATATGAACATGTGCAATACATATAATCATAATTTAGTTGATCATATTCAATCAATCCATTCCAATGGAATGTTGATAAATATAATGTTAAATATTAAGATTATATTCTTGAATGGTAAGAATGGGGATTGTTTGCAACATAACTCATTAAAGGAAGTCAATGTTGAGGGAAATACATGATAACATTGGTTTTGGGAATGATGAAGTATGAAATTTTCATTTCATTTTGTAATATTGGTATAATAATATAAATTCATTTGAAATAAGATATTTCATAAAATTTGGGGATGTTACATCATACCCATTTAAAATGAATTTCACCCAAAAATATAATCTTGGTGGTCTAATAATTTACCTTTATAGAATTAAATTATTGAAACCCACTGCATTAAAAGACTAAATAATACTTCCTCTTAAAAACGTAAAGTGGGATACATAATGTCACCACAAGTTACACATAACTTGGATTCCACATAGGTGGTCATAGGAAAGAACAGATAGAGAAGATGAAATAATTATAGAGATTCATTATAGTTATTGATAAAAAACGATTAAATAAAAATTGAAATTTAAGGGTCCCAAAACAAAAACTGGTGATTATCTAAAAGGCAATTAATCCATCATGATAGAAGGTATAAGGATTAAGAATTTATTTCAAGATCTGTTTCTTAGATTTAAATAATTTTCTTGTCACTTAGAAAAATAGGAAAAGTAAAATATTATATATATAATTTATGAGTATAATATCATATTTTCAACAGAAATATCACATTTTTATCCAGAAATAAGTATTCTATGTGATTTTTTATATTTTTTAAGAACTAAAATATATTTTACAAACCAAACAACCAAAAAAGGGATAGTCAAGAAATTCCAAATGTCTTTAAACACTAACCAACTCAATAATTGTTATCACATTGTGATATAATTCTCAAAATGAGTAAAAAGTGAAATGATACTCTAATATTTAAAATTATATAGTAATACATGTAGTTCAATATTAATTTTTCCACAGAAAACATACCTAAAAATTCTTCCAACATTTAATTACTATGTTTGAAACCCAAATATTAGAAGTATTTCTGTGTATATTCTTAACAGATAAATCCACCATTCAATCCCAAAGAAAATGACATTAGATTATGAAATAAACTCAATAATAACCTGTAAAAATTTTATACTATCCAGGACATCACGTATAAAAATTATAGAGCACAAAAATCAAATAACCTTGTGGTCATGGGTTCTGACCACACTAACTTTCCAGATGCAATAGGTTGTCAACGAGCATATGAGTTTTCCCATTTTTTTTATTAAAACATGAAAACTAATTCCTCCCAAAAAACATATCTTTTTATCCAAGGAGATAAAATACCACTTTCCATAAAAATTTCTCCAAAAATCTATTTAATATATCTTCACGTAAAAACATAATGGGGTGTCTAATACATCAAAATAATCATCCTTCGCTAGACTATATAACAATGATTGTGTCCCTAATCATATGACAACATGAAATGAATAAAATCATACTCTCTATAGTTATCTATTCCTACCTTTGATACCAACTATGGTCTCCTTGGACCCTTTCTCCCAAATCCTGTCCAAAATTCTGTAACATTACATTCTCAACTTCCATTCTGATAATTGTGACCCAAATTTATCAAAA
The DNA here is from genome assembly GCA_963277665.1 of Viscum album. Taxonomy (NCBI): domain Eukaryota; kingdom Viridiplantae; phylum Streptophyta; class Magnoliopsida; order Santalales; family Viscaceae; genus Viscum; species Viscum album. The sequence goes on along the minus strand of OY728164.1, from coordinate 2,115,807,047 downwards.
ATAAATTAAAAAATCTAGAAGAAAGTATGGATCACTTACAAACTGGAAGACCTTTTAGGATGGGATTATAATATAATTAAGAAAAACTCCTACAAAAACAATTCCCCACAACATAGACTCTTAAACAAATGGATCATAAGGTGGAACACCTTCTTATATTATACATATATTTTATATTCGAATTTAGGTTATGAACATCATCCTTGTGAAATAAATTATTGGAATAAATCTATAAACAACATTATTTAAGATAAGGGGAAAGATAATAAGGGTGATCTAAGATGTTAATTAAGGGTAAATATAAGCATTAACACATAAATGTCATCAATGATTATAAGAGTGCATATGGTTATGATATTATAATCAAAATTATTGTGAGATTCATAAAAGAGCTCATATCTATAAAAATAAGGATCATAAAATATGAAAACATGGAAAATGAATCAATCATTAATATCAATAATAAAGATTCATTTTTCATCCCTTTCACCCATTTTAATCATTATGAACACATAAAAAGCATAGTGAAACATACTGGTATCTAGAAACATTATTTTATTGAACAATTATAGAACCAATAAATAACCCTTAAAAATAGAATAACCATATTTCTAACATCCAGTACTATTATCTAGAGAAAATAATCCTTACCCAATGCATTAAATCACTTTTTGGGTGCTCCCATTATATAATCTATAACAAGATCACACAATGCTATCTGGGAACACACATTTTTTATAATTTCCATGAACATGATATATATAGAATTAATCAAAACTCATTGAAACACCCTTTATTATTTTGAGAACATGATTAACCTTTGATAAGGAATCATGATCCACTACAATACCAATGAAAAATTATTACACCATAGAATAGAAAAGGGTTCCAGAAAATGAACGTTGAAACATGATTAACATATATAAAAATATTGGGTTGCAAAATAATCTATTTTAAATTTTATTAATATTCAGAAAATAAATGGTTTGCAAATGAATATTTATAAAGCATGATTAACCCATGGAAAAAAATTATTTCCAAAACAATATCATTGTATCAGGATTAACCCATAAAAAATAAATGGATTATAAAGAACAATCATTATAACATGATTGAACCATGTAAAAGATGATTGTTTTATAAAAATATATTTATGACATAATAAACCCCAATAAAATAAATTGTTTTCATAATAGTGTATTTTAGAAATAACCAACCCATACAAAAGAAATTGGGTTTATAGCAATGTCGTTAAGATATAATCAACACATTTAAAATAAATGAGTTTCATAACCATATTGCTGAAATAAACACAATTAATCCAATGAAAAAATTAATATGGTATTAATAAAAAATATCCTCAAGGGAGGAAAAGTTACCAAAAGTTTTTTTATTTGAGAATGGGAATGAACTTAAAATATCCTTAAAAATAATCTTGAGAAAAATATTCATTATACATTCAAATTGACCCATACAAATGAGAAAAATTTTAGTCATTAATACCATGAATGGAATAAAATTAAAAGAATCAAATTATATCATGAGAATATAGAGATTAAAGATATAAAATTCAAAATAGTTAGTATATACAACTTATAAAATAAGATGGTTTGTAAAATAACAAATCCCATAATGGAGGAAAACTGTGACCATAATCCATTAACCCTTTAGTAACATTGAAACTGTTATCACCATGAAATAATAATAAATAAATGAAACATTTAATATCATGATAAAAATTATTTTCATGATATAACAAGCCAGTGTGATACAAATACACCTTCTAAAATAATATATGTGATTAAAATTAAAATATTAGTCAATGTATATGGATTGAAATAAATTATCTTATTACATGAGTAACTTTTGAATAATGAATTATATGGAAGAATAAATTAAATATAAAATTTTAATATCATGAAAAAATTAAACTGATTATATAACAACTAATAGGATAGTAGATACACCAAAAAAATGTATTAAGGTGCATAAAAAAATTAATTCTCATTGGAATGTAACTTGAGTTGAAACCCTTTACATTGAGTCTAATTTTTCATGTGTGTCCTATGTCTTCCTAAATAATAATCTTATATTAATTATCTAATTACATTAAAACACTTTACCTTTTTATTATTAATTTCATTTAACTTTTAATTTTTTATAGAACTACATAATCAATAATACTTATGACGGATGTTTTGACCATATTTTGTGCTTGTATCAGAATCTACTTTTTTATGTCAACTATAATCAGAAGAGTTTATTATTAAAAAATATCTAGAATAATAATTATGAAATAATTATCGTATTTATTTAGAAATTATAATTGTAATACAAATAATTAATGGTGGTTGTCAAAATGAATCAAAGTCACAATCATGGAGATAGTAGGTGTTACATACGGATGAATAACATTACCATTTTTCATCAACCATTATGAGACAAAGGTTTGTAAAATTCATCATTATAAAATGATAATTATATCATAAATACCATTTTATTTAGTCATTTCTACATATCTATAGAATTTTTTGATATAAAATGAGTCACATCACATGGAGCATGTGGTAGTCCACACATGCATGAACGACGTTATCACATTTTCAGTGTATGAGAGGGTAATAAATAAATTTATATATTAAATTTCCAGGTGGTAATTCTATAATTATAATCATATATATTTTAATTAGGTATCATATTTTTAATTAAACCAATCCTTAATACATTCCATGTAATGTGTGAACGTATCATATCTCTTTGAAGAGGTAGTAGTCAACACATCCACAAAAAATGTTAGCATATTTTCACAAAATGGAAACCATGAAGGTATATATTATATGAAAATTAAATAAGTATTATGGAATAATAAATATCATATATATATTATAAATATTTTGTTTCTATCAAAATTCCCATACGTAATAGCTGTTAAAATAAAAAATAATGACGCCATTTTGCGAGGCGGTAGTTCTCCATACATGAATGGTAATTTTGTTACCCATTTGATTTATGTGTGTTTATGTTTAGGTAAAAACCATTACATAGAAACATGTCGAATTATTAATTATATTTAGTTTAATATATAATTAAATAATATTAATAATTAATGGGTTTGATAAAGAAATAAAAAAATAAATTAACATTGAATAATTCTACCTCCTTTTTATGTAAATGATTTTAGTTTTCAACAATTGGATTTCTTTGTTATATTTATCACATAATTGCATCTATAGAATAAAATTCTGTATTTGAAGAGATTATTTGGTACGGTTTGGGATGATAAAAATGGTATTTAAATGTGTGATGAAATTGGGAGGGTGAATTCCATTTTATAGTGGTGGGGGGGGGTATTCTTGTAAATATAAAATTTAAAACAATATATATATGTCTCCCTTACCTCCCGTTGCTCGAATAATGATCCCAATTCTTGAAATTATATTATATGTTTAAATAATTTCTATCTACTGGGTTTTTGACAATTTCGTTGGTCATTTAGACTAATGTTATTAAATTTTAACCCCTAAGTATCCACATTTTAATCTTAATCACTGTAATTAATTTTAATTTATTTAACAATTATATTTTGAAAAAATGATGTCAACATAAATAGATTTTATAAATTGTTATTATAGAAAATATTGATTCCAATATTTTTAATTTTAATAATTAATGTGTGAAAATTTAATTTTAATTAAATTCTATAAATGGGACGACATTGAAGGTTTTTAATGTGAATATTTTAAAATGTTTTCAATATTTATTATCTATAATTAGTATGAAAATGATAAAAATTACCTAAATTGAATTAAATTACTTTAATTTAATTTCATTATAATTTAAAATAAATTTAAAATAAAATTTATCTATATAAATTAATTAGACGAAAAAAAGTTATCAAGTAAAATTGTGTTTCATTCATTATTCCTAAAAATAATAATGTTCTAAAACAAATTACAAAAAACTCTCCAAAATAAAATTTCGATATAAATACTTAGAAAAAAAATTCAATTTTCAAATAAAAATTTCAAATGTGTTGAAAATTATATTTACAATAGGTTCACCTTTAAAGGGAAGAAAAACATTCTTTTAAAAATATAATTCTTTTTATGCTTAAAATTACATTTATTGTTATCTAAAACTTATCAATAATATTGGAGGAATATAAGAACATTTTATGGAATATATATAATTTATAAATACAATAAATAACATTCAATAATATTTATTAATTTATTTTATTCTATCAAAATGATATATTGGTCGTAAAAATAGTATTCATAAAAACTCATCCATTATATTCAGTTGGAATTCATATTAATATCTCTTTACATGGTACAATTTAAATAATTATATAAAAATGTGTAAATAAAATATTCATAATTTAGTTGATCATATTAAATCTAACCACTACAATGGATAGGTGATAAGTATCATATTAAATATTAATTTATATTTTGTTTTCTTGTAAGACTGGAGCTTGTGTGAAACATAACTCATCAAAGGAACATGATGATCCCTAAAATAAAGGATACAATTTTTGTTTCATACAAATCAAGTTACACATTTCATTTCAAGTAAGACAATCTATCAATTAATTTAAAATAATTTTTAATAATATATTTCAACAAAAATTGGATCATACACGAAATGTATATTGTGATGCAGTTTATCATAGTAAATATATCGGCCAAAAAATAATATAATGGTCTAAAAAATATTTGATATCACTAAAAAATATTAATTATTTGTTCAAGTAATACATAACATAATTTGTAATTATCGCTCATTATATTGATATGTATTTTTTATGAAACCAATCAATACATTAAGAGGGTGTATAATGTTTCCTTGAGACATCACATACATGAACTAGATATAATTAATAATATTAAAGCTGAATTAAAAAAATACAGCAATGTAAAATAATGTATATCCAATATTCAAAAAAAATTTCCTTATAATGTTACCCAATATAGAAATAAGTAATATATAAATTTTTTAATAGTTTATATATTTATTTTAGTAGTTACTGTAATCGTATGAATATAAATAAATAATAAATGGAAGAAAGTATTTATTATTTAAAGTACATTATTGATATAAATCCTATGAATATTTATTCATTCAATGGACTATACATTATGTTATTAAATTTTGAGTTAAATATAATAATTTGAAAGGATATTATATTTTCCATTAATATAATAGTATAGTGATAAAAAATTTGGATTTACCATAGTTGAAAATATTATGTAATGTATTAACATCTTTTAGTGTTAATCTTCACCCTAATTATCTTTTTAAGAGTTGAAATTAATATAAAAAATATCACATTCTGATAGATCATTCACATAAATTTCCATAAACACTAAACCATAAGTTTAAAAATTCCCATATTTGAACTTTAAAATTGACATTCTAAAGGAAGGATTTTTTGGAATCATAGAGAATGGGGTGAATCAATGTGTCCAAAAATTATTCCCAACCATGAATCTCATATATATTACAGGGAAACATATTATTAATTTATATCATATTTTATGTAATAATGAATCCAAAGAGTGGGTGAAAATGGTTGATTAATGTGACAAATAGTTTATCCTAATAGAAAATAAACAAGATAGATAAAATTAAATCAATTAAAAATTTATATTAAAAAATCAGGTCACATTGAAAAATGGGTGAGAAGTTACTGTAATTATTATTACATGGTTAGGCTTCATGGTTTTAAACAAATAAGACAGACAATTATAGATATCTAACATTTTTGAAAAAAATTTAAATGAATAAAATTTAAAATGGGAGAAATATTATAGATGAAAATCTTATCATGATTTTAAAGAATCAAATCGATTCATTCAAGATTATTCCACTTTATTATAAACAGATTCATATACATATTTACTCTATGGAATCTTTTTCATAAAAGATCTCCATAATTAATTCTATTTAACATTGAATTCATCAATGATTATGGAGTCAATTACTTTTGTGATTTAAATAACCACCAATTTTACCTATACATTATTTACATAACATGATTGAAACCAACTACATAAAACATATGTCACTTAGATTTTTCATTAGCATAGTTCCACAGTTTTTCTTTAAAAAAACTAATAAAAACTATAAATAATTTCTCTTACATTGAGTGAATAATTCTCTTTTTTTCAAGGACATAAATGGAATGTTGTTTTAGACGGAATATATATTTTAATAGACCATATATATTATAAAAATGTTTTTTCTATCTATTTATCACCTTTACTATTGTATTTAGGCTGATTTTTGTTATTAGTATTGTTATAGGGTGCACGTGAGTTTGTTTCACAAATATAGATCGGGTGGTAGGACATATTTCATTCTGAAAAAATACATTAGGTACTTCATGGCATAGTAATAAGTACATGATGGGAATACTAAAGGGGAATGTAGATTCATGTGGGCCATTGGCTATCTGATGATCCTATACTAGGTAACTAATATGGAATTCGTTACATAATGGGAACCTATTTAAATTAAATAATCAGTAAATAAAATATTTTATTTTTATTTTTTTTTAAATGAAATCCTGATCATTATTAATGAATCTAATCTAGGTTTTATGTCACATACCTATATTATAAGTTCCACACAATCTACGCCCATTATTTTATAATAGTATTTTCAACCTTGGTGAGTCATCCTAGTTAAAATTATGAATCTTACATTGATATATTTATTGTTTATTCGGTTATTTGAACATCTATGGTTATTCATTCAATAATATCATGTTTTTTATAGATTTTTTTATTCCTAATAATTGGAGTTCAGTTTCAATGTGATACTAAAAGTGAGAGCTACAACTATATTAGAGTATATGGTCCCTAACTATTCTCTAGTTTTCATTATTGTTTTATGTGACATGTGAAACATGGTCTCAACACCGATGTAAAATTTTCCAAAATCATAATTGATTTATTTTTTCCCTTTCCTATATGATTTTGATAATTATTTTTGGGTCCACTAGGGCCCCTTAGAGTAGTATTCCTTGATATGTTAGTTTTGGAAAATATCATATATTTATGTCCAATTAAATTTATATATGGTTTTATTAGTATTTGGGATGATTTTACATCCCCAAAAATATTTTTTCCAATATAATGGTTTTTCCTAGTTTAATGTACAGTAACATGTTGTATATGAGTGGAATACACCTCTATAATAAAAAAAGTGATCTTGATTCATGTATAAGAAAAAAAAAATTTATCATATTTATTGAGATATTTACTACACGATATTGAAACATTGTTTTTAAATATAATATGAAGAACCCATTGTGCTACTGATTAAGTTCAATAGGAAGAAATTATTTTTTGTAATATGTTATTCATAATTCTTGTTTTTATACCAATTATGAAATTATGTTAATGGAAAAGAAACTATACACATTATTAGGGGTTTAAATTTCAATCATTTTATGGAATAAAAATCCCATGTGTCAATGGTTTAGATGATGAAAAGATATTATGCCCAATTATTTATATTACCCTTAAAAGTAGGATTCCAACTCATAGTGTGATGATACCTGGGAAATAGGATGTAATGATCATACAAGATATTATATAATTGTAGTTTATGGACTCTCTTATGATTTGGAATCTTACTAGTGACATCATACCCCCATATTGACATTCCAATGTACATGGATATTATTTCATCATTTTTGTTGTAAATAATACATGATGTCAAATATTGTGTTATTTACAAAATATTTTATTCATTTTATGGATATTTTCTACAATGATTCCATTACAATATTATGATATAATGAATAGAATACACATACAATTTTTTTACATAGATATCATGATATGATATTCCCACCATAAAGATCATTTTATCCAGATATACATACAGTGAGTTATATAGTATGTTATGATTGGATTTTATCCACATTCTTGTGAGATGGATCCGAATACACAATCTTTATCCCATTTACATGTTCATAGAAACCATGTAATTGACTTAATAATTAATTGAGATACCCAATTAGTGCTATAGTACACAAAACTTTGATATATAATAGCTTACCACCATTGATATTTTTTTTACTTTTGAGAATATAAAATTGATGGTGAACATATACATATATCTGATATGTTTATGGAAACCATTGTTGGTTGTTTACAATATTGGTCTCATGCATTTCATAGATACAATGATATTTGAGAATAAATTATGATTTATGAATTACATAGTGGAATGGGACTAGATATAGAAGGATAATCCATGTAGTTTGGTATCAGAAGAGATGAGGGACTATAAATAGAAACTTGAGTAATATTGTTAACCTATATAGTATTTTAAATATGTTTTCAATGTTTTTTTTAAAATCTACCAATGATATATCCTATTTTTATATTCCTCAGTATATTCCATTAAATTTACTAGGATAAATTTTTTCAATCATTATTCAATTATATTTATTGTACAATAATAAAATTAAGGTATAGTATCCCCATTCATAGTATTGTCCCTCATCACAAGTCAATAGCCTCTAACATATGGTGAAGCATGATTGAGTTTTTATGTAATATGGTTTATTCACAGTGGATAAGAAACCAATTGGGGACACTATAGTATGGTATCAAATACTTTTTTTCATTTTTTTCATTCCAATGTATGGTTCATATGAAATAAGATATTCCTATATGCATTGACATACCTTTTTTTGGGTGTGTCAAACCCACGTATTGGGAATTTTTGTGACAATATGGATGAGACTTTAATTAATTTGTAGTGTTTTCTTATATAACATAATAGTGGCATTCAATTTTACAAGGATATGATTTATTATATTATTATTAAATATATAATGTTATTATTATTTATATATGATAATACCCATATGAATAGATGATAATCCTATAGATATAGGGAGAGAGAAAAAAAACGTAAAGTGATACATATACAATGATAGTATGAGTATATATGATAAAGAGATTATCATTATTTTATATCTTACACTATCTGTTTCACTAAGATCAGTAATATGTGTGATTTTGAGTTGTGTTCCTTATAATATATTTTCATTTAACCTGATTAACATCATGGTATTATCATAATTGTAACAAACCAATCTTCAAAATATGAGATCCAATATTAATATTAAATTATTTTTATATTTTATAAAAGATTATTAAGGATTAAATAACTTATTATTCTTATAATTCTTTATACATATAAACATTTTATTTAATAATAAATGATAAATCATTAAAATAATGTGAGAACATTTTTACCACTTTTATTTTATCTTAAAAAATTAGATATATTAATTCACAAGGTATCTAGTGAAAAATAAAAAAATATGGGTATTATTATATAACCTGTAAGAATTACAATATAGTGAAATTTTTCATAACAAAAACATGGAATAAGATATTCTACAGGAATAATTTAAAATCATGAAACCATAATCAATATAAACTATTCAATTTTTATAATCCTGAAAAATAAGAAAAATATTGGTAAAAATAGTCATTAATATTGTAATTTTGTAATTCATAATTTCAATAATAAATAAATATTAATTCATTATTCCAATACCTTATATTGATATTTAGATACATATACAAACAAATACCATATTCTTCTTTCTCAGAAGACCTATTGATACGTCGAGCGGATATATATTTATTTTCCCCAATTTTGACAAAATTATTTCTAATGAAATCACTATAAGGATAAACATGTTTATTCATAATATTCTATAATGAAATACTTGAACAATAAAAAAAACATATTTCTATGTAATAAAAATACATAAAAAATAAATACATCCCATTGAATGGGATAATGTGGATGTAGAGGGGAATATAACATAATAATCATAAAAGCCTTAAGGTATCATCAAGGTTATATCATGTACACTTACCAATAAATATAGTGAATATCATACTTTCATTATGATGGGTTATCCCTAAAATATAATAATTTTGTTTACCAGTTTTCAGTTGTAGGAGACCATGTCAATAAACGGAAAAATCATTCATCATAGTTAAAAATGAGAGTATATATTTTAAAAAAACATATCCTTTAGTAATTTATATCTAGGTGTTTTTTATTAGCTATACTCGTCCGAAATATGATTATTGATTGATTCATCGATCAACTAATAATTTTAATGGTTATTACCCCTCAGTGCATCTGTTGAAAAATAAAAACCAGCATATAGTTTTTATAAAAGGTTTTATTTTATGTGAAACATCAAGATCATTTAGTTTACAGAAATATTGGATTATTTTTCATCCATGGAAGAGAATTTATTTTAAATTCATATTGGTAATTATTGAAAAAAAATAAATTAAGGAAGAGATATAAAAAATTGATTTATAATTCCATTTCATCAATAATGAATATGATAATGATCCTTCAAAGGTAATTTAGGAAAAAAATGGATATAGGATGTTCATACTTCTTGATAACCATATAATGGAAATTTATATGGAACTAAACCACTAATGGATATGGGTGAAATTTACTCTCAACCTATTGAAAGAGATGGATTTACTTGATCATTAATTACCATGAATAAAATATATTCCATGATATATCATCATAAATAATAAGTATATAAAAAAATTATTGATATTTGGTTCATGATACAAACCATGACTAAATGAGATAAATTTCTCTTTGAAAACACATAGCTCTTATACTAACATCCATGAAGTTATTTTAATCTTTAGTATAAAAATAGAGGTATAATAATAACTTAATTAATAATCATACTCATATAAACCTAAAATTATACTTATCATATATAATAATTCCCTATATTAATTCAAGTGTGTATTTTAACCTATTTTACAAAAATATTGTATATAGATTGATCATTTTAACCAGTTTAATAATATTTTCATTTAGATTCAATCTCTGTACAAATTTCATTTCTACAGTTTCATTAAATATACATTATTTTAAAATAAATAATTATTTTTTATTCATCAAACTACTTTCATCAGTTTTATAGATTTCTTTTGATAATGAAATCATCTATAATATGCTTCAATGATTCTTGACGATCAAATAATGGTCTTCTAATCAATGGATTATATATATATAATTTATACATAACTAAAAAAATTATATAAAATATTAGATCATACTATAATATTAATTAAATTCCAATAATCATGCAATATTGATTTTTATAGCACGGTTCAAGTATGAAATCATATCAACACTAAAATGAACATTCTGTAATTTTATTTGTGATTAAGGTAATGAAATTATTTATTTTTAGATTACATCTTTATAGAGTGATAAAAATTATATTTTTTTTGAAATTGTAATGCTTTTAAATAATATTTTTAGGGGTTTGAATAATTATTTAATATAATGATGAAAAATTTAAATATTTACAATATGGTGGAGGTAGTATACATGTACGTACATACATTATTTTCATTTATCAACTAAATGGAATAATGTATGTGTGGATTATTGTTTTAGAGAATTAATAATTTTTAAATATAACATTATATAATTAATTATAAATCATTAAATATCCATTCTTGGAGGTTTTGGAAATATTAAAAATTGTTCATAGAGGAGATATATTGTACTTTTGATAAATGAGGTTTTTATTTTTCTATGAATTAATGTGATTGAAATTAAATATTAATATTAAATTTCATAATAATTAATATATTTTATATACCATATTTCTTCATCAATTGACTCATTATAACCATCTAGTGGGAATTTTTACAAAAAAAATGGAGTACATCGATCGATGGAGATGGTAGTTCAGTTCTTCCCTCTATCGATGTTTCTTTTTTTCTAAGTGGATTGGAATTATTATATATGGGCATTATAATTAACATGATAAAAATATATTTTAAATATTATAATTATTTCATTATATAAATTTCTTTAAGAGAAGATTATACATGTAATGTAAAGATGAAATTACTATAGAGGTAATACATATGTCATGAAATTGAGTTTTTTTTAGAAATATCCCCGGAAATTGGGGCCATGATCTATATAATGGTTAATATAGGCCTTAAAAGTTTGTGAGGAATATAATATAAGTTAATTTTTAGGGTTATAAAATTAAAATAGTAAGGAATTCTATAACATTTTATGGTTGACTTATCTCATTTTTTAAGTAATGAAATCAAAATTTCTTGAAAATAGTGATGAATTAATGTTATTGGGGTTCCATATTCAATGAAATATGCCTCATAAAATGGACAATAATAGAGAGGATAATAGTATATATTGTTAAATATCTCATACATTCATGTATTGTATAATTTTTTATATATTATGGAATTATCCATTTATTTCATATTTTTAACAAGATTTACATAGACAATTGTCACTATTTTATTACCATATGTAACAAATTTTATTTTACAAAATTAACATATTTATTATAAAAAAATTATTCTGATTTAAAAGAGTAATATTTATTTAAAAATAAATTTTATACAGATATATAATGTCAGTTTTAAAACAAAATCTTATAATGTGTTAAAATTATATTTAGCATAACGTTATTTATGAACATCAAATATATATGCCTAGTAAAATAATTTTTTTTGAAATGGAAAAAAACGATTAAAAACATAATAAATTGAATAAAACATTAAAAATAATCAAAAACTAAATTTTACATAAATGTTTTTTAATCAAATAAAATGATCAGAAACAGATTTTTATTTGAATTAAGATTTGATTTTAGTTCAATAGGTTTAATAATGGCTCTTAAAAATAAAAAAATTATATGTTTTACAGGAATGAAAATATTTCTAAAAAAATTATTTCAATTAAAAAGTTTTAAAAATTATATACTTGAATTATATGTTAATGAACTAATAGAAGTCACTAATTTGGAAAAACATAGTTTTCCAAAATTCATTAAAAAAATAATTATTTTATGAAAACAAAATCTTATTAATCTAATATTGATATGATAAATCTAAAAATGGAATCTAATTTTAACATATAAAAATTATAATTAATATTCTAAATAATGTAATTAATGAACAATATTTATAATATGTATTATGTAAATTATTTTGAATGTAGTGTTTTCCTATTATAATATTATTTTGTGTTTTCATATATTCCCATAAAAAATAATCAATTAAATTATATTTATATCATATTTTAAGTAATTCATTGTATTACTTCCTTTTATATTCTTCATTGTCCCATGATGTCTCCTATTGTTCATGATTTCAATATAGGACTCACAAGATGAATTTTCTAATTCCACATCACATACTCTATATTCTCAAGAATCTTAATGGGATCCTCATTGTAAATAGAATCAGGTTTTAACTCAATTCACACATACGTAAGTATATATTGGATGAGAATGTACTTCCTTAATAATGAAATATAGAACATTTAACGTACATTACATATGTTTGGTGTAATTACCAACATTTATACTATAGATCCAGTTTGTTCATGTATTTATAAATTCTCAATATTCCTTGGGCATAACATTCCATTTTTTACATACCTTATAACACCCTTCCTTGAAGAAACCCTTGAGAATATATAATCCTCTAAATAAAACTTGTTTCAACTCCTTGTATTATTTACATAGCCCTTTTTCTTCTAAAAGATATTTTAAAATGATCCTAAATAATACATTACCAATCATATCATCCACAATATATGGGATAAGTAACTTTCAATCTAATTTTTTTAGTAGATTGAATTCCAAAACACTTCCCATAAAATTCATTGTATATTACCATTAGGATTCTCATATGTAATATGTTATTATATGAAAATCCCCTTAAATATTTATAATGAACCCAAATACCATAGATTTCAAGAAAAATTGATCTGATTATATCATGTAATGTCCACACAGACCATTTGAACTACCCATCTATTTGCAAATGATATTCAGTTAGTAATTGTAACTCTCTCTCTCGCGACCCCTTTGAATACAATTCCAAAATTAGGATGTGATCTAAGGGTTATAATCAGATACAAATGTTTGTGGGTCCCAATGAAGATGTGATCTAAGGTTTATTCTATATATTCTTTATAATTATAATGAAAATTCCTTGTATAACATTTCCCGACATCAACAGAGGAATATTTTAAGGCTAGATGGATCCCATTAGATGTTTTCCATTTTCTCATTATCGACTAGTAGAAAATGCATTTAAAAAAATTTACTTCAATAAATACATCATATAATCCAACATGAAATGATATATTCTATCCATATACAAAATTATACTATGATGGTTTATATAGGTATCTGAGCTATGTTTTTCATGGAGTAGTTCCCTCTAAAACACTATTATACATGATACATGTAACCTCTCAACAAAAATCAACACGCCATCTCCATTAATTAATTATATAAATTTTGAATCATTTAATAGTTTAATCATACATTTCATTTATATTTAGTCTTACATGTACTTTTATATTTTCTCAAGTAAGGATGGTGCATCAATATGTAGAAAAAAAATGATGGATTACCATGCCTAAGAATCACCATATCTATCTTTACTAAATATCTATATATGTGATCCTTATCAATCCTCATTATGATAAAAAAATTAATGGTCCATTATAGTAAATGCATCATCCCCATAGTCATCCTTCTATGGGTGTTAGTGAATAAAGAAAACACACTCCTTCTAAATCGTAACAAATCTTATTTTCCTCACGATGAGATCTTTATAAGGGAAAATATACTTCTATCATTTTTGTGTGCATATGTCACATATTTAACCATAGATATAAATCTTATATATCTTTCATGAAATTATTAATGATTTAAAATAAAGTTAATTAGTTTTATTTTTCTGATTTTAGAGCATCTTCTTAAATGATTCATACGAAACCACTATATAATTTATATAATGAAAACCCCCAATCTTATATTCGATGAATAACTATACAATACAAATAATTCCATTATATATAGTAAAATAATGATAGTATCCTTAATCAATATCATGTTCATCTCTTGAAAATATTTATTAAAGTCCATGGAAAACATAACTAGAATCCCTTTATGTGTTAACATAGGTAATGGGTTGACCAATAAGGAAATACTATGGTGAAACGAATAATAGTATCCTTTTATACAATGTAATCTATATTTATTCCCAAAACAATTTACTATATGATATTCACTGACTACTATTATAATTTAAGGATCAATAGATATTCCATCATTTTAGACTATACTATCATGAAATGAACCGTCATGAAGAAAAAATTACACACACTGAATTTATAATATAATTAATTTTTAATGATGGTCTCACAAATTATTCAAAACAATTTCTCATTCACTTCATAGATTTTTTATTATACAAAGATATAATCAATGCATACCACTTTAATGTTATCAATATAATATTTTCATACATTAATAACATATGCTAAAAAAATTAATGGTTCATTATTTTTTCCAATTTGAGTTACTATAAACTCTTAATGTCTATATACCATAAAAATATCCCCTTTAGTATATCATTATTTATATCACGAAACATATGATAACAAGATAAAATAAAAATATATAATAAATATATAGATCATTAATGTTGTTCAAATAATACATCAATGTATGATAAATGAAACTTATTCTTTAAGGTAGTGGAATTCATCTCCCTTTAATAAATGCATGATCTCGTAGACCCATCATTGTTAATTAAAAATAAAATAGGTTCTCCCCAAGGTGATATACTAGGGTGTATAAACATTTAAACATAGAACTCATGGTGTTGTTCCTAAATTCATCCAAAACACACTGGTTCCATTCTCATGGGAGTTTGAGTTATATTTCTACCAGTAGTACTGATTTCAATGGAAAAATAATGTCATGGATATGGTGGGTGTTATGAATCAGAATTTCCATGTAATTTTTTTTCTAAATATTTGCGAATTTTATGAGTCTGTTAAAATTGACAACGTGTGATTCTGAGGCCCAGAGCGCTAGGAATCAATTTCCGAACTTTTCTTCATATACGATCTATAAACGTATGAGGGGGATTTTATAACTATTGAACCAGTTCTCAGAATTAAAATCCAAGGGCACCATTGAACTCACTACACCGATATTCTCTTAAAGATACTTTCACATCGATGGAATTTGGTCAAGGCTGAAAGTTAGTTTTTGGGTTTTTCGTGAAAGAATAAAATAGATATAATATTGTGTAACAATTTATTTTTATTTAAAACACACATGTGGATATTGTGGCGGGGGTGAAC
The DNA here is from genome assembly GCA_963277665.1 of Viscum album. Taxonomy (NCBI): domain Eukaryota; kingdom Viridiplantae; phylum Streptophyta; class Magnoliopsida; order Santalales; family Viscaceae; genus Viscum; species Viscum album. Next base: position 2,115,790,787 of record OY728164.1, on the reverse strand, counting down.
ACATGAGTATTATCCTCCAAATTCAAAGCTCAGTTGTGGGGACCACCCGAGCTAGTAAAACCCCCAATTCCAATCTTGATGGTGGGGGCCACCTGAATCCCTCATAATGGGGGGAGAGGAAACCTCTCAACTCCCACTTTAATGTGGACAATCCTATTGAGATTCCTCCACATTAATTATGCCAATGCACCACATTAATTTTTCCAAACTTGTGTGAGTGTGAAAACATAATTTCTTCTTATGTTAATTATATTGGAATCTTTTTCATTTTTGGGATGGAATTGTGAGAGGAGAATTATTATAGGATTTCACTTCTCCTGCGAAGAACGCCTTCAACTATGAAGAACACCTTCGACTATGAAGAACACCAACAAGGAATACCGACTTTTACTCTAACCTATTCCATGGGACATTCATTGTCAAAGAACATATTCAACGTCAACGAACTGATGATTGTGGAAACATCGATGTCAACAACGTCTGACTATTCCCAACGACATCATATCCTTCCCTGTGGACAATATTCAACGAATAAAACGAATGAGGTAGGGGTTTAGTTCTTATTATTATCAATTCTCATATTATCCTATTCTAGTTCTTTTGTGGGATTGGGAAGAGAGATTGATGAGGTTTGTGGGAAATGATGATTTAAAATATATTCCATACACATTCATGATTCAAATTTTGTGAACCGCTTGCTTCTGCTCTAACGCGTATGGGGATGGCCAATCAATCATGGCCTAACCCCTCTATCGTTCTTCCTTGTTGTGTTCATCGTGATGGAAGAAGGTGGCTTACACCACGATGATGAACGATGAGCGAGGCTGACAAAACCGGCCGCTGGTGACGACACGACACTCTACACCCCATAGCGCTTCACCATCTGTGGCCCTTGCCACCCCGCGGCCTCGTCTCACTGCCTCGCAGCACCCTCAGCCCCTGCTGCTCCGTGCCGCCGTCTGGGCCGAGCCGCCATCCAGGCCGAGCTACCATCTGAGCCACCGCCGCCGCCCAAGCCGTTTTGGTTGTCCCGCCGAGCCGCCGCCTTTTGAGCCAGGCCGCCGCCACCGACCGGGCCGAGCCACCACCATCGCCCGAGCCGCCGCATCGCCCGTGGCCTTCCGAGGTACCCCGGTTGCGCCGCCCATGGCCTTCCAAGCCGCCCCGGCCGCACCGCCTGTGGCCCTCCGAGCTGCCCCGGCCGCGCTGCCTGTAACCCTACAAACTGCCCCAGCCGAGCTGCCCCGCAGCCTTGTTCCCTCACGGAAACCCCAGGCGGAGCCGCTTTGCAGCCTCCCGCCCTAGTGGCCACCCACGCACCCTCACGGTCTACCGGGCCAAACCCAGTGGGCTAGGCCGATCCCATAGGCCAAGCCACCCAGTGGGCTGGGCTGGACCCAGCGGGTCAGGCCAGGTTGACCCGACCCGGGTCGGGCCGGGTCGGTCGGACCGGGTCAGACCAGACCCAGACCCACTATGACCCATTTACATTACTTGTTCCATAACTTTGGCACCGGAAATCCGTTTGATGAACCATCAGCGGTGCTAGAATCCTTTGTGCAAGGCGGTCCCTTTGAGTATACCCCATTGGAAATTTGGAATAAGATGTGGTACGGTTAGGTTGGATCGTGAACGAATACAACCGAGCCCTCGGGACTAAAAGGCTGATAACTCACAGACCGAGTGTCCGATTGACTCACCGTGTTTTGTGTTGAGACCCCTATGACATGGCGGTCCTTTTAGATAATTCATCATGGGACTTCGTGGAAGTTGAAATATTGACCAGTGGCTTGTGGAGAGGATCCTCCTGGAGAGAAGAGAGCATATTATGGTAACCCTATAGCTGGATGTGATGATGTACTATGATCCTGTGTGGGTCTGACGACGTACTAACGACGTACTAGGATCTTCTGTGGGTCTGATGATATATTTGAGATTCTATGTGGGTCATCTTCTAGTGATCCTGTGTGGGTCAACACATATTCTAGCGATCCTGTATGGGTCATCTCCTAGCGATCCTATGTAGTTCATCTCATATCCTAGTGATCCTCTATGGGTCAGCTCCTAGCGATCCAGTGTGGGTCAGCTCCTATCCTTGGGAACCTATGTGGGTCAGCTTCTAGCCATCCTATGTGGCTTATCAACTTGTGATCCTGTGTGGGTAAGATCCTAGAGATCTTGTATGGGTCAGCTTATTTATTGAGTAATATGGTTCAGTAGTTACATCAAGTCATCTCTACTACTGTACTTAAGTTATACCTGGTGAGAGTTGAGTCAGAACCACTATGTTTATTCAGAATAGAGATGGATTACATGATAACTTAGGGATATGTATGGGAATACAAATAAGTAGGGTTATCTATTGTTTTAATACTTTTTGGTTTATCCTTGGGAAATTTTGTGAGACCTTGAGGGTCTCGGGGTCCCTACTAAGTATCGTTATACTCACCCCTGCAAGGGCTATGCCCGAACCTTGTTGTGTTGGATGCAGACAACGAACATCGCTGACTAAGGCTGAGAGTACCAGGACTGGACGGTGCTCGGAGGAGGACCATACTGCGTGTCAGTACGCAGTGGATACGGGTGGATGTGGAGTACCGAGGAGGTGAACTGTGCCTACCCTTCATATAGGAACCTCAGAGGATGACCCAGTAGCAGTTTTTCTCTTTTTTCAGTTGTACTTGTATCTTTATAGTTGGGCTTGTATTATGGCCCCTTTTACTTATTGTACCCACTTGATACTATTTAGTTAACTTGAGATTGTATCTTTCTGTGTGCTTGGCTGTGTGTGTTACAGGTTATAAATTCAATGCCTTCCCAGTTTTAGGGAATACGCTTTTGGTGCTAGTCGCCAGCCACTGTCCTATGGAAGGCGGGCTTTGTGTTGTCACAACATGGGCCCCGGGGGATGGGTCATGAAAAATTGGTATCAAAGGGAATTCCTTCCCAGTTATAAGGAATATGCCTTCGGTTCTAGTCACTATCCCTTAGCCTATGGAAGGCTGGCTTGGGGTAGTCACGTCTTGGGCCACAAGGATGGGTCATGATAGTGTGTATCCTAGTAATTTATGTTGAAATAAATCAATGACTTTTTGTTCAAATGGTACATCCTCTTTCTATATAATTCAATACATGTCCATATTTTCTTCACCACTTATAATCCCATTATTTGATTAAGGTGAGATATTTATGGTGGGTCTAAAAAATATTATAGAGGTGATGTATACCCCTTTAGATTATATACCACTATAATGTACTTTTCCCTTTCTCTACATCCTAACATGAGAAGTATGACTTCAAGGGTCATTATCATTTTCTTAGGAATATATAAATTCTCTATCCCGTTGAAAGGTAGAGGTTATTTTCATACGAAGTGTTGAAATAAAGATACCCAATGTCGTGGACTAGATGGTTTCCCTATATTAGTGAGGTTATTTTTCAAAACCTAGTTGAACTGAACTAATATGGTTATGATCTTCTTAGAATCATCTCTAACCTCATTAACATGATCAAGATAAATATATCTACATTGAATATATGGGTGATATTTTTCCCATTATATCTATGTATAAATAATATATTACATATAATCATCCCATGCAATTGAATTGTAGCATCTAATTACTAATATTAATTTCTATAGAAAGGTTTTTCAAAATGTTATAGTTTTTCAATCATAATTTTTATATCAAACATGGTAATTATAAATCTATTCTACATGTTTTCTAAAAATATTTCCATGATACCAACTATAATAAACTAGACTTCATAAATCTATAGCCAATAGTTATAATAAATTATTGGTATATAATACAAGAGTTATTAAATAATCCATTAGATTTATAAATTACCAATAATTTATATTTATATATATATATACATTAACATTAAAAATACACAATACAACATGAATAAAATTAAATCCCATTAATACCCATTCCAAAATATCAATTTCTGTTAAACATTATTCACCACTAGGATTATAGGGGGATGTAAAATAAATAAAGGTGGTCTCAGATGCTAGGAAATGATTAACATACAGTAGAAGTCATCATAAAATAAATATGGATTATGTGATATGGAAGGAATAAATAAAAAAGGTGAATCCATAGTAAACCATAACTAATTATATTATATATTCATGTAAAATAATTAAAACATAGATTACAATCACCACTGATCTCATTCTGATGGAATAGATAATATTGAGAATTAAAACATTTGGTTTAGGCCTTTTTTCAAGGGATTATATTGATATAAGTATTAATATAAGAAAACGAAATATTAAATATTTCATGATACTTGTCAATGCATTGAGGTTTTATATGGTACCTAGACCCACCCATCCCTTGATTAAGTCCAATATATTCAACATAAGACTAAACAAAACAACACATGTAATTACCTATGAACCATTATATGAATAAAAACATGGATATTTATATACAGAAAATAATAGAAAAAAAATACATCCCCATTAAATGGAATAATATAGAAGACTAGGAGAACATATCTTTATCAACTTATATGGTGTGAGGTTTCATCAACGTAATAGGATGTACTATTACAAAGAAAAAAAATTGGTTATGGTACATTGAATGTGATGAGTCATCCATGGAAGATAGTATTTGGGTGAAATAATTTTCATTAGTACAAGAATAAGGAAATGGTGATAAAAATAATAAACAAGATTCATAATGAGAATTTAATAATTTCAATGAATATCTATTAGAAAAATCGATTTAGTTCTGTAGTCTTAGGCCCACTCATTTTATATCACTTTGTTGATTGATTAAGGGGTCAACTAACCATTTTAGGTTATATTAACCCTTGGTGAATATGTTCCATATACAAATACACATTCTAGTATCTTGAATATGATATATTTTTCAAGAATATAAACACACATTTACATTTCATAAACTAAATTTGAATTTCTTCTATGAAAAAGATTATGTTTTACAACAGTTTTGGTAAATTTTAAATCAAATTAAAATGAGGGAGGGATATAATTGTATACTTTTCAATAAATTTAAATTAATTAGGAATAATGTAAATGTAATCCACAAAAATATATGTATATGAAAAATTAAATAATAGGTGTATATATAATGAGTCCCAAGAGAATGTAAATTTATATAGAAAAACTAATTATGGATTGAGTAACATTAAATATAAACCACTTGAATGTTATGGATTAAATGTTTTCATAAAATTACAAGAATAAAATTATTTTCATTATATAATATCTCAAAATAGGTATATCTACACCCAATAATGTAAATCTAGTGGAAAAAACAAAATATTTATCATTGAAAGGATTTTGATATGGAAGACCCTTAACAATTATTTTGATTTTATAAAGTCTTTAACAACCCATATAAAAAAACTAACATTCCTAATCACATCATTCATTGTATTCAAAAAATAAATTTCAATTTATTTTCGTAGTATATATCATTTCCATATATTAATTTTAGTTCTATGTTTTAACTATTTTCCACATCGACTGTTAGTATGTTGGTCCTTTTTTCTAGATTAACAATAGTGTTGTTTGTTTCTGTTATAATTAAAAATTTATACTATACTAGGTAATTTAAGTTATTTTTATGGATCAGATATGATAATTTATTACATATGAAATTACCATATTTAGTGATTTATTCATTATAATTGAATGTGAAATTGACAATATAAATGTTTTCAGGATTCATAAAGATCAAAGGGTGTTTTATTAACTGATAAAAAAATTATTAATTTAATGTATCCATAAAAAATTATATCATATTATAAAAATAATTATTTTTATATATTCATTAGATTATATATTTTTATAAAAATGATTATGTATGTGGTCCGAAACACCCCTACATGAACATACCATAATTAGATGGGAGAGTGTGGTAAAAAATTGTTTATTTTAAAAGATTATCCTTTTAAAAAAAATTAAAAAATTTATTTAGATTTTATTTTTTTGATTCTTATTTTTTTCATAAATGTTCAAATTCATGATTTTTTTTAAAAAAAGATACCCTATGTATGTGGTAGTCCACACATACAAATGTATATCATTTTAATTTTATTCATTGAATTAGGGGAATTTAAGGAATAATTCATATTATTAGAACAATAATATGTATATATATATATATATATTAATATATATATGTGTGTTATATTTTTTAATTAATACCACATTTATTACTATCTATGTTATATTATTGATAAAAATAATAAAAAATATTTAGGGAGGAAGTAATTCCTACATACGCATTACAACATTTTTATTTATCAACCAATTTAATGGATTTATTGATAATATTAGTTTTTTATTTCATAACTATAAATATATTGTATATTTCATATATATGTTTCAATTCAATCATTATTTCCTTCCTTGGGAAGTGGTTTCAAAAAAATAGAAGATGTTGACTCAAGGATGTGGTAGTCCATACATGCACAATATCAATGTTCCTTTATTTCGTAGTATAAAAAAATTAATAAGAAATGTTTTTTAATTTAATTAAACAAAATCATAGTATATTAAATTTTTTTATGTCATTACATTAGGGATATTAAATAATATTTAAGAGAGTAATGTTAAGTATAAACGATAAAGAATAAGTCAATGAATACGTCGAGTGTCCATTTTTTCTCTTAGAAATGTCCTTTGAACTAGATGCCTTACATTGTAAAATGTTGACAAAATGATATATAAAGAGGAATATTGTCCTAGTAAGAGAAAAATGTATAAGTATTAAAATTAAATTTTATGGTCTGTTTATAACATGATGTGTTGGAATGATTCTATTTTCAAAGTTAACAAAATTTATTTCTTGAGAAATATTAATGTATTAATGTTAATGAAACGTCCTTTTAAAAAACAATATGTCTCCAAAAATGTTAAGTAATTTACATTATAAGAGTATTGATTGAATCATATCTCATCCAAACATGTAAGGGATAATTTTATTTGATATTTAGCTTTTTTTATTTAGTATATATTTTTATCAATATGTACTTTTACAAAATTACCTGTTTTTCTACCCTTGATAAAAAAAATTGGAATTCATTTGAATTTATTGTTTTAAGAAAATATGATTATTATAATTTCATATAATAATTATTTTTTATAAATTAAAATTTTTAATTTTTTAAATGTATAATGTTAAAATTAATTCAAATAATGAGTAAAAACATTTTTTAAGAAATGTGTGTTTTTATTCATAATGTTTCTTGTATTATAAAATTAACAATGGATTCAATATTAATTAAAAAATAATTTTTTACAAAATAAAATTTATGTCTCTTCAAATCAATCATGAAATATCTTTTTCTAAAATAAAATTATTAACATGAAAAAAAAATTAATTTTTTTAATTCTAAATAAACCTTGACTTTTGATCAATATGTATAATCATATGGTTTAAATAAATAAGAAAATAAAAATTGAGTATCACTAGTCCTTAAAAAATATTTGATCAATTAAAATGTTTTTTAATATTCTAATTATTTCCCATATAAGGAAATTGTAATCAATTTCATTGTTCCGTTAAAAAATATATTTTTCCCTATTCATACAAATATTTATTATATTATTAAGGACACAAAAATTTAGCCTTATGCTATTGTTAATATAGAAAATCCAAAATAATGTTACATTTTTTGAATTCAAGTAAAAAATTTACATTTAATTAAACTCATGAATAAATTATATTAAGTGTGTGTATTATTTAATAACTTTGGATTTTAGTGTTCACCTAGGAACTTAAGGTCTCAGAAATTATTACATTTTTGGGGAAAATAAATCCATACCCATTAATTAATATATATCCAAATTTTCCATATACCTACTATTGATAACACATTCATGCGATTCTACATGATGTGATCCATTTTATGGGTCCTAGAGCTCTAAGAGGTGAGCATTCCATATTAGATCTGACCATGTAGTTTTAGTATCAAAATAGCCATTTAATTACTATATATGTTGGGATAAAATATAAAAAAATTTATGAGTCTATTAAAGCTATATTTTAACATCTAGAGAAAACCCTTGGGATGATGGTAAATCATTTAGTGCATATTGTATGAGACCTAGTTTCGTTTTTGGGGGATGTACATATCCTAGAATATTCACATGTCATGATATCATCGAAAGGAATTTAGGATATTTTTTTTAATAATTTTATTATTGAGATGTTGAGAGATGAAATATCTCATAACATTATATATTTATTTTTTGGTATCCTTTTTGGGAGAAAATTTACACCACATATTATTAGGATTCTTCATTATACTTTTTATTTGGTGAGTGATGTGACCTCCTATGTTAACTAATTCATGGATGGACTAACTCACCAAATTCTATATTAGTTAATAATATTCGTAAAAATGTATTTTTTATTGATTCCTTTTACTAGTCCATTACTATATAGAGGATCCTACACTAGAATTAACGTTTTGGTTATTAGGGTTCATATTATTGATTAGAAAGTGGATCTTCATGTAGTTAGATGCTATGTTTTAGTGTATCTAATAGAAGAGTAAATTGTTAATCCATCTAAGACAATAGTTATTCTTAATACCAGTATGTATGTACCCTCCTAATATGTTAATATTGTTGAATTATTATTTATACATGTTTGAATTTATAAAAAATGATATTTTATTATCATAAATATATAACGTGTTTTTGTTTGAAAGATATTATATGTCTTATTTATTTGTTGTACATGTTGTTATTCTGGTATAATATCTAGATCTTACTCATTTCAATCAAGTTATAGCAAGAGTTCATTAAAACTGTCATGGTGTAGTGTTGGTTTTATGTATAATAGGTTATAAGATATTGGAGAGTAGTGTTCCTTAGTGCATTCAATGTATAAAAATCTAGTTCAATAGCTTGGGACTACGACAACTTTATATTATCACGCCTCCCCCAATTGATATTGTACAGTGTCCATTGTATATTTATTGTATGATCATAGTAGTGGATACCTTATAATTTTCACAATTTCATTAGAGTGTATTACATTATTTTTTACTCTATCAACATAAATGTGATCAATGGTTATCCACAGAGTATATATATAGTTATGTATATGGATAACCCTTTGTGGCGTGTGATTTGGGGGTATTTGTATCGTTATGTTTTCTTTATGACAGAGATGTGTAATTTGTATGTTACCCTATGTATGAATTTTTTTAATTGTATTGAGTGGGCATCAACTAGTTTCACATAATAAAATCATCCACATCAATTATTGGTGGTATTTTTACACTTTTTATGAGTATGATATATAGATAATTTGTTTGATAAATAATTATTTAAAACTTTTCATGCATTCAGTCTAATTTTTCAATGTTTCTTTCAATGATATTTAGACATTATTGAATGAATTAAAACATGTTATTGACATGTTCAGGTAAATAATTCATTAAGAAATAAAATAATTTTCATTGTACTAATATTACATTCATATGATTGAGATTTTGAATATTAAATATCCCAAAATAATTCCATCATATAGGACAGATCCTGCTAACTATAGAGCATAGAATCTTCAAAAGAGGATCTTGAGATGAAAGAAAATTCTTAATGAATGGAAATCCATTATAGGTATTATAATTTATTTTATCATGGAAAAATATTTTTATAGATATATGAGGATTAGTAAAGGTTTAATAAAATGAAATTAAATTATCAATATCTTCTTCCTCATATCAAATTTATGTGTGTCTGGATGAGGTAGCTAAGTGGTTATCAAAAAACAATTAGGATAGGATTAAAAACAACAGTTATTAAACCCATATGATATTACATATAATATATTTACGATTATATCATGCCTCTATGAGTATATTTTGATTTTTTTTACTAATTTCTTTTTCAAAAAACCATTTAGTCATGATAAATATGCTTATCCATCATCATTTTGAATAATTTAAGGAAGGTTTTTAATATATTATTGTGTACACAAAATAAGGTGAATAAAATGATTTACATTTGGATATAGTTTTATGAAAACTAAGGGATCACTAGGTTTATTTAATGGTTTAAATGTGTTGGTTTTGGATCAGTGGTGTAGAAATCTTATAGAATCTTATTATAGGGGTTGATGTACCAACCCGTACATTTATAAATGAAAATACATTTTGAATAATTCAATTCCTTATCATGTAATGATGTTGTAGAAAACTCATTAAATATAATGTCAATTTTGGACCATTATAGAATAGAGCTAGTTGGATATTAAATAACCATTAATCATCTGATGCATTTATAATATAGTAGTTTTGAAGTGACAATTATGATAATTAAATATTCGGGGTTATGATAAAGTCTAATTGTCATGGGATGAAGAAGAGTAAAACTCAACATGTAGAATCATACCTTTTTAGGTCCATTTATCCAAGATTTGATGGGGGCATGGTTGGAATCAGTAGGAATTTCTATTTTATAATTCTGTGTATAGATTCAATTGTTAATGAACATGAGAAACTAGTTTTTTGTTATGTTAATGATTATTGAGACCCTAATCAACACCATGTTCACCGAACCACCCCATGGGATTTTCACCATTTCACACCATACTATTAGGATGTATAGTGGTGTAATTAGGGGTTATGCATCTAGACACAAGCATGGTCAAAATTTTAATTTATTATTGATCAAAAATAATTATATTTATTTATATTATTACAGAGTTTCATAAAAGTTACATTTTCTTATGAATGAATAAAAATTATAATTTTTGGGATATATATATATATATATATATATTAAATTAAGACACTATGTTTCTGCAAATGATTAATTTTTTGAAATATTTATTATTTTAATAAAATATTACTCTTAAAAAATATAATTTTAATATATGTTACTGTGGTATAGTATAATCAACCTAAAGATTCGAAAACTATTATCACGATTAAAACCATTATTTAATCAATAAATGGTGATTTTTTAAATTAAAGTTTTTAATTATTTTATTTCTTGAATTATTTTGTTAATATAAATATATATTCTATCAATAATCATGTCAATATTATCCATCTATGATGTTTACTTATGATTCTATGATAGTACATATTTTCAGTAAAAACTGAATATAATATAAATATTATAAATTTATTTTAACAAAATAAAACCAAATATGAGATTTCATAAATTATATAAAGAATATCGATGAAAAATATAGTTTTATCCTTTAATGTAATGTGTTTTTGAAGATATTTTTTTAATTTTATAAACCCTAAATGAATTATCTAAAACTATATTACATTTTATAGTTTTAAATATAATTCTTTAAGAAAACGACTCACATCCACTTCACCAAAGAAATTATTTTAACAAGTTCTGTTTATGCCCATATATAATATTGGAACCTATTACACATTGGTATTTAATATGGTATAAATCATGGGTTGGTTTTCTGTTTATATTTTTTATCATATAAATTCCAAATCCTACAACTTGGAATCAAAAATGAATTCTCCAATCATTTTAAATAAAAACTACCAAACATCATGTTATCCCTCCCTCAAATCCATTTAACCAAGACATTAATAATTATTCCCCTATATTGATAAAATTCATTTTTTCCCAATATCTTAATAATCTCCTCTAGGGATTTTAGAAGGTTCCACTCAATTTAAGGGGTCATATCCTCTCCCATTTTAATTTGAGTACTCTACATGAACTAATACTTTTAAATTATAATATTTCATTTATTTACTGTTTTACTACCGATTAATTTACTATTCTTATGATTCAGATGAAATTAGACAACACATTTTACTCTCATTAACCCATTTTATGTACTTTATTTAAACTGTTTATACAATAGAAATTAAAAAATTATTTTTCTTGAAAATATTTTTCATTGAGAAAAAAAATCACTTGTTTCATTCAAGCATATAAAACTAGATGGAATAATACTTCTTTTTATGGGAAATCCTTGTATGTATCCCACTTTACACAATCATTGGATTAAAATAGAATAAATACATTCTTCTCATTATTGATCTATATAAAACAGAAATGAATGTATATGATATCAATTTGATAGTTGGGCCTAGAATTATATTACCGTAATATTTTTGGAGTATTGTTTTTGTCTCATTATATACCATTTATTTTTTATTGAATATTATCAAATGGGACTGCGTGATTATTTCTTGTTTTTTTTCATGTACTTATGCTTCTGTTGTCATATTTTGTATTTTTTTTCTATTATATGATTCCTTTATGTTAGCATATATATCATGATTCAATATTGATTTTATGATTATCACCAATTCAAAGTCACATTGACGTTCCTCCTGACTAAGATGATTACATTCAACATGTTTTGGATTGTTGATTCCATTTCTAGGCTTTATAGATGAAACCATTTTTAGGTATGTTCCCAGGATATACCATGCTATTTCTGAATATCAGTGGAGCTTAAGGTAATGTTATAATAAATTTAATTAATTTTATATGCCATTGATTCATGTTAATTACTACTACATCAAATTTCCCAAAAAAATGCATCATAATCATTATGTATTTTATTAAGTGACTCATTATCTAATAAACCATGATATAATGTCTGTTAATTTCATGGGGTTTTATTGTTGGAACAAAGGGAATGTATAGTTATTTTTTGAGATAAGAATTATATTTCATTAGAATAATCATAATGGATATGACTACACATAAGAAAAAACTGCCAAAATTGATGAAAAATATAGAGTATGTGGTTTCCAATAAAAATAATAAATTTTTGTATACAATATTAATATAAGGTAATAGATTTGTTTCACCTAGAGTTAATTAAAATGAAAATTGAGCATTGGAATTTAACTCAATTTTCAATTTGTTTAAAATATAATTTATTTGATAAAATCATGGGTTGACACTATAAGGGGAAACTGTTTAGTAAATTTAAAATCTCCAAATTAACAACCATTAAGGGTCAAACGACGACCAAAATATTATTTAATAAAAAAATAAAAAATGGAATATATAAATTCATTGGTTATGTTATGTATTTTATTTATGGGGTTCCCCTTTAATTTTTATTGTTTCCCTTTTATGTGTTCAATAGTTTGAAAATTTTAATCACTAAGCCTATTATAGATTAAATAAATGATTATAACATCAATCAAATAGTGGAAGGAAGGGGTATCGTCCATCAATGAACATGACTTTCTATAAGAGGTAATATTATTACACATTCATTCCTATAAATATTATTATTTGAATTAAATAAACACCACCTAAAAATATTTAAGTATTATTATACGGTAAAATGATAAATGGGTAAATTATTATATCCTTATTATATAACTCCTCCCTTATCAATATTTTTTAACTGAATTTCCTAGTAAAAATTTTGATAATCGATTTTGTGGAATTTTATATTATTTTGGTAAATTATTTACTTTACATTTATAGTTCCAACAAAAATTTACATGATAAATAAATCACCACCATATAGAGAATCTCCCTTCGATTCTACACACATTCAAGGAGGAGGATGAATCTTCTTCATATAATCCTCTCATTGAGGTATAATATTACTATATGATAATGTATATTTATTTAAAATCATTTAGAGATAGGAAAAAATCATATTTGATTACATGTCCATTTGAAGGGAATTTAGTAATATGATTCCTAGAAAATTATCTATTCTTCCAATTAGTAATGTGGTTGAGTTATCCATATAACTATTACCCATATATCTTTTAATATACAATACTCCAAAATGAATGGGAATTTTTGAACATGAAGAGCCCAACAATAAACTATAGGATAGTAGAAATAAATTATTTATATGACCAAGTAATTTTTCATGGGGTGATTTAGTGATTTCATTAATAATATTAATGGATCAATTTGACTATATGTAGATTATTGTGAGTGAAAAAATACCATGACAAAAACATGGTATAATTTATCTTAGATTGATTTCATGTTTGACCAACTATGTAGAGAAAATTCAATCTCTATGGTGGATGTTAGCTTTGGATATTATCAAGTAATGTTGAAGAAGTATGTCCCTAGGGATGCATTTAATATAATGTGTATGCACTATGAGGTTATTTTTATTCAATTTGGAGTCACAAATTCTCTTGTAACATTCATGGACTTAATTTATTAAGTCCTTAGGGATTACCATGTAATAATTTTGTTATAATTTATTGAAAATATTATTATCTGCTGTAATATAAATTAGGATCATGGGGAGAACATGATAAATATAATTGAGACCTCGTAAAAGGAAAAATTTTATGTTAATTATAGTAAATGTGAGTTTTGGTTGGATTATGTAAAATTACATGCGAATTCATTCACAAAAAATAGTACATTTTAGGATCCCACAAAAATATTGTAAATTAATGGATAAAAAAACATAGAGGTTTTTGAATCATAGTGTCACTATATACTAGGGGTACTACCATCGATTCTATAAAAACATCTCAGGAATTTCAATTCCACTAACAAAATATACTTAGAAAGGATGTTATATTTGTTTGGAATGATGAATATGAAGTTATAATTAATGAGTTGATTTATTGGCTAATTGATACACCAATGTTCACATTACCCACTGATGGTTATGAATTTTGTATATAAAACAATGAGTCAAAAAATGGATTGCGTTGTGTACTCATGTAATATGGCAGTGTGATAGTCTATTTTTCCCACCAAATAATGAACCTTAGAAGGACTTCCCAACAGATAATCGAGAATTCAATGTAGTGATCATGGGATATAATATTTGTAAATATTATCACAATGGGGAAACATAAGACTTGTATATGAATCATAAATTCCTCTGCTGTATTGTCACTAAATATGATAACAATATTCACCCAAAATAGTGGTTAGATATGATCAATTATTAAAATTTCTCAATCAATTTCCATCATGGGAGGGAGAAAAATGTGGAAAATAAATTTAGAAGAAAGGACCATACAACCCTATACATATTTAAGAATAAATGAAATATAATATTCATTGGAATTAAATATGTGGAAATGATAAGAATAAAAGTATCTTAATAATACATTACTCATACAATAAATTCACAATCTATCATTGAAAGTATAAAAAATTAATGTAAAATTTATTTGGATATATATAAAAATAAGTGAATATTCCAAAGTATGACTATAATGAAGATGGAATTATATGGTTTTAAAGAAAAAGTATTTGTCTAATTATTTCCATATCTAAATAGGGAACTCCTGGATTATGTAAATATCACCTATTTATCTATTTATCTATGATTAACTAATATGTTAAGAGATAGAATAAAAAGTGTTTTTGGGGTAACTTGAAGATGGAGATTTTAGAATTATTATGTTTATTATTTCTATAACAACATTTATAGGTTTAATGATAGATGTATAATGGTCTGATTAAAGAATTTCACATTCATATATGTAAATTGTAAAATCTAATCATTGATTTCACAATTGGACTCTGTAGGAAAACTAAAGGAAATAAATTCATTTTAGTGGTAGTAAACCACTATAAATAGTAAATTCATTTCATTACATTAACAGAATATTTATCTCTTGACCAATTTTTAATGATTTACATAATGGAATTGTTATGACTTAATGGTGAGTCACTATCCATTTTATTATATCAAGATCCATTTTTTCAATGGATTTTTATAGAAACCAATTGAAATAATTGGATAAATATTTATATTAAATTTATTCTAATAACCATAAAATAGAAGGTCGATAAGAGTGAACCATATGATCTATAGAGGATATTCATAAATCTTGTCTAATCAATTTCCAATCATGATGAGATAAAAACATCCCATGATGGAGTTCTAATATAACAAAAACATCAATTCTAGCATTCAAATGTATCCTCAAAAGGATCTATTTTGGAAGGTGGTTCAGCCTCTAACATGGAAGGATCATGATGGTGTGTGGAAGTGAATGGGTCCTGATCATATATAAGTGACCATAATGATTTTTTAAACAACCTGAACATCATATTAATTTCATGAAACAACGACATAAAACCTATGTAGACAATCATTCATGATAACTAGAGTTTGATATTAGTGATTTAAATTTTTTTGTACCAATATAGAATAATATCATGAGTATTTGAAAAAATTAAAAAACAAAATTCTAGATATATCCCCAATTTGAGAACATTGAATGCATTATATTTTCTTGATGTAGACTATAACTCCAAACTAAGCTATCTTGAGTACATGATCCATTCCATGTTACCCTATTAAATAAATACATACTAGACCCCTCACATGTACTACATCTATATGAGGTACCCATGTAGAATGATATTTCATACATGGAGTATCTGATAATGATATTATATCATAAGAGAAAAATTATATGAAAAACGAACATTCATCTAGTAAAATTTCTTTAGAAGAACCACATGTTTGAGGAATAAACATGGGAATTGGAAGAGGTGATTAATCATAAGCACCATAATCTATTTTAGGGTATGAATTTCACTTTAATGTATAAATTTATAAATGGATGAATAAACTAATGAATTGAACATTTATAAATGAAATTACATATTGAAGGAATAAATATTGTATAAGGTAATGTAGTTATAGAGCTCTCCGAAAACATTTGTGATTTTGGTCCATTATATTATATATCTTCTTATATTTTAAATATCATTAATAATAATCATAATTGATAATATTTTAGTAGTATAGTGGTGTTTATTATTAAAATATATTATAGTTTATCATAATTTTTTTCATACACACATATATTAACTGACAAACATGACTATTTTTATCATACCATATAAACACCATTTATAATATTTTTTCAGTTATATGACCTAATTAGGGAAATGAATATCATATTTCTTTAAGGAAATATGTATAGATTAAATTAGAACATGATTTTTGGTAAAATTTCCATAATTTTAGAATTAAATTTTATATTAAAAAAATATTCTTATTAATTTGTTTTTAATTTTTTATAAAAAAGGTAATTTCATTTAATAAAGAATGTTATAATCTATATAGGGATCAAACAACTATTTTAATTATTAAAACATGTATTCTTTTAATAAATTGGGATTTTTATTTAAATGGTTAAATTATCATAAAAAGATAATTGTAATATAAAATCATTATTATTTTTTAAATCTTCATTTTAAATTATCTAACAGTGCATTTCTCATAATTTCTGGAGACAATTGAATATTTGGGTTAAATTTTAATACGGTATTAATATATCGTATATATGATGAAAACCTAAAATTGATATTGTATTGTAATAAATACTATAATGAGTATCTATAACCATGATTGTTGTCCCCATTTAGGATAATATGTTTTTGATGTCGTTTTATTAATTTTATATTCCATTAATGAATCCTAAATAACCAATATTATATTCTAATGTGATAAATTTAATTCATTGCGAACAAGAATCCCTTCAAAATCACCAAAGACATTATTTTCATGATTTTGGTTATTACCAATATACAATGTTGAAAGAAAATAGTAATTGGAAGAAACCATGTGAAAAATACATGCCATAGTTTGTGGTTTGATATATCATATCATATATTTGAAAACCTCTGTTTTGGACTTAATTCAAATATATACAATGTATTTATATAAAAATCAAACCCAAAATAAAATTACTTTTAACTCAAAATCCACTAGTCATGATATTACTCTTCCCTTGACTAAAAATATTGATCCTATGGGGTTCCCAAGCTATTATTAATATCCCCTAATGTTTTTAGAAGCACCCTCTCATTATAAGGGAACCTCTCATCTGCAATTTATTTCATGTAGTCCCTTTTTTGTATGAATATTTATTTCGAGTTTTTTATGATTTAATGTTATCATACAAATACATTTTACAGCATATTCATTTTTCATATAATTATTCTAAAAAATTCCCTTTATTTTACCCCTTACATGATCCATTATGTACCCCATTTTTTATATAGAAATTAACACGTGATTTTAAATGAAAATAATTTTTATTATGAATAACCATAACCATTTAAACTCAATAGTATTCTACTAGATATAAATACAATTCATTGATTTGGGGATTACTTGTATGTAACCCACACTCCATAATCATTATATTTTATATTATGTGATACATTATTATGTTTAATGATATCTGTAGTGTAGAATTGAATTTACATGATATGAATCTGTTTGGTGGGCCTGAAATTATATATACTATCAATTAATTTGGTAATTTTTTATCTCAAAAGAAACAATGTTTGGTTAATGGGAGGTTATCCTTATATGAAAATGTATATATGTTTTAGTGGATTGCACTGGAATATTCTGATGATGTAATGTTCTATGTTGATTCAACATTCCCATATTGCATTGATGTTATCATCTTATATCATGCATTGATTTTACTATTGATTATTATCCCCTATTTTATGTAACATTTATATTCTTATTAACTAACATGTATTACATTCATCATGTTAATATTCGATTGGTAAACATACTAGTTTTTATAGATCACCTAATTATATTTTACATCTATACATTATCATGTGTTTTCATTGAATATTAATTCAATATAAGTGAATTTTATTTTATTTTAAAATAATGTGGTTGCATATATGATTCATGTTGATTTACTATGTATTCAAATTTCCAATGACCTAATTCCTTTTGACATTTTGTGATTTTATTAGCTGTTTCTTTATATAATAAAAATTGAAATAATGTGTGAAAGGGTCAGGGGTTTTGATAGTTTTAATATCATTTTACCATGTCATTTTTTAGGAGATGGTTTCATAAATGGAGGAAAATACTGATTTTTGTCTATATAGATACCGGGTATTTCTAGGATATTATTGGAACTTTATATAGTGATTTTCACATTTAACAATGTCGATGAAGTCCCTAAATAAGGTGATGATGAACTTCAAGTGGTATAATCCATTCTAGAGACCTTCCTAGGTATATAGGGTAGATTTAAATATATTTAAATTTTTTAAATAAATATATTTATGTAGTGCATTATTATGAAATAAAATCTATTCTCAATTGTGAATTTTGATACTAAATTGATTTTATGTATTTGTTGATGAGTTCATTTTGAAAATCATGGATAGGTCTAGGATATAGAGAATTTAATTTGTCTATAATATATGTTGTAAGAAATATTTTAATTCTTGAGTATATACTTGGGTTTTTAAGAGGTAGTTACGATTGTTCTATAGTAGTTGGGTATCTTGAATTACTATCATCAGGTGATTATAGGTGTAAACCTATAATTTTTTCTATAATGTTTAAAGAGATATTAAAATGGTTCAATTACATAGAGAATTCAAGGAACTACTATTAAATTCACATCAAGAACTATTCTAATAGATTATTTATAAAAACACAACAGAATTCAAAAATATAATCCCCTATATGTTTTTCCCCTTAATTCCATGTTAATAGGGGAGCGTGACCCCATGATTACATCTCCATTGATCTATGTGATTAAAATATGATTTCAAGTTATTGTTCAAGTTATGATAACCAAATATATTATATTTTTTTATTCATCCTTCTCCACCTGTGATAAACGGTCATTTTGGACTGGATTTTGGTGAGTGACTTCATAATTGAATGGTGTAATTATTTCAATTCAAGTGGATTCTATTGTATCTCATTAATAGGGTCCTAAAAGGATTAAATAAAGTTTCTATTTATCAATTATGATATTTTTTTCATTTGGTGAATTTATATATATATATTCATCAAATTTTATAATATGTTCCATTTATTAATGTTTTCATTTTTTAATTATTAGTATCCTATGATAGAGGGTTTATCTTGAGTGGGCCTCTCAATTATTCTAATGTTTTTTTCCATGAAAATTAACAATGATTTTTCTTCCAATGATACAAAATTCGATATTTTTATAATTTTTTTAATTTACTCAATTAATTATGTTGGTTGTTGGGAAAGGTTCTGGTGGGATAGATGGAAGATGAAAAATTATTACATGAGTTTTTTAAAGTTATTATTGAGGTGGATGGACTATAACATACTTCATCTCTAGTTTATTTAGATATTTTATATTCATATACCATAATAGGTATATCTACCATCATGATCTGTAATGCAATTAAAATTTCTTTATGGGTGGTTTGGGGATGCATCATCCTTATAGAAAACATAGAAAATATAGCATGTAAAATTGTTCAATAGTAGAGAACTGGTCAAATGAGTGATGGTGACCCATCTCATGGTTTTTCATAGAGGAATTAAAGGGATTTAAAATCTATATTTTCCATTTAAATTTTTTTTTTAAAAATATTGAAATGAACAACAACATATATTTCATTATTCAATACATAGGATTTCAAAAGGATTTCAAAAAGAAACTAATTTTCAATATGATGTTTTGACACGATTTAATCGATGGAATAGTGTGATTAATATGAAATGTGATTATATTATTAATTATTTTAATAGATGATTCAGCATAGAATTAATGTAATATAGAAGGAATTGCTTAAAAATTATT
Organism: Viscum album; assembly: GCA_963277665.1. Taxonomy (NCBI): domain Eukaryota; kingdom Viridiplantae; phylum Streptophyta; class Magnoliopsida; order Santalales; family Viscaceae; genus Viscum; species Viscum album. The sequence goes on along the minus strand of OY728164.1, from coordinate 2,115,770,246 downwards.
TTTATTAATGACTGTGTGAGGTAAATAACAAGTCTCTCTAAATCTTGTATGCTTATTAAGAATTTTGGTTTTGCATATATTGTGTTTGATCATTGCATGATGTTGAATGTTATATTTTTAGAACTATAATTAATTTTTGATTTTATAAAACTTATGGGTTTATCATGATGGATATGAGAAACCCATTAGAGGATAGAAATAGGTTTCAAAAACTGGATTCAGGGATAAATGATATTATGACTAGAATGAAGTATTTGAGGAAAGCAATAAAAAGGTGACTAAGGAACCCAAGATGGTTGTTTGTGGTGTTTTTTTATTAAGGGGGCCATATAGGGTTCATTAATATTGTGTTATAGGTAAATATGTTTTATTTGTGGGGTGAATTCATTAATGATTTTATGAATGAATCTTGAAATGATATTCATTCGTATGGAATACAGGTTCATGATATGGCCAACACATGGGTTATATATCATAGGGTATTATGGATGGAAAGAACTATAATTATTTACTAATAACTAAGGATTATATAATTATGGAATATCTAGGTGCTTACATAAGAATACATTGAAATTAAAGATGTGATGGAATACCTTAGAGACATCCAATGATTATTATTTTATTATTGATACATAATTTATTCGGGATTCCCACATAGAATATCTAAAATTATATATTTGTAATTTCTTGGGGAAACCCACATTTGATTCATTTTCCTTTGAGGTTTCAATGAGTTGGTGTCAGTCCCCCATTGTTTAAATTTCAACTAAAATGTTGAATGATTTGGACAACTTCCATTTATTTGAATTGATTACTGATAGTGAACCCTTAAAGATATTCCCTTAGGATTGATTGGTATTTTTTCATTTCAATGATACGGATGAGTTCCTTATTTTTACAGGGATAACTTATTTATAATCTAATCGATATATTTTATGGATTTATAATGAAAACTAATTCTAAAATTCATGGTTGGATTCCATAAATTCATATGGCGATTTTTTTTAATTACATATAATATTTATGTTGATATAAATGTGAAACCTTTTTTTTGCTTTGTGGGACATGAACTACGGAATCATTAATAGGTATAATACTATTTGACTTCTTTAGGTCATAACAATAGGAATTAGTTTATCAACATAATATTGGATTTGATTTAGGTTGAGTTTTTGATTTCATGTTACCATGTTGTGCTATGATACATAGTTTTATGTGATGATGTATATATGATATTTTTTTTTACTTAGGTCTTGTCCCCCCTGGTTGACTTCCTATAATTATAGAGACTCTTATAACAACCAAAATAGGTATATATATGGTATTTAATATTATATTTTATTGTTTATGTTTTTAAATAAAAACCACACATATTATATTATGTATTTCAACCAACTACACTATATCACTTCCAAACTCTTTATAGTTGAGACACTAGGGATCCTACTAGTCAATACACTCCTGTCATACCAATGTACCTGACAAGGGTATAGTTGTATATTAGTGTAAACCCCAATTTACTCGATCTACAAATGTATATTATAGATAAAATAAAAAACTAATGTATTAATAGGTAATATAGATAAATTATTTTTTATGTAAATTATGTGATTTCTTTTAGGTATATATAATGTATACATTTAGTTTTATTTCGTTCATAGTGGGCATGATTTTTTTATTACATGATTTATCATATGTTTAAAAAGTGGTTCAATTTATTTCAATATCATTTCTAATCAATTTTTATATTTAAATATTTTATTGATATGATATATGTTGAATTTTTATTTACCTTTTTTTTCTTATAGAATGATATTGAGTATTTTTAATTTTATATTATCGACCACAAGGGCCCATTTGACTCCCTAATTTTTTATTAATGGGATTTTTTAAATTATATTATTTGAAGAGGTATTAATAAAATTGTAATACAAAAAATCATGGTAATTAGAGATTATATCATTGTCTATATTCTCCCTATGCCTACCCATTGTCCCACACTACTATTCGGCATTATATGACACATAGAAATTTTGTGTATAAGGTCTAGTGGAATCCCCCTGAATGTTCTATTTGGGAGTCATTGGCTAGGCCATTCCCAATTAGAAACATATGAAATAATTATTTATTTTATTGATTACCGATGGAGTTATATTTTAAGAAATCATGAGGTGTATTATATGGACCCAACCGAAAACATTACATAATAATGATTTGAAGTCAAGAAATTAATTTCTTTCACATTGTGGATCTTTTCATTGTTTTTAATTTTGAGAATTATTTCAGAATTCATAAATAAATTCCAAAATTTAAAAAAAATTATACTACTAAAACAGTATAATTTTCAACAATAATATAAATCTTTTATAAAAAAGCATGATTTATTTTTCCTGAAAACTATTCTTAACATTCAACTGGACTTCCACTTTTCTCTTAATCATCCATATACCGTGTGGAAAAAATTTAAAACATGGGATGGGAATAAAAAATATCAAGAAGGGAGAATGATTAATTGAACTAGTTAGTTCACTAAAAACATGAAGACCCTATAAAAACACTTTCCTTGAAAACATATATTTTTACCCATAAAGATAATAATGAATACTTTAGAAAGAACATTTATTTTATCTTTTAAAAATAAATAATTCACATAAAAATTAATTATAAAGAATAGAAAAAAAAATTCTTTGTGACATCATCAGATAGAACTATCATATATCCCTTACAGAACCTATACAGATTGGAATAACCATGCTGCTGACTTCCAATATAATTCTCTAGTGAAAAAACCACAACCCAATGAAATAGATTGCTATCTAGGGACACAAATAATTTAAAATTTTCAAGAACAAAATAAAGAGTAAAAAATTTCAATTATCATTAAAAAATATTGTAATAGAAGTACAAGATTTTGAAAAAACGCATAAAATATAACTTTTTCAAAGAAAATACCCCTATCAATAAGGAAACACGTGAATCAAAAAACCCAATAATGAATTACATTAGACACTAAATAAAATTTTAATAGATCAATTATTTATATATAATGTAAAATAATATATATTTATTTATATATACAACTTAAAAGGGAATAAAGCTTCATCATATCAAAATTGTCTCAATGAAATGAAATTGAGGCAAAATCCATTACCATGAGTCTGATTCATCATGTATGTTATTTGAATTCCGAAATAAAAAACATACGTATTTATTTAATTATTTTATTTTTTTCATGTTTATTATTCTTATTATATCACATATTAACATGTTATAGTAATTAATTAATTATTTATCATCAATTTGAATGTTTTAATGATATTCAGCACAAGAGTTCAAAAAAAATTGGTATGACTTCAATTCTCAGTGTAGTCATTAGTCTATCATCTAAAAAATAATATTCAGAAATCTATTAAAATTTATATACATAATATAGAATTTTAAATCAATCAATTACCTATGTTTATAAAAAATGAACAATGTTATTATCCCGGATACAATAGGCCGTACATACTCATGAGAAAGGATTCCATATATAATGATAATTTAATAAACAAAATTATTATTATATAAACATCATAGAATTATAAAAATATAATTAATATCATATTAAAATGTTAAATATACTTACTTATATCATCCATGAGATGTGATGATGAAAAAAAATCACATCATTCTAGGGAGGTGATAGTTCACATCTACACAGGAACGACATTATCATTTATATGTTCTGTGAATCTTGTGAACATAAATTATATATTATTCATTAACAATTATTAATATGTTTTTAATATTATAGAAAAAAAATTCATTCCATCATTATAATCATTCTTGATGTAAGGTTATGGAAGGCGAATAATATCGATTAGCGAGGTGGTAGTCTGTTAGACACACGAATGATTAATTCTTTCCCCATTTCATGGAAATAGAGATGGATTTAGGTGAAGATATTATTAAATAAAATCTCATTATATTTAGGATAATGAATTTATTATTTCATCATGTATTAATAAGTTATTATGTAATTGGAAGAAGAAGTAAAAAAGAAATTCTCACTTAAAAACCATACCTCTCCCTGGGATAACCTCTTTTGATTAACAAATTAACACCTCTAAGGATGGTGTTATGCTTAAAATGAGACAACTAGAATGTTTTTATGGATTATAGGATGGTATTTTTGTAGATATGTTTTGATCAAAATAGGGTTTTAAGTGTTAAGAAAAGAGATGAATGGGGTCCCTTTATATGATATGGGAGATGCACACTTGGAATTATTTAAAATATTAAATAACTATAAATTAATTTTATACTCCCAATAGACCAAAAATTATTTATATATAATATTGGATTATTATGGGATTCAGTAAATTAATAAAATCAATATTTTACATGCATTTATTATTTTTTAATCCTTATCTTTTTTTAACCGTTATTTATCCTTTTTATCACTTACCAATAAATCATTTGAGTTACAATATGAAGGATAATATAATTTCAAAAAAATGACAAATGAAAAATAAATGAATCATTGATGAAATTTTAATAATTACCCCAACCAATAATCTAAATTAATATTTTTATAAATCTCATATCATTTCACAAAATATCATTTATTTTTAAATTTCAGTAGTGTGATTTTGATACTATTAATTACATTTTTTTTAAAAAAAATAAAAAATATAAATTATATCCAATACATCTAAAATACCATTAACAATTCAATTTCTTATAAAAAATTAATGAATGAAATAAATAATCTCAAATTATATTCATTTTATTATTTGTAATATGATTTATTTGATATTTACATTAATTAAACAATTCACGCATCATCATTGTGAAAGAATTTAAGTTAATAATTTCTTCTATAAATATTACAAATAAATTATAATGGAAATAAAATAATTTATCATTCATAATATTATTTATATTTATAATGATCCTTTATATAATCCCATATTATAAATATATCATGTGATAAAAACAAATGTGTGACCAGATTGAATTCTCTTTGAATATTATATTATAAATGTCATACTTTAAATCAAGTGGATTCTAAGGGATATAATAACAATCAAAGTAATTTTTATAATTTAAAAAAAACTAATTAATTAAATTTGGAAATTTGTTATGTTACTCTAATAATATTTATAATATTATTTTTACCCTTAAATACTTTATTTACCTTAAACCAGGTTAAGAAATATTTTTCAAATATTTTTATCCATATTGTCCAAAAATAAAAGTGAAATATTTAAATAATTTGGAAATTATGATTCAAAATATAAAATATATTTTTCAAAATATGTCACACAGGATAAATTTAATTTAAAATTAATCATGTTTAAGGAATGATTTGTGGGGTTTTAAAGTAAAAACATTCATAGGATTGAAATTCTTTTATCCCCAAATTAAATATGAAATTAATTAGATTGATCGATAAAATATTTATCTAGATATACTTCAATCCCAAATAAAATTATAATTTAACTCTAACGACCCAAAGTTTCATTAATGGAAATCCCCCTAGATCTAATTAAATGTCTCTTTATGTAAAATGTTTATATAAAATGTCAACTTCTTTGGTTTTATGTTAAGAATTGTGACCATTACTTTTATAGTCGTTGAACAGTGATCACAAGATTAGTATAAATATAGGGCTTTAACAAATCCGATTTACTCAGACAAAATAAGCAATGGCCTCATCCAGTAGAATTGCTCCATACGAAGCCTATTTGTCGGAGCTTGGAAAAGAGGTGGCATACTTGGGCTTTGCTCTTGAACAAGACCAAGATGAGCTTCATCATGTCATGCTCGAATGAGACCGTCTACGGGAAAAGTGGAAGTTGATAGAGATTACCACTCGAGCGATGTTATCCGAGCCACCCCAAAAGTCTGTCACCATCGCACACCTTACCCTTAGGACTTATGCATTTTTTTAAGGGTTTATGTAACAAATCTCTAGTACTATGTTCATGTACATTATTTTTGTATATAATAATGAACATACTTTCATGTCATTATCGATACATTGTAAATAGTTTTTAGAGTACAAATAGTGTTTTTAGTTATTATTTAATTAAGAAATCTATTTTATTAAATTAAGGGATTTTTGAATTAAATAATATTCTAATAAAATATTATTTTTATTAATTAATGAATTTTAATATATATAAATGATCATATAATTTTCTGAATGCGATTATAATTTTTATTACGGTTTGAAAGCCATTTCTGTCAAAACCCGTGAATTTTTGATAAATGTCGGATTTTATTTTAAAAGAAAAAATTATCATATTTAGAAAATTATATAGATAAAATAAATTATATTTCTAGAATCAGGAGGTTGAAATTATCCAACGGTTAATTTTTCATAATTTTCTGAGACAGTCAAATATTTGGGTAAAAATATAATACCGTTTAAATATATAATGTGTTTTATGACATCATAATGACCTAATAGTGATGTAATAAAATACTATAAGAATTATTTTCTGAAAATATATATTTTACCATTAAAATAATGTGATTTTGGGTTTGATTCACTTATTTTAAAAAGTATTAATGGACCCCTTAAGAGTTATTAAACATCTTGTGTTTTTAAAATATTTTCAATGGGAGTGTGACTCACCTCCACATAAGAAACCCCATTATTTTAAGAAGTTCGGACTTTTTCCTTATAAAATATTGTTTTTCTCTCCCCATTTCCAAAAACCATGGGCAAAAACCGTGATCTGATTTGTGGTTTGGATTATTTTAATGTAAAGGGTCCCAAACCTAAATAATACAGAATTCACTCACCTTTCCTATATAAACCCACCCATGCTCCAACTTCCTCCTCACTCAAAACATTTGGATTTCATCCAACCTCTGATCTACACTCTCTATAATCCTTACAAGGTTCCCCAAGCTCCCAAGAAGCCTCTCTAAATCCTCTCTCAAGCCTTTGGAAGCACACTTCCAAATAAGGGTTTTTCTTCCTTTCTCATTTTTGTCCAATTTTCTTTAAGTTGTTTTACCCTTTTAATTTCAATTATGAATGTTGGGGTATAGTATGGAACCTCCCTAATACTTCCCTATTTATGTTTAAATGATGATATACACTTTCTCTCTCATTAAATGCCTCCCATGTACACCCGTTACTATGCCGAAATTCCAAAAGGAACTTCTCTCTCCTCATTTACATTCAAGAAATACTTTTCTATCATGAATCTAAATTCCATTACATTTGTTGGGAATTGTATCTATATGACCACCTTACTTTCCATTACATGTAAATATGATGAGTAACCCCTTTCTCTCTCATCAACTGTTTTTTTGAATTCTTATGTCACGCCGTTACGCTGCCGAAATCGCACCGATTTTCTAAGCCAATTCCATTGTGTAGTGAATACCATGCCCATTTCTCCATCAAGGGTATTCAACTTTATGCAAATTTACTTATTAATTATAAAGTTTCATGTATTAATTCCACATTCCATTATCATGGAATAAATTATTATGTTTTATGAATCCATGTTTTAGGATCCATGTGGCACACTTATGCATGAAATGAAATTTTTAAGAATGGTGCGTGCTTATAGCGCTCCAATGCATTGGGTAAAGTATAGTATCATGATACATCATGTGAAATGAGTGTTGAATCATGATAAATCAAGTTAATGAGTGTTTACTCGTGAATCATGTGCAATGAGAATTTACTCATGCTCCATGTGCAATGAGCCTTGGCTCATGCTACTTCCATGTTAAGTGTTGTTGCCACATTTCCATGTTATGATTATCATGACTTGTCATGTCTTTATGTTCATGTTTCTCTTATTCTCTATTGATATTCCTATTGTCTAACATGTATTGTACTCCTAATGTATTCCGTTTTTATTCCCTTACTAGGCTTTATAGCTCACCCTTTTCTTATACATGTCCTCAGGTTATCCCATGGAATGCTAAGTACGAGAGAATTTAGTTGTCATGTAAAGGATGTTTTCAATAAAGATGTTGTATTTCATGTTTTAAGTTGTTATTTAATGATCCTCAGCCCCAAATACACTAGACCTCTTGATCATCCATGTTGTATCAAGTGAATAGTGTATGTAATAAATCATGTTTAAGTTTGTAATAAACTAAGTGTTGTCATATTAACCGTATTTTTTTTTGTTAAAAAAGATGTTTGAAATAACAATTAAATAAAATCATTATTCTGAAAAACAATAACCTTATCGAAAAAATATAAAAAATTTAACCATAAAATATTTTTATATTCCTCAATCAAAGAAGAATTTTATTTTTTCAAATATAATTTATCAAAGTTAAGAAATATATAATTAAAATAAGTTCTCAATCAAAATGTGGTAAAACAGATTTTAAGGAATATAATATTTTTAAAAATAAAATTTCATTTCTTATAATATTATACTTATTGAATCTATTGGATTAATCTCAACACTATTAAAAAAATGTTACATTCTTAATCATTTTTAAAATTTCATCCTCTCAGTTTTTTTCACTTATTTAAAATTGCAGGTATATTTTCCCCTCAAATGATTTTTATATTTTCATGATGCCTCTTAAAACATGTGGTTCTTCAATAAATCCATAATCATAAGAATAAATTATTCCAAAATAGTTTCTCTCCATGATCATGAACATGAACTAGTTTTCCCTAATAAGAGATATTTTCTTCCAACTGAACCACATAAAAGATGAAAACATGAGGTGAATCAGGAACATATTTTCTTAACATTAAAACAAGAAATTTGTTTTGTAACTGGGATAAAATAAAAGGTACTTCAACTTGGAAAGAAACTGATCCTTCATCATCAATCTTTTCCATGGATAAATATTGAGAGGAATTCATGATTTCTTGCCTCAAAATTTTGATCCTTCCTCTGGTAATTTACATAAAGATTCATCATACTATAAGATGTCCTCAAGTGTTATTGAGTAAATTTGAATTTATCTATTGTTTCCTCTACCAAATCTAGTCCCATAAAGTTCCTTTATCTAACATCATACAATAATGATGGTGTATGAAATCAATTATAATAAAATTCCAAAAATGGATCCGTCTATTTAATGGAATAAAATAGTTATTATATGAAAAATCAACTAAAGAAATATATTTGTCAAAATCTCCCTAGTAATCCATTGAACATGAATGTATAATATCATAAAAGGCCAGAATTATTCATTTTTACTACCCATTAAACTAAGTATGAAAGGTTATGATGTTATTTAATTTAGTTCTCAATGACTTTTAAAGGTCTTTCAAAAAGATATAAGTGAACAAAATCTCCTGATCATATATAATGGGGAGAGATTATCAATAATACAAATAAAAAATATTTTAGATATAACTGAGAATATTTATATGGATATAAGTTGTCTCTAATATGAATTAAATGTGCATATTTGTTCAGTTGATCAATAATATCCCAAATTTCATTATTATATCATGATGTAATTAGTAATCCCTCTACAGAATCCAAGATAATATTTTCCAATATCATCTTTGGAAGTTGATGTTGTTGAATCATCCAATTCTGTAACATTCATTCCTATTAATCCTATAGACAAGTCCAACAACTTAGGGTAATGTAAACAATAATTCATTAAATTTTATCCCACTATTAATTCTCTCGAATTTATTTTTACATCTTTTTACTTCTATGATGAATAGTAAAAAATAACCATGAGCTTCAAATAATGACTTTTTTCAACTCTGAATCACAGGGAACACATAATATATTCATAAATCCCATGTCACAATCTTTTTCAATATTTAATTAAGTCATTTTATCTGTTTTAAACAATTCTACCTTATAGGAAAACTCATATTCTTCCTTCCATGCATTCTTAATTTGTTCTGACAAGGATGATCACCCTGATACATGAAGAAAAATGAAATAATTTCATGCACCAATAGCTTCCAAGACAAAACTCACCAAATCATTAACCAATGGGTCATGTTCCAATCATAACATGGATAATATAAAGTTACATTTTCTACTAAAATCATCTACAACTTTATTTTAATTTTTAAGATGGTAATGAATCTTGTAATCATAATCCCTGGTTATTTCCATATATATTGTCCTTTTCATTTTAAATTTCATTATAGTGAATATCTAATTTAAAAAATAATTATAATAATATATTGTAAATTTTATTCCATAAAAATGATGCATCTAAATTTTTTATGAGAAAAAAAAGAAACTGATTAGGAATCATTTGTAGGGTAATTTAACTCTTCAGAAATCAATTGACACGATTGAAAAAACAATTACCTGATCATATTTCATTTGGACACAACCAAGTCCTTTCAAGGAAGCATTATGGTAGATTACAGATCCACTATTTTTTGATATCAAGTCCCAGATAGGAGCATCAAACAATCATCATTTCAATTTCTAAAAATAATCCACATATAATTTTTTTAAGTGGAGAATAAATATTTTTCAAATTAACATATCCATTATGTTGTGGAAAACCAAAACATTTTCATTAAACCTCAATTAATATTGGGAGAATCCAAAAAAACAATGAATCTCAATTATATTTGTGGGTGTTACCCATTTGTTAATTTTCTTAGTAGTTTCAATAGTAATTCCATCATATGAATTAATTTGACCAATAAATTAAATATTTTGTACCTAAAATTCAATTTGGTAAATTTCACATATATTTTTTTTCTTTTATAGTTCAAAAACATCACTTCAATGTCTTTAATTATACTATTTTCTTTTAAAATACTCCAAATTTTCATCAATAAACCAACCACGAACTTATCCAAGAACTCAGGAAAAATTATATTCATATGTTCCATGAATATAAAAGGTGTAATTGGTAATTAAAAAGGAATAAAAACATATTCATGATGCACATATATATTCTAAAACATAGTCATCAAGATGTTTACATCTTTTACATTCAACTGATGATACCTCGACCTTAGGTCAAACATGGAAAAATGCTATACCGCCTGGAGAAAATCATAAAAATTATCAATATAATGAAAATTATAGCTTTTCATAATATTGATGTTATTAATGTATCAATAAGAAATGAAAATACTAATCATACTGTCATTTTTTAATGAAAAAGATTATAAGAAACCAAGGAGAAGTGGTAGTTCAGGTGAATCTTTATTAAATAACATTTGTAAAATCTTGTTCAATAATAAAAGTTTAACAAGAAATATTTAATAGGGGGTTTATAAATAAGCTTGTAATTAGGTAATTAAACAATATGAAACACATCCTCTTGATCAAGAATAACACCAGAAATATCGTATGTATAAACATCCATGTATTGATTTACTACATGAACATCAATAACATGAAGAGTATCATTATTTTCAAAAACATTGAGCTTCGAAACTTTACATTTCATCTCTAATATTTTTCTCAACTTCTTAGTATGTTAAAAATGGAAGGAAATCATTAAAAACAACATTATTTCAACAAAAAACAATTTTATCATAATAAACTAAATGCTAATTAATTCCGTGAATAATGTCAAACTCTAAAATGTCCAATTCAATTGGATATACAGGAAAGGAAATCCCACCGATAACAATAGTAACATCCCTATAAATACTGGTTTTTTCTTACTTTCCCCGTGTTTTCTTCTAAAAATCATTATCTAACATTCATTAGACTATATTCATAATTTACCAAATAATATCTAAAAAATGAAGAAGTGTGAATTTATAGAGTCAAACATGGTATTGGGTTAATTTGAATACACTAGTAACATACATTTTATAATTTCATATGAAAACCATAATATCGAGAGTAGTAGTAGAAAATGAATTTGTTAAACATTTTTGTTTTTTATCATGAATGTTAACATCCTATGAAACTGACATTGGACTTTTATTAACATAATGACCAAAATCACTACTAATAACACATATCATTGTTTTATTTCTATTATTTACCCCATTCATTGATTAATCTACATTATTTTACATGCATTTTCATGTCATGTGGCTGAAATTTACTCATTGAAAATATTTTCATTTATTTAGATGACAATAATTAGGTTATTATTTACTACACTTATAACTATTTTGGATATTTATTTTCAAACCTCTATATTTATTTTCTTTATTTCTTCTCATCAAATTAAATTCAGACAAAATCTTACATTCATCATCATGAGGAAAATTAATTTTAGAAAACTACATTTCATCATTTTTAGTACAACGAACATAATTATCACAATAATTAAATTCAAGTGTAGAAAATGATCCTCATAGACTTGGTTAAAATTGTCACGACCCTTCCTTGGGGCCCGTGCCGTGACTACCCTAAGCCCGCCTTCCATTGGCCAGGGGCCGATTACTAGCACAAAATGCGTAAATCCCTATAAAAATGGAAGGCATTGCCTTTATAAAAGAAAAAACACCACAGAGTATGAAAACTGATGTAGACACTAAGTAAACTGAAAACAGAAGTAAGTGCTGAAAAGTAAATGGGCCAGAATACAAACCCAAATAAGGTGCAGTACAACTGAAAGTAAAGTACAAATCAAGGACAACAGATGAATGGTGACATACCGCTCCTGGATTGTCCTCCGGATTCCTACATGAAGGGTAGGTACAGATCTCCTCCTCAGCACTTCCACGTCCGTCCGTGTCCTCCGGTATCGACTCGATGTGATATCCACCGCCGTGCACCAACTCGTCGTGCGATCCTCCTCCGGGTACCGTCCGACTCTACAAGACTCAGCCACGATCAGTGATGTCTGTCGTCTTCAACCAACACAATATAGTGCAGGCAAAGCCCGTGCAGGGGAGAGTATATGATACTCAATAGGGACCCCGAGACCCCCGAAGGTCTCCCGAAATCCACAATGGATAAACCACAAATAAAGATACAACCCCGAAGTATTGTCCAACACTACTTAGGTATATTCCCATACATATACCTAAGTCATAAATTCCAGTTCAGCTCCAACTCACGAGCTCTAGTACAATCCAGTCCACTCAGGAAAGTAAAACATAATCCACACATAAAAGTACGAACCAATCCACACAGGAAGGCATAATCTAATCCACACAGGATATCAAGTCGATCACATCGAAGATAATGATTGAAAGTCAAGACTCAGCTCACACATGTATCCATTTACAAAGAGGGGAAAGATGATTAGATGTAGCCTCTGAATCATCTCATCTGCCGAACCCACGTAGGATCCAAGTTTAGTAGTCCTCGCTGCCAAACCCAGTGAGGATCAAAGTATAGTAGTCATCGTCATCGAACACACAGTGGATCCCAGCACGGTAGTCGAACCCACGGAGGATCCCAGTACAATAGCCATCCTCGTCGAACCCACGGAGGATCCCAGTACGGTAGTCGTCCTCATCGAACCCATGGAGGATCTGTAACACCCCAAGATTTTACAGTAAATATTCTTTTTAATTTCATTAATGTCTTGTGTTGTACGCTACACCAAAAAGATCTTGCACAACATGCATCCCTGACTTTCCTTGCATTACACGCAAGCGTGACTTTCCACGATAGCGTGTGTTGTACGCAATACCGAGTTTCTCTAAACAATGGTATGCTATTAAAATATTATTAAAATTAGCCGTTATGAATAGTAATACCCAATTTTTGAAATTTTATAAATTTTATTTTTTAAAATGGACTTCATTTTTGGATTTGGAATATCGAAATTCGCCTAGGGTGAAATTTTGGTATTTTTCTGGAAACATTCAATTTTTGATGAATAGTGAAAACACTGGGTTACTATTTAAAAACCGACTTTTTATTTAAATAATTATTTATTTAAATTTATTTTAGGTCAAAATTGATACATAATACCTATATAAGTTCAATGTAATTCATTGGAGTAATTTTATAATAATTTTAGATATATAAAAATTTCATTGAACTTTTCACCGTCTTTTACCCACATCCTAGGAGAATTTGCAAATTTACATGAAACATAATTTTACCACTTCTATGAGTGTAATTTAAAAACTTCTAGAGACACAGTTGATTTCAGTAAGTAAAATGTAGTTCAATGAGATGAAAATAATTTTTGGTGAATCGTAACTTTTTACTTTTATTTACCACGGTTAAAAGTAAATAGGGTAATTAAGGGTAAAAATGATATTATTATTACCCCAACACATGTCTTAATTATATTGGATAAGTGTAATTCGACAAAAAACAACCTTAGGAATATAATAGTACCATTTAGTCCCACTTGGATTAGATTAGGACATTTATTATTAATTTATTTAAAGAAGGGTTAAAATAGTTAAAATCAATGTTTAATAAGTAAATCATTTTTAATATAGGGTTATATATAAGATAAATTCGAATATAAATATTCATTAGAAAGATAAAAAAATTTCCTATATAATGGTATTTTATTTGTAATTTTTAGACATTATATAATTTAATTTATTTATGACACAATGATGATACAGTAATTATCTTATTAATGAAATATTGACATAATTGATGTTATAAATACCCAAATAAATATAATTTTAGACTTTTTATGAATTAAAAATATTTTCTAGGTTAATATGACATGTTGTTATTTATTTAATTAACTTTTTTAGAACTAATAATTCTTTTATGATTTTCTCAAAAATCAATTACTAAATAGTGTCAAAATTGACATAAAATAGTTTTTAAAAAAATATTATATTATTAATTGTTATTTTATTCATAAAAATATATGGTTCGTCCAAATGACTTAGATAAGGTTATATATATTAATAATAAACAACTTGGAATTTTTTTGGCTTGTTATAGTATGTTTATTAACCTTATAGTGTAGGGACACAAAAAGACACCGTAAAAGTAAAATTATCTAACTCAAAGTAAAATATAAATGATAAAGTTAAAATAGGAACCTAAAGTTGTCTAAATTCAATTTTATGAGATTATTTAGACCCATACCCACCTTATATTATAAATAAATCAATTTGGAGCTATTTAAATCCGAATATGGCTTTATAATAAAATAATATTTTTATTTTTTTCAAAGGTGCCCCTCTCCTCCCTTATAAAAGGGCACCTACTCCCTCTCTTCCTCACACAACTTTGAGCCTTCAATCTCGGCCAAACCCTGCCAAATTATTTTCTCCACTTCCCTAGGATTATCCAAGAGGTCCCGGTCTTCTTCAAAGTCCAATTTTAGTTCCCTAAGTGGAGGTCTCAAAGAGGCACTTCAAAGAAGAGGTAATGTCTGTTACCGATTCTTTCAACTTTATTTCTTCTTCCACTTCTTCTTATTTAGTTGTTTCATTATGAATTAATAATATAAGTATCACTCATATATTGATATGTTATTATAAGTATGAAACAACCCTATTTCAACATCTATTCATCCTACGGAAAACAAAATCACCACGCGTCCGTACGTACGGAATACCGTCTCCACGCCGTGGTGTAAACTATTTTCCACCACAACCTTACTTGGATGGGTTAAATGGTCTAAATAATAACTATATATGATAATTGTAAAGTTTTATTGATTATGAAATAGTATACATACACTCCAATACTATTCCACGATCATGGGAATGATATCATCGCTCGTGCATACGTACGGAATACCGTCTCCATGATGTGATGTGACTCGTTCTACATGATCTTCATTGCATAATGATTATATAAATGAATTGAATTAATGAATATGATATATATTACAATAATACCATTATGTAAATTATGTATCTATAACCTAAAAAAAATAAGAATTTATTCAACAAAACACGCATAAGAATAAAAAGTAATAAACACCCGAACAACAAGTAGCAATGAAATATTACTAATAAGATAAGAATATGACCATATATGATATCATAACAATGAGTATGATTCAGGAATTAGTCAATGACATTATTTAAATCATTATACAGGAGGTTCGGACACTTACAAAGCAAATCAGACCTAAGGTAAGGGAAATATCACAATCTCATTTTTATCTGAGATTGCTTATACATTTGAATTTACTGGGGTGTATTTTATCATCCACATCCATGTTTCATCAATATGTAATATTATTTCCTCCCACCTACAATTGTTTAAATCCAATTTTACCCTTCGGTGATTTTTTAGTAAAATATATGAAAGGAATATTTTGTCGTTTTTCGTACGAGTTACTTTTTGGCTTTTCCGACAAAAGAACAAGAATAATGTTTTTTAACTTATACGACATGAATGGATTTTTAAAAACATTATTTCCAAGAAGCATCTTTTACAAGTTTTCATGTTTATTTTTAATCAACTTCTTTTAGTTTAAAATTTTATGACATGTTAAGAAAGGAAAAATGTTTTTGAAGTAGAAAGGATATTTTCCTCAAGAATGGAGTTCAAGTGTTTTATCAAAATTATTTTCCATATAAGATAATATACGGTTCTGTTTCTAACCCTATTATTACATTGATTTGATTATGTTGTGATGGAATTATTTTTATGAATTTTATTATCTTATATGAATTGTTTTATGATGTCACGATGTTTAAGAATCCCATTTTTATTACATGGGTTATGCAATGATGTACGATTTATGATTTTGTGGCACACCTAAGAATGGTATCATTATGAGCTGGGTGGGACCTATATCTCCCTCCAATGCATTGGGTAAAGATTTTATATCTCATGAGATAGACATGGCTGGAACGGTAGGTTAAACCGGTTCAGTGAAAGAGGACTGAAATGAGGAGTGAACTCAGTTCAGAAATGGACTTTGTCCACTAAGATAGTCTTGACAATGAGTCTTGACTAATAGGAAATGATTCTATATGATTATGTGTGTATGACAAAAATTTTCATGTTTTAAGTTATGATTACTGGGATTACATTTCACTGCTATGATTTATCCCATGTTATGATATTATGATCTCTTTTGCAGGTTAATATTTCCAAAATGTTATTTTCTTATGAATATAATGTGATTGATATTTCTTTGGTTTACCATTACTGAGCATTTGAGCTCACACTTTTATGTTTTCTTTTCCCCAGGATATAAAGAAAGGTTTTAGGTAAGAAAAAAAGGGGAAGATCTTTATGGGAGATGTTGAAGATCATTCACCACGATTAGAAGATTATATTCTGAGTTTCCAAAGACACAAAACTATTACGGTCCTTGTGTGTGTGTTTTTGTAATGTACTAAGTATTCCACAAAAGTAATGTAATGTCCATGTATGTCAAGCTTAGGATCTCTACAGGATCTGATTACGGTAGTCATCCTCGTCGAACCCACAGAGGATCACAGTACGATAGTCATCCTCGTCGAACCCACTGAGGATCCTAGTACGGTAGTCATCCACGTCGAACACACGGAGGATTCCAGTACGAAAGTCATCTTCGTCGCAGTCGCAACCGGCTCTAGGGTTCCCGCACACTGCATGGTCGATTCTGAGAGGGTCCGCTCTACAATCCAAGGGGGTCCATACATAAACTGACACGTAGTCCGGAGTTGATGTATTCCAAAGTTCTATCCCGTCAAAAGGAACTCAACGCGACAGACGATGCGACAATCGGACGCATGGTCTGAAAGTTATTGGCTTTTTCGTCCCAGGGGCCCGATTGGTTTTTAAATCAAAACCAACCTGACTGTACTCCAACTGCATCCAAACCTCGAGAGGAGTAAGCTAAACGAACCGTCTCAATAAGAGGAATCCAACAGAGTCGATGACACGTCAATCGGACGTCCAGAGCTCAAGCTATAAGCGCTTCCGCTCCAAGGGCCCGGTTGGTTTCATGTTTGAACTAACTCGGACACAAAGTTCTCAATGACCTTGAGTGTAATATACCGAAATGAATATCTCGATCCAAGGAACACTACACAATTGATGGTGCATCGATCGGAGGTCCTTATCCCAGGTTATGGGCGTTTGAACGGATCTATCCGAAAACATGGGGTTTGGGCTCGGTCCGACATGGCTGAATACCCCCTGGGTCGGCCCAAACCGGGTCGACCAGACCCGGGTTTGGGTTCGGCCGAGATGGGCGCAGCCCAGGCCGGCTGGTGCGACCCGGCCTGGCCGGTGCGGCCCGGCCCGACGCGGGGGTCCGACCCGACGCAGGAGGCCCGGCCCGGCGCGGACGGTTCGGCCCGGTGCGGCCGGTGCGGCCTGGGCGCCACGCGCTGAGCGGACGCGGGGGGGGGGGGGGGGTGCGCTGCCCCCTTTCTTTGAAACGGAGGACCCCAGGGTCCGCCCTACTGAGCTGGCCGAGGGTTCATCCCCCGTTTTGTCTGGATCCGGCTGGCCGTTACGGCCGGCCGGTTGTGCCACGCGGGACAAGCCGGTCCCGCCTCCTGAGCGCCAGCGGCCGGCGGTTCCGACCATCCTCACCTGCTCTACCGTGGAAAAAAGCCGCGACCTTGGTCCGATCGGCACGGCTCGACGGCGCCGCGGCCCTCCATGGTTCTCCGGCGCGGCGCCCCTCTGCCGCAGCCCGACATCGGCCGCAGCTTCATTCAGCCACAACGACGCGGTGTAACGGCGCTGTGCTCCTTCGCCGCATGTTAATCCTCATTCCTGCGCGGTTCCATTGCACCGTGCTGCCTTCGTTCCGAACCACAACGGTGAACATCAACAAAAGGGGAGGAGAATCGACCGTGTTTGTGCGGTCCGACCTCCTCCCGTCAATTTGATAATAGGCGGCTAAGAGAAATAAAAATAAACTCCAAATAAGACACAAACATAAAACAAACCCCTAACTCTTTCTCGTTGCTCGATGGTGGAGTCGCGGAAGGAAGATGATGAAGACTGTCTTTCGTCGCGTCCGCCACACGTCCCCAATTCCAAGCATTGTCGGTTCATTGACGATGTTGTGGAGGATATGTGTCTGGGGACAGAAGGTCGAAGAAAAATTGTGTGGAAGATCATCATTGGCATTCTTTGCATTCTTCGTTGGAGAGGATATGATTTCCCAATGTGTTGGGTGTCACGATACTTTAACAGCGCTTCGTCGCTTGGTGAAGCCCTCCCAAAACCTTCTCCCAAGCTCCCTATATATAGGAGAAGGGGATAGGTATGTAATCATCATGGAATTTATGACGGTTCATTTATTTGGAACCTTCCTAAATTCCAACGATGTAGTTACTTAATTTAAGAAGGGGTCGGGTGAATTAAATTGTGTTGGCGCAATTTAAGAGGTGAGTTGGCACAACTTAAGAGGGGAGGATGCCTTGAAGTTTCCCCCACATAGACTGCATCAAAACATATGACACGAATTAATTTTATTTTGACACATAAAATTAATTTACTACAATTAATTTCACCTTGACACATAAAATAAACTGGAAGCAATTAATTTCATGTCGACACATAAAATTAACTGACAACAATTAATTTTATGTCAACTCGTAAAAATAATTGAGTGCAATTAGTTTTACATCAAAACATAAAATTAATTGATGGGGGTGGAGAGGTTTCCTCTCCCTCCCCATTAAATGGGAGGTTAGGGTGTGGTGGTTCCACCACCAACTACCAAGTGGAGCTTCTAACCACTTTTATCTACACGACAAGTGTTTAACATAATAAATCAATTATTAACTTATTTTATTTTATTAACCCACGTAAAACCCCAAAAACTAACTTTCATACCTGATCATCCACTGTCGAGGTGAAAGTCTTCTTAAGCAAAAACCAGCATTGTGAGTTCAATGGTGCCCTCAGATTTCAATTCCAACACCAGTTCAAAAGATAGAAAAATCCGCTCGTACGTTTACTAAATGTACCCGAAAAAAATTCCTTGAAATTTATGGGTCTTTACATTACTCCCACCCCAAGGATTTACATCCCGGTAAAGATACAACAGAAAATAGGGAAACTAAAGGAGGTACTGAGCACACATCTAAGCCTCCCGCTCCCAAGTCCTCTAATGGAGGTTTCTGTGCTGCCAGCGAATGTGCACCATATGAATCGATCATCCACGTAGTACACGCTCCTGTCGATCCTCAATATCCACTGGAACCTCTGTGAAAGTCTCCCCATCATTAATTTCCAGCTCCCCATGGTCGATGATGTGGGACGGGTCATGGACACATCCCCTCTACTGATATACGTGGAAGACGTCATGCACCCGGTGCAAATGAGGTGGAAGGGACAGGCGGTAAGCCACCTTGCCTACATTCTACAAGAGCTTCTAAGATTTATCCTTTGCCAAATTGGGAAATCTGGTCTCATCCCCTGGATGAACCACATTCTTTGCCTGATACAGTCAATAATGACATGAACAATACAACCCATTTCATGGATGACGTCATAAGGCCTCGACGCTACTACCAAGAGATCCAACTGTTACTCATGACTCCAAGGGTTGAGTCACACTGTCAGCATCAGTGTGTTGTTATTGGGTCTCCTCCAGTAGGAATCTCACAAGTGAGGGTCAAGTCAATAGTCTTAATTAGAACCACTTAGTATCAACATACAAAAGGACAGGATAATAAACGTCACAAAAACGTGTCTTTTATTACTGCAGCTAAATGTACCAAGACACATGACAACAACAAACAAAAACAAAACAGAAACTAGAAGCACCAAGAATAAAGGCCTCCATGACTGGAACTAGTCCCACTCCTATCCACTAGCTTCTGGAGCTCCATAGTCATAAGCCTCAGCTGCCTAAAGCTGAGCTCTCCCCTGTCCACCTGTTCCCTGCGGCCGAGGTAGTCTCCCTAGTGGTGGTGGTGGTAGGGCCTCAAAGCGTCTCCCACCACCCACTACTCGACCAGCTCCTCTGCCTCGTCTGCCTCTCTCTATAGACCTCCATGGTAAAACCTCTGCCCGGTAGGTCCCTCTACCGCCTACTTCTCATCTGCAGGACGAGTCGGGCAGTCTCGAGCCATGTGACCCTGCCCGCCGCATGCATAGTACTGCATGCTCCTCATGTGGATGGCTCTCCTTCTTGTGCCCCGTAAAATCGAATATGCATCTTGAGATTTCTCATCTGATGGTCTGGCCTGCTTGGACCTCTGTTTCATCTGTCTACTGCCAGCTGCATAAGACTCTGCTACGGGTCGTCCTGCGGAGGGTCTGACCGCTGGTGACTGCTCGGTGAGAAAACTGTCCACTAGAAGGGCCCTCTCCAACACCCCCACCTGCGTCAGGATGTTGTGGGAGATCATCGAAGCCCTGATCTCATGCCTTAGTCCCTACATGAAGGTCCGGACCTGGAATAATTGGTCCCGTACCACCTCCGTCGAATAGCACAAGTGATCGGTAAATCTCGTAGAGTATAAGGCTACAGTCATGCTGCCATGCCGCAGCTGTAGTAGCTCCTGAATGCGCACCGCACGGATGGTGGCTCAGTCGAACTCCAAGAGAAATAGGCTCTCGAAGTACGACAAAAGGAGAGATGCCTCATCGTGCATCTGGAGAATCAGGCTCCACCAACTACCTGTTGTCACGTGTAGTAAACTCGCTGCAAGGATCACCATGAGGTCAAGTGGTGTCCCTACTAACATGAAAAATCATACAACAACCTCCAGCCAATCCTCAGCTGCCTAAGGGTCCATCCCCCCATGGAACCTGAGCGGTCTCTGACATTGAAACTCTTACAGTGCACTAAGGCAACGTGCACTCTCAACGGCTGGGACTGGTGGAATTGGTGGCTCGGCGGGTAGAGGTACCACCGGTGCCCCTGCTGTAATAGGGCCCTGCACCGAGGCCTCGTCGCTTGGTGGGATGTCGTCTCGCACAAAGCTCGAAACCCTAGCTGGCTGCCGTCGTGGGGCCATCATGAAAAGAAACAAGTGTTCCATGGTCAATACAGTATACCTGGTGAGCCGACACAAAGTAATCACAAAGAAATATTTTGAAACACACATGCAATCAATGTTTTCATGCACTGAGTCGGAAATTAGAAATCAGGGTCCTGGTGTATGGATACGTCTGTCGTCGCACCAACACTAGACTCCCTGGACTGATAACCACACGCAATACCCTTAAAACTATTGCTTCACATTGACGAAGGATCAGAGTCCTGAGTTCTGTGGTAGAACCGAACTCCTCTTATATCAATTTGTCACGACCCGTCCATGGGGCCCGTGTCGTGACTACTCTAAGCCTGCCTTCCATAGGCAAGGGGCCGTCGACTAGCACCAAAGGCGTAAATCCAGATAAAAATAGAAGGAATTGCCTTTATAAAAGAAAAAAAAACACCACAGAGTACGCAAACTGAAGTAAACACTATGTAAACTGAAAACAGAAGTAAGTGATGAAAAGTAAATGGTCGAGAATACAAACCCAACTAAAGGTGCAGTACAACTGAAATTAAAGTACAACTCAAGGACAACAACTAAAAGGTGACAAGCCACTCCTGGATCGCCCTCCGTCTTCCTACCTAAAGGGTAGGTACATATCTCATCCTCAGCACTTCCACGTCCGTCCGTCTCCTTCGAGTACCGACTTGACGTGATATCCACCTCCGGGGACCAACTCGTCGTGAGATCCTCCTCCAGGTACCATCCAGCTCTAAAACCCTCAACCATGATCAGTGATGTCTGTCGTCTGCAACCAACACAACGTAGTGTGGGTAAAGCCCGTGTAGGGGTGAGTATATGATACTCAGTAGGGACCCTGAGACCCCTGAAGGTCTCCCTGAATCCACAAAGGATAAACCACAAAGAAAGATACAATCACGAAGTATTATCCAAAACTACTTAGGTATATGACCATAAATATACCTAAGTCATCAAATCAAGTTCAACTCCAACTCACGAGTTCTAGTACAATCTAGTCCACTCAGGAAAGTAAAACTTAATCCACACAAGAAAGTATGACCCAATCCACACATGAAAGCATAATCCAATCCACACAGGATATCAAGTCAATCACATCGAATATAATGATTGAATGTCAAGACTCAGCTCACACAAGTATCCATTTACGAAGAGGGGTGGATATGATTAGATATAGCCTCAGAATCATCTCCTCTGTCGAACCCACATAGGATCCAAGTTTAGTAGTCCTCGCTGCTGAACCCACGGAGGATCCAAGTATAGTAGTCATCATCGTCGAACCCATGGGGGATCCCAGCATGGTAGTCAAACCCACGGAGGATCCCAGTAAAATAGTCGTCCTCGTCGAACCCACAGAGGATCCCAGTACGGTAGTCGTCCTCGTCGAACCCACGGAGGATCCTAGTACAGTAGTCATCCTCGTCGAACCTACGGAGGATCCAAGTAAGGTAGTCATCATCGTCGAACCCATGGAGGATACTAGTATGGTAGTCTTACTCATCGAACCCATAGAGGATCCTAGTACGGTAGTCATCCTCGTCGAACCCACGGAGGATCCACGTACGAAAGTCATCTTCGTCGTAGTCGTAGCAAGCTCTAGGGTTCCTGCACACAGCATGCTCGATTCCGGGAGGGTCTGCTCCACGATCCAAGGTGGTTGAAAAATCAACTAACAGGTAGTCCGGATTTGATGTATCCCAAAGTTCCGTCTCATCAAAAGGAACTCAACGCGATAGACGACGTGTCAATCAGACGCCCGGTCTGAAAGCTATTGGCTTTTTCGTCCCAGGGGCCCAATTGGTTTTTAAGTCAAAACCAACTTGACCATACTCCAACTACGTCCAAACCCCGAGCGGAGCAAGACAAATGAACCGTCTCACTAAAAGGAATCCAACGAAGTCGAATGCACGTCAATCGGACGTCCGGAGCTCAAGTTATAAGCGTTTCCGCTCCAAGGGCCCTGTTTGTTTCGTGTTCGAACCAACCCAACCGTTCCCAAAATTTTCAAAGACCTTTAGTGTAATATACCGAAATGGCCACCTCGATCCATGGATCTCTACGCAATTGAAGGTGTGTCAATTGGAGGTCAGTAGCCCATGTTATGGGCATTTGAACGGATCTATTCAAAAACTGGGGGGTTTGTGCCCAGTCCGACCCGGCCCAATACCCCCTGGGTCGGCCAGACCCGGGTCCGGGTCCGGCCCAGTTGGGCGTGGCCTGGCCCAGATGGCACGACCCGGCCCCGCTGGTGCGGCCCGGCTCGGCGTGGGGATCCGGCCCGGTGCGGGCGGCCCGGCCTGGGTGCCTGCGCGCTGAGCTGACGCGGGGGGGGGGGGGGGGGTTCGCTGCCCCCTTTCTTCAAAAGGGAGGACTCGAGGGTCCGCCCTGCTGAGCTGGCCGAGGGTTCAACCCCCAGTTTTTCTGGATCTGGACGGCCGGTTGTGCCACGCGGGACTAGCCGGTCCCGCCTCCTGAGCGCCAGCGGCCGGCGGTTCCAGCCACCTTCCCATGCTCCGCTGCAACCAAAGGTCGTGGCCTTGGTCTGACTGGGGCGGCGTGACAACGCCGCTCCCCTCCATCGCGACCTGACTCCAGCCACGGGTTCCTTTGGCCTCAACGGTGCGGTGTGACGGTGCTGCGCTCCTTTTCAACGTGCTAATCCTCATTCCCACACGATGTCGTTGCACCACGCCGCATTCTTTCCGAACCACAACGGTGAACATCAACAAAGGGGGAGGAGGATCGGCCATGTTTGTGTGGTCCGAACTCCTCCCATAAATTTGATAACAAGACGCTAAGAGATATAAAAATAAATGCCAAATAAGCCACTAATATAAAACAAACCCCTACCTCTTGCTCATCGCTCGATGGCGGAGTTGCGGAAGGAAGAAGATGAAGACTGTCATTCGTTGCATCTGCCACACGTCCCCAATTCTGAGGTTCGTCAGTTAGTTGACGATGTTGGGGATGATAGGTGTCTGGGGAATGAAGGTCGAAGAAGAATCATGTGGAATATCGTCATTGGCGTTCTTCGTATTCTTCATTGGAGAGGATATGATTTCCCCCAGTGTAGGGCATCATGATACTTTAACAGTGCTTCATCGCTTGGTGAAGCCATCCCAAAACCTTCTCCCAATATCCCTATATATAGAAGAGGGGGAGAGGTATGTAACTATCATGGAATTTATGACGGTTAATTTATTTGGAACCTTTCTAAATTCCAACGATGCAGTTACTTAATTTAAGAAGGGGGTCGGGCGAATTAAATTGTGTTGGCGCAATTTAAGAGGTGCGTGGGCACAACTTAATAGGGGAGGACGCCAAGAAGTTCCCCCATATAGCCTTCATCAAAAAATATGACACAAATTAATTTTATGTTGACACATAAAATTAATTGATAGAAATTAATTTCACGTCGACACATAAAATTAACTGACAACAATTAATTTCACATCGACACATAAAATTAATTGACATCAATTAATTTATGTCAACTCATAAAATTAATTAAGTGAAATT
This sequence comes from Viscum album, assembly GCA_963277665.1. Lineage (NCBI taxonomy): Eukaryota > Viridiplantae > Streptophyta > Magnoliopsida > Santalales > Viscaceae > Viscum > Viscum album. Next base: position 2,115,745,003 of record OY728164.1, on the reverse strand, counting down.
AATTTTACGTCGACACATAAAATTAATTGATGGGGGGGTTGGTAGGTTTCTTCTCCCTCCCCATTAAATGGGAGGTTAGGGTGTAGCGGTTCCACCACCAACTACCAAGTGGAGCTTCTAACCTCTTTTATCTGCACTGCAAGTGTTTAACAAAATAAAATAAATTATTCACTTATTTTATTTTATTAACCCACGTAAAACCCCAAAAACTAACTTTCATACCTGATCATTCGTCTTCGAGGTGAAAGTCTTCTTAAACGAAAACCCGCGTTGCGAGTTCAATGGTGCCCTCAGATTTCAAATCAAAGAACCAGTTCAAAAGATAGAAAAATACACTCGTACGTTTACTTAACATACCTGAAAAAAATTCCTTGAAATTTATAGGTCTTTATATAATCCTTTTGGTAATAAACATTATTTTTTCTATCAGTTTTTTGAAAAAAAATCTATCACATACCCAACCAATATTGTGATGATTAATTCATTTCCATCTATAAGACATTATATTTTCAAACCAATTATATAAACTATTCTTTTTCATTCAGATTCGAATGAACTTGATTAAATATTTCATAAATAAAATATCATCTATTGTGCCAGATTCCAGGGAATCAAGATGATCATTCTCTATAGTATCCTTACACAAAGGCCTACATCGACCAGTTTCACCTTTAAAATGATATACAATTAGGGTTATATTTTGATATTCTGAAAATCCCATGACATCAAATATATTTTCTAGATCATTGATCTATACTTTGGGTACCATTGGGTATGATGATCAATTTTATGGTGTCGTATGTTTCCACGTGAAATTTTCCACAAAAGACATCAACTTTAGTGGTTGAATTGGTTGTTCTCTAGCATGGATACCACCACCATTTATCACATTAGTCAACTGATATGTCACTATAATAAAATATTCTATTAGGATTACAACTATCTTATGATTATGGTTTTTAAGGATTAAACCCTGTTCGTTAAATCCCACTACAGCATCCATGTGTCATCAATAGTAATCCATTCTAAACAGTGCTATTTTAGATGATGAATATTTGTAATCATAAAATGATATATTATTTTAATTTTTTCATAATTTAATTCATTTGAATAAAATGTTATTAATATTACCTTAACCTCTATATTTACGTAAATCGTCCCTTAATACCAACTATATACCCCCAACCTGAAATATTACTCAATCATGAGTATGTGAAAATAAATTATATTCTTCTAAATTGAACATCTTGTTAGGTTTAGTGATTTAGATAATTAGGTTATAATTAATACATAATAAACCGTATGAATTCAAATAGGATACTTCTAAAAGTTGTCCTTTTCATAAATAATATTGTAATTTTAAAATAAAAAATTACTTTTTTCATTAATAATTATCATAAAATTCAACTTTTCTTCTTTTTTTATCATAACCATACTTATACCATGATAAAAACATTTTAAAACACAGGATTAACACAAAATTATCACTATTAAATATAGAGGGAAGAAAATTGTTAGTTAATAAAATTCATTAAAACCCTTAAAATACACATCCCCTGAAAACAGAACATTCTTCACATAATGGTAAATATAATTAATTTAGAAAGATAATTTTTTTTTTCATTTTGAAAACATATTATTCCCATAAAAAGTCATTTGAAACAATTGATAATTCATGTTGGTGTCTTGGAAGATCATAGTATAGAACCCAACCCTTATATAACATTATAAATTAGAATATCTATACATACAACATCAAATATAATTCTCTGATAAAAATTCATTACCCAGTACATTGGAGAACTATTTAGGTGCACACAAAATTTCTAATATCCTAGAACCAAACCATGAATAAAAAATTTGAAATATCATTTTTATAACATGGACTTGGAATAAAAAGAGTCTTAATAATAACCATATAAGTTTTTTTTCAATAAAAATTCCATCATCTCTTATCAAACACATAATCATAAAACACATTAATAAATTTAGGTAAAAAACTAAATACCATAATAATTGGAAAATTACTGATATATAATTTCAAATAATATATATAGAGCATACAAATTAATAAAGGTTCATAACATGAAAAATTCCCATTGAACGTAAATTGAGATGAAATCCCTTACCTTGAGTTGATTCATCACATATGTCCATGAAATTTAAGAATTATAAAATTATGTTAACTATTTAAGTGATATAGAATATTTAAAATTTTATTATTCCTTTTATATCACTTATTGCCATGATATATCAACTAATTATATAAGATCTTGTCAAATTTTTTAAAGATATTTAGTACATGAGTAAAAAATGAATTAGGTATGTACCAATAGTCAATGTGGTCATCAATATATCATCACTAGAATAATATTCTCTACATGATTTCCATTTCTATACAAAGATTATAATTTTAAATAAAACAATTATTTATTATTATGAATAATGAACCTTTTTTTAATTATGGATACGGTAGGCCGTACGTACACATGAGTAATGATTCCATTTTCCAATAATTATTTTTGGAAAGAAGGTATGTATTATTTTATATTTCCATAATTATAATAATATATTATTATAACATTAATCATTTATAAATATTAATATATAGATTATCCAAGTTTGGTGATGATGAAAAATGCATCCCATCCCATCGTGGAGGCATGAGTTCACACGTACGCATGAAAAAAATTATCATTTTTATGTGCATGGAACTGTAAAACAATAAATGATATTTTCTTTTTTAATTATGATAAAAATGTTATTAATATAATATATAAAAATTCATTACATCAATGTATATATTATTAAGAAATTTTCCTAGAAAACAAATTCTATCAACTCGTGAGGTGGAATTCCACCGAACGCACAGACAATTAATTATTTTCTCATTTGATGGAAATGGAGATGGACGTAGGTGATTATATTAACATAATAACAACTAATTATATATAATATATTAGAGTTTTTTTTAAAATGGTGTAAGAATATTTTAATGATTTGTAAGAAGAAATAAAATAGACACACTTAATTAATACCCATACCACTACACGTGATGAAAACCTTTGATTACCATCTTAACAGCAATTAGGAAGGTGTTCTCCCTAAAATAAGAAAACATGAATGTAGGATGTTTTATATGAAGGTATTTGTGTAGATCAAGCATGAATAAAATAGGTTATGAATTATGAAGAAAAGAGGACAAGGGGTTCCATTTTATAATAGAGTGGAGGGGAACTTTTTGGAATTCATCTAAATATTTTTAAAAAAATATTGATTTTATATTAAAAACATTTCTAAAATTATTTATTTAGAAGAAAGGATGATGGTGGGTTTAGTTTAATTCTTTCAATAAATATTATAAAAACTATATTAATGTCATTAATTAATATATTTGAAAAATATTATTTAACCCTTTTTACCCTTACCAAGATATCAAGTAAGTTACATTTTGAAGGCTTATACAATAACAATAAAATTCCAAACGACCAATAAAAGAGTAAAATATAAAATTTTAATACATATCCGAATATATTTTTCAATGTGGATATATTTATTAATGTTATATCATTTAATAAAATAATATTTATTTTAAAATATCAGTAATGTCAATTTTGACAGTATTCATCAAATAAATATTTAAAAATAACATAACAAAACTATATAAATACTCATAAATAATTAAAAATTAAAATTAATCTAAAAAATTCATTCATGACATTAATCATCTAATATATTGTTTATTTGTGTATTTTTAATCTCATTTATTTGATATTTTCTTTAAATAATCAAATAATGTTTCAAAATTATGAAAGTCATTAATATTATTATTTATTCTATAAAAATAAAAAATATACTATCATGATATAGATAAAAAATTTACCTTTCAAATGAATAGTTAATAAAAACATATCACCAATATATATAACATATTATATATAATTTACAAGTTAAAAACTAAATTGTGAAAAAAATTATGTTTCATTGAATATAAAATTATAAATGTCGTTCTCTTATCCAAGAGGTTTCAAAAGGTCATAATTTCATAGAAACAATGACACTTTTTCATAACACAGTCATCTAATATAATTAGTCCATGTGTTTATATAGTATTATAGTATTTATAATATTATTATTATTGCTAATTACCTGATTTGTATTTAACTATGTCTATAATAAATTACTACTATTACTAATCATGTTGTCGAAATATTAAAGGGTCATATTTAAAAAAAAATAACATAGGATTAAAAATACTGAATCAATTTTTTGAATTGATAAACTCATAATTGTGAAGAATTAATTTAAAATTATTCCTATTGACATAACGAGAAAGTGGGATTTTAATGTATAAATGTTCAAAATATTTAAATGATTTTATATCAAAATTCAATGTGAAATTGGGTCTAATGACCATAAATAGATTAAACGATAAAATATTGATATAAATATAATTTAAATCAAAATTAAAATTAAAATTTTGAAACATAATTTATTTAGATGAAAATGTTGTTTTCTAATAAAAATAATTTTTTTTATATCTATTCATTTAATCATGAATCTTATCAGAAAAATGCACAAAATTCACCCAATGTAAATTTTTATATTTTTTCATTAATAATGTTAGTTTTTTCAAATATAATTTAAAAACTATCAAAATCCTGATTTAAATAATGTACCCCATCAAAAGGTGGTGCAACATCTTTTTTAGAAAATACAATTTTTTAACATAATACTGTATTTTTTCTAATGTGATGCCTATAAAATGTATTGGATGAATATAAAAACATTTTATAATATATTTTTATATTACTATAACATTACATATGATTTTACAAATATCATGTGAATTCTTTCCATGTATGGCCTCATATCAAATCCATGTTGCCAAGGGATATTCAGTTTTTAAATTGGGATCTCTAAGATAAGTGAAGACTCTTTATACCAATAATTATAATATTGGGTGAATGAGACATATTATGGGTCTTGTTGTATTAATGGGTGATTTTAATTTGTACATGCATCATGATAGTGTTATATTAGGGGTATTATTAATGTTCATAATTTTTGTGGTGTTTAACATCTTACATTATTAGAATAGTTATTACTTGAAAACCCATAAAATATAATTGTTGATATATAGAATAAGTTATTATATCAAATGTATTTATTATTTATTTAATAGGTTTTTTGTATGATTAATGATTTATTATGATTGTGGTTGTTTTCAATTCCATTGGGAAATAGTTTCTGTAGTTTTATAATTCCATGAAAAACATACATTAAAAAAACTCATGTTTTGAAATGAGGTGTGTGTATAATGGTTTTTATGTGGGATTTAATGTAATATAATGAAGATCTAGTGATTTCGAAATGTGTATGAATATTATAGTTCTGATAATATCATCAAACTATGGACTTTAAATCTTATTTCAATGTTTTCATTCAATGTAATATCGTTTTTCATGAATATGATTGGATCAATAATGGATGTTTTTTATTTGGGATTTAAAAAGAAAAAATTTCTTCCAAGGAATGTTTTGAAAACAATGGGTGATTATGAATTTGTTTAAGTAATAGGAAATGTTTTCAGATATATGATGTTTTCTTAATAATATGCATGGTGTTTACCATCTAGATCTATGTTAGTTTTCTACCTAACTAAACCATTAATCTACAGTAACTTACCAATAAAGAATATATATAAATATGTTTATTAAAAATATGTATTTCATGATATGTCTATGATCAACAATGGGTTATTCCATTATGAAGATGCATGATGAGAACAAATCCCATAGTAAACTGATAGTTTATCATGTGACAACAATTTTGTATGTAATGGAACAATGGAATGGTGCTTTCAGTACATGTTTCTTAGACTAACATTAACACTAATTTTTTTTTACAATGAGTGGTGTTATAAATTTTAAATAAAATATTATATATATGAGATATCGTATAACATAGAGATGTGACATGGAGGAGCATGTGTACTGTCATTTGAAAAATTGGTTTGATTCATATGGTTCATTTGATGTACCATGGTTGTATTGAGAGATACTTGTGTGTTAGGTTAATGGGTTGATTTTCTGTCTAGTGATATAGTAAACATATGTGAATTTTTGATACAGGGATGGAAAAAATGATGTCTATTTTAATGTTTTCATGAGTTGGAAAATTTTTAGTTTGATTTCATTAGGATATTCCTATAGTGGGGAACAAAGTTTATTATAATAATACATTAATAGTATTGTTTAATATTTAAGAGAACCACGTACCACATGAATATTTTATTAAATCCCCTTAATTATATTATCATTTATGGGTATTGTTGCAAAAAATATTTTATTGTTTTTAATTAATATTTCAGTTTAGTAAAGTGAAGTTAATTATTATACTATATTTTTTATAATCTATTCAATAATGAGACAATGAAAATAAGGTGGAAATGTTAATGGTAATATTGGAATTTTTTGTAATAGTGAAATGGTTGTGAGATATTGACGACTGGATCATATTAGCTTAATATTCAATAGAGACAATATATATTGAAAAATGATTCAATTGTGGAAACCTAGTTCAATGTGTTTTAATGAATATCATTATGGAATTTCATGTTTGGAATATTTGAATTGGTAAAGGTGATGCGTAGTTTTTCTAAAACTTGTATGTTTTTTGTTCCATTTGGTTATTCTTGAATAGTGTGTTATCATTTAGTAATTATGGTTGGTATGTACATATCTATTTGAGAACCTTTCAAAGGGTTTTAAATAAAGGGATTAACATAGATGAATGTTTTAAAACCCTAGATATGGTACCTACATTTCTAATGAATTGAAGTGATGGTTGATGGGAATTATGACTCTAATGAATGGTTTTTGTATATAATTAAAATATTTATCAAGGAACCCATATATGGAATTAATAATTTTGTTTGTATGGGGTTGATATAATAGGCTCATTAGAAATGTGTTGATCCTTGAGAAATTGTGTGTGAGATGTATATTTGGTTAGGATATTATGTAACATGATTGAAAAGATATATATCATCATGGGAGATTGTTTTTTAGATTTCCCAATCATTACATTATGAATATCAGGATTTATTAAGGGTGGGGTGAAGTACTACCCTAGGATACTGGTATGTTATATCCTACAATGGTGTAATACTTTGGTGGTCACATAGAATTTTGTAAGTAATCCTGATAAAATGGAATTCCTTGGTGGCTATTTAGGTTTTTGTTGTGATTATAGATATAAAATACTATAGGGAATAATAACATGGATTTTTTAATTCTATATTTTTAATTCCATTGTTAATTACACCAGGGGTTCATTTTCAACATTTATTGAAATACTATAGGGTTGTCTCTATTTAGATTCATTTGTGTGTTTATTTTGAAATATTTTGACGAGTAATTGGGATTAATATGTATTACTAATATAAAATAACACAGTGAATCCCTATTGTATTCGTTGGTATTTTAATATTATAATTATGTTGATTAGTTATACAGAATCATAGGGGAAACTATTTTATGATTCCACTGATTAAATCATTGAATTCATAAAGACAATTGACTTAAAATTCTTTTGATGAGTTTAATGGATTCATATAAATACATTTTGAATTAGATGGATGAGTTTCATGGATTAATATGTGATACTATTTTAATTTCCCATGATACTCTGCTAGGAATCTTTTTCTTTTTTCTAATATTATTTGACTACTATATGAAATACCCCTTTGAAAAGATTTGTTCATCATCTATTGGATTGTTTGGGTGTTGTTTTTGGTTGGATTTGTACCATTAATTTCATAGAAAAATCCTGAACAAGAAAAATTATGTATAATAATATTATTTGTTTGATTGTATGATTTTTTTCTTCTATTTGTTTATGTATATTAAGAGAAAATCAGGTATTATCCGAAGTAGTTTAACATTTTTACTAGTATATTAAGTTTCTAGGAAGGTTTATTACATGGATCAACACAATTATTATCTTATTTTATTCATTAATATCAATGTGATCATATCATATTTCAAAAATTATGTGGAATTGGGGATTCCAATTAGGTTATTAGTTGCACCCCTGGCCCCATACATCACCTAGGATTCATTGGGATTGGGTATACAAGGCTATTCTCTCTAAAAAATTACCATAAAGTGAAAGATTACCGGTAGTGGTTTAGTGGATAGGGAGTCCAAGGATATTGATGTGTGGGTATCTCCATTAGGACATGATGAATTTTTATTTACATTAGGTTATTATTTTGTTTTTATTGTCTAGTTGTTACTATTTCATTATTATTATTATTATATATATATATATATATATCCTTACATGTTTTTTATTTTCAAAGGTTGTTAAGAAAGGTTTCTCCATTAAAAGATTTATTTATATAACACTATTTTTATTTAATTATCATATTGATACTTTACATATTATTTTTACATAAACCAATATATTTATTATTTTTTGTAGACAGAAGTAGTAGTTATTGCTCTTTATTTATTTGTTCACATGGTCATGGGAAATCCATTATATGGAGGGTTCATGATGATATATTTGTAGAATAAATTATCCTCAGTTGTAAGTATATTATGAGGAATATTTTACTCATGAATATTATTAGGACATTAATTTCTAGTTTTTATCCTTTGGTATATTGGATGGTGTGACAGATGGTTACTAGTTTCCATGTATATGTGTTGTTTTGATAGCCTAGGATGGGACATTAAAACAACCTATGTTATAAAACAATAGGTGTTTATAACTTATGTGAACTAATACATGATCAGTTGGTTATTCAAGGTATTTCATGGTTAGTTTTACAGTTTGAGTGGAATTATATTACTCACTTGTTTGTGAAATAAATGTCTGTGAATGCCAAGTGATGATTCTATCACAACATTCTAGGTTAGAGATTCATGGTATATTCTAATAGTTATAGCCTAATATATATTTTAAAAACCTTATAAATGATAGAATCAATATATATTCATTTATGAAAAAAGAAAATACATCTGATAGATTTTATAGGCATAAAAAAAAGAATAAATCAAGCTTTACGCTTAAACACATTACTTTTCTAAAAATCAGTTTATTCCCCTTTTGAAGGAATGGTTTTTTTTTAAAAACATTTACCATTTAAAAAAAATATTTGAAAAATTAAAATTAATTTCTTAATTGGGGATATCAATTTTTTTAATTTTCCGTATTATATATATAAGTTTCATTTTTTAATTAAAAGATAAAATATTTCATTTTAATTGAAAACACCATTTATAAATACTTTTTTATATAGTTAAATTACATAATAAATTGGATTTACAATAAAATTAGACCAATAATACATCTATTTATCCAATTATGATCATTTTATTCCATTTTATTTTGAATTTGGATATAAAAACATTTCAAACATTTGAACATTTTCACTTTAAAAACTCACATTCTCACCTCGTCAATGAGATTAATTTTATTTTAATTGTATCAAATTATTTATTTTCAGTTTTGAAAAATTGATTCCCAATTTTAAATAATATTTTATTAGTATATTATTCTTTTTTATTTTTTGTCCAATATGAATAATAATTTAGGTAATTATTAACCATAATTAAGGGTAAATTAAGTAATTAATTGTATAACTAATATTATAAATATTTTCAAATGACCCTAAAACATGTCCTAATTTTATTTGATGAGTTATGTTTGACCATAATAATCCTTGAGTTTATTTCATTTCCTCTTTGTGAAACTTGGATGACTTTCATCCACTTATTATATTTTATTTTAAAGATAAGTCTATGATGACATACTTATGTTTTTATGTAAGATAATTAATGTAATCCATTGATTTTATAGATAATCATGAGATTTTAGTGATGTTTTATAAGTCTTTTTTGAAATTAATATTTTCAATTTTATTTTTTGTAAAAGTCATAATAATGATGGGTGTCAAAATTTACATTAATGATATTTTAAAATAAATAATATTTTATTAAAAGAAATAAAATTTATAAATTTAAACAAATCAACCAAATTATTGGAATAATTCTTAAAATTATACCCATGATTAATTTTATGTTTTCTGTAATTTTATTGTAAAAATATTAACCCTTAATGAGTGAAAATCAAAGATGTCTTGGTAAGAGTTAAAGGGGTTCAATAAGGGTTAAATCCAAATGAAAAATATTAAAAAATATCAAAATATGTATCAATATCATTGGATAAATTTATTTATACCCATAAATAAATTATATTGTAAATATATCTGTTTGGGTATATTTGGAATATAAAAGTCTTTTTTAATAATTTAATATTTTAATACATTACAAGAGTTCCCCACCCCTCTCTTATAAAAGGTTACATATTATTATCAAATATTCACAATTAAAAATCATTTTGGTTTGGAAATTATCTACCATAATACCTTCCAATGATCCATACTCACGTTTTAGATCTCTTATTTTATCCATATAACCAACATTAGTGGTCTTATGGTTTTAAGAAAAGGAGATTGTCTGAAGGAAATTTATCATTTACAATTAAGTATTTGTGTTTTGTTACTGATTCTAACCCCATAAAATATTCATTAAGATTTTTGAAATAATATATCATATACAATACATATAATAACATTTAATTATGATAATTGCACTAACTAAATCCATAACCACATTAAGAAAATTGAAAAATAGTTTATCGTTCAAGTGTATGGATGACTACCACCTCATGAACTGATAATTCTTTATCCAAAATAGTCAATAAAAAAATTATAATTATGGTATTAACTTTTATAATTTGTATTAATGTAATTTTTATCATTATTAAATGATAATTTAACTTTTTTATTCTTACCTTTCCAGGCATTGAAAAATGATAATGTTGTTCGTGATTTTGTGAGAATTACCACAGCAACGAAGCGATGTGATTCTTTTTTCACCTCTAAATAACATGGATGATATATATAAGTATATATTAATGATTAATATTATTATAATGAAATTTTAATCATTATTGAATGATAAAATGATAATTTCCTTCTTTCCATTGAGATCATTACATAATAAAAATGTTACTCATGCGTATGTACGAACTACCATCTCCATAAATGTAACATAGTTAATTTTTTCTATTCTAGAATTAATTGATTGTTTTAAAAATATAATTTTCATATAAATATTAAAGTTATTTAGTTATTTTTATTCTATAGATGTGGGACTAACAACAATTTTGACTATAGATATCCTAAAAATGTCATTTCGGACTCGCGTACTGAATTTCATAAAAATGTTTTATGTGAACATTAATAATTAAGTAATTGTTATAACATTATAATAAGTAATATAAAATGAATAATAAACATGAAAAGATTCTCAATAAGTTAAATTATTAAATTAATGTTATTATTCAAGATGATAATGTACACACATGATTAATTAGAATCAAGGTAAGGGACCTCATCTCTATCTCCTTTCATTGAGACATATATTGATTTTATACACACACCTTATTTTATGAGTTTTATATATATCTCCATTACAATTCCATATCATGAATTTATTTATTATAGAGGTGTTCAATATATTTTTATATGTTATTATTTCAAGGGGTTTATGATTAAAAAGTGTCAAATGTTTATTTTAAATATTTGAAATGGGTTTGGGAAATGGACATATTATTTCAATGACATGAAATATATTATTATTTTAAAAAATAAATTATAATAGGGATACGTTAAAATTTTCATTCTTTTTATATGTTATTATTGTATAATGGTTCCTAGAAATTTGATAGTTTGTTAGGTGATAAACCATTTATGGGTGGCCCTGTAATAAATTAACGATGTGTGGATTCATGACAGCCCTATAATTCATTGGGTATGGAAGTCGACTTAATGTTTATTCCATTTCTATGAGTTACATGCAAGGAAGAAGAATTCATGGTTATTTTATTTAGATTAAAAAAAAGTATAATTATGTCCCTGGATAAAATAATAATTTATCTATTTTGTAATTGTTTTAATGGTAATCTTATGATTTTAAAAGGGTAACCAATGAGATTATTTTCAAACGAAATGACATAATACATATTAAGGGTGAAAAGTGATTCTTTTGGATAGTGTTTTCAATTTTTTTAATGTTTTTAAAATACTAAGTTTATTCTTCCTTTATTTATCGCTAACTATGATTTCTGTTCTTATCCAATGTTTTAAAATAAAATTCCAGGTTTTCAGAGGTAATGGAGAAAAGGATGAGAATTGGGAAAAAAATTGTTATGATTTATTATGAAAAGAACCCATGTTTTATTTTATAATTATTTAGTTTTATGGAAAATAAATATTGATTAGATGTTTCTATATTATAATATTTGAGTTTTTATGTATGTATTAGTACCAAAATCATTAAATATATAAACATGAAAAGATAAAAAATGTATGTGAATGAAATTTATTGGGTAAAAATCATGATTATATAATATATAAGTTTATGGACTTATAGTTGGAATCAATGGTATATTTAAATAACATTAGATGATTCTATAATATTAATAAATTTTCTAGGAAACATTTTACCTTATGTTCTAGTATAAAAATTAGAGAATTCGATGACTACCATGTAGCATTATCTAAACAATGTCTATTCCATTTTCTTTTCCACAGAGGAAATAAAGAAGATTTATTGGGAAGGAATTGGAATGAAACATCATTTTCTGTCAATTTTAATGATATGGGTCGAATTATAACTAAAAACATTGTTTGTGTGATGGATTAGTAGAAATAGGAAATAAATTATAGTGGTGACTATAAAATAGAGCCACCAGATCTACCATAGAGTAATCTAATTATATATGAACAATTTACGAGAAAACATTACCCATCGTTTAGAAGATATTCTGGGATTCTTCAAGCTATTGGATGGATTATAAACAAAGAAACTATAATTTATTTCATTGGTTGTTTTGATAACCAAAAGATAAATCATTAAATTTATCATTGTGAAGGTGAATCTGATTAGTGGTTGTCATTATATAAGAATATAAGCTAATTTGTAGATATTGAGGTCATATAATTGTATGAATATAAGAATAATTTACTTGAAAAATATTTTCATATGGTTTTTTGAAATTGGATGAAAAAATTTATTGGAATTTAGAAAAAATATAGGAATATTTGGGGACTTCATATGATTAAAATTTCACATTTTTGATAAGGTACATCCCATATTTTATCTAGGATCATAATAGTAACATAAATAAATTTTTATGAGGATTTTGGACTAGATATCAAAGTGTATTAGATTTTTATGAGTTCAAAATCATAAAAAAATCATGATTGATGTGATTAGATGGTAGATATAGGGTTTTATTATGATCTTGTTTCACATGAAAAGATGAAAAAGAAGAGTTCCTCCTGGTAGTAAATGGGAAACCATTCATCAAAGAAGTATGATGGTAAGAAAACTAAATTCCAATCCGGTGAGAATTTTTATAAAATCCATCCACAGTAATATCATTCAATGTATAAAAAGTGAGTTCTATGTGGTAATATTTGTCATATGGCTCGTGACTATAAGGGATATGATTATACAAGAAATGGAAATCAAATTTAATAATGGGTTAGTTGTATTATGTAATGGTAATATGCCAATGTTTATTTAAATTTGATTATCTAAGATGGAAACAAAAAGGGGCTATATACCTATGTAACAAAATTTCATTTTTTCTAAATATAATAGACTTATTACATGGACAAAATCATAAAAATACCTTCTCAATAAAAATGAATTATATATTTTTCTAATGATTGTCAGTATATGTTTTCTATAGAATCAATTCAACCTTGGTGTGTTTCTATATCGATCTATCATTTCCTATCATTTACTAAGCTATATCTAGCCTCAATAGAATTAAATCTCCCAAATTAATCCATCATATTTGATTTTTACTTTTATTTCCATATAAGACATCACAAGGATCCATATGCATTTTTGGGTGTATTCTAAAGTTGGATGAAAACACATCTAGAAAATTTTCCTGACCCCAACCACCTCTGAAATAAAAAGAATAAGATCTCATCATATCCTTCAGGGTTTGGATGATTCTCTTAAAAATGCATATATCATCAGATAAATTGAATTTCTAAAAACCAATGTAGGATCTAAAACTGCCTAAATAATTTTCTAATACATCAAGGTAAACCTCAAATCCTGATTAAAAAAATTCAATGTGGTACTCCAATTATCGTTACCACTCCCATTTTATAAATTCTTGAAGAATAGTCAGGACTGGAATCTTCTATGATATAAATGAATAATTTTTACTTTCTATATTGAATTAATACAACCAAAATAGCATTGTAGAATATAGATGTATTGCATATCCCAATTCCAAAAATCAATGGTGACATTTAACAATAAATATTCTGGTAATGGTAATAGTTGTAGATCCCCCTTAGACTTTAGTACCATAACATTAACATGATAAACTAGCTGTAACTGGGAAATATACTATGTAATATATCTCTTCATGTTATCCTAATAAATATATTCTTTCATATGTCTATAAATTTTATTAAATATAGGATGAATATAAAATGATGAACTATGAGATTTATCTAATATATCTTTCTTAATGTATGATATTGATGAGACAAATACATTATTATAGAACAACATCATTCCATCAAAATCAAGATTGAAAATAGTAATATTTCTCACCCTTTTCAGTTCAATATATTCCCTTTATTCTTATTTAATATTTAACTGGATGGATAATTGAACACTTATTCGAGAAAGATATTAATTTTCTACTACCTTTATGATTTCAATATCCATAATTTGACTATTGATAAATATTAGATCTTTTATTAAACTCATCATATATAACCTAGCATGATCATTTTGACTCATACTATTGGTAACCGTGATTGCCTTTTTTGTGTGTTAATGTATTGAGAAATAATAATATTTAATCAAATATAACCATTTTACATGTGTATATTTATCTCTTTTTGAGTGAATATATAATCTAAACATTAATTATCATTATATATGATTTTTCATTACCTACAATGATAATTACTCCAAATCATTAAAGAAAAATTTACAAAAGATAACCCTAAATCATTGGTTATGTTATTTTCCTCAGTATGATTTATTTATCACTAAGAACATGCTACAAAATTATCATTTTTCATGAGGAAACATCCAAGACCCTTTTTTGATGAATCTCTATAGATAAAAAACCATTATCTATTATATAGAATAATAAGTATAGGTGTGATAACTAACCTTATATGAAGTTACCAGATATTTTTCAGACATTCATCTATTCAAATGATCAATCCCCCTTCTGAGTGAACTTGGTGAGGAGATTTGATATCCAAGAGAATTTTAATAAAAATAGTAAAAAATATCCATATATAAAAATAAAATTATTTATTGCAATCATAGTTTTCCGACTATACCAATATTAACTAACTACATTCATTAATGGATCAAATAACATTCCCTCTCTTGATACTATATAAACCAAAAAATAATATTTTTATAGCCAATATTCATAATTTCTCAATTTTACATAAAAAAACCTACCATAGGGTCTTCAGCACAATCATGTTGTTATCATCATAATCTTCGTTAATCCTTGAATATATAAATAATTTTCTCAATAAATAATACCCCCAACTAACGAAGGTAATCTCTAGAGAATATATTCATTAAATCTAGTAAGATAATGAGAGAATTATAAATTCCAAATGTAATAATTATAAATGTATAGTTTTTATTACTCGTACATAAGAACTCTTTGGGTAGGTCTTAAATTTTGATGAACAACTAATATTATTTATATACAATATCAATCTTATAAAAATATTTTTCTCCTCATAATTGATAAAAATAATCATCAATATGAGTTTCATGATACGTATTCATGATTGTGATATTTTTCACTACATGAAAATCAATGAAGAGTTACATTGATCTATCAGTTCTCATAACAAAAAGAACAGGTTCACCCCATGTGACGTGGTTCGTAGAATGAATCCATTTTCAATATTCTTCTAGTACTTCTTATTAAATTCTAATAAATGAACAAGGTCCATTAATTATAGATAATTTTAAATTGGTGTATCACTTTGTATGAGTTCGATTGAAAAATCTCCTTCATTATTTGGATGATGAGTAGGAAATTCTTATGGAAAAAATCATAAAATTATTGTACAATGGGTATATCATCTATGTTATGTTTCCACAAAAACATTTGAGATTAAAAAAAATTCTTCAATAGTAATAATGACCTATATAATTAATTTAATTTCCATTAGAAAATCATATTTACCATCACATCGATTGAAGGACATTGTTCTATTTAAAATAAAAAGTTTCTCTTCCCATCTAATGTGACTGATGTGGGATTCATGTAATCTAATACAATCCATTACCAAGATAACATAAAACTCAACTAGGGAGAGATTCGATATTTCCTAAAATAAAAATTCTGTAAACGATAATCACAGATAAATAATATACACGATATTAGATTATAAAACAATTATAGGTTGTCACTGCTAATTCAAGATCAAATTTTTGAGGTGTTATTTTGATACCCTTTAAAATTCATCATATATTAAATAGTGATAAGATCCATTATCAAATTAGATATCAGTTTCTATAAGGTGGATATTATGTCTACATTTATCCTTTTTTAATCATATACAACATCCATAATAGTGACTGTACGAGACTTAACATTGAATCTTTTCTTATGTGGTTGATGATAAATATCGACGTCATTAAACTTCATATTTGGGATCCAGTTTGCATAATTATTATACCCATTGAATTTGAAACATATGGGTGTGTGTGGTGAATTATATGGTGATTTTTATCTATCATTAGCTATATGATTCTTCCTTATACACTGGAATTAGATTTCTTAATGACCCCCTTCCTACACCTAAAACATTTCCATGACCCCTTAAGAAAATTACCTTGGTCTTTCCTTCTACATTTTGCGTATATTGTAAATATCATAATATTCACTCCAAGGTCTCTAGAATTTTCATTTCATTCCGTCTTTATTTTATTATCACAACCAAGAGATTGAGGGGTAACACCAACTTAATTTCCACCATGATAAGACAATAAATGATTTTTTCATTTATACTGAAGTATTTTATATATAACCTATTATGGAGACGTTGTTTTACTCCTATGAATAATTGATCAATATTAATTTTATGATTGATGTTAATAGCAAATTTTTACATTCCATGTATTTTGAAATTTTCCTCAAATTTACTAGTATATTCATCAATAATATGATTTATCACCAAGAGTTCCTTCACCATTTTCATTTGAATAATACGTTGAAATTAATTATTGAAAAATAATATCTTACAGTAATCCCGCTATAGGAATTCTGTTTCCTCCAATTTAGTCATAATCTTACTATGAGTATAATATTGTTAATATTGATCTTCAAAAAAAGAAACAGTAAAATTATATTTTCATGTTCCAAAAAATAGATAATAGAAAGTGTCCCTTTAGTGGTACTAATCCATTTCTCATCAAATCAATTGTTCCAACAGAAAACGATTATTATAGAATCAAGAATGACTCATCCGAATTTGTTCAATAGTTTTCTCATGTTCAGCATCAACATGAATCATAGCTTTAGAAGTCTATGTAATAATAGAAACAATATTTTTCATTCCAAATCCATAAAAAATTATTTCTATGGATTACAATGATATCATTTTTTCACAATCTAGAATAACATGTTTCCTCCAGGATCCATTTGATGAATAAACCCAAATTTATAGTGTGAGTTAAACATTGATAGTTGATAACCCTATAATATTGAAAAACAATTACAGGACACTATAATAGTCACACCATATTAAAAATCTATGACGCTTTAGTATTAACCTAGAACATTCATGATCATTATTTATTTAAATCCTTCACAATGGATCACACTGAAAATGTGAGTTAATCCAGGAATATCCCCTAGGACTGTCAAACAAGGTTCATAATAAGGTCACATGCACCATGAACCATAATGATGCTCGAGATATACAGGACCAGCTCTATTAGGAGATATTACTTGTATATTCAGCAATGATAAAACCACATCCAATTATATTATGTATAAATTGTATTTTATAACAACCCAATCATAATGTACATTAACATTGCATCATTTTTTGGGATAGTTGATACATTAAACAAACAAATTCCCAAATACCATATTAGATTATTTATTTTAGAAACATGGAAACATAAAAAATTGTTCATAAGACATCTAAATCCTCTCTCGTGTGTTTTTTCAAAAATGAAACAATTTTTTCAAATCATATATAAAACCTTTATTTATATCTTATTGAGAATACAAATAATAAATTGTGAGATGAGATGCTCAGTATGGGAAAAAATGGATATATCAATCATAACATAATCATATGGAATATCTACTAAAAATGATAATCATATCATGTATATCAATGATACTGATCTAATTTCATGAAATTAATAATATAAATTCATTAATATTATAAGAACATTTTCTATGAGAGCACAATATTAGAAATAGAATTGTGGAATACACAAAAGAATATAAAATGATCTCCATAATTGTCAAGGAATCATTGCCATGGATATGTTAGTAGAATGAGTTAACATCCCACACCATCTTGGTAATCATGGTTCACTCCCATGACCATATTAGTAGTCATGGATCAATACCAAGGTCATCATAGCAGAAAATGTCCCTTATTGAACCATATTCACTCCCCAATCCAACCATTTCTATATCAGATGAAATAAATATATACCAAATTAATTGGGAGGTGATATAGGTCCCACCAATCAAACAATGAAATGAATACATATTTTTTCCAAAATAATAAAAATAATTCATCATACCATAACTGTAGAAATTAAATGGGCTTCATATACATCATTTTATCATAACATAACAATGTAATATAAATGGGTTTCATAAATAACATTCCATTATAGAAATAAAGCATTCATAGAAAAAGTTATAATGGTAGAATTGATTCATAACCACTGTAAAACACATGTAACGTCAAATAATGTAGGGTTAGATGGAATTTAATTTTGAGAGATCTTCAGAAAACAATTCTTGAATAAAGTAACTATTTTACTTTGAAAATGATTTCTTTTATTTGAATATCATGAAATTTTAAAATAAATAACTGTAATTGAAAATAACCTTGTATATATGTAATTTAATGAAAAAATAATTAATATATAATGAAGGAATTAAATTCAATTCATTTTTTATATGTTAAGAAATCATTCCTTCCATATGTTCTCTCGGCAAGTCTTAAAGTACCTCGTTCAAAAAACGGTGAAACAATTCCTCTAGAAACATTTAGTAAAAGGTTAAAAATTCATAGAAATTTATTTAAACAACAATAATGAATTAATAAAAATATAATTACGATATTTATATGAAACATGAAAATTTATGATTAGTATTCCCTAGTACAGGATTAAAAAGAAACAATACCGAATAGTGGTAAGATTTTGAAATAAAAAATTCATCAATTTATAATCAGTAGAATCATATGAAACATTACATAAAGAAAATTAAATAGATATTAAAATAATATAATATTATAGTTAATAATCATAAAATATATTCATGGTAGGTATATACACCATGTACAAGAGACAAGTATTGTATAAGTCATGTGTCCCAAAAAAATTAATGTGAGAAAAAATTTGTTACCTTTTGTCTTCACTCTCATTATAATCACGAAAAACTCCAATATAATAAATATAAGATTATTATAAATCTATTATAGAACATTTTTCAGTTATATAAAATAATATATGATTTAATTATGGACTGTTATTACATTTTTATTAACAATTCCTTGATAAAGTAACATTTCATGTAATAACTGCTCTATTTTTTGTGCGTGTGTTTTGATTTGTATATTTTTTCCACAGAGATATATAATGATTTAATAATTTATAAAATGATAAAAATGAAATAATTATCATATATATTTATCATATATGTGTTTTTATAAGACTATAAATATATAAATAGAATATGAAATACACAGTTCACGTAGACGATATGTTGTATGTACACATAAAAATTGTTTCCATTTTAACATAATATTGAAAAAATGAATGTAAATGAATGAAAATGAGATAAATGTATATATATAATAAAATTATAGTATAATTATTATATCATATTCATCATATAGATTCACTAAACCTTATCCTTAATACATTCCATGTATTGTTTGAACAAATAAAATTGCATTGAGGAGGGGGTAGTCCTCACATCCAAAAACAATGGTACCATATTTCCACAAACTAAAAATCACAAAGGTAAAAATTACAGAGGAATAAAGACACAATAAATTCCATATATAACATATAAAAAAATAGTTTCGGTTATAATTCACCACCATGATATTTGGTAAAGGAAAATATGAACAATATCATTTCGTGATGCGATAGTTCATCACACACAAGAACGGTATGCGCACTTCCCATTAAAAATATGTGTGCGTAAGTATAGATATAGACCATATAATAACAACATATCAGTATATATAATTTATTAATATTATTATATAATCATGTAATAATAATAACTGAGTGGATTAAAGGATGAAATTAAAAAAGAAAACATGCTTTGATGAGTGTTACCACTTATTTGGGAATATCCTTTTGATTTTCAGAAAATGACTTCTTTGGGTGGATTTTTTCATAAAGTTTCGATTATAAGATCAATTTTGGGAAATGTGAAATAAATTCAGATTGATTTTGAATGAAAAAATATGTTATTAATTATGATTAAAGGAGAATAAAAGGTTCACATTTATATGAGAGGGTAGGGGAAATTTTGTAATTTCCACAAAATATAAAATTCTAATAAATAAAATTTCAAAATAAATATTTAAAAAATTCTATGTATTGTAATATAACATTATATAAAGATGTTATATAATAAACCAATACATTTTATACATGTTTTTATATTATATTAATATTTATCATTTTGATTAACCATTAAGTAATACATTTTAATTTTAAATATGGTAACGAGGTTATTAACAGTAAGAGTATGTAATTTTACTTTATATAAAGTTTCAATTCGACCATAAATGGAAAATTTAAAATTCTTTCATCCCTATATCATCCCATTATTTTTAATTAATATTTTTATAATTTTTAAATAGTTAAATTAAATACAATATTTATAAAATATCATAAGTTTTAATTTTTTCACAATTCATAACATTTACCTAATGAAAATAAATCCAGTAATATTAAATAAAAACAATTCATTTTATACACACCTGATATTTAAAATTCACATATTAAATCCATGTATCACCTTAATTAAAACAAATTATACTTTTTTTAATATTTCAAATATCATATAATTTAATAATTCATTAATTGGGTAATTACTCAATCATCAATTTGTAATTATATATAATAAATATTTATTCATTATTAAATGATTTAGATAATGATTTTATCTTTTTTAATAACATATATAATGGTGAATATATTCTATATATCCCCATATTAATAATATAATAATTATTAAAATAATGTGGCAGTTTATCACTATTTTATTTTAATAACATCCAATTCATTTTCATGGGAAAATATCCATTAGAATTTTTAATTTATACATTTATTTGTTAGGGTTATAATTTTATCATTCAATAAAATTTTATCATGTGTTTAGTTCATGTTTTAGTACTTATTACATTATTTTTATCTTAAATTTTTTAATTTACCATTAATCGTCATAAAAAAATTACTAATATTACTATTTTTATTCTCAAAAAAATAAAAGAGATATATTTAATAAAAATTTAAAATCTAATTCCAAATATGGAATCCATTTTTGATCATTCAAAACATATAATTTGAAGATATTAGATAAAAATTAATCCCCCTGAGAGATCGGGGAAACAATTTTTAAAGTAAATATATCAAAAATATTCATTTGTGTTTATATCAAAATTAAATGAAAAATTGATTAAAATGACATAAATTTGATTAAATGATAAATAATTCATTTTATTTTAATTTTTTAAATAAAATTAAAATTTAAAGTGATAAATTATTTTGATGAAAATGATGTTATCAATTAAAATTTATTTTTTCTCACTATTCATCATGACATGAAACATATCAAAAATAAAAACAATTCAACCAATGTAAGTTTTCATATCACAAATTAAAATAATAATATTATTATTTTCATATAAAAGTCATAAAATAGTTGAAATTTGGATTTAAAATGGGTTCTCCACTAGAAGGCGGTAAAAATGTCTATTTACCAAAATACTAATCTGATGTACAAGTTTTATTTGTTCATAAATCACGTATAGAAAATTCATAAAATTTAATTGAATATATAATATATATTTTTGAATAATACAATTCAACAAGAAAATTTTGTTTATTTATTTTTATAAAACAAAGATGTGCATATTTAATCATGTTCAAACATCCATTCTAATTTATAAGTTATAATATTTTTTAATATGTAATATTATAAAATGATGTTTCATAGAAACTCAGTGTTGCGTGTATGTCAAGCTAAGATATTACTATTTGTAGTTGAATATTAACATGGAGTATCCTATAACATAAGAATTAAATGAAATTTAGTTTATTCAGAAAATGAAAAGGTTCATAAAAAATAGAGGTGTTACGTTCTACCCCCTTAAAATGATTTCTCCCTCAAAATTCATCTTTATAATAGAAAAAATTTGGATAATTCCACACCATCATAACCTCATGTAACCATGAATCTTCATCAAACATGTGGTTTTCTACAAAAAACTTTATCCATGTGAGTGATTTTGTTTTTAAAACATTATATCTACGATCCAAAATTTCTATTAGTTTCTCTTCATATGTTGGATATTGCTCCTACAGTGTGACCTATAAGTTTATTACATGTAAAGGATCATGTATGTACTTCCTTATAAGAGATTAATGGAAGAAATCATAATCATGAGGTAGATTTATTGGATGTACCAATGGATAGGACACCATTCTAATAAAATCATGATTTTAAAAAATAAATTTTATTCCTTAATTTTGAGATTTCATTTCAAAAATAAAAGGTGGATGTTTGATAATTTCGTTGCCTAAAACCCGCATTGTAAAAAGGGTCAATAAAACATACTCTTAAATAGATAGAATGTAAGAGCATACGATCACCACAAAACTAATATTAGTTGAATGTAAAAACAAGTACATGGAAGAAAAATATAACTATCATGTTTTGATGGAGAGTTACGAAGTAGATGGTCAAGATAGAGGTAACAATCTAAAGGATACAAATATGTGATTATCTGTGGGGTTATTTGATTATTAAAAAATCATGTTTCTAGGTTAATTTTTTTTTCAAAGATACATTTCCAAATGTTTAATAATTTATACAATAAGATATAATTACATGATTTCATTCAATTTTTTAGCATAATTTCATCCATCATTTTTTACATGATCAATTTAATATTCCTCCCTTACTCCATGAAATGAGGCCAAAATAGTAATTCCAAAAGAATTATTATATCATAAGATCCATAATGATATGATAATTTATTCCTTCTATCTACATTTATCATCGCAAAAGTATAGTTATGAAACATTATCCAATATTACTAAATCTAAAAATAATAATCTAAAAACATAACCAAATTTCAACATAATAAATTTCTCAAGTGGTTACCTTTATAAGACATCCAAAAAATAATATTAAAAAATATCCAAAAAATGCTAACGATGTTTCAAAAATCAACTCATCATTAATCCCCAAAAAACATGATATAGTTCATAACTTTTACACACCAATCATGTGAAGACCTTTATCATGTACTTTCTTAACACATGGTAATATCTTTAATTACCATAAAACCACAGTGAAAAATATCATTCATTCAAAAAGTAACTATTTCCTCGTGTCATAAATCTTATAATTATATAAATTGAATCCGTGTTATCAGGAACCATCTTATCATTCTATGAAACCCAATGTTATCAATACTATCCCATTTATAATCAAACTAAATGATACTCTCTCTACATTAGAATCATACTATGGGATACGTTCCCATAATCACAATCTATCTATAGAAAATAACATTTCCATTAAATTACTTTTTTCGGCCATTAATACCGTTAAATACATTCTTTCACATCATTAAATAAAATCATTTATTGTAAAATCCTTATAAATTATAAAATTCATATTTAATGATTCTAAATACAAAAAAATTCAATCATTATACTTCATTAAATATCGTTGAATATGTACTTCCTTAGTCTAGAAGTAAATTCTTTAGTTTGGGAATTGAGTAGGATAATTTCCATGTTCCCCCAAACATAATACATTGAAATCCTCAATAATTAGTCACATTGTGACACTATTTTCTACATAGATAACATATTACCCTTCATTGGAAATATTCCCCTAGGTTTTTCTTCCCACCTTCTTGATATAGAAGAAATTTAATCTTCTTTACACCATGTTCATAACCACATTAACCTTCAAAAAATTAGGACATTATCTTATTATATATTTTTGAAATATCACCTAAGTTCATGTAGTTAATAATATATCGTGATATCTGATTAGTGATAAAAAAAATTTCTTTGGATTCATCATCAAACTTGGTTCTTCATAGTTACTGAACATTCTATCAGATTCATTATTAATATGTTTTTTTCTGGTTCTAGCCATCTACTAAAAACAAATGAATAATGTGGTAAAAACTAATCATAGAGGTAAAACCACATAATCTAGGTAAATTACATACAATGTTTCATTATGCGAAACCTTATTTTTTTATCCTAGGTTATTCATGATTATTATTAAAACCTGAGGATTATAACTCATACACAGACTTATCCTTATAGATATCCTTATAAATATACCTAGAAATATCTCTAGTGATCTATCTAATGTTTTGACATCCCAATTTCATAATTTTCACTAAACCATTTTTCTAAAACCAACTATAAACACCCAATCTTATCAGACATTGATATTACACCTTTTTTTGGAACATTTGATAAATTGCATAAAAACACTCACATTGACCATACTATTTTCATGCCATTGGATACATGGAAACATAAACAACTATTTCAAAACACATCTAATTATTTTATTTCCTATTTCTTAATAACTATAACAATATTTTACATATTATACATAATTATATTTCTTCATATCCTTTGGAAATGAATCATAAGAAACTCTGAGATCAGATTCTCAGTAAGGATTATCAAGGGAGAGGTAAATAATTACATAATTCTAAGGAATATGTACATAAAAAAATCATTTGAAAACAATATAAAATATATCAAGGATCCTAATACAATGTCATGGAATGAATCATAGAAGATCACAAATAGTCAATCAATGTATTCTATGAGAGAAAATAATAGGTCATGGTATTTCGGAATACACATAATAATAAAAAATTATTCCCATTATAATCAATAAATCACTATTAAAATTTTATTAGTAGTATAACTTCACTCCACAACTTGTCTAGGAAATCATGGACCACTCCCTTTCACATATTATTAATCAATATTCACTCCCAATACCATCATATAAGACAATGATCTTTACTAAACTGAGTTCACACCCCATTCCAAACATATCTATCTCCGGAGATATAATTATTTACCCAATTCAGTAGAGGGAGATATAGGATACAAACATTAAAGAATAAAAATCATACACGTGTGATCAAAAATAACACAAATCATTAATCATATCGGAACCCATGAAATGAAATGTGTTTCAGAAAGATCATTCAACCAAGACATAACCATGGAAATGAAATGGGATTCATAAATATCATTTCATCCTAAACATACAACATTTATAGAAATAATTTTTATTTTATAATATAATCATATCCATATTGAAAAAATTGAAACATTGAATAATGTTTTCTTATATTGTACAATAATTTTGGAAGATCACTCAATAAATAATAATTGAGGTAAATATCCTTTATTCATTGAATTTTTTTTATTAAAATATCACATAGTTTTATAAGAAAAAAATCATTTAAAAAAACCTAAAAACGTTTAAAGGTACCTTCAAAACATAATGGTATAATGATATTGGGAAATTCTCTTCATGTTGAATATGTAAATAGAACATTCCTTTTGTACTTTTGCTGGAAAAGTTACAATGTACATTTTTTGGAAAATGACATACAGTTTCCTTTAAAACAATTTATTAAAATGTTGAAAATGGTAAAAAATGACATTAAACAACCATAAGAGATTAATAATACACTCTCGGATGAAAATTATATTAATGATGTACATGGATGTGAAATATTCTATAATAGAGACTTAAAGTGAAACAATCCTGAATGGTGATGTCATTGTGAAATAAACATTCATCAATTTTTTATCAGTAGAATTGTATGGAACAAGAATGAAATTAAATTAAATATATATGAAAATACCATAATATTATGGATATGAATCATAATATACATTCAAGGGAATTATATACATCTCATTGAATAAATAATTCTTGTATAAGGCATGACTCTCATAGAAATATACGTGAGAAAAAATTCATTACCTTATGCCTTGACTCTCACCGTACGTGGGAAACACTCATGAATAATATATATAAATTTATAAAATATCTATTAAAACCCCATATTCAATATATATAATATCATATATGATTTACGTATTCCCTTTCATTTCCTTTTTATCAACAATTCAATGTTTAAGATTCATTTCAGTTAATAGTCGGTTTGTTTCCCACATGTGTATTTATTTGTTATATTTTTTACATCATATTTATATCATAATTTAATCATTTATAGAATGATATAAATTATATAAATATAATATATATATATATTAATTATTTATTTTTTTATAATAATATAGAAATGATAAAAATTGAAAATGAAATTCTCCATTCATCGAGATGGTCGGTCAAAAATATGCATGAACACCATTCCTATTTTCTTTTCATATGGAAAGAAAGAATGTAAATGAAATATATATATATATATATATTCTTCAAGTATAATTATTATTTTATATATATCATATATGTTCACTAAACCCCATCCATAATACATTCCTAGTGGGAATAAATCACATTGCTTTGAGAAAGAAGTAGTCCAAAAGTCTACAAAAATGTTTTTATATTTACAAATAAATGAAGGAAATAATTATAGAGAAATAATGACTTCATAAATACCATATATTTCATATAAATAATTATTTTTCATCATAACTTCCAAACATGATAGGTGGAAATAGAATAATAAACAACATCATTTTGTGAGGTGGTTTTACACAGTACAGAAGAATGGTAAGCCGGTTACCCATTAGATAGACTTTTGTGTAATTTTAGCTTGAACAATTATAATAAAAATATCATAGAATATTTATTTTAAAAATAAATTGATGTTTCATTGAAACTCAGTGTTGGATTTAAAGAAAGGTAAAATGGTGTTTTTTTATAACATGGTTAAATTTGTGTAGTGTAAATAAAAATATAATAAACAAGATTAATTTATTATAGAAATTATAATGTTTACAAAAACACTAGTTGTTACATTAATTTTGTATAAAAATAAAACACCATTAATTACCAAAAATTTGTATGTTATTTAGTACATAGTATTATCCAAAGGGTTATCAATAATGATTTTTCATCATGTATTCCAATGGAATATTATCCTTTATCTAATTCAAACAATAATGTCTCATAATTTTCATACATAAATATTAAATATTAATCAGTTAACATTGGATTTGAGACATTATGATCCTTTCAAAATTCATAATGTCATATCATATTTATAAAAATGGGTACAAAAATACCATGTTTATAATATTTCTATATAATTTCACACTAATTTCATCAGGGATAGAAATATTCTTATGCATATTATAAGTAAAACTATTCTTCATAACCTAGGTAATGGAATCCTTGGAAAAGGTGAGATCATTTTCTTTTTACGGTTAAACAACAATGATATCAAAAATCACATAAATATGTCATGTTAATAATGGTAATATAACATGATATTAATATTTGAATGATATTACTGGCATATCATGGATCATAATATTGAGTCATGGAAGGAATATTGGTTGTTCATAAGACATGAATCCTAAGGGACTCACATAACACGATGCATGATGTAATTCAATTGGAAAAAAAATATTTTTATAGCTTACAAATAATCATATAGAATCATTTCCTTAATCAATGATCACTACCTAGACTATCATAGTGGATTGGGTTCACTCTTCATTAAATCATATCCTTATTCAAGCTTCACACATATCTATATCATAGTGGATAGTGTCCCATAATTAATTACTTTCAATCCCTATTATATTCATTATTATATCCTGATATATCCATCATTTCCCTCTATATTTTATGGATATATAATTCTAGACCCACCAGTATCATATTTAAAATAACACATATGTGTCCAAAAATATCATAAATTATTCATCAAAGATTAAACTATGGAAATGAAATTTGGATAAAAAACATTTCACCAATTAATCACACCATAACCTATGATAAAAAATATGTTTCTTAAACATGTCATCGTCATCATAAAAAATTTTAGGGAATGCAAAATAAATTATCATTAAAGCGAATCCCAAATAAAATACAAAAAAATATCCAAGGATTTATTATAGATTGAAATTTCCTTTAATATACCACTTGGAATATTTCTTGAAGAGAATTTCCTTTTCATTTTCAAGGAACATTATTAAAATGTGATGATTTAAAAAAAATTATGTTAACATTTTTCTTTCCAAAGAATGTGGATTTGATTAATGTATTAACGATTAAGTTGAGTGTTCATGATCGTGTAATTTTTTTCCTTTCATGTAATCTCAAACAAAGATTCCATTCACATTTTGAGTAAAAAGTAAAATATACCAAATTTGGAAAATAATAACATTATGCAATTAATATAATTTTAAAAAATAATTAATATTAAAAAATGAATCTATCCAATCATATAATACTATTAAAATATTATTTAAATCAGTTTAAAAAAACATGTAAATTTAAGATAATTTACTTTTATCGAATCTATAAAAATATTCATTCAGTATCTATGCTTCCTTAAGAGAGACGTATGAAATAAAAACATTTAATTTCTATAAATACAAACTGGGTATGAATGTTTGTGATTTTATTGATATGTAGATCATCAAATTTTCTCATCAAAAAACATATTCATAAACAATCATGATAATAATGATATTGTAAAATAAATCACTAACTACATTTTTAATATCTATATCAACCCCTTAGGATAGGTAAAAAAATTTATGGATTTTTAAATGCATATAGTTTTTATGAAATTATAATAGAATAAATTCATGAAAAATATGTACACCACATAATGGAAACAAGTGGTGAATTTTTCGTAAGTCTCAAACAAATCAACGTACGATGGGAAACCATTAATCATATTTGAATTTAATAAAATGTTCCCTAAAAACATATTTAATACATATAGATATATTATATATATTACAGAACCTGATACAAAAATATTATATAATATATGATCCACTTATAACTTTTCAAATCTCAATTATTAATAATTACTTATTAAAACCGTTGTTTCTTGGTGTAAAATGATTCTTTTTCATGATATTTTTGTCTTAGAATATCCAGTCATTTTATGTTAATAATTTCTCCATAATATTTGGAATTTTAATGAATATATATATATATTATTTAGTTCTTATATATATTAAATTTTTTATTAATGATAAAGATAAAAAATGAATCACATTGTTCATAAAGACGGTCTGTCATATGTATGGATGTATTCAATTTTCACTTTTCTATTGATGGAATGAGATAATGGAATATAAATATTCAACATTAAGGAATCATTGTTATATTATTTATATCATATATATTATGAAAATATATACTTACTACCATATATGTAATGAAAAATTGAAAATTTAGTCACATTGTTATGGAGGTGGTAGTCCACATATACTGCAAAAGCAACATTATAATTTCCCATATAATTTTATGTTTTAAAAGAAGGATATTATATTTTTATTTCTAATGAATAATTTTATAATAATTATCATTTATAAACCTTAAAAACACCATAATTTTAATCAATGAATTTCTTTGATGGAAAATTAATTTTATAGCTATGTGGATATGGTATTCCACACGTTTACAGGAGTGGTTATTTACCTTCAAATTTAATAGAATAAATTGTGGATATTGGGGGTAAAATTATCATATAAAAATTTAACTTTTTCAATTATACTAATTTTATTAATTTATCATGAATACAATTGATTTATAGGGGTATAATAATAAATAAATTGAAATGGGAATGGATAGATTATTACCTCTTCTTCAGTAGGACTATGTTAGATCCACTCATAATGACAATTTGAATAGAATTTAAAAAATAAAATCACCTATAATTAATTTAAAGTTAATATGAGATAAAAATTGTGCAAGAGTTTTTGGATATATATTGATCAATGTAGAATGAATTGGAGAAAGGGTTGGTGTCCTTTTAAAAGTGGATGAAAGGACACAATTGGAATTTCATAAAAGATTAAAATATAGTAAATTCATGTGAATTAAAAACGAAACAAAATGGAATAA
Organism: Viscum album; assembly: GCA_963277665.1. Lineage (NCBI taxonomy): Eukaryota > Viridiplantae > Streptophyta > Magnoliopsida > Santalales > Viscaceae > Viscum > Viscum album. The sequence continues at coordinate 2,115,714,256 of OY728164.1, read as the reverse complement.
AATATTGAATTTGGGATATTATGAGGTTTATATATGGCCATAGATTATGATTTATAACATTTTAATTGGAAAACATACCCTTATCTCTTGGTTTACCCCCTAGTAAACATGTTTTAACAATTATGATTTAACAAAATTTTCATGTATTTAAAAATCAACATGATCAAAAATTATTCTAAAATTTTTAAATAATATTAATTATGATAATATAATCTATTTATGAAATTTTACAACATTTATTTACTATAATTGGAGGATTTTAATTTATAATTAATCTTATAAAACATGGAAAATAACAGTTTTCCAAAACAATGTTTTCTTATCTATAAAATGTTATTCTACAAAAATTTATAATAAAATTGATTGAAATGAAATAAATTTGATTATTTATAATATAATTTTAATAATTATAGTTTTATACACATTTTAAAACAAAATTAAAAATAATAAATTCATTAAATCAAAATAATCATTTCAATAAAAATATATATTTTTCACTATCAATTGAATAATAAAATTTTATCATAAAACTATCAAAATAATATTATAATGATAATTTTGAAATTATAATTTAAAAAATAAACATCATGTATTCAAATAAATTTTCCAAATAATTGAATATTTAATTATGTTATTTTCACACATAAAGTAACAAAAATTCATTTCAGTATAAATCTGTTTAATGAATAAATTTTATTTACTAAATATTGGGTAGTTATTTATCAAAATATTTACATTACATGAAACAATTGTAAATAATTTACATTTTTATGGATATTCATATTAATTCCCCAATTTAATATTTAATTTTTAATTTTTTACATTATTATGGTATAATTAGAGATTATTTATCATGTTCAATAATATATAAACGAAATTAAATTTATTTGAAGATAAATATTTCAAAAAATACTAGGCTTTTAACATAACCTATCCATGTCACCAATTCCCATTTAAATGGAATAATTCTATTCTGTGTAACCTAATAAACTCTTTGAGATTAATTTAATAGAAAAGGAACTAAACACACTAAAAAGAATCAATTAATCCAATTCATTTTCCAAAACATCATGTTAGTGCCCCTGAGAACTTGTTCATACAAAAAACCCACGTGTCATTGTCAACATGATCATAGGTCCTATGTTTCTACTCCCATTATAATATATCTCACAATATCTATTTTATAGTAATTGATCACTCCAAATCAAAATTTCCTACCAAAATAGTTCATTTTTGTTCTCACAACATACTAAGAATGTTTTCATATCCATTGTTTGCAATCATGGCTGAGAAATCCATTTTAGCATGAGTATCCATATTCATATCCAAATACCAAGTCATAATAGTTGTTCCTCCCCCATTCCATCAAAAACAAGAATTCCAACTTTTCTTCTAAAACCCATATCAAATGCTTAAAACATACCCATCACTTCCCAAATAATGCACCCAATATGGTATTGAGATCACCTAATCCAATTTCATTCAAAAAAACATGTTAAAACTCATCTATATTACCGTTTTAAAAACACTCATAGAAACCCAACAATGTTTTCACAATTTACTAATCAGAATGCCTCTAATCATGGAGTTAATATTAGACCATTCTGATACAAACACTAATATCTCAACCAAACATCTAATTTCATTCCTTGGATGAATCCATAATTAAAAAAACATAGCATAATTATCTATACATGGGAACTAATATATTCCTTATATTATCACATTTGGATCATATCAATACATACATAACTCTACATTATTTCTTAAAATATATATAACATCCCTTTAATATTTACATCAATCATTCTCTTAAAACACCAAATAAATATGAATCCATTTTCACAATAATAGAAAAATCCTCAATAGGCATTATCATGAGCTTTCTCACGAAAACACGAGAACATCAAAATTAGGGTCCTATTATCATGATTGGTATCATTCTCTCTACTAAACGATCATGATTTGTATCGCCTCTAAAAATTAAATTCTTAATCATCCCTACCAACTCTTTACCAATTATCCAACCCAATTATTCGAAATGGAAGAAATCATCAACACTAATAACTATCTCAAAACATAAGTCCATTACACATTCCCATGTAAAGTAAACATCATGAACCACATCCACCTTAATTCCATCAAAAAATAGGGTTATACCATCATACATATCTATATGTAATCCTACGTAGGTTTCTTCCTGATAAAAAATTGGATAGTACTCCTGATCCACTATCATCATGTTTGCATCATAAATTATCGGCCATAAAATTTATCTCAATCAGGGATGATTTAAAATATCAACTAAAACAGAATTAAACTATGAGTTTTGTCTCATTCCTGATCAATATAATGAATATACACTCATGAACAACCTTTTTACAAATCCAACAGAAGATCCCATGACTCACATAATATTATAACACTACTCAAATGCTTATCATTTGACCAATCTCTTCACAAATTATAGACTAATAATTCCAGTAGAACGGTTGGATGTAATCTTCAAATTTTGGTGAATAACTTATACAACAATCTACCTATAGGTCACCCACTAAATGGTTTTCATTTATAAAATATAGGTGTGCATACATGATCAATGGCATGCTAGTCTCATCCACATGCTTAGATACAGTCAGTTTCATTCCATGTTTGGAATGTCTAAATGTTTTCTCACCATATAGTACACACATTTATAATAGTTGGGTCTGAAACCTAAATAGTCATTCCCTTTGTATCTAGTTTCAACATCATGACACTAAAAGTCCCTCCAATCCAAACATACTATAAACCAATGAGACAATATCATAAAACCTCAATACATATACCTACATATCAAATAAACAATATTTCGTATCTCATGCATTGAAATAATCTAAGAGTGTATACCAAAGATTTTCTACATTAAATTACTTCACAAAAACAAGTCAACTCATGTCTCATGTTTACCTTGACCACAAAATACAAACACACTATCATCCAATTCGTATCTCAAGGGTTACATGGATCTTATTCATTTTCCACAAGCTATGTATCGTGTATTGGTAATATCTCCTAGGATAGTACCCACAAAAACCATCTTCTAAATCCTCACATCAAATCATATGAAAAAAAATCAACTAAATGGTCTCACATAATATATAGAATAAATTTTCTCATACTAAAAACCATCATCTATCTTATGGGTTCCATACAACTTGGATTTATTCATATTCTAACTCAATATACTATCCATTCACTGAATCCCACCAATCATCCACCTGCAGAAATTCTCCTATTATAATTCAAAATCAATGTGTGTCATATATATAAAAACATAATCATCAATGATATTTTTCAATAATCAATAACCATAAGGTTCAAATAGATATAATTCCACTCAAAAATATACAATTAAACACCATACATGTTCTCTCAATATCATTATATGAAAAAACCGACATGGTTTATTAAAATGGTATCTCTCCCTGAAGTGTTTATGTAGAAAAACACCATTACAGATTATACTTATTTAGAGGATCATTACATAAAATATGTAAAAACTCAATATAAGTTTTTACTAACACATTAATTAAATAAAATAATGAAATTCAATACCCATTAGAGGTTTTCCCATAAGGAATTTTTTCCCTTACTGACCTACTAAGGGAAACACACCTCAACTACACATAATATTGTATAATCCACATGATAATTAAGCATCACACAATAAAACCACATGAAAAACCATCATAATATGGTACATTTATAATTAATCAAATTTCAGTATAATTTAGAAAACTACATATATTGGAATACAATGTATGATATTTTTATGACACTTTAATCAACTGAGCCTCCATTTAGTGATAAATATTTCCATAGAATTCCTCGGTAAATCATGTGAATCTTATGTGATGAGAATTATCCATATGAAAACTATTTTCATCACAAAAAAGATCTGAAACCCAATAATTGGCCCCTTTTTAATGGATCATGACCTTGAAATAAATATAAATCGTTCTTCTAAAAACATCATTTCCATAAAAAGAGATATATTCATATCAATTATAATATAGAAACATCATAAAATCAATTATACCCCTCGTATCCTAGACTTTATACCAGAATAGTTGTTCATGATACAGTATCCAAATACACATCATGTTATAAAATATTTTTCTCTAATTATTATTAGGTAATAATTAATAATAAAAAATATAACCCCTATGATACCACTATGTAACACCTCAGTCCATAATACTCTTGATTATTAACCTTTATTTTTTGTCCATGTGACCAATTTCACAACTAGATGTCTGCAATTGGATGTTGATTTGTAGTGTGGGAATGGGGTAGATTTTTGGGGATACTATACCACCTTATCAAAGTATGAAACCATAAATACATAACTATTTGTAATACAAATAGTATTATATAAAAGTAATAAATAAATTAAACAAGTTACAATAAATTAAAATAATAACAAAAGAACATACCATAAAAAATTCCCACTTGCCCGATCATGCATACAAAAAAATAAACAAAATGATTAGACTAGGATATTCTAATACCATTATCCATAAACTATCTACACCCCTTTTGTTTAATCTATCATGCTTTATGATCAAACACACACATCAGACCAACCTATATTTTTAACCAGTGTGGGTAGTCTTAAGTAACCTATTGTAATGGATTTTGAAGAAAGGATTGATTACATAACATAGTTAGGTATCACCAGTGAAGCCCTATATTATACCATTAATGAAGTGTTATTAACATGTGATAACTTATAATAAGTAATCATTATTAAACAATGAATAAAACAGACAACCAACAATACCTATATTATTCCAATACCAGAATGTCTCTTAATAGATCATGATGATTTTCCAAATATTATCTATACCACATATAGTGTTCTTAAAAATCACCTGGTCCATTTTTAATAACGATCATTTATCCTATATTCTATGACCCCAATCGACCATATCTTCTTTATCTAGTTCCATATTGAATATTGTCATGAGAATAACTTCAGGGGCACATTTATTGACTCACTGGAGACACCAAACTCACACCTCTATAGTAATGTGTATATTCATAAGGGTTTCACCAATTATCCCTCATCCTCCATCTATTAGGCCTAAACCAATGGTAGTACTTGGTAATTCATCATAGTTATTGTGGTGTATGATTCTTAGAAGGGGGAGGCACTAGGAAATCCATTTCATCTAGAAATTTAGGATTCCTAAGAGTACCAAAAAATCAGAGGTAATACAGTCCATCAATCCCAATATTAATCTTCTAGGAATTTAAAATATTCTATACATTCAGATAAAACATCTTAGGATCATCCACATGATCCCAGGGGTATCCTAATAATTTATTGAGAGGAATCGACATTCAACATTGAGACCATCAACTAAATTTATCAGGGATATAATCCCACCCAAAACCTCATACCAAAATTTAATTATCCTGAGGCCCAATCACTTACAATAGAATACTATTATTTCCATTCATATCCTGAAACCCCAATAATTTGTGATGGTATAAATATATCATAGGAAACAGATGAATCATTGGAATTTCAATATATTCTCTCTCTTTTATTTTTATTTTAGGTCCAAGGAATCTATAATAATAATCCCCTAATACATCAACCATACTATATTCTAGGTAAAAAATGAATCCACCCCCAAATATTATGAAAACCAGATCTTAAAAATGATAGTATTAATAGGGTCTCTCTTATCTAAATAAGTTATTCTCAATAATCCGTTAAAAATCACAACAGTTCCTAGCTGAAAGGACGATTCCTACCAACATGGAAAATTTCATATTATAAAAATATAATAGTATAAACATATCAAGGTACATAAAAATACTCACACACAATACCATCATCTCAGCCTCATTATTAAATATGATGTTTTTGGTTCTAGGGTGACACCCATAACGATCTCAAACCATATCCAAATACACACACCCTAATTCATCAATAATAATTATACCCAAAACCATCCCCAAGATCATCACGAAGATGGAGGTGTCTTACCCAAGATCATAGATCACAAGTAGTCTCTCAGGCTGACACATGCTGATTATAGGACATCTATCCCACATCATCCTCAAATCCATCATTTGGACTCATATCCATCAATGGTTTGCCTCACGAGTTACTATATAATGACATGTATCATAGACATGATATTTATGTATAGTCAATAAAAAAATCAAATCACCCTATCTCATTCCCACTAATACTATAGTTGAACCACGTTGTCTATGATTTTTGAAAGGGTAGTCAAACATATATGATCATTTTTAAAAAGACCCATAAAACCCCCTCTTTTAGGATCGAATGTTATAATGAAACCTATCAGTCACATCCTCATCCATTTATGGACAATGATTGAAGAATAGAATAAAATAAAATGTGTCTCATGCACCATGTACCTCTATCCAAATTTTTACACATGATTTAATAAAATTAATTTAAATATAAATATATAAATTAAATTAAACAATTCATTAATATTAGTGTTACCTCATTAGGAAATGTCAGAAACATTCAGACGCATATGTATTCCACGAATATATTTGTAGGTATTTTACTACATCCACATGCCTCAGGGTGATACGAGAAAACTCATTATAATCTATGTCTATTAGCTTGGTATATCCTTGTAGAGACATGTCCAAGAAAATACATGTTTAATCAGTCCCAGGTAACTCACCTAAGATCTACACCATTTCCATATATCATATAGAAGTCAACAATATATTAATGGTCAATATTTGACCCCAAACCTAATCCATGAAGAAAACCTAACATTTGACATCTTTTCTATAATAAATTCAATTTAACAAAATCATAAAAGCTTAAAAATTTCCCAACATGACATTGATTTTGTGAAAAAATAAATTATGTGTGGTGAATATCATCATTGTATGTCCCATGTATAGGCCAATCATAAAACTCATCATCCAGACTAATTCTATTATTCTCTAGTGGAATCAAAATCAAATGCATGACCCATGAATGTTTTTTATCAAATACAAAAAAGGATGAATGTAGGTCATTTGTGGACATATCTCACCTCACACACCTAGAAAATCAATCAAAGTCACACTAAAATAAAATTGGTATTAATGATTAATGTGGGTAGTACAACTGTGTTGTGCACCATAAGGGAAAAAGAGGGGGTTCATATAAAAATTAAGAGAATAAAATTGTAAAAATCATTCATTAAGGATTTAGAGTGTTTGATAAAATTTTATATACATTGTTGTATGCACTAAATAATTTAATCACTCTCATACATTTGGGCTAACCAATTTTTGAAACCATGTTTGAACCTATAAAATTTACAAAACATCATCTTATAACATCATGCACAGTTTATTTGCAACAATGTGAAATCCATGTTCCTAGCACGATATCACTACTACCAATCATGGTTTCCTTTGATGATCACATTATTTACTCTATATTGTACACTTATGAAGAACATATATCATGTTCTAAATAATTGATCCGATTTTCATCTTTTGAAGGGATACCAAATAAGTTTTTTCCTTAAACAAGATTCCTAAATGAAGAACACTTTTTAGGGTTCTCCAAATCCCCAAAAAATTGCCCTGAATCCCTCAACACATACCCAATAACTTTATTAAAATACCAGACATAAAACAATGTCCAAAAACACAACATTCCGAATCCCAAACATTTTTAGTTCCATTTTGAGTATAATTTTGAAATTAGAGCCCTCAAATAATTTGGAAAAATAAAATTTTATTATGATTTATAATCCCAAGTGGAAATAATATCTTACACATTTAATCTCTTATGAGGTCATATAGCTATATTTTTATACAATCATAGAAATCATATCATATATGATTGTTGATCAGATAAATCCTTATTTTAATTGATCATATAAAAAAACTAAAAATCATTCCATTGGTAAAATAATACTATTATGGTCTCCATAAAATGTGTGACCCATATAAAATGGAAAAAATGGCTACCAAATCGTATTATGGTCATCATTACTTTCCTTCCATACAATTGACTATATATAAACTCCAAGTATTAAAAAGACCCAACCAGTTGGATTAAAAAAATCTTTAATGAAATTGATTTTTTATGATATATAAAACATATTATTTTAATGTATATTTAATCTTCTCATTTCACCCTATTTAATCTATTTTCAGGTATTCATTATTGTAATGATTTATTTTTGGAATCGTGTTCCTTCCACTAAATTAATATGTTCTAACAAAAAGGATGCGTAAATATTTACATAATATACAAATTATGTCAGAATCTTATAATTGAGTGAAAATATATTCATAAATATCAAAATTCATTATGTGTATATATTTCATGATCCCCTTTCATGGAAATACATGAACCACTAGAAATTAACAACCCAATATGAGTAATCATGGAATGATTTATTGTCAATCCATATTTTTCAAGAGTTTTAATAATCATATAAGACAATTAGTATTTTGATTCAATGAATCTATACCCATGGTTAGTATAATAATTATATATTGGAATTCCATCATAATTATAACACCTATTAAGATAATATTATAGAAAACCTTTAAATTAAATCTCATAACACATTACAAGATAGAGTAATGATAAAAAATATAAATAAATGATCATAACTGTAATCTTAATACTTATATGTATGTATTATAATTTCTAAAATAAATTTAATACATTAAAATAATGCATAAAATATTTATAATATAACAATTATATCAATAAATATAGTAGTGAATAAACTAAATTAATGGATAATTCTTATATGATGTAAGCAATTAATAAAAATTAAAAAATATTTATTTTATAAACACAATATATTTCATCTATGAATTATGAACATTCCATAATTGCATAAATATAAACAAATTATATTTATCTCAAATATGATGTAATTAATAGTATCCATTAATTATGAATTAAATTAAATTAATTGGTATCTGAAATATAAACATTCTACATATATACTAGTAAAATTATATGTGAACAATCCAAACACCAGATGTTTAATATTATTTAGGAATTGATAATATCAATTAGTTAAAACACTTTTGATATTGTTCAAAAAATTTCTCAAAAGGCCTTCAATTTTAGTTTTTCAAATTTAATATTTTAAAAAAATTATATCTTTTAATATAATCCCTTTATTTTTTTATAAATTTTTTAATATATAAACACTTCATATATTTCACCTATAATTTCCATATAAAAACCTTATATATCATTTATATTCTATTCTATTGAAATTAAAAATGTATTTAGTATTAACATTTAATATTATCGGAATTTATTTAATTAAATATTTCATAAAAAATTAATTATATAAAACTTATAATTAATTAAATTGTAAAAATATCCTATATTAAAAATATATCCTAAAATAAATTTTACCATATTCAATAAAAATTTAAAAACCATATATAATTATTTCATAAAAAATTATAATAATTAGATTTGTTTACATATCATATCTTATGAAATTAATATATCATAACCCAAAATAATCGATAATGTATTTTGACAATGAGTCAAAGTGTGTTATTGAAAAATAAACACTATCAATGATATTCTATGATAGAAAAACATGACATGTGACATCACCGATCAGTTATTTGGTATCATATATTATGATATAGCTAATATCAACTCAAGAATTTTCAACTCTATTTTATGACATGAATTCAATGCAGTCATTAGCTATGAAAGCCTATATATTGTGATCTTTTATATATATATATATATATAACCAAATAATTTGAATTTCATTATTAAATATCATATAAAATGTTACATAGAGTAGTTCAATCATATCCCACAATATCATATAATTTAAGGTAAACCATAGATAAAATTCATTATTCTTTTTAATTATATGAAATACTATTAAAATATGATATTAAATTATTCTATATTTTCATCATGATGTCAAGGATCAAGGATAAATTTATTTCTATGATTCCATTGAAATATTTCTAATGATAAAAAAATGACATTTCGTGTGAGTGAAAGAGAATATATAACACATTCCAAATATCATAATGCTATAAAAATTCAAAACCACAGATAAACCAAGGAAAAACAATTACTTTTCTCAAAAACAGTGCATTATCCATTTAATTAATTCATTCATATTGGATATAACTATGAATAGTTGATAGAATCTTCTCTGCATTATATATTAAGGGGCTTGTTTAATGCATGTGAAATATCTAGTAAACCACTAAAATCCAAACCATCAGGAGTTAAAAAGATGAAATAAAACCTCGAGAATTTGATCCTACACTACTATGATCAGATAATGAAATTAAAAAAACAACAATGTAACCTCACTACAATGAGAAACCACTAAATGAAAAAACAAGAATATTTTTTCTATAAAATTGAATAGAAAAATATGGATTCACAAGAACAATGAATAGATATTATGTGGTTTTGACATTCTCCTAACTCCACTTGGGAATGCTACTATAAATTATATAGTGTTCAGTAAGATGAATATAATAAAATTTGGTACATCACAATGGGATTAAAATAAACTTATAGATAAGAAGACAATAAATTATACTATTTTTCAATTCCTTCATTTAATTATGGGATTTAGTCTAATTATGTTTTTCATTATAGATATACCTTTATTTAGTCAAATTATTCCACAGCCATAACTATCTCATCGGATTAATTTTCCCACACATCTAAATTCATGAAATGATATTTGAACATACATATAATCTAATGAATAAAAATATTATAGGACAACCCACTACACTATTCTAGTTCTCCTATACATATATTCTATGGTAACCTAAACCTCAACCACTACTTCTTCCATCATCAACTACTCATAAACTGGAATTATCACTCTATATTTCATCCTTTTTATGGTATTAGTTTCCATGGACAAAAATGATTCTCAAATTGGTAGCCTAATAGTCAACAACATGATGATAATTTCCTGGATTCATTGAGAATCACTGTTGTCAAATTCTAAATAATCCCCCCTTCTATTGAATTTTATATACAATTCATGTTCCCTTAGTAATGTTTTCTTGTCATCGATGTGTTAATTAGGAATATCACCCCATGTAATAGAACATTCATAGAAACAACATCTTTAAACAAGACAATCTAATTTCAAACTCAAAACATCATCCAATATTATAACAATTCATTCTCCAATAACATCTTGATGGAGCGTAACTTCTTCTAAATATGCTTTTTTATTGAATATAACATTAAAATTATTTCCAATTTGATCACACTTTTTGATTCACAAAACAATGTTACTACATTTATATTTCTTTTGATACCTTCTAGTAACCTTATCTACAAAATCAAATCCATACCATAATAAATTAGTGAAATTTTTTAAACATTAATTATTTAAATTTAAACTACTATTTGATGAATTCGAATCAATATGATTTCTATTCCACAAAAAGAAAATACATTACTCGTTGTTCTCTTCTATGTGAATGAATCTCTAGATAAAATCACTGAAAAAACATTTCTATTCCATTTTGATGTTCCCTAATCCAAGTAAAATTTATATCTAGATAATCCAATTCACATACTTCCAATGCAAACGTAAGATGATTCATATAAACTGGATGAAAATTAGCAATACTTATGTAATATCCAAATGAGTAGAAAATGAATCATACATAAAACAACAATAGATAATGAATATGGAACAATATCCATTTACAAAACCTTAGCCTCCATTCATGGAGACTTCTCCTTGCTATTCTTGTAAACTATAACTAAGGGTGTTTATAGTAGTTTTCTCTTGAACATAAAGAAGTGGTCCACAATCATCTAGATATTTTCTTCCTATGGTATGTATAATGTACTATATCATAGGTTACCTTTTCTCCTCCCCACCAAAATCCACATCATCGATCTAAGGTCCTTATTCTAAAAGTATCCAAAATAATTATCATTATTTTTAGTAATACTATCATTTATCAAATATACATTCATAATTTCATATACATAGTGAAATATTGTCATAAATCATGAATATATAAAATCTTTCTAGTAATAGAAATAGTTAGTACTTGTATACATGATAATTCACTAATTCATTATTACATTGAACTTAATTCATGAATTTCATGATAATCTATTCAAGTTCATATAGTTACATTATAGTTGGCACGCAAATCCCTAAATATGGTGTACATCAATACCCAAAAATTTCTATATATACCACTTCATCTAATTTTACATGAAAGAATTTTATTTTCTCGTATATGAATTTTAGATAATGTGATCATGATGAACCAATTCATTAATTGATTGAATAGTTGTTTTTTAAATACAGGTAAATATATCATTGAGAAATATTCAAATTTTTTGACTAAAAGGCTTTCACACCATGCCTATTAATTTAGCTCCATATTTTATTCATCTCATCACTCAGCTAAATGATCTGTTGGTTTGGTATGAAATTATTTCTTCTAAGCCTTTTTCATTTCTATTTTTTTTAATATATAGAAGGAATCAAGTTCATCACATAAGGACAACCCCAACAGTCATGAGCCTTTTAAAATACTCAACACTTTATGTTCATAGGATATTATTAACATTTTATAAGTAGTTTAATCTATCATTATACATTTTCATTGGATATATCAACTGGATAAATCTCTATAGTTACCCGAACGAATGATTTGATTATGGTAATATAATATGAAATATTTTCCTTTTTAATGCATAAACATCTATAATACATGATATCTCCCTTATAAATCAATTCTACGAATCACCATCAATTTTTTATCGCATTCCTCTACTAACTCTACCTAGTTACCTTATTTTTTATGTAGTAGTTCTCAATATATTTATGAGAGTGTCCCTAATATATAAATGTCTATCAAAATTTTAATTACCATAAAATTATACATTCCAATCCTTTAAAATGTTATATGTATTCCATTACTTCTTTAGGATCACCTCATTGAACATCAAATTTCAACATCTGATGAACATATGAGAGTCATTCTAATCTTTAGACTTAGCATCTAGATTATTTCATTCGTACTAATCAATTTGGATATATGAGAGTTTTATAAAGACATTAGGGTGGTTAATATAAGGACCCTGCCTTAAACATTACTTATTATTGAATTAAATGAATAATTCACATTGAGGATCTTTTCAGGTTTATAGTTTTAGATAATTAGGACATAACTATTACATCTCAAAGGTAACAAAGTAGACACATCCACTCAGCTTCCATTTTTTCACAAAAAATAAAAACTCTTGAACAAAAGAGTCATGTCTAGTTCCTTGTTTTAGACAGCCTGACATTTCCTGGATCCCATCCTTGACCCTATTCAACTTTATTTCCTGTGAAAAACATTTTAAAAAAACATGGTATGAGCATAAAAAGCTCAGTAAGGGTTATAAAAATACGGAAAGAAAACATTAGTCCATGTATACATAAGAATAAATGAAATAATACTTTACTCATAAATCATATGCAATTTAACATATCTCATGAAATCATAATATTTATGAATAACTCATAGAAATCATAAGACATAAAGGTAACTTGAGGCATTCATAACATTCTTATGTAGGGAGTAACCCTCATGGGTACGTTTGGAATACCCATCACAGTATATTACCTAAATCTCTTTGGATAAACCTTAACGTTTAGCTCATTCGTGTTACCCAATGCATTGGAGAGCTATATCGGGCTCACCCACCCTTAGTTTATCACGGAAGCACCCTTTTTCATAAATAATGCCCAAGAACCATAACATAATCATATCACATAACTTAAGCATAAAGAAAAGATAACATTCCCACATTTAAATAACAATTTAACATTTTAAGATATTGAAATAATGAAACCATTCTAAAAACCATTTTCAAAACCATTTAAAACATTTAATAAATAGATTTTTGAATCAAAGTTTCCTATACCACATTGAATATTTTATCATTTTAAACCATTAATATCCATATAAATAAATCCTTAAAAACATTTTTAAAACATGGATATTAATGAGAAATATTTATAAGAATAAATCATTAAAACATTTAAAATGATATTTTAGTTAATGGGTTTTTACCAAAATGAGACACACTTGAATATGATAATTGAGGAATAACATTTAATCAGAACTTTATAAAATCATGAGAATAAAGGGATTTATGATTTAATATTCCAAAGGATAGGATATACACCATATAAGAGTGGATTGGTTCATAACAACAATGAAGTCTCAATAGAAATGTAAAATGAGATGAAATCCCTTATAAAGAAGGTATGCTTAAATTAAGGAAAAATCAATCTCATAAATATGTGTGAAAAATATAAATACACCCAATATAAGTGTATAATAAGTTTAAAACAATCCTTGTTCATTCACAAATATTCAATGGAAGACATATTCAATAACTACATGTTGAACCCAAATAAATCGAAATTGGGTTAAGAAGTTCTCTTGGTAAAATTCGACAGCCTAACGACGTCACTTAAAAATTCATAAAATTAGTTGATGAGGGATTAAATGGTATCTCATCACTTTGACATAAAATTTACATCAATAAGGATATATAAGATCATATCCCAATATAAAAATATGTAAATTAAAAGACCTAACAAAATAAGTCTTTTAAAAATAGGAGGGTGAAAGGTTCCCTTACCGACTTGGGAAACTTTCGAAACATACACCCCATGAAAGAAGGGTCCTAAAATAAAGATGTAAATACCCATAAATGAGAATATATTATACAAATAGTAAAATAATGGGCAGTAAATACACCAAAAAAATTGAAATAGTGGCTAAGGCAGCATGAATCTTATGGGAATAAAAAGTGAGATGAAAATCCCCTTATGAAAATTCGGCAGCCTAACGGCGCCACATAAAACATCAAAAAATGGATTGATGAGATAAAATAGGGTATATCATCATATTAAAATACAAATTAAATTAAGGTGAATATTTAAGAACATCCAACATAAGAACATGGAGCATAAATGAAATGACAAAGAAGAGGGTACTTGAAAAGAAAGAGAGAGGTCAGATCCCTTACCTCATGTCCGACTTGTCTTGTTTGTTTCTTTATATTCCTGAATAATAAACTTTTTTCAATTTATAAGTTCTTAAGGACCTCCTTTAAAGTTTATTATTCAATTAATATAACCTATTATAATGTTATAATAATTAGTTAATTATGAGAGTTCATATCAAATGTTTTTTTGTCGATGTTTGGTACATGAGTCAAAAATGAACTTGTTTGAAAAGAATCATCCTTGTAGTTCTAAGTACATCATCTCCATAATAGTATTAATGATTTAAATATAATATATATCCAGTCCATATTCATTTTATACTATTCCATAACATTTTGTGATAAAAAAATGAAATGCACCGTTCATGGAGACGGTAGGTCGAACGTACGCATGAACGCTACTTTCATTTCTTTGTCATATTAATGGAATTAAAAATAACCGAGATATATATATATATATTATAATTACAGTATAATATATATTTTATATAGGTCACATAAGTTCATTAATTTCAATATTTATACATTCCATGTTTTGCATGAACGAGTCACATCACTTGATGGGGCGGTAGTCCACACTTCTGCATATGAAATTATCGCATTTTCACAATATGAAAATAATATAGGAATGATTTAAATATAAAATAAAGAAGCATATATAAAACATAAATACCATATATATCATATATAAAATACAGTTACATCATAATGGCCACCTTTAAAGGTGTAAAAAGAATATTGATCAATCATCATTTCGTGAGGCAGTAATTCGCCATCCACACGAACAGTAAATTCTTTAACCATTAGACGGATGTGTGTGTAAGTGTAGCTCTAATACTTCTTATAAAAACATACTAGTATATTGAAGATACTGATTCTGTTACAATAGAACGGAATAAAAAGAGTTTAGGGGGTTGTAGAAGCAAAATAAAACAAAAGAACATAAGAGAAGACATTACCTTTAAATCAGGTAACTCCCTTTGGTTTGAACCAAAAGGGTTCCTTGAAGAGATTTCGTCTTAATGTGAGGCTTCAATGATGAAGATATGGATATGGAGAGATAAAATGGGCAGGGTTTGGATGAGCCAAACGCTTGAGATGTGTGGGTAAGGAGTTGCAGGTGGGGGCCTTTTATAAGAGAAGAGGAGGGGCACTCTTGGAATGTTATAAAACATTACTTTATTATAAAATGATTTTCGGATTTTAAAGGTCCCCAAAGGATATATTTCTAGGATAAGGTGATATGGTTTCAAAATATACTTATACAATAGGTTTTTTACAAGTTTATGTCTTATAGTTTACATTATCATTTTATTTTATTTAAATCATTCATTAATAAGGTAATCGCTGCATCATCATGATGTCATAAATAATTTAACTTATTTAATGTATAAAAATTATAAAACAAATACTATGATATAGGAAATCTTTTTATCTTTTCAATTACTATTTATAGTCTAAGAGATAGTTTATGTAGACAAAATTGAGATTATTTTACTTAGGTGTTACATACTTTGGTTACATTTTCCTTTCTTTAAATTGTTTTTTGATAAAAGGTCACTATCACACTAAAGTGATTAAATGGGGTCCTAAGGTTAACACAAGGAATCCCATAGTCGGCCATGACACCACAAATAGCATTATGACACATGTTGGGGTCATTTTATATTTTTATGATATTTTTTTCTTACCCATAATTACCCGATTACTAATTAAACATGATAACTAAAGATAATTACCATCTTTACTATTCACAATGTCCAAAAACAAAAGAGTCTCAATTTCATAATATGGACCATCTGATTAAAAATTTGGAATCCATTTCATAAAATTAAAACCACAGAAATCTTAGCAATTAATTTAAAAGTAAATCCCGTTGTCAAAACAAAAGACGGGTTTTTAAGAAGTAAAATTTATCAAAAGATTGACTTATTTTTACATCCAATTGAAAAGTGAAATTACTTCCAATTAAAAAAATTGTATTAATTGATAAAAAAATAATTCAATTATACTTTAAAAACATTTAAAATGACAATCTAAATGTACAAATTAATTGGATGAAAAGGCAGTTTTGAATTAAAAAATGTATTTTTCACTATTCATTAAAAAAAGCATTATCAGAAAAATACCAAAAATTAACCCTAAGATATATTTGATATTTTAAATTAATAAATTATGTCCATTTTAACAAATTCAAAACATAGAAGATTCATTAATAAATCATATAGTTAATTCCCATTGTCAAAACAAATAGCGGGGTTTTTGGAGGCAATATCTATGAAAAGTTTGGCACTTGTTTATGTCCATTTTCAAAGTGAAATTAATTCTAATGACCACCATTGAACTAAATTAAAAAAAATATTCTAATTATACTTTAAAACCAATTAAAAATCTAATATATCCATATATTTTAATTAGATGAAAAAGCAGTTTTGATGTAAAATGCAATAATTTTCACTAATCATTAAAAAAATGAACATTGTCAGAAACATACCAAAAATTTATCCAAAGTAAATCTGAATGTCTCAATCATAAATAATAACTTTATTTTGACAAATAGAGAATGTAAAATTTTCAAAAGGTATATTTAAAAATGGTTCCCCATCAAAAGGCAGTAAAACAATCTATTAAAAAATTTAGAGTATTTATTCTTAAAATTATATTCATTTGGATTTTAAGCCTATAACATTTATTGGATAAATGTGAAAATATTTAACAAACATATTTATTCATTTTTTAGTTATTTATGTTCATTCCCTCCATTACAACGGCTAGGCATTAATTATTATAATATTATAATATTATTAGTGTGCAACGTAAGATTTCAAAGAAACTCGTTGTTGCGTATTGGGTACGCCATCGAGAATAGCATTCCCTTTAAAGTTATATTAACATTTTATTCAGAAATATTGATAAACCTTAGAATTTAATATTATTTATTTACCTGGGATGTTACATCCTTCCCCCTTTTGGGAATTGTGTCCTCACAATTTCAAAATTGGGCTTCGAAACTTCATTGAAAGTCCCACATCGGAACAAGAGTTAGTAAAACTACCACAATAAAAGAAAGGGAGAGATGTACAAAGGTCACTCGAGTTAACCCAAACTAGGATTCCATGTATGAAAATATGGATATGGAGGAAAAAAAGTGCCATTTTCTGAAGGAGAGTGATAGTAAACATGTCTTGGAGAATGTTAACCACAAGAAAATCACAAACTTGTGATGGGTTAAACGGTATTTGATACCCAAGTAGGAAAAGTTAACAGACAACATTTTTTTTAAGTTACTCTTCATTGAGGAATTTATTTTTGAGCTTAAATAAATCATAATAAAACATACTTACTTGTCACATAGAATTTCAACTTTAACTAGATTCCTTAATAAAACTAATATTTTCTCCAAAAGAAGAGTTTTTAGGAAGACTTGTTCGCATTAAGTGTATTATAATAAACTTCTTGAGAATAACCTAATCCACAAAAAAACTATATATTTCCCATGTCTTTATATCCCACACAAAACGAAACCAAAAATTTTAGTATGAGATCAGATAATACCCAAAAATGATATTTTTTTTACAAAAAGAAAAACTACTCCTAATCTCCAAATTTTGTTAAACAAAACCCAAAGTTCAACAAAGACCATTGAATAAAAATATATCCATAAAATTATTCAATGTAAACCAAACTAAGATTGAAACCCAAATCTCTGAAGGATTTAATCACATAGTCTCCTAAGATAAATCTTAACATTTTTCTCCAAAATAACATCACTTAATCTTACAGTCTCATAATAAAAATTAATTAACCTAATCACATATCCTCAATGATAGGATAATCATTTCCATTTATAACCCAAAATCAACTTACTCATAATTTATAAAATCAGCTAACTAAAAAGATTCATTCAATCTAACCAGGGACTTCATGAAGTCCAGTGGTAGGTGATAAATACCAGTTGCACTTTGGTTGTGGGTTTGATTCCGGAAGCTTTATCCGACGCGACGGGTTGTCACACGATCTATGTGTCATCCTTTTTCCAAATCTATATAATTCTTAAAACATTCCCCAATAAGTGATAAAATCTTAAAAAATAACCATAACATAATTTAACCTCAATTTTACCTCATTCCTTCCATCTTCCATCATAACATATAGTAACCCATAATTACCTCAAAAGTAAGGATAATATAAAACCCAATGGTTACCTTTATAATTATCACATGAACTTCCACATCGATTTGGTTCTCTCATACAAGAGGCATTAGAGAACTCACCAAGGTTCAAGTGGTTGATCCTGACTCCTGATAGTTAGTTTAGAATAACCATGAGATTTCTCATTGAATCCCCCATTTCATCCATTCTCTTAATCAGAGAACCACCACTGTTTCCTTCAAACCCATTGTCACTTTGGTGCATGCTAGATCCATCAATTTACTAAAACCAAAAAGTTCATTGTGAGTATATCAACAAAATCATCATGTACTAAAGTGGAAGATAAACCCTAATATATACTTATCCAAGTTATCTCAAACTCATTCTAAACTTCAAAATAACAATGACACTATCTAATATAATAACCATTGTGGTTATACAAAACTTGTAACTTATGCTTAAACAACACTCTAACCTCTAAATTTATCAAAACCGACCTTTTTTACCAACTATAAGGACCCCACCTTAAACATTAATTAATATTGAATTAAATGAATAATTCACATTGAATTTATTTTCAAGTTTAGAGTTTTAGAGAATTAGGACATAACTATGACATATCAAAGGTTACAAAGTAGAAACATCTACTCAGCTTTCATTTTTCTCAAAAATAAAAACTCTTCAAAAAAAGAGTCATGTTTAGTTCCTTATTTTAGACAGCCTGACATTTTCTGGATCTCATCCTTGACCCTATTCAACTTTATGTCGTGTGAAAAACAATTCAAAAAAACTTGGTATGAGCATACAAATCTCAGTAAGGGTTATAAAAATACAAAAAGAAAATGTTAGTCCATGTATACATAGGATTTAATGAAATCATACTTTTCTTATAAAGCATAAGCAATTTAACATACCTCATGAAATCAAAAGATTTATGAATAACTCATAGAAATCATAAGACATAAAGGTAACTTGAGTCATTCATAACATTATTATGTAGGGAGTAACCCTCATGGTTATATTGGGAATAACCATCACTTTATATTCCCTAAATCTCTTCGAAGAAACCTTAATGTTTAACTACTTTGCATTACCCAATGCATTGGAGAGCTATATCGGGCTCACCCACCCTTAGTTTATCACGGAACCACCCATATTCATAAAAAATTCCCAAGAACCATAACATAATCATAGCACATAACTTAATCATAAAGGAAAGATAAAATTCCCCCATTTTAATAACAATGTAACATTTTATGATATTGAAATAATGAATCCATTCTAAAAACCATTTTCAAAACCATTTAAAACATTTAATAAAAATATTTTTGAATCAAAGTGTCCCATACCACTTTGAATATTTTAAAATTTTAAACCATTAATATCCATATATATAAATCCTTAAAACCATTTTGAAAACATGGATATTAAAGAGAAATATTTATAAGAATAAATCATTAAAACATTTAAAACGATATTTTAGTTAAAGGGTTTTTAACAAAATGAGAGACACTTGAATACGATAATTGAGGAATAACATTTAATCAAAACTTTATAATATCATTAGAATAAAGTGATTCATGATGTAATATTCCAAAGGACAATATATACACCATATAAGAGTGGATTGGTGCATAACAGCAATGATGTCTCAATAGAAATGTAATATGAGATGAAATCCCTTATAAAGAAGGTATCCTTAAATTAAGGACAAATAAATATCATAATTATGTGTGAAAAATATAAATACACTCAATATAAGTGGATATTAAGTGTAAAACAATCAAAGGTCATTCATACATATTCAAAGGATGAAATATTCAATAACTACATGTTGAACCCAAAGAAATCGAAATTGGGTTATGAAGTTCTGTTGGTAAAATTCGACAGCCTAATGACGTCACTTCAAAATTAATAAAATTAGTTGATGAGGGAGAAAATGTCATCTCATCACATGAACATAAAATTTACATTAACAAGGATATAGAAGAACATATCCCAACATAAAAATATGTAAATTAAAATACCTAACAAAAGAAGTCTTTTTAAAATAGGAGGGTGAAAGGTTCCCTTACCGACTTGGGCAACTTTCGAAACGTACACCCCATGAAAGAAGGGTCACAAAATAAAGATTTAAAAACCCATAAATGAGAATATATTATACAAATAGTAAAATAATGGGCAGTACATACACCACAAAAAAGGAAATAGTGGCCAAGGCAGCATGAATCTCACGGGAATAAAAAGTGAGATGAAAATCCCCTTATGAAAATTCGGCAGCCTAACGGCGCCACATAAAACTTCCAAAAATGGATTGATGAGATCAAATACGGTATCTCATCATTTTAAAATACATATTAAATTATGTAGAATATTAAATAACATCATACAACGTAAGAACATGGAGAATAAATGAAATGACATAAAAGAGGGTACTTGAAATGAAATAGAGGTCAGATCCCTTACCTCAAGTCCGACTTGTCTTTTTCATTTCTTTATATTCCTGAATAAAAAACTTTTGTCAATTTATAATTTCTTAAGGAACTCAATTAATGTTTATTATTCAATTCATATCACATATTTTAATTTTATAATATTTAGTTAACTATGATAGTTCATATCAAATGTTTTTGTCGATGTTTGGTACATGAGTCAAAAATCAACTTGTATGAAAAGAATCATCCATGTAGTTATAATTAAATCATCTCCAGAATAGTATTAATGATTTATATATCATATATATCCAGTACATATTAATTTTATACTATTCCATAACATTTGGAGATAAAAAGAAATGAAATGCACCGTTCATGGAGACAGTAGGCCGTACATACGCATGAATGCTACTTTCATTTCATTGTCATATTAATGGAATTAAAAATAATTGAGACATATATATATATATATATATTATAATTAAATTATAATATATATTTTATATAGGTCACATAAGTTCATTAATTTCATTCTTTATACGTTCCATGTATTGCATGAACGAGTCACGTCACTTGAGGGGGCGGTAGTCCGCACTTCCTCCTATGAAATTATCGTATTTCCACAAGAAACTCGTCAAATACCTATTTACCTTAAAACATATAGGTCAAAGGCTTATAATAATTACAGTGTAAAGACCGAAAATTTCCATGTAATTTTTTTTAAATATATGGCAATTTTAAAATTCCATGAAAATTGACAGCGCGTGATTCCGAGTCCCAGTGTGCCCGGAATTTCTTTCTGAACTTTTCTTCCGGTTTGTTCAATAAACGTGCCAGTGGGATTTTAAAACATTTGAACCGTTCTCGGAATTGAAATCCAAGCGAACCGTTGAACTCGTAGTGACGATATTCAGGTAAGGAGACATTCACCTCGATGATAGATGATCAGGAGTGAATGAATAAAATAAAATAAATGTTGTGTAACATTTTATTTTATTTTTCTTTTGGATATTCCATGTGGATGTTGATTGGTGAGGACCACCTGTACTAAATCCTCTCAACACAAGATAGGTTGGTGTGGACCAACCAAGCGTACCCTCCCATGAGAGGTTATGGAGGTGGGGACCACTGAGCCAAAACCTCCCATTAGATGTTTTGGAAGTGGGGACCACACGAAATTAAACTCCCTTGAACTCCCCTTTAATTCGGAGAAACCCTAAAACTTCTTATTAAATGTAGGGGAGCCTCTTCAACTCCTCCAAAATATATTATTCCAACCTAGTTAATTAATTAATCCTTTTCGAATTTATGCCAATTAACTAAATAGACAACATAATATATTATGTTGGCTACTTGGAATTTTATTTGGTATAGCCTTAGGAGAAAGCTCTCCAACGAAGAATGCCTATGAAGAATGTAGAATTTGAATCCAACTTCTTCCATTGGACATTAATTAAAAAGTAATGTCTTCAATTTCAAAGAACTGAAGTTCGAGGAAACGCCGATGTCATCGACGTCCGGCTATCCCCAACAATGTTGTCTCCTTCCTCGCGGGCAATCTTCAATAAATCAAATGAACATGTAGGGGTTTATTTGTGTATGAATATTTTACCATATTCTTCCCTTGATTTATTTTGTAGGTATAGGAATAAATCGTTTTGGGAGGTTGTAAAGCATGGAATTCTTCTTCATGTTTTTGTTGAGCCTTATGTTATCACCCTAATGCGGATGGTACGTTCCAAACATACATGGACCGACACCTCCGCAAATTTTGTGATGATTGTTGGTGTTGATCATGATGAAGGTGATGATGTAACGGTGCCAACTCATGGAATCCCCATGTACAAGATGCTCCACGAAACCCACGGCCACCACGCCTCGCGGCTCCGCCACCCACGACCCCACCCCGCCGACCATGGCCGCAGTCGTCCGGGCCAAGCGACCGCCGTGTTCTAGGCCGAGCCGCCGCCGCCGTTCAGGCCGATCTATCGCCACCTTCCGCTGAGCCGCCACCGCTGTTAGGGCTAAGCCACCACCCCTTACTCCACCTCCACCATTCGGGCCGAGCCGCACCGGCAGAGCCGGTGCCCCGCGGTCGGACATCCATCGGCCGGACCGCAGCTCCACAGCCGGACTGCTACCCCGAGGCCGAGTCGGCACCCCGTGGCCTGATCGCCACCCATTGAATGGACCGCCGACCCGCAGTCATGACTCCATTAGTGGCGGAACCCCCGTGTCTGAACCGCTGCATGGCCGATCCGCCCCACAGCCTCGAGCTATCCGTAACCGAGCCCCCTTGCTGTCTTCACCGCTTTCGTAGCCCTTTGCGACCCTCGCGGCCCTCGTGGGACAAGATGGACCCATTGGGTAAGTCCGGGTTTACCAAGACCAGGTCGGCCCATCCTGGGTTGGGCCGAGTCGGTCCAACCGTGTCGGACATGACCCGAACCCACTATGACCCATTTATGCTCTTTTTTCAATCACCATTGCACCAGATGACCATTTGACAAACTGTCAGTGTCACTATAAACATTGGAGTGAGAATGTCCCTTTGAGTATGCCCCACTGGAAAATAGGATTATGTTGGGGTACATACATGTTGGATCGAACACGAATCCAACCAGGCCCCCGAGACTAAACGGATAATTACTCACGGATCAGGAGTCTAATTGATGCACCGTCTGTAGCGTTGAGACCCATATGATGTGTCGGTCCATTGAGATACTTCACCGTGGGACTTCATTGAAGTAGGATTATCAACCAGTTGCTTGTGGAGAGGATCCTCCCGGAGACAAGCGAGCATAGTGCGGAAACCCTGTAGCTGGCTGTGACAATGTACTAGGATCTTGTGTGGGTCTGAAGACGTACTAACGATGTACTAGGATCATGTGTGGGTCTGACAATGTACTATATTTCCTGTGTGGGTCAGCTCCTGACGATCATGTGTGGGTCAGCACATAGAGATCCTGTTTGGGTCATCTCCTAGCGATCCTGTGTGGGTTAGTACCTAGAGATCTTGTGAGGGTCAGCTCCTAGTGATCATGTGTGGGTCAGCTCCTAGCAATCATGTGTGGGTCAAAACCTAGAGATATTGTGTGGGTCAGCTTCCTTAAAGGGAAATATGATTTAGTAGTTATATCTAATCATCTTTTCTATTGTACTTAAGTTATTCCTGGTGTGAGCTGATTCTATATCTGTGTGGTAATTTTCATCGTGGTAATACCTTGGTTGTATTCTTCTGTGTGGTGTACCTATGTGGTACATACCTTCGTGTTGTTCTTTCCTTGGTGGAATAGTTGAGCATGGGGATTTGGAGTTGGACTTTGTGTTTACCTCATGATTGAGTTGGGATTACCTGATAAATTTTATATATGTATGGGCATATGCCTATGTATGTTTAGAGGTTGTTTACATGCTCTTTGGTTTATCCTTTGTGAATTTTGTGATACCTTTAGGGTCTCGAGGTCTCAATTGAGTACCGATATGCTGACCCCCTCACGATCTATGCATGCACCACGTTGTGTTTGGTGTAGACGACGAACAACATTTAATATGGATGAGAGTACCTGGAATAGACGGTGCCCGGAGGTGGACAATAAGGTGTGTTGATATACAGAGGAGATGGGCATATGTGGAGTACTGAGGATGCTATTTTTACCTAACATTCAGGTAGGAATCTCGGAGGATGATCCAATAGCTGTCCTGCACTCTTTTTCAGTTGTACATGTATCTTTACAGTTGGACTTGTATTCCGGCCCCTTTTTTACTTTCAGCACTATTTCTACTATACAGTTGAATTGTTTTTGTGTCTTATTGTGTGTTTGGTTGCATGTATTTAGAGGTTATAAAGGTAATTCCTTCCTGGTTTTAGGGAATACGCCTTTTGATTATAGTCACCAGCCCATTGCCTATGGAAGGAGGACTTGGGGTTGTCACGACACAGGCCCAGAGAGACAGGTCATGACAATTTGGTATCATAGGAGTCTGTTCTATTGTAAAACATAAAACTCTGATCTTTTTAATGACATTAGTGTTATGTTTAGTGAGTGTGGTTATCATTTTAGGGAATCCAGTGTTGGTGCGGTGGCCTATGTATCCATAAACCAGGACCTTGACATCTGATTTCCGACTATGTGGATGAAAACATTTATTGCATGTGTGTTTTCAAGAGTCTTCTTTGTGACATCTTGAGTCAGCTCAAAAGGTATAACTTATTGACCGTGGAAGACCTGTTTTTTTCAGTATTACTCCGTGAAGACAACCAGCTTGGATCTGAGAGTTGTACGCATTGATATCCCACCCAGCAACGAGGACTCGGTATAGGGCCCTTTTCTAGTAGAGCCACCAGTGGAGGCAGCAGCGGTACCATTACCAGTTGGGACATCGATGCCACTGGCCCCAGTTGCAAAGGGTGCATGCTGCTTGAGTGTATTGCATGAGTTCCAGTGCCAGAGGCCACCCAGGTTCCGGAGAGAGATGGAGCCACAGGCCGCTGAGGATTGGCTAGAGGTCGTAGTGAGAGTCTTCCGACTTGTAGGGACTCCTACTGACCTCATGGTGATCCTTGCTGGCAGATTTCTATAGGTAGCAGTTGGTATATGGTGGATCATGATGCACCAAGTTCACGACGAGGTGACCCTTCTCTGGGTAGACATCGAGAGCCTGTTTTGGGCAGAGTTTGTCCCAGCAACTCTTCGTGCAGTGCACATACATGAGTTCCTTCATCTCCAGCAGAGAAACATGACTGTAGCTCAGTACATGGCAAGGTTCATTAACCTCTCACACTACTCCATTGATATGGTGTGGGCCCCATTCTTTAAGGCTCAGACCATTGAGCAGGGGATCAGTGAGAGATTAGGGTATCGATGATCTCACTCAGCATCCTGACGCATGCATCGGTGTTAGAGAGGGCCCTATTAGTGGAGATTTTTATTTCTAAGAAATCACCAGCAGCGAGATCCACCAACGGACGTCACACAGTGGAGTCTTCTGCAGTTGGCATCATACAGATGTCGCATAGGTCCAGGAGGACCAGACCGACGGGTGGATGACCGCAGGATTCAAATTCGGTTGTGCAGGGCCCCCATGGAAAAGCTGGTCATGATAGGAGGGGCAGTGTTACGCAAGCGGCGGGCAGGGTCACATGGCTCTTGACTTTATGAAAAATTGTATGGATGATCATTAGACGATTGAGGGACCGCCAAGGCAAAGAAAAAATTCGATCGAGGTGGTCTGCAAGGAGATGACAGACGTGGCATAGGAGCTGGTTGTGCAGCTAGTGGTGGGAGAATGTTACTGCCACCACCACCAGGTGGTCCACCCCGACTATAAGGAGTAGTTGGACAAGGGAGATCTCAAATCCAGGTAGCTGAGGCCTACGATCATGACACTTTGTAGATGATATGAGGTACGATCTGTGTCTATTCCACCTTAGTTAAAGTACTTATAGACACAGGTTCCAGTCATTCTTTTATTATCAATACCCTTATTCGGAGCTTATAGATTCGAGTGGATCCATTGGCTCAATCCTAATGGATAGATAATGATAAGGAAGAAGATTCGATGATTACACACCGGTGGCGGTAGTGTGAGATTACTCTTGGAGGTGAGAGCTTTGTTTGGGATCTCCTAGTAGCACCGTCGAGGCCTTAAAAATTCATCATGGGTATGGACTGGTTATCAAATTTCCTTTCTCAGATAGACTATATTAGGTGCAATGTCTTGTGTATCTATATAGATGGGACCATGTTTACCTTCACCAGCAACATGGAAGCACTTGCATCATAGGATGGACTTAACCGAAGGAGGGTGCAGCTGATTACACTTCTGCTGGCTAGCATTACCCTCGGAGCAGTTGATGTATAGAGTTTGAGTTATCATGTAGTGGGTGAAAAATATGAGGATGTCTTCCTTGAGGATGTTCTGGGTCTACCTCCATCATGATAGGTGTACTTATACATTAACTTTTTCCCCATGATGACACTGATATCCACACCAGCAAATCGGATGGCTCTTGCGGAGCTTCGTGAGCTGCGGGTACAGATAGAGGACATACAGGGAAAGGGATTCATTCAGCCAAGTGTTTCTCCTTGGGGAGTCCCGATTTTGTTCTCCAAGAAGGCGGATGGGAGCTTGAGACTTTTCATTGACTATCATCACCTGAATCAGGTGATCGTGAAGAACAAGTACCCACTCCCGAGGATTGATGATCTCTTTCACCAGCTGAAGGGAGAACGATGATTCATGAAGATAGGCCTCAAGTTAGGCTATCTCCAGCTCAGATTATGAGACAAGGATGTGGAAAAGACACCTTTCAGATTTCGGTATGGCCATTACGAGGTCTTGGTTATGAAATTCGGCATGACCAACGCTCCAGCAGTGTTCATGGGACTCATGAATAGGATATTCCAGCCATGCCTTGATCAATTTTTACTAGTCTTCATCGATGAAATACTGATAAACTCGACTACTGAGGAGGATCATGCTTATCATTTGCGGGTAGTATTGGACACACTCTGAGAGAACCAGCTTTATGGTATGCTCTCGATGTGCCAGTTCTGGATCTGAGAGGTCCACATTCTGGGACGTTTCATATCAGAGGATAGAGTTGCAATGGATCCAGTGATGATTGAGGTGGTACTTTCTTAGGATCCACCCAAGAGTGTGACGGAGGTACAGAGTTTCTGTGGTTTGGCAGGATACTACCGAAGATTTGTTCCATATGTCTCCAGAGTTGCAGCACCACTTTCAACGTTGATGAAGCAGGGTCAACCCTTCGTTTGGTCAGAGAAATGCCAATAGAGCTTTCAGGAGCTAAGGCAAAGGCTGACTAGTGCTCCCATCTTCAGGCTTCTAGAGGAGGGTGTAGGGTATGTAGTCTACTGTGACACATCAGGGACTAGACTCAGGTGTGTCCTGATGAAGGAGAGAGCAATTTTCGCATATGGTTCTCGATATATAATACAACATGAACAAAACTATGCTACCCATGACCTTGAGTTAGATGTAGTGGTATTCCCCTTGAATATGTGGCGACACTATCTGGTGGGAGAACATTTTACTGCATACTCGGATCAAAAGTGTCTCAGGTATATATTCTCTCAGAAGGACTTGAACCTGAGACAACGACATTGGATTGAGTTCCTTGATGAATATGACTTTGAGATAGTCTATACTCCTGGGAATGAGAATGTTGTAGCATAATCACTCAGTAGGAGGTCTAGTATATAGTTTCTCGGTGAGGCGATGGAGTAGCTAGCTACTTTATAGATATCCTTTGTGGACTAGGATGGAGCCGATTTTCTTATGTCTCTGATATTCACTCCCCCACTCCATCAGTGAGTCAGTGAGGCATAGCGTGGAGACCTTGACTGCAAGTTTAAACATTCTATAATATCCACAAGACAAGTATCTGATGGATTTTATGAAGGAGGGGATCACGTTATCCTCTTCAGAGGGTGTACCATGATACTCGTGTCACATGAGGAGAAAGTGTTGATGGAGTTCCACACATCCCGTTTAGCGGTACATCCAAGAGCGGCGAAGATGTATCAGGATCTCCGACGACAGCACTGGTGGCTCGGAATGAAGAAAGTAGTACCAGAGTGTGTATCTCAGTGCCTCAATTGTCAACAAGTGAAGGCAGAGCAACAAGTACCAGCAGGCTTAGTTCAGACTTTTGAGGACCCAGAGGAGAAATGGGATTGGATATCCATGGACTTCGTGACGGGTCTTCCATATACATACAGGGGACATGACTCTATTTGGGTGTTCGTTGACTGACTCACCAAATCGGCCCACTTCCTACTGACCAGAGAGCATGGCTCAGTAGAGATTTTGGGATGCCTCTATGTAAAAGAGATTGTGCAGCTACCTGGAGTACCCTCGACGATTTTCTCCCAACATGATACATGTTTTACTTCCCGATGATTGAATGGGTTGCAGGAGGCTTTCAGGACGCAACTATGTTTGAGCACTGCCTTTCATCCTCAGACAGATGGCCAGACTAAGTGGACCATTCATACCCTCGAGGACATGCTACATGCATTCATCCTCGACTTCGATCGCAGTTGGGAGGATCACTTTCCTTTGTTGGAGTTTTCATACAACAATAGCTATCACTCCACCATTAGGATGGAACATTTTGAGGCATTGTATGGGAGACCTTGAAGATCACCCTTGTGCTTGACAGACCCAGGGGAGTCCGCACACGTGGGACCAGAGAGGGTTCGGGATACCACGAAGAAGGCAAAGATTATCCAGGAAAAGATGAAGACTACATAGAGCAGGAAGAAGTCGTATGCCGATATGAGAGGGAGACCACTGAAATTATGGGATGGCAACCACGTCTTTCTACGGGTCTCACCTCGACGAGGTTTTTGGAGATTTGTACAAGGCGTAATGTTATCTCCGAGATTAATCAGACCCTTCTTGGTACTCAATAAAGTTGGAGAGGTGACTTATTGCTTAGCTCTTCTAACTCAGTTTCAACGGCTGCACGACGTCTTCCACGTATCCCAGGTGAGGAGATACGTGCACGACCCTTCTCACATCATTGACCATAGAGAGATGGATGTCAACGATGGGGATAATTTTACGGAGGTTCTAGTGGATATTGAGTATCGACAGTAGAGAGTTTTTCAAGGGTGATCGATACCTCTGGTGTGCGTTCGTTGGCAGCAAGGAAACCTCCATGAGAGCACATGGGAACAGGAGGTTCAGATTCATGCTCAGTACCCCCACTAGTTTACCTAGTTTTGAGTTGTTGCTTTTGGGGACATAGTGCCCTGAGGTGGGGAGAATGTAAAGACCAGGAATTTCCATGTATTTTTTTAAATATATGGGAATTTAAGAGTCCATGAAAATTGACGGCGCATGATTCTGAGGCCCGGTTTGTCAGGAATGAATTTTTGAACTTTTCTACATGTGCGATCAGTAAATGTGTGAGTGTAATTTTCTATCTTTTGAACTGGTGCTCAGAATTGAAATTTGAGGGCATCAATGAACTCGCATTGCCGATATTCTCTTAAGGAGACATTCACCTTGACAATATTTGTCCAAGAGTGAAAGATATTTTTTGAGTTTTTTCGTGAAAGAATAAAATAAAAAAGATGTTTTGAAACTGTTTATTTTATTTTTCTTTAGGATCTCCCATCTAGATTTTGAGAGGTGGGGACCACCTTTACTAAAAGCTCTCAACACCTGATAGGGTGGTGGGGACCACCCGAGCCTAACCTCCCATGAAAGGTTATGGAGGTGGGGAATGCCGAGCCTAAACCTCCCAAGAGAGGTTATGGTGGTTGGGACCCCACGAGATTAAACCCCCTTCAACTCCCCTTTAATTGGGAGAAACGCTCAAACTTCTTATTAAATGTAGGGGATCCTCTTTAACTCCAACATTTATTATGCTATCATAGTTAATTAATTAAGACTTTTTGAATTTGTGCCAATGAACTAAATAGACAACATATTCTATTATGTTGGCTACTTGGAATTTTATTTGGTGGAGCCTTAGGAGAAATCTCTCCAACAAAGAACACCAACGAAGAAAACATACTTCGAATCTGAATTTTTACACAGTACATTCGTTTACAAGGAATGTCTTCAACATCAACGAACTTAAATTCGAGGAAACATTGATGTCATCGATATCTGTCTATCCCCAACAACAGTGTCTCCTTCCCCGCGGGAAATCTTCAACGAATCAAACTAACATGTAGGGGTTTATTTGTGTATGAATATATTACCATATTCTTCCCTTGATTTCTTTTGTGGGTATTGGACTAAATCATTGCGGGAGGATTTAAATATTGACGTTCTTGTTCAGGTTCTTGTTGAGCCATATGTTATCACCCTAATGTGGAGGGTATGGGCCAAACAAACATTTCTCAACCCCTCCGCAAATCTTGTAATGATTTGGGATGTTGATCATGATGAAGGAGACAACGCAGCCTCACGGAATCCCCAAGGTTGAGCTGCTCTGTGGCACTCGTGGCCACTGCACCTCGCAGCTCCGCGACCTGCGGTCCTTCCATGGCGCCCACTGCCACCACATTCCGCTGAGCCGCCGCCGCCGTCCGGGCCGAGCCACCGCTGTTGTCCGCTGAGCCGCCACCACCATCTGGCATGCCCCTTCCACCATCCGGGATGATCTGCCGCCACCACCCGTCGAGCCTCCACTGCCGTCCGAGCCAAACCGCCGCTGAGCCGCCCTGGCCGAGCCGCCCCGCGACACCCATATGGCCAAACCACTACCATGCGGCCAGAACGCTGCCCCGCGGTTGATCCGGCACCACACGACCAGACCGCCACCATGCGGCTAAGTCTCCGCCCCGTGGCCGGACTACCATCCTGCGTCCGAGCTACCACCCATGGTCGAACCGCTCCATGGCTGAGCCACCACGCAGCCTGGAGCTATCCACACCCAAGCCCCCTCACAGTCTTCCCTGCTTTAACGACCCTCTACCACCCTCGTAGTCCTCGCATGCTTGGCCGGACTCAGCAGGTCTCTCCAGTTCAACCCAGACCACATCGGCCCAAACTGGGTGGGTCTGGGTTGGATCGGACCCGGGCCCACTACGACCCATTTACGCTCTTTTTCCAATAACCTTGGCACCAGACGTCTGTTTGACAAAACGTCAGCGATGCTGGAAATATTGGAGCGTGATGGTCTGTTTGAGTATACCCCACTAGAGAATTGGATTAAGTTGGGGTACAGCTAGCTTGGATCAATCACAAATCCAACTGGTCCCCAGTGACTAAAAGTCTAATAACTCACAGAACGAGCGTTCGATTTATGCATAGTCTATTGCGTTGAGACCCCTATGATGTGGAGGTACATTGAAATACTTCTTTCCGGGAATTTGTGGAAGTAGGAGTTTTGAACATTGTCTTGTGGATCGGATCCTCCTAATGAGAGGCAAGCATAGTGAGAAAACCCTATAGCTGGTTGTGACAATGTACTAGGATCATATGTGGGTCTGACGACATACTAACGATGTATTAGGATCCTTTGTGGGTCTGATAATGTACTAGAGATATTGTGTGGGTCATCTCCTAGTGATCCCGTGTGGGTCAGCACCTAGCGATCCTATGTGGGTCAGCTCCTAGGGATCCTGTTAGGGTTAGCACCTAGCGATTTTGTGCGGTTCAGGCTCTAGTGATCATATGTGGGTCAGCTCCTAGTGATCATGTGTGGATCAGCACCTAGCGATCTTGTGTGGGTCATCATTCTTACAGAGTAAGATGATTCAGTACATATATATAATCATCTTTAGTACTGTACTTAATTTATACTTTTTTGTGAGCTATCTTTGTACCTGTGTGGTACTTTGGTACGTGGTAATACCTTAGTGGAATTCTTCAGTGTGGCGTACCTGTGTGGTACTTACGTTCGGGATGTTCCTTCCTCGGTTGGACAGTTGAGCCTGGGGCTTTGGTGTTGGACTCTATGTTTACCTCATGATCGATATGGGATTACTTGATAACATGGGTATATGTGTGGGCATATGCCTAAGTAGGGTTGACGGTTGTTTACATACTATGTGGTTTATCCTTTTTAGATTTTGTGAGAACTTGAGGGTGTCGGGGTTCCTACTGAGTATCGTTATACTCACCCCTACACAGGCTATGCCCGCACCTCATTGTGTTTCGTGCAGACGACAGATAACGCTGACTGTGGACAAGCATACATAGACTAGACAGTGCCCAGATGTGGACTATACGGCCTGTCAGTACACAGATGATACGAGCAGATGTGGAGTGCTGAGGAGGCGAAATGTACCTACACTTCAGGTAGGATCCTCAAAGGATGATCCATTAGTTGTATTCCTCTTTTTTCAGTTCTACTTGTATCTTTACACTTGGACTTGTATTCTGACCACTTTTTACTTTTAGCGCTTTTTCTACAATAAAGTTGATTGTGTTCGTATCTTGTTGGGTGCTTGGTTGCGTGTGTTTACAGGTTATAAAGGAAATGCCTTCCCGGTCTTAGGGAATACACCTTTCAGTGCTAGTCACCAGCCCCTGGCCTGTGGACGGCAGGCTTGGGGTAGTAACAGAATGGGCCTCGGGGGACAGGTCGTGACATACAACATCTGAAATCAATATAAGAAGTATTGCATGGGACTGGGCTGAGAATGCTCAATATAAGAATTACAGTATTAAAGTGTGCATGATCTAGTTCAATTACTGATATAAAATAATTTTATTAAGGATGAAAAAATAGTACCACGCATCATGGATATAAAAATATAACATTTTTATACATAATGGTTTATTATTGGTTTTACCATTTTTCTTTAAATTACCCTTTTCATTTATATCATAATTAATCAACTGTCAAATCAACCAGTAGTAGTACATATGTTAAGGATTCTGTGTCAAGAAATATTCTATGGTATCATGTTATCGTAAACACAATTTAAACCATTAACCATTTAAATTATATATATGGTTCACTTACCCAATATGTATCAATAGTCATGTTCACAATGAAATTGGTACCAAAATATTTCATTGAATAACCCCAATCATTATTTAATTAATTTAGTTTCAATTTACATTGGCTCAATCAAAATAAAGAATATACATGTAAATTATCAAACCATATGGTTGACATTTTAAACCCCCACCAATTACATGGGATCAAAAAATACATCTGATGGAAAAATCTCATGAATAAAATGGTACAAGTGATAGCAAGAAGGACCCAAGATAAAAACATCAAAATCATAAAAAAATTCAAATAATCAATGGGTTATAAAAAAATGTCAATAGATATAATTGAAAAAATGTAAACAATGACAAAAACCACTTAATAGGGATTTAATACATTATAAGGATGTCTAGAACGGATGTTGGCACTCCAAAAATTCCTTTACGGTCACTCTAGGTCAAGAGAAGAAGAGCTACAATGATTTATAATAGAATATAACCACTCAACATACATTAAAATATATGTTTAGTGTATTAAAAAGTGTTTAATTCAATTACATGTCTTGTGATCATTTTTAATTTGATCAAGAGAAAAACCTAACACCACGAATGAATATTCAAAATATACAATCATTACATGAAGTTTAATCTATTTACACGTCCTTAAAATGCACTGAAGATGTTTTTTAGAACAATTACTTTATAAACATCTTGAAACCCCTTTAATAATACACATCATACCATGAACCCATGAAAACACTTAAATGAACTACCTAAAAACAATATTAAAAAAATCACATATCCCCAAAAATTCGGTCATTTTCCCAAATAATGGATCTCCATATTCCAAATATACCAAGACACTAAGGTTAAACCGATAAAATCAGGGAGGTATGTACCTGAAAAAATATGGGATTGTACAATAGCCTATAGGAATATGTATATAATAACTCCCTAATGTTTTTAATATAGAAATTATGTGGGGTTCCTTGAAATAAATCATTTTCTTGATACTTCAAGTTGATGTGGTTATAGAAGATATATAACTATGGGTAATAACTCTATAAGTAATTTTAGGAATGACAATAGTGTAACATATTACATGAAAATAGGCCTTAATGTGAACCTGGTTACACACTCACAGGTAATATTATTTTGATAATTAACATTTTCATTATAGACCTTTGTGAAAGATTTGAATATATTATGAAAATGAAATTACATTGATAATATCCATACTGAGGAATGACCTATGGGGAAAAAATGGAAGAATACTTTATATATTATGGTTCAAGAAATTAAATTTTTGTTACAAATGTTATTTTGCTAATGAGAATCTTGATACATATTTTGATTCGGTTAGAGTCATATGTCACTTAATTAATGTATTATTTATGAATTCTATCATGTGTTAATGAGATTAAGGTTAATCATATGTTCAATTTCTTAAACACCCCTTTTAAAAAATTTATTGTAGTAA
Organism: Viscum album; assembly: GCA_963277665.1. Lineage (NCBI taxonomy): Eukaryota > Viridiplantae > Streptophyta > Magnoliopsida > Santalales > Viscaceae > Viscum > Viscum album. The sequence continues at coordinate 2,115,678,675 of OY728164.1, read as the reverse complement.
TTTCATAATATTATGGAACTTTTTTGAGATGTTTATTAAAATTACAATACTTTCAGAAATTGTTTTTGGGGAGTAATGCATTTACATTTTTATTGACATTTGATTTAAAATATCAATAACTAATACAGTTAATATGATAATTACTAACATTTAAATAATAATCAAATAAGATTTCTAGACATTGGAATACAATATATTGTATTAAAAACATTATTAAAAAGGTTGTTTAATGATTGATTTTATTTCAAGGATGTCCTTTCGATTTTTGGGAAAATTATAGTAATTATATTAATATAGATTATAAAAAGGATAAACTTCTTGAATAGTGATAACTCATCACATTCTATGAGGTGGTGGGGCATGATTACATGACCGAAAGACGATGAGGGTTTCTCTCCTACCAATGGACTACATGATTACATTGTAAACGTTTCATTGAATTTTTCCAAAAAAATTTAAAGAAAATTATAATGGTGAATCGTTAGTGTCAATTTTCAGATTTAGATATTAATATATATACCATATTGGTTTTGTAAAATGGTTATAGGAAGATTTAAATTCTTTTTTAATGGATCATACTATCTGGTTAATGTGAATTTTAGTTATTTAGGCATAAAACAATTATTATTTTAAATTTATCTCATTAAGTAAGGGATGAATAGAAAATTTAGGAATGAACAAAAGAGGTATAAATTATATGTAGGATATAGAAATATATAATTTGATTATATTTCCTTAAATTAACTGGTAGTAAAATTATTACACAACATAAGTAAAACGATCTTAAAATAAAAATTTTATCATATTACCTTTATTTATGTCGAATTGGAGGACTTTTAAATCATAATCGACAAATTGGTTTGAGGCCCTCAACATTCCACTGGTCATTTAACTTCTTCTGATCAATTCCCTCAGTCACTGCCAATAATTATATGCTCATTTATTCTATGCCCATATCATTATTTTCTAGTAATTTTTTCTGACTTGGAATCCTATATATGTGTTAGTCCATATGATTTTGGAACTTCTCATTCTAAAATATTAAGATCGGTTTCAATTAAAACACTTACGACGTGGGGTTTTAAGAAATATAATTTACAAATATCAATCCATGAATTACTAAGATCAATTTTAAATTATAGGGATGAAATGTGTTTAATGAGATGGTAACGTAACACCATAAAATCCTATAAGAATAACATATTATTAAATTTTTTATGTGACATGCAACACCGAGCATAGAAGATAATATTACATCCTGAGACATTATGATATATTTAATATTTTAAAAAAAATCAATTTATTATATATCTTTTAATATATGTAATCATGAGTTATCTTATGTTAAACACAACAATGAGTTTCTTCAGCAGATTTCATTAAATACAAGAACGAGTTTCACTATTCAATAATATGATGTGAATATTATTATTTAATATGATAGTTATCAACTAAGAGTTAGTAAGGTGGGTAAGAATAGGATTAACTAACTTATGAAAATTTATATTTTTCTGAAATTAATATGATACATAAGCATTCGAAATAAAATGAGAATAAGTTAAAATAAAAACAAATGTTTTATGAAAATTAGTATTTTTATTATGAAGATTATTTATGCTTTTCATGTATAGAATAAAATTAATTTTTAAAAAATATGGAAATATTAATTGAAAAAAGAAATTTCAGTTGAGAAATACGAATATCAGAATTATCTTATGGGGAATATTTTAGATTTTTCTGAGAAGTTTCATTTTTTATGAATAGTGAAAAATAATGAATTTTAATTGAAAACTACATTTTTCGTTTAAAAAATATAAAATGTAAAAAAAAAATTAGAGATGGTTTTAATATATTATTAACTAAATTTTATATAAAGTAATCCAATTTAGGTTATTGGAATGAGTTTCATATTGAATTTAGTTATATTAGAAATGTAATCTTTTGGATATTTTCTCATTAAAAGCCCACATTCTTATCACATCTACAAGATTATTTTAAAATATAATTATAAAAAAATTGAAATTGAACTTAAAATTAATTATTCCATTTTTTGGAGAAGAATAATTTATATTGTTTTATAATCTGTACATAGTTTTTTCACTAAAATGAATCGTTCAAATAGTAAAAATTAATTATTGATGTTATTGTAAAAATTGATTACTATGTTGATAAACTAATAATATATGGGTAAAAATTGACTATCCATTTTTTTAAAAATATATTTTTCTCTATATTTCTACCCTTCTTACCATATAAAATTTTGTTATGAATTCTTGGGACATGGGTCCATGAATGTGACCCATATAAAAAGTTATGTTAGGAAAATAAAAAAGGAACAATTTTTCATTTTAATATCTCTAAATCCACTAGATTGTGAGAAAAAAACATAAGTATTTAAGTAAAAATTAATTTCAAATATGAATTATTTTTTCCATTATTTTATTTTATTTTATTTTTTATAGATTAATTAATTAATTTGAATTCTAAATAAACACCATTATAATAATTATTTAGTTAACAATTAAATAAAATAAATTATTCAAAAAATATTGAAACTGAAATAAACTAAATGAAATATTTTTCTACATTAATTTTTATGTTAATATATCATGTTACACAACTATTAACATAATATATTTTTATTCACTTATTTTCTTATTATTTTTATTTCAAATTAAATCTATAATGTTAAATTTGACATTAATGATTTTTATAATAAAGGAGGTTTTATTAGTTGATTTAAAATTAGTAAAATATTATCTTATATTATGCGATTTTCAAATATTAATTAATATAAATTCTATTCGTTTCATTGGAAAAATGTTTTATTAAAATGACTATATTTACTGTTAATTATTAAAATCATGGATAACATGAATATGGTTAATGTGGTGGGTTTGCATGTTACTTATGATTATGTTGGAATTAATTTCCACTAAACATTACATTTGTTTTTTATAAAATATATCTATCATTTTTAATTAGAGGGAACAAATTTTATAATAATTACCAATATAATTATTTATAAAAGTTAAATTAATTATGTTAGAAAACTAGTTATCATAATGAAAAACTGAAATGTTAGAATAAGGAAGCATAGTTTCGAAGGAATGAAAATATAAAATTGTGTCTCTTTTTTTATATTAGATGTGTATATAAACCACATAAAACAATCATTACCTTATTATTCCATTTTTAAGGAACATTGGAAAAGGATTCATCCCAATAGTATATAATTTTGTTTATTTACAAGAATTACACTCCTCCTCAACTATAAAAGGGAACTGAGTCATCTCACTTCTTTACTCCTATAAATCCATTATTTGCATGAAAAAATTAAAATATTAGTTCTACACTTACCCACCCTCATAATACATGACATTATCTCATAAATCAGTAATTTTATTGATTTAGTAAATATCTATGTATAATACCCGAGGGAGAGGAAATATTCACCAACAGGCCTCTCTATTTTAAATCCTTATCCAAATATTTCAATTATTATTATTCAATAACGATATAATATAAATAGTCTATTAAAAATATTGGGATATTTTTCTAATAATTATACATCCCACAACCACACTCACTTCCATAAAATGGGATACAAAATCATTGTATCTGTGTATGATGAACTACCCCTCGCGAAATAATGGAATTCCTTATGCAATTACCACCTTTAATGGATTGGATTAACGATATATTTTTAAATTATATTTGATATTTACAATATTTATGATATTATTAAACTTATTTAATTATTATATTACACATGCCTTAATGTTTCTTATTTTTTGGGCATATGGTAATATTGCTTGTGTGTACAGTGAACAACTGCCTTATGGAGCGATGTGATTTGTTAAAGCATTACATTTAATATATTGAGAACATGTTTTATAAAAATATATGACATAAATGAAATTATAATTATAATATAATGAATATATATATATATTTATTTATATTTATTTTATTCTATTCAATATGATAAGAAATTGGAAACAACATGTATTCGTACAAACCACCTACCGTCTCCATGAAATTTGTATTTCATTTTCTATCACCAAATTATATATATTATTTTAAATACATATATACTGAATATATATGATATTTATATCATTTTTTACATTTTATATTTGATGAAATTATTATCAAATTAAGAATAAGAAAAAACAAAAAGTCCAAAGATACTCGATAAACAGAGCAGTTATTAATAGAAATAATGAAAATAATAAGAGATTATTAATGAATGAGTGTTAATATGTTCTAAAAAATAAAATATGATCTTATAAATATTAATAATGTTCCTTTTTAGGTTAATAATATGTTTAATACAATTATACAGTAGTTTGAAAAGTGTTCAACCAAAATAAATCATAAGTTATGGGATTTTATGTCAATATCATTTCATTGAGGAATATTGTAATGTCATACACCTAATTTATATTACATGGTTCAGAAACTAACCTTTTATAGGTAATATCATTAATAATTATATATTATTATTATTATTATATGTTACCATTTTAATTATTCCATCCAAGTGGATTTGAATTCAATGTTACAACATGGTAAACGATTTAGTAACTCAATTTCTATTCATTAGGTTATATTACATCCTCATTATCATTAATATTATTGTATTATTTGGATAATTAATTTTTATTACCTTATATTATATTTACACTTGTTTTTTTGTATTTAAATTTAATAAAAAATCAATTGATTGTCTTATTATCACATATATTTTTTGATATTTCAAGGATTTACTTCATAATCTCATTTTTTTAGGTTTTTTGATACTTGAATTTCTATTGCTGGAAATTATTAAATAATTTTTTTTATAAAAAATTATTTTAACTATATTATTTTTATTCATGATATTTATCAATTAATTGATCCACTTTTCACTCCTTGGTAACTAAAATATTTTTTCAAATATTTTATAAAAATATGACTTAATTTTCCTCTTTGGATGGAAATCAATTTTCTTCATGAATAATGATATCTAAAAATGTTATATAATTTTTTATTTATCCTCTAAAAACTAACTTTAAAAATAAATTTTAAAATAATTATTTCATTTGAAAAAAATCTTGATTGGTTTTACATAAAATTAGAATGGAAACTTTTGATTGTTTTTCGAATGTGATACTTTCTAGAAATTTTTAATTGAAAAATTATTGTTTTTTATATTTTTAGGAATCTACATATTTAGAGCCTATATTATTATTTGAATAATTATTATGATGTTTATAATATTATTTTTAACAAAAAAATTTTAATTTTAATTTTTAATGAAATGGATTTTAATAATTTTTTCTAAAACGAATATGATATTTTCTTCAAAAATACTTTTAATGATATTTTTATTATATGTCTATTCATCAATGAAGACTAAACATTATTATTACACCAAATGTGATATGTTTTTTTAATATCATCTTATTATTCATTTGGATGGTTTAATATTACTTTCACTAAGGATAGTATTAACAATCACTTCCTTGAATCATTTATGTAGTCATTAACTTCACAATATAATATTAACTTCCCTATAATCATTAGACATTAAATTTACCCTTAATATCTAAATTAATTATCATTAATTTTCATATTTCCTAAACTATATACCATTTTTACAAAGGGTGTTTATAAAAAAAGTCATTTCATTAATTAGGGAAGTATTGCTATATTAGTATCTTTTACTCAATATGGATATTTGGTATGGAACATTGTTCATTAATTAAATGGATTATTTGATATTTGTTGAATGATTCCGACAGTTATACCACAGGTGGGGCCTAGTCGAAGATATACCCTCAATGCATCTATAGCCTCATGGGATGAATTAGTTGGATAGCTTTAGTGGTGTTTTCAACCATTATATCGTAAATTGTCATATGAATGTTCTTAATAGTAAATGTTTCATTTACCTAGGAAAAATGGAAACTGTCAATTAATCATATCCTTCCTCAAGTATTCTTATATAACTATCTTGGATATTTTCACTGTGATATTATCCTTATATGGATTTCATTTTTTTCTATTGATTAGGAGTCCTGATTTTTTTAGTTACTTACCTTTATATATAGATCAATCCTTTTCCAGTTTTGATAGTAATATAACTGATTAAATAGAATTTATTTTCTATTATTTACCATTATATATTGATTATTATCTATGAGATTTCAAATTTAATATTGTCTCTTGATTAATTTAATTCTCAATATATTTATAAAAGTTCATTTGTGTTCCATTTTTACATTTCTATGTTGATTATTATTATTGATTATTGATAGATTCATTTCTACATAACCCTTAATGGGAATTTGATCTCACCCTTATTCTATTTCCTTTACCCATTATTCAATTATATTTTCAATGATTTAGATTTTGGGACAATCAAGATGTAATGAATTATTCTCAAAAAATAATGGAATAATTATATTTTAATTATGGTATAAATATTTAATTTATGGATCTTGTTTTCATCTAGTTTAATAATAATTATAAAATATGTAGTCATTCATGATGCAATTTATTGTTTTTAATTCCAATATAACATGGTAATAAACTGGATATGGGAGACTGGGGCCAGGGTCTCAACAGTTGGTATAAAATAATTTTCAGTTGAAACCATGAGAACTATATTTAGATAAATATAGATTTTGAAACACAAACCCTTGGTTGGCATTAAGGAAATGTATTTAAGAACTCCTTCATGTTTTAGTAAGTTAAAAATTATGTATTTTTCCCTTTCAAAACATAATAGTCCTGATTCCATAAGTGGAAATTTTTCTAGAATATATGTACATATGGGTGATAACTCCATAAAGTGCATGTCAGTCATTACATTATCATAACCTAGTACATGATAATGGGACATACTACGCACCTGGTATGACACTCATATGGAGTATGATTAAGATAATTTACATATTAAAGATAAATAATAATTAATTTTTGTATAGATAATAAAAATAAATTACCTAGGATAATCCATGGACCATGGAAGGACCTATGTGGTATATAATGGAAGAAGTATTTAGGTATTTATATTCAAAAATTAAAATTTTCTATGATTTTTTACCAATTTTATTTTGGTTATAAGAATAAAAAATAATTAAATAGGATTCAAATTATATAAGTCTCTATTAACATAATCTATATGGATACTATCATGGTTTATTGAGTTTACATTTAAAAATATGTATAAGTTCATAAACACCCCTTATAAACAATTTGTTGTGGGAATGCCATAAGATTAAGGACATTTCCAGAGAAATTTATTTCATGTGTACCTTATCGTGCAAAATTTATTTTAGGAATAATTTAATTTTTAATTTATATACAAGTGTTTACAGGTATTGATTACCATTAGGGTCGATATGATCATTAATGAATTTTTAGTAATATTCAAATAATATTCTTAGACTTTTTAGAAAAAATATGTTATTTAAAAAACCATAGTAAGAATGTAATTAAATGATTGATATTATTTCAAAGATGTCCATAATATTATTTAAAAAATTATAGATATTATATTAATAAATTTTTCAAAAATGGAAATCCATGTGTAGGGTGAAAAGTTATCACATTTGGAAATTCATGGGGATTGAACCCATTATTGAAGGACGGTAAGGGTTTCACACCTACGTCTGGCCTAAGTGATTTCTAGGTTAAAGCTTCATTATTTTAGATAAAATATTTTAAAAATAAATACTAATGATGAATCAAATGTGTTATATTTTAAGTTTATATACTAATTTATTAACTTTATTGGTTTTGTAAAATGGTTAGAGAAATACGTAAAGACTTATTTTATGGATCTTATAATGTGTTATAAATGAATTTCAGTGCTTCAAGAATAAAAAAATTATTTTTTGGTTATTCATTTCTTGAAGTATGTGATGAATTGGAAATTTAACGATTCAAAAAAAATATGAAATTTTATTTATGAAATAGAAATAAATCATATAAGAACAATTCCATATATACTTATTATGTAAAATAATCTTTCATCATTAAGAAAATTATCTTGATACAAAAATGTTACTATATTATCTTCATTTACATTCATGGAACAATCTATTAAATTTTCCACGATTTATGTGTTTTCAAACCTTCAAATTACACTAATCATTCACTTTCATGTGATCAAGGAATTCAATCAATCAATATAATTATTTTTGGATTTCTCAATGTCCATATCATAACATACCCTAATGTTCTCCTACTCTAAATCCTAGTTAAGTGTTAGTAAATAGGGCCATGGTAATTCACCTTATCACTTATTTAGAGGTTTTTTATACCATTTATGATGTAGGGTTTTCAAAAATGGAATTTTTAAATATGAAACCATGGATAAATGATATAATGTTCGAATTGTTAGGACACTATTTATTAAATGCGGGGATAACGTAACACCCTCTAATTCTAAAAGAATAATGTATGTGACACGCAACACCAAACGTAGAAGGGAATATAACATCTCAATAATTTTTAATATGTTTACTATTGGAATAAAATTAAATCTATTATATATCATGTAATTTCTAAAATACTATTTTAGCATTCATTACGCTGGAAAATGAGATTTTTAGACATTGTGTTACACGCATGAACAAGTATTTTCAAACAACAATATGATATTAATATTGTTTTTGAATTTCATATTTAAAACCAAATAATTAGAAACGATGGTATGAATAGGGTTAAATAAATTTTAAAAATTTATATTTTACACACATTAATTCCTAATCATTGGATTTTAAATGAAATGGGGATAATTTAAAAAGAATTACTGATTTTTGAAAAAGTATTTTTTTATAAACATAGGACAAATAATGATTTTCACCAATAAATAAAAATTTATTACAGAAAATTATTTAAAATTTATTTTAAAAAGTATAATAAATTTTATAAATTTAATATCTAAATTATCATAGTGTTATTTTTGGGATTTTTTTGAGAAGTTTAATTTTTTGATGAATAATAAAAAAACCTAATTTTAATTTAAACATCCATTTCAATCAAATAATTTATAAGGATAATTTATATTTTTAATTGTTTTTAAAGTATAAATACACAAATTCATAATAAAATTTTCTAATTATTCTATTGGAATAAATTTATTATTCAATTTAGATATAATAACATAGTACTCTTTAGGATAGTTTCACATTAAAAACCTGAATTCCCATCACGTCTATGTGGTTAATTTTAGATAAAAAAATTCAATATATGTGAATTTAATTAAAAAAATGGTTTCAATATTTGGAATCAGAATAATTTATAACTTATAATAGGTTATCCATAATTTATTTACCAAATTTAATCATGAAAATAATAAAAATTGAATTCTCTTATTAAGATAAAAATGGTTTTACTAGGGGTTAAACTAATAATATAAGGTTTATAATGGCCAACCTATTTGTCCAAAATAAAAATGTTGTTAGTATTAAGAAACTTATGACCTTATAATATATTTTTATGAGTTTATGGGAAACTTTTCCGGGAATTTTCTTCATATATTATGTTATTTTATGAAAAAGAAAACATGGAACCCTTTTTTTACTTTTAATATGTATAATGCCTTGGGATAGGTAGAAAATAAAAAAATATGTGGTTTTAAACATAATATGGAAACATAAATGAGTTGTTTTCATTGTGATTATATGTTTTTAATTTTAATAATTAATTATTTACATTAAATGCTAATGAAATTCCAATGAATAAATTATTAAGTTAACTATTATCTAATTAATGACAATAAAATTATTTAAATTAAAGTAAATGGAATTAATTATTATTTAAAATTATTATTTTATATTAATATAAAAATTAAAAAATATTTTCAAATAATTTATTTCTATTCAATTATTATATATATTTTTAAATTGAAATTAAATAAAAAATATAAAAATATATATTAAATGATTTTATAATAAGTGTTATTTTATTAATTAATTTAAATTTAAGAAAAATTAAAACTTTTTCAATTTATTTTAATATATTAATAAATATCACATTTGATCCATTCATGAAATACTTATTACATTATAGATTCTATATTGACTGTGAAATAGTAAAAGCTCAGCCAGTACAGTAATGGTTAATGGTGTTTTTTTAGACGTTACATTTGCTTGTTTCAGAAGAAATTTTTAAAAAAATTAAGGACTTAAATTTTACAAATTATATATAATATTTATAATAATTGGGTAAAAATTGTAAACAAATTATCAATATAATTTAGTCCTTAAAGAAATAATATGTTGGTTATAAAACTAGTTACCATAATGGAGAAACACAATGGTAAAATAATGAAACATAGTAGTTAAGGAACCAAATGATAATGATTTGTTTAATTTTATATGTTGATGATGTCTATAGACCACATAAACATTAACCTTCATTAATATTCATTTTTTAGGAATATGAGGTAATGGAAACCTCTCAATAGTAAACACTTTTGAGTATTTAAATGAATTCTAATCATCTTCAACTATAAAAAGTAACTCACTCCCCTCACAACTATGAAACACTAATGGATTTTAGATAACATAAACCCTACCCAAATCCCTTCGTAAATTAACAACCCTAATCATGGAAGATTTAATTTTATTATAGACCCATCCCTATAAATATTTATTGCATTCCTAAGGAAGATACTCGAAGAATATGTAATGGTATTCAACAAGATTTGTTATTTTATTTCCTTATCCACATTTATAAATTATTATTATACTATATTGATATAAAATATATCATATATTAAAATTTCAACCTAAAACCATGCACAATTCCTTTAAATGGGTTAGGAAATCATCATTTGTGTATAAGGTGGACTACTACCTTACAAATGGATGTCATTATTTCTCCCCTTACCACCTCTCAAAGGTAGTAATAGTGATTGATTTATATAATATATATTATATATATTATATTTATAATGTAATTATTATTTATTAATTTTTATATTTCTCATACAATCTTTCCCTCTATGTTTTCGGGATATGATGATGACGCTTATAAGAACACCAGACTACTGCCTCTCTAATCGATGAGAATCATTAATACTTTACATAGAATGTATTAAGTTTGGAAATTATAAAAATATATAATATATATGACATTATAATTATTCTTATAAAATATTTACACATAGATATATAGATATATATATATATTATTTTATTTTATTTCATTCAATGTGATAATAAAATGGATATAATTTTAACGTATATGTATTACCGATTACCTCTAAGAATGGTGTATTTCAATTCCTATGGAAAAATTTTATGGATTTATATGAATAAATATATAATTAATATATATGATATTCATATTATGTTTTACATTCGATATATGATTAAATAATGATTTCTGTAAGAACAAAAAAATAACAAGACAAACATACTCAAAAAACAAAGCAGATGTTACCTAAATGTCTGAAAATAATGAGAGACTATTAATAAAAGGGTAATAAAATGTTTTAAGTGAATCATATATGATATTATAAATATTAATTCATATTTTTTATGTTAACATATTTATTTAATCCATTATAGAGTATTTTAAAGATCACTCAACCAGAGGAAGCATAGGTCATAGGATTTCATATTCATTTCATTTTATTGAGGCCAATTGTAATGTCACGAAGATAATTAGTTTTATATGGTTAATATACTTCTATTTTAAATATATTATCATTAATATAACATTATTAATATTATTTTATGTTTGAAATATAATTATTTCACCCAAGTAGTTTTAAATTATATATCACTAAGTTGTAAAGAATATCGAATCTAAATATACATTCATTAGGTTATTGTTGATGCTCCTTTCTGTCACATAATCCAATGACTAAAAATGGAAATACCTAAGTACAAAGTGATTCATTCTTTGAAGAAACATCAAAAATCAGTAAAGTCATGAACAAGGATAAGTTTCAACATGGGTCGCGCAAGTTCCACCAATGTCATGCAAGTCAACGTGCGCACCGTGTAGGTGACGTGCACGCCGTGCAGGTGACGTGTGCGCCGCGCAGGTGACTTGCACGCCACACATGTGACTTTCACGCTCTCTTTGAAAATCACCCAGGGTCTTCTCCAGCCTATAAATACCCCAGTGGGCCCCCCATTTGAGGGATTAATTTTTCCAGAATTCAGATACAGAGCTCTGAACGCCCAAGTCTCTTCTTCAAGTCTTCCAAACAATTATAAGGTAATTCTTTACCTAGAATCGAAGGTCTAAACAAGAGGAGTAAGGTCTAAGTGTTAGAAATCACTAACACTTTCCCACCTAAGTGTTTTACCCTTATGTAAAATGGACACACTTGCACGCCTCCTTACCTACTCATTGAAACTTGTGCACCAATATTCTGGAAGTACCTCGGGATAATTCTAAAGTTTTGGTCAAGGATCGCCCAAGTATTAATCTACTGGTTAACAATCGCGAAAGTACCCATGTATCACGAAGGTATACCTGCATGACCAGGACTTGCGTGCCCATGCAGTACCTGCGTGCCTACCAGGACTTGCACACCCTTCTATTTTTTGGGTGCCCTTCCTGTCGATTTAACCCCTCTTATGCCATTCCACATCTCCTATTCAATATTGAAGCTTCAAGACATTCTTCAAATCCATTTATGGCATGTTTTCTTGATTGAATTCCTTATCTGAAAGTAGTTTCGTGGAATATCTCTCAAAACATAGATATTTTCACATCTTTATATCACTAAATTTAGAGTGTTTATTCATTCAACCCCATCCTCTAAGATGATAGAATCCTTGATTTGGGCCTCCTTCTCAAGAGTAGGCCCCAAATCCCCCATTGATTTGGGCCTCCTTCTCAGGAGTAAGCCCCAAATCCTCATTGATTTGGGCCTCCTTCTCAAGAGTAAGCCCCAAATACTCATTTATTTGGGCATCCTTCTCAAGATTAAGCCCCAATTCCTCATTTATTTGGGCCTATTTATCAGGAGTAATCCCCAAGTACTCATTTAATTTGGGCCTCCTTTTCAAGAATAAGCCCCATTCATAATTTCTCATAACATGGGCCTCCTTTTAAGGTGTAAGCCCCAGTCCAAGTCCACTAATTTGGGCATCCTCCTCAGGAGAAAGCCCCAACCATAATTCTCTTAACCTGGGCCTCCTTCTCAAGAGTAAGCCCCAGTCTCAAATATGGGCATCCTCCTTAAGAGTAAGCCCCAAGTCCCTTAATTTTAAAATCCATTTAACCTGGGCCTTCTTCTCAAGAGTAATCCCCAGCATTAATTTCTCTTTACCAGTCTCAATTTACTTTTGATTTGGACTTCATTCTAAGGAGTAAAACCCAATCATGAGTCCCCTCCTAATTTGGCCATCTTCCTCAGGAGGAAGCTCCAATTTAGAGTACCAAAATATTCATAAAGTGCATATACCATTATGGACCTTGTTCCTAGATTTCTTCCCTGAAGTAAATCTTAATCCTTATCTATTTTTTGAAGTCATACATACATAATCCCCACATCATTGCATCTTTCATGGAAAAATTGTCTGGTTTCACCAATACCTCTTGTTTCTCGCACCGAGCATGACTCACGTGAGCTTAGAGTGTAAAAGTAATCATGACATCTTTCATTGAGCGATCAATCATGCATAAACATCATAATCCGTTACTAAAACTACGTGGGTTCTGATTCCTTTTCCAAAACAAAGGATACGTAGGTTGGCCATCAGCGGGTATGATCCCAAATCTGAAATAATCCATGTCCCTCTGAATGACAATAAACTTCATATTCCCCACATAGTGGCTTTAAAACCAGTATGGTTATCATAATGACCAAGAGACTTTTATTTACTAAAGGATACCATTGACTAAGAATCTCTAACAAATATAAATGATTCTCTATTAATGAAGAACCTCGAATACATATAAAATATTTTCTTAATTTCCTACATATCAATCATTGATTGTCAGATCTAAAAAACCTCATTTTATACTTGGTAATGAAATAAGGATTCACCAACATAACTTAAATCTATAAATAGAGTCACGTAGTAGACAATAATTCCCCTCAAAAAGGTGTGACGAGTCCGACCTCCCATCCTCTCGACCAATGCAAATTCCTAAGACTCATCAGTCCACAACTAATGAGCACGTACCTTTGGAAAGTATGTCCAAATGGATATGGAATCATTGGATGGTTCTTGTTCTACAAACAAACCGGTTAGAAACCGATTGGAATGTTTGAACCTTCAATCAATGAGGTCATCCCCAATTCTAGAGGAGACAAAAAATAGTGAACCAGACGGGAATCCTTAACCAAGTTAAAATGATGATTTTCTTATTTGTTAGGGCCCTATTTAAAACTCAATGAGAGGGCCAACAAAGAAATCAATAACATATTTGCTCATCCCAAAGATGTAGTGGCCGGTCTTATCTTGATTACGTCTGTTATATCAAATAGGCACTCTTTTCCAAGATCTTTTTCATTACAAGAATGGCTTCTCTTAATTTCACACCCGTGAATACATTTGCTTTGAAAACCTTTCATGAGAATGCTATTGCTGGTACTCCTACTAGATCATCGTCTACTCTGAGGAAGACATCACCTACTCAGCATCATCAACACTGGGTATCAAATGCACTGGTTACGGAATACCATCAAAACGGTACTATTCTGAATCTGGAGGCCGCTCGACAAGCCCTCCAAGTCAATTATTCTACCTGGTCATTCGGACAGTGACCACCAGCGATCAAGAAGCAGGCGGTGCTAACCACTATATCCAACTATTTCGGGTTGTTATCCCTGGAAATAAATCACCATTTACTCCCATATTCTGAAGGGGTGAATCAGTAGGTCCCTCAGGGCCTTAATTCAAGGAGATAGGAGTCCTTCCTGAGGGCTCCCATCAACAATCGCCGCCAGACTCGTGCGGCAGTGCGCCCACAACATGATGAGGGTATCGACTCTAGGTGTTCGGCTTAGGTTCCTTGAACCCAAGTAGGGAAGACGAACCACCAGAGGCGACAACCCGTTAACAGTGAGTAGGTTCTTATCTTTTCTATTTCCGGAGAAGTCCACCAACCTAACTTGGTGGAAACCAACGATCCGGAACACACACTCGTCCGTTTTAATTCTGTTGTCCAGTAGACTCGTCTAGCAGCATCACACCAATCCCGCCAGGCAATTCCTGCAGAGTACTATAGACAGGAACATATTCCTGTTAGTAAATAATCAGCTAGTTAGTAGGATCGTATGACTAAAAATGATGGAGCTCATCAACCACATTAGGTGAAGTGCAATCAGCAGGCACACACAACTACTAGTGTTGATCAAGCTTACCAACAGTCTCGTTGGGTAGAACTCAGAGAAGTCTGTCGGAAAGCTCCAGCGACAAACATGAGTCAGACTCAACTCACTGCCCCCACACTTGAGTATTGTCAGGATTCATTGATAGGAAAAGGAGGACAGGAGCAGGAACACACACCTACTTCAAGCACGGAATTGACGTATATCCCCATTCTGGATGCTGATGTCACCAATCATTTTCTATCAATGGTGAAAGAGCAGAAGCAAATCCTTGTTCATATTCTGGATGCCTGCCAAGATATTATAACAACATCAACAACATCTCAGGGAAAGACATATAAATCTATCCATACCAGTGAAGTGAAACATCAACAATTCACTCCGGAACAGAAACACACATCTGTTCGAGTCCAAGAGGGTTGTGGGGCGTACTCCCCCATATCATACGGACAACCAAGTCAGGCACATACACCTGGTTTGAGTGGAGATAATCAGCCTAACCTGATCATTTCTCCTAAGAAGACACACACACCATCCAAATAGAGTAAGAAGGCATCTAAGAGGATGGCCCACCCAACATAGTCAAGAAATCAAAGGCCCATCTATAACAATGCCTTACTCAATGCTAGAGTTCATGATGCACTCAGAAAACTAACTGTTTCAACTAAAGATTCTGCTCTCTAAATTCCCAATAGTCGGGACATTAATTATGAAGGTCTGCATCATATAAATCCTCATGAAGGCTTGCTTCATGACAATTCGGTCAATCTCGATGTTTCATCCTTAGATGAGAGCCACAAGAACCCTATGGGTGGTCAAAAGATCAAGGAGAAAAATGTTTCATCTTTTACATTAACCCAAAATGGTGGTCCTCCCTATGATGATGAATTTCGCTGCGAAAGTCCTCTATGCAGTAGTGATTTACATTTCATGGAAAATTCTCAAATATACAATGTAGTGATGAGAAAGCCCTCTTATCGTGAGGCACTTGAAAATGTGATGCCGGTCATATCTGATGCTTTACCATTAGCAGGTGAAATACTTTCTCAACAAGAAGATATCTCAGGGTGTAGGTCATTCTCCGAACCACCCCTAAGTCATGCATCTTCCAGTTCGATCAGTGGATTCTCTACCAGTATTGTTAAGTCTGATGAAGCAACAAGAAAGAACCAAATCTGGTCTAAACAGGTAGAAGAATATTCATTAAATGATAAAGAGGAAATGTTGAACATGAGAAAACAATTGGTGAAGGGTGAAGTACCCGTCATGTTTTGGCCTCTGGATGACTCTTAGTATGATATTCAAGATATGTTGATAGAATATGGAATTAATGATATTCATATTAACATATAAAAAACTCTTTTTCAGTTGAAAAAGAAAGTGTAATCTTATGAATAATATGAAATCATGTTATGATAATATAAGGGTTACAACGTCATATTGATTTGGCATCTCTATCAGTCTCTCGATACCCGAAGGCTAAAAAGAAGCAGAGAGCCATTCAACGTTCATGCCTTGGCGCACTAAGAATATTGCACCAGTTAATTGCCAATACCCCATCTGGTATTCATGTCAGAGGATGGGGTGTTCATGGAGCACTACATTCCACTATGCTCTCTAGTTAGCAATGCCCACCGAAAATGGTTTCATGCAATGTTATTGCCCATGGCCAGCCACAGTCAATGGGTTTTGTTTGTAATCAAAATATTTCCCAAGAACATGCTTCAACTAGTTCCTCTCAAAATCTCTAATAGAGAGAACAAGTTGTTTAATTACTCCTGCATCAAGAAAACGATAATATTGAACATGCCTCTCATATGGAGCAAGAACAATCGTCAAGTGACAGAAGTGTCAGAAATCATCCAACGGTCTTTTGAACTAGGTGGTAAAAGTAGATATCGATTGATGCATCCAGCTAATTTCCGGACTAAGGTATGCAAGATCAGGAGAGATTTTGAGAAATTCTCAAACATAGTATGTCAAGAACCACCCCATCTTTCCAGACTGGGGACTCTTTTAACCCAACCTCAGAATCAAAAAATATGATTCGAGGAGTTGAGAAAAGACAGTAGGAACATCCCCAGTCCACCAGATTGGGGACTTTTTCAAATCATCAATCCCATCCTGAGTGAAATTCGGTCTTCTCTCGATTGGGGAAGAATCCACAAGAGGAACGAATATCCAAATTATCAGGAGATTCTCTCCAAATTATGGTTCTCCAAGATGTTCCTAAGGGATTGAATCATCAAAAGGCAATGTCTCATCTGGGACATGGAGGAAGACAATATCGCAGAAATGCAGATAGAATAAATACAATGAATTATGCATCAATCAATGTCATCAATGCCATAGTTTTTGATCCACTAGATGAGGCTCACTCGGAGGGATCAGATGAAGAGGGTCCTACCCATGAAGTTGTATGCACAGACACAAATGAAAAAGGTGTGCGTACTCAAAATAAAAGGATTACCCAGAATCTAGGTAATCCTTCAAGTATCCCACTTCCCCCTCTTCGAAAAGGAGTTAACAAGGGGAACAGAAAGAATCAGGTTACATACCCTTCCTCTTGAGAAGGCCAATCTCTCTCACTAGAGCAAAGATCTGCACAATAGGAGGAAGAAATGATGGAATTAATGAGGTTGAATACATAACTACATCAAAGTAGTCTTCCTCTTAAATGTGATAGAGTTAGTCAGCCAAGGGAATTCATTGTGGCTACTGAGATGGATCAAATATATATTCCTCTATCAGTACACCATCACAGGTATAATCCTACGGGTCAAGTGAAACAACAATTGGTGGTGCTACTATCAGTTATAGAACCAGCCACCACATTTGTACCAACTCCAGTCATTACACCTATTCAGGTCCAGGATCAACCAGATGTTTCTCAAAATTTAATAAAAACTATTGAGTCATTAACAGCTCTGTTGGAAGCTATGGAGGGAAGGCATTCTCAAATTAAAACAAGAAAAGAGAGCTCACCATGAATGGGTATATTCAATCCCTCCCCCATCATGTTTTGGGAACCCTATATTCCTTATTTTCAAAGGATCAGGTGATCCTGAACAGCATTTGATGCATTACATGTCTTGTTACGATCCTATGATGGGAACTCTGGATCAACAAGAAGCAGTGAAACTCAGATGCTTCGTGCGAACCTTGCAAGGACCAGCTTTTTTCTGGTACACAAGCTTGTAATCCTAGTCAATTACCAGATGGGAGGATCTTTTGCCAAAAATTATTTCTTCAGTTTAGCTCAATGTTTCCAAAGAAAACAGTTTTTTATCATAAAAACAGTAAGAAAAGGGAGAATTAAAGGGTTTCAGATTTCATTACTTGCTGGAAGGGATTAACATATCCCCTAAGCTTAGTACTCCCTCAAGAAGAACTGTTGCCAATCTGTGTGGAAAATCTGTGTGACGAATTAAGCACATCGTTGATCCATATGAAATACACAGGAGGGTTTCGAGACCATACTTCAATCTCTCAGAATATTGAAGATTATTTTATAAAGACTAAGGATAAGGATCGTGTAATTCCAGCATCTCCAAGAAGGAGAATGGGTAAAGTAGAGACTACTACAGTTATGCCTAAACAAGAAACTGTACCTGCTTCTACTTCAAGGCCTTCATCTTCTCGAAGGGCTCTGCCTCCAGAGCGTCAAAAAAAGAGGTCGTTTCATCAAGACGGTCAAAGAGATCATAGACTGAAACAATTTGAGGATCTGAAGATCAAAACATACTCTTTCTAAAATGAATAAGTTCTTAGTTACTTCATTTCGGCTCTGGAAAATAATTTTGTTCAATTTCCAAGGCCTAAAATGCCAAACAAGGAAAGAGATGAAGACCGTCCCAATTATTTCCCCTTTCATCAAATGTTGGGTCATCCCATTCATTATTGTTTTGTTTCCAAGGACCTCCTGCAAAAAATTGTTGACTCAGGACAAGTCAAACTAAAAGGTTATTCCACTTAGGTAGCATGTGTTACTGCTACAGATCCAGAGGAGGAGGGTGAGTGGAAAAAAGTCAAAAAATGCACAAAAATATGATGATTGGATGGTTAGAAAAATGATCAACTGAACTCATGACATTTTGCGAACGGAATTGAAGAAACCAATTGTTTCTTCTGCCATGAATGTCGCAGTAAAACCCACTTCATTAGAGGGAAAATCCTCAAAAAACGGCATGATTCAAAGAAAGAAAAAGAATCAGAAGAACATGAGTATGTGTCAAAGCCTAAGTTGTCTTTAGCTCTGGCAGACTTCATGACATCTACTTCAAATTCACGAGCACCACTCCACTAAACGACATAGCCTAAAAAGGTTAATTAGGAAGAGTCTTCATCGAGTGATGAGTTGATCTTCGGTTCTATTAATATGATCCAATTAACATATACTTATTCCAGTAACAGTTTCAATTTCGATGAGCCCGAGTTCCCTGTATCAGACAGAGGAATTCAAGGAGGTTCCATAGGCTCAAGATACAGGGGAAGATGTGGATCTTTCAGAGGACACTATTCCAATTCTACCCCTGCTAGAACTGGGTATGCAGTAGAAACTCATGTTAAAT
The DNA here is from genome assembly GCA_963277665.1 of Viscum album. Taxonomy (NCBI): domain Eukaryota; kingdom Viridiplantae; phylum Streptophyta; class Magnoliopsida; order Santalales; family Viscaceae; genus Viscum; species Viscum album. The sequence goes on along the minus strand of OY728164.1, from coordinate 2,115,658,797 downwards.
CCTTTCAACGAGCTCAACAAGAACAAGCATGTTCTTCCACACAAGGCAGACTCAGCCCTAGCACAATTATTCTAGATGATCGGTTGAAGGTTCCATCTTTTTCCTCTTAGCAAGTAAGTAGACCTAATCGGTCTAATATTCCCATGCCAGGAGTAAAAACAACTCCCATCCCGGTACAAGATGCCTCAAATTCCAAAGCATCAACTTCCAAGGCACCTGCTAAACCACATGTTCTTATTGGGAAATGCAGAACTTTTGATCAAAAGTATTATATATTGAAACACATGGCCCAAGTACAATCCATGTTATCAATTTTGGATGCCTTGAATTTATCAAAGGATCTTCGGGAGGCACTCATTGAGGCTTTGTCAAGTCCTCATAAGTTTGAGACTGAAATTGCTACAGCTGAAGTCTACCATGTAGAGAATAATCCTACAGAATGCCATGCAGTAATATCTTTTACTGATGAAGATGTAGATTATGTCGTGCATGGACATATTAGACCATTGTACTTATCTTGCATGGTAGATGGCATAGACATCCGAAGAGCTTTCATTGATAATGCTTCAGGAGTCAACCTTATGCCCATTCGTACACTTCGTCGATTGGGCCTCACAGAATCTGATTTATCTCCTTCAACTATGATGTTACAAGGATATGATAAAAATTAAAAAGAACCACTGGGTGAGATTACACTTAGAACTCAGTTTGTAGATCTTGTGTCCAATTCAGATTTCATGGTTGTTGATCAAGACTCAGTCTTCAACATCTTGCTTGGAAGACACTGGCTACATCAACATGCGGCTATCCCTTCATCATACCATCAATGTCTCAAGTATTGTTTCAATGGTCATGTTGGGACATTATATGGTGATAATGCCCCATTCAAGCCATGTGAATATCAATACATTGAGGCATAATTCTACCACATGAAGTGAAAGGAGGAATCCACAACAAAGGATATTACCAAAGTTAATGCATCCTATGGTTTGGAAATGATTCTCATAAACCCATTAGCACATGTGAGTACATATTATGTGTTGCATATCAGGCAAATTGACAGGATAGACCCAAATCAAAATACTCTTATGGAAAGATCCATAATGTCAATTACGGCAATCCAGCCAGACTACATGGGAGAAATTGGTGACCCACTAAGCAATGATGAAATTTCAAATGGAGATGTCTTCATTTCGTCTGTTGAAAACCAGCAAGTCTATACTTCGCCAACCAGGCTAGAAGAAGTTATTGTAATGTTAGAGGTTAACGATGATGTCGATTCTCAATCCATCATCTCATCTTTTTTACACAAAGAATACCCTTCATCTCCAATTGGGTTGGAAATGGATGCTTCTTCTTCAAGATGTGAAAATTTTAACATCCCTTATGATATTTGAAATTCTGCTTCATCATCTACAATGCAAGTAGAAACAGAGGAAATAACACATGTTGAAGAAGAAGAGGAAGATCTTAGGGATGCTACTCCATCATTTGAAGAGGGTATCTCTACCACCGTGGATGAACTCAGAGAAATAAATTTGGGTACAAAATAAGATCCACACCCCAATTTAATTAGTACGACCATGACACTTTAAGATAAAGAGATGTATATTTAATTTTTAAAGAAAAATTGTGATATATTTGTTTGGAACTAAACAGGGATTCCAGGGATTGATCCTGATGTTTGTACCCATCATTGGGGTTTTCCAAAAGAACATTGATGATTCAAACAAGCCTCTATAAGAACACACACAACCTATTCTTCCAAAATTGAAGCTAAAGTGGATAAGCTCATCAAATATAACTTCCTCAGAGAAGTTCAATATCCCAAGTAGTTGGATAATATTTTCCTAGTGAAAAAGAAGAATGGGAAAATTAGAGTTTCCATTGATTTTAGAGATCTTAATAGGCATTGTCCTAAGGATGATTTTCCAGTTCCGATTACAAAACATTTAATCGATGCAACAGCTGGCTATGAAGCACTTTCCTTCATGGATGAATATTCCAGATATAATCAAATCTGAATGGCTCCAGAAGATGAGGAATATACAGCTTTTAGAGCCCCTCAGGGTGTATTTTTCTATCAGGTAATGCCCTTTGGCCTAAAGAATGCAGGTGCAACATATTAAGGTTCCGTGCATCATATCTTCAAACCCTTTTTAGAAAAGTTTGTTGAATGTTAAATGGACAATTTGGTTGTCAAATCCAAAAAAACGTTCTAATCACTTGGCTGATTTGGAAGTCATATTCCGCAAGCTTCGACAAAATAATTTTAAGATGAACACCTTAAAATGTGCTTTCGGGTTAACCTCAGGAAGATTTATTAGCTTTGTAGTACGCCATCGTGGTATCAATGTCAATCCTGAGAAGAAAAAGTCAATCCTTGGTATGTCACCTCCTCAAAATTCAAAATAATTGATAGGACTTCAAGGATACTTATCTTATATTCAGCGTTTCATTGCCAATTTGGCAGAAAAAAGTCTACCCTTCACCAAATTGATGAAGAATGGAGTCACTTATAAGTGGACTGAAGAATGTCAAGAAGTATTCGATATTCTCAAGAAGTTTCTCTTGAGTCCACCGGTGTTAATGCCACCTGTTGAAGGAAGCACACTTATCCTCTATTTGACTGCTCTAGAGTGATCATTATGATCTTTCTTTCTCAGAAGACTGATGTTGGGAATGAAAAAAGACTCGACTATCTCAGTCGAACTATTCTTGAAGAAGGAACCCGATACTCAAATATTAAGAAGTGCTGGCTAGCATTAATCTTTATAGTTCAAAAGTTGAGACACTACCTGCAACATCACGAGGTCCAATTCATTTCACAACCTTAATGGTTCCAAAAAACCACTGTGATTAGTTAACCTACTTTTGAATATTAATATGTCCCAAAATGTTTGTGGTTTTCAAGAAAGCAGTGTCTCCAACCTTGATGTCAAGATTTCATCTGTATTTTTTCACATATGAATGCTTTCAAGATTGAGCTATCAACATGAAAATTTTGATCAGTTGGACCTACTCTATATACTCTTACATTATATGAGGTCTATGAATAGATACACACCCTATCTCTATCTAGAATAGATGTGAGTGAAAACACCTACCATATAATGTTTCATGAGGATCTATCTCAATGGTATCCTACTTGATATTAATATAAGTGAGCTATATAAGAGGGGAGGGTTTCTCCCAAGAACCTCCATATTCAATGAAAAATATAAAAAGAATCACCTATAACACATGGATAATATAATCTATCTTTCCTTGGGTATATAGGTGATAGTCCATGCTTGAAGGTACCTGCATACCCAAGGCCTTCAGGAACACCTGTTAGAACCATGATGCTCAACATGCATCTATATCAGAAATTATAGAATAAGGATCTTTATGAAGACGTAAAACATCTCTAATGAACATCCTTCCAATAATTTCTACAATTAAGGTATCTCAAATAGGTTACAAGCGTGAGACCTCCATCAAACGATAAATTAACACACACTATGTATCATTTCAAGAAGTTGATCTTGGTAAATCATCCCAAAAATCCATCAAAACATCATCCCATTAATAGTCAGGCGTAGCAAAGGGAAATATAATAAATTTATGTTGTGAATTTTATTCATTCACTAACTGATAGGTGGAACACCTGGTGATGAATCCAAAAAATCTCATGATTCATACTAGGCAAAAAATAAAGTCATCATAGTTCTCGAGACATTTTGTTAGCACTGAGGTGAAACACCCTGGATGTGGCATGGAATTACCATATCAACTCCTCTAAAATATCTTCTAGGACCCATACATGCATTGGGAACAATAATGCATAATTTCCATACATGGTTCTACCAAATGTTTATCATCATCCGGAACACTATTCCTTAGGAGAATTCCATCATGATCTTGTAACTACCTCATTCACCACAATTCAAGAAGTGTATATGATACTGGTAAGGCTGAGAGGATAGTCTTACCACATTCCTCTTAAACTAGAATATATATCACTAAGAATAAGTCCAAAATCATCCAATCCCTAATGAATTCATGAACCCCATGTGTATGTGTCCTTTGGCATGGAGCATTGACTACTAAATTTCCATTACCATGCATGTTGTAAATCTAGAAATAAAATAATTTTAGGTACACAACCCACCTATGTTGTTTAAGATTGACATGCCACTACATAATGATGTACTTGCAGATTTTATGTTATATGAATAAAGAAACACTCCCCACATATATTGTGTCTCAAATAGCATAAGTAATGAACTACAACAATAATATTAGGGAAATGAATTGGGTAATTCTGTTTGTGACACTTCAACTGACAATAGCTGTACATGAAATTTTTTATACTACATCAGAACAACACCAAGATCGATTCCTAATGTGTCATAGTATTCAATATAGATTCTTCATATATTTAGAACAATCAGTATTGGAACTAAAGTGAATCTTCCCTTCAACATATAAATGGATGCTTCATAATCTTATAACCAAATGAATTTCACACCCTTAATTGTTAATCACGTAAGTAGTGCTGCAAGGAATGATAAATCCTGGATAAAGCATCTATAATATCCTGAAGTACATTAGAAACATTAAATTTTATAGAAATTCTTGGGTTTTCCTTTGAAACTGATCCTCTACCTTTCTATGGGTTTACTAAAACTTCTTATTATGAGATTATATGACCCGAGAAGTGGGATTTTCCAATAAAAAATTTCATATAATGATCTTAATATAGATTTGGTTATCTCTATAAGTATTCTTCATTACATCAAGATTATATTCACAATTATTTCTAGAGAATGAATACAACAATATTGTTAGAGTTGGTGTCGTTAGAACCAACTGTTTGTATATTGATTACATGAATGTACACATATTATTTATTCTTTATTGTTCTGCATGACTATAATATAATAATGTCATGGAATATTTGTTGCATTAATAATGTCATGTTAGATACCCGCTATGATGAGAACCACAAAATGATATAATAATATTCTTAAATAATGTTCTTTGTTTGGATGACATACTATGATAGGACACATAGTATAAAGACCGTCATGTGCGAGTACTCATTAGAAGACGAGACTCTCTCTCAAGGAGTTAGCACTCGGTAATCTCCAAGATATGAGATTATGAGAACAGACCTTCTAGTAGTCATCCCACATGTCTTGGTGTCATCATACATTACTATCGGTGAGCTTGTGTAATGGTCCTCAGACTAGAATATTATCATTAACTCATGTAGTGACTCGCGCACTTAGATTTACTGATGAAAACCATCACGAAGACAGTTGGCGGGAAGTAGGGTGCATTGGGTGCGTCACGAATGACATGTTGTTAATTGATAAGTTGAGGAAGTATTTTTTCCTTCCATATTTATGGAAGTAGATATCTCGGGCCCTTTGATTGAAATAGAACTGTCGCCCAAATTTCATGGCCATGGTGTAACGAGAAGTATATTTCTGGAAGTCAAAGAATGACAGATCAATTTTATGACACTACCAAGAAACCTGCTTGATGAAATATTGAGAAAAAGGGATTAAATTACATAGTAAGAGTTCGTATGAGGTGAGACGTCAATGCGGCGTCAACTTATTTCTCTTGGGTGCCTTGACCCACTCTTACACTATAATCTAGGTCTTTAGGCAAGCCCAGATAATGCCAAGGAGAAAGAGGCCTAGAGGGTCACACACTATCCAAGTATCTCAATTACAATAAATTTTATTCTCGTATGTGGTTTAATAATTATTCTTGGAAGCCTAAATTGTTTTAATGTCAAATGAAGAAGAAAAATTAAAACAAGATATACACGTCGTGTATTAATAATTACACACCGTGTAGTTTTCATTTCGGAAAGGGAATGAAAAACAAGTACACTCCATGTATTAATAATTACACGTCGTGTAGTTTTCCTTTTGGAAAATAAGTACACACCGTTTATTTATGATTACACACCATATAGTTTTTCCAGTTGGGATTTTGAGGAAATAATATTGCTTTAATAAATGATATTTATTATAATCAGCGTGGGTGCATTTCAAGGAATTAATGATTAGCCATGGGGGTTTTCAATAAGATTTCATGAAATAAATAATACGTGTAACACGTTTATTTGTTTTCATTATTCTATAAACCTCAAACTCAATTATAAATATCCTTACAACCCCTACACTTTTTCCAAATTGTTGTGCACAACAATTCTGGAGAATTCTCTAAAGACCAAAATAACTCCTTCCTCCAAGAGTGCACTCAAGACCGAGAGAGATCCTCTTCCATCGGATCAAGACAATCTAAGGCGGACAATGCATGAATGAATTTCTCCATGCTAGCATCCGGAGACTCCTTTGGCGATGTCCAGAGATACGTGGTGCACATGTGGATCACCGCTAGAGGAAGTCTACACTTGGATTCTGTGATGCAACGACGTATCACATCGGAACGTGATCAGAAATATCAGTGAAGAAAGAACACCTAAAGATAATTCTTTTAAATTAAATAAATTAATTATAATCAACCTATAACAGTCCTACTTTGTGGTTCAGGGACTTTCTTTCTTCATTATCTATTTCTGTGATTCGATCTGTGGAGTTTGGCATTTCTCATCATATTGATCCTGGATTGATCATTGCTAATGAAAAAAAGTCAAGTGGCAACATCCACCCATGCACTTCCACTACGACTGAAACCTTCCAATGGTATCAAAGGGAGGTTACAACATTTATTATAGTTAATTCATTTTTTGTGGATAATTTATGCATTTATATTTGATTTAATTCGAAATAAATCATTCTATAAATATGAATAAATGAGATCTATTTTTCCTCTATTGTTTCTCAATTCATAGCATAGAAATGACCTTTAAATTTTAATTTTTATTTAAATAAAAACAAGTAACTCATACGGAGTTTCCACTCTTTATGTCTCTACAACATGGGAATACACATTGTGTAATAAAATAATACACATCGTGTACTTCGGTTTAACGAACCGGTACTGGTCCGCTATACCAAACCATATGAATTGAGTATTCCTAAGTAATTATTACGTCGTGTTGAGCAGAATTGAATGGTTCGTGGAAACTAGAATACATGGCATGCATGTAGGGGAAACACACCATGTATTCCGATCTGGCCATGTGAAACCGTGTACAAAGAAGAAGCTGCGTACCACGTACACTGGATTGCTAGGTTGTTTGCCACGTAACAAGGAAGTACATGCCATGTATGATTTATCTACACGTCGTGTACTCCAACAAATTTCAAAGTGTAGAAAACATGTCAAATCCCCTGACGTGTACATTGGATAAAGGGTGAATGAAATACATTTCGTGTAAATATACACTACACGCCGTGTACTTCCCAGAAATAGAATTTCACCAGGTTTCCTCCAAAAGTATAAAGACATCGTACAAGGAATATGTATGAGAATAATCTCAAGGAAATTCAAAAAGGAATTTGAGATAATGAATTAATTAATTATAATATCATAATTAATTGAATTCAAGCACGACTTATCTTTAATAATAGAACGATTAAATAAATTTGAATTCTAAATATGAATAAATTTTGTTTCTTTCTATAGATGATCATGATATAAACCAATGACCCTTTGTATGTGTATGGTTTCATTTAAATTTATTTAATTTAAATTTTTTGGCATATGAGCCTTCTTTCAAAAAAATTGTAGGGCCTGCGTGCCCATGGATTCTTTAATTTGAACCCCTATAATGAAGGATCTCTTAAGCTAGAGGAGACGGTTTGAAATCTGAAGTTGAGGTGAAACCAATATAAGATGACACAAAGGTGGACTTGTGGGAGCTACAAAACTCGAACCATCGGGTTCAAGGGGTTTTTCCCTAGGTCAGGGTTATCTTTTCAAAATCGCTAGATAAGATATCCAATAGAAGCACATGATCATTCCATCTTATTTTATTTCTAGCAGATTGGATGGTTTATTTATTTTGTATGTGTTTTCGTGATCACATAATTAATGAAATAAAAAAGCATGCAAAGATGGAATAAAATAAAAACCAGACTATGTGTAAACATTATCAGAACATGGTTAATCACTTAATAAAGTATCACTTAATATTAACAAGTATTTGATAATGCTAAGATACGTATAAAGGATTGAAATCCCTAAAATACCATATTATGTGAGACCAAGACTAGAGTAGCATGATTAAGGGGAAAAACTCAATAAAACTATGTGTTTGACCAACCCTTGTTGGGACACTTAATTTTATAAAGGAATCTCTTCTGATAGGTTTTGGGTTTACTTAACCATATTACATCAAAAGGAGTAGCCCTTGGTAGACTTGGTCTAATATTGGAAGCAAGTGTTGAGGAAATCCAAGTTAGGATTTCATGATTAGGGAGTCCACTCAACATATCAAGGAACTATAAGCTCACAGTTGCTAAAGACCTACCTACCTAAATACCTTATAATTTCATGACCAACCCTTGTTGGGGTTATGAAAAGGGGAATATGGATCCTTGAAACTAGAATGCCAAAGCAACTGGACATTCTGAGTTCAAGGGTGAGGGCCATTGAGACTTGATAAAATAGTGGGAGACTTAATAAAATTTAAAATTTCTCATAAAATGTATTCAAGAAATTATTGACGAATCTTCAATTTTATTTTGTAGAATCAAAAATGAAAAACTCATTAACCACATTTTCTCTATGATCAATTCCGGACAAAGACAATATCCTCACTGATAGTAACATTCAAGAATAGCTTAGGCTCCTTCGGGTTATCCTACACCATGAAGAAAAGTTTTACGTGCTGGAGTCCTCACTTCCTGATTCACCTATTCAAGGGGAAAGTGATGAAGACTTCCTTGTCTATGATCAACATTAGAGAGATGCACATGATGTTAAATGTTTGATGCAATCATCAATGTATAGTGAGCTCATGAAGGCTCATGAAGACATGGATGCCTATAGCATGGTCGAACAACTACGTGGTCTATACCAAGATAGAGCAAGACAAGAAAGGTTTGAGATCTCCAATTCTCTATTTCAGAGCAAGCTTAGAGGGGTGCCCCAGCTGGGCCTCATGTAGTCAGGTTCATTGGCTACAATGAGCGCTTGGAGGTTCTAGGGTTCAAACTCCTCGATGAACTGGGTAATAATCTCATTGTTGCATCACTCCCCTAGAGATTCTCAATATTTGTTGTAAATTTTAATATGAACAACATTGGGAAGTCTCTATCAGATCTTCTTATTCTTATTCTCTAAGTGGACAATGACATGAAGCATGAAAAACCTTATGTCCTTATGGTAAATAAAATGAAAGGTAAGGCGAAGAGATTAAAGACCAAATCTTCTTCATGTCCTTCCAAGAAAAGGAAGATCAAAGGGGAGGCAAGTGAACAGGAGGCTATTTGTTTCTAATGTGGAATGAAGGGCCTCTGGAAGAAAAACTGCACCTAGCCAAGGAAGCAAGGGGAAGATTAAGGTGTGTTTTTTATCGAATGAAATCTATCTGTTTCTACCAATTTGGTATTAGATAGTAATTGTGGTTCTCACATCTGTATCCAAATATAGGAACCATGTTGATTTAGAAATATTGACCGAGGTGAGGTGTATCTGCGAGCAGCCAATTGAGCCAGACTCGCTGTTTTAGTTTTCGGAGACTACCCCCTCACATTTCCTACTAGGGTGGTCTTGGATTTGAAATGATGCTATTATTTACCCTCTTTAACCAAAAAATTATATTAGTATCCAGATAATATACTAATGGATTCATCTTCATGTTTGGAAGTGGATGTTGCTACTTTTATATATATAACATTTGTTTTGTTAGGGTACATTTATATAAGTGACTTTATGTGTTAGACTACTCAAACCATGTAAGAGAAATCAATCACAAAGTTAATTCACATGACTCATACCACACCCTAATTTGGCATCACCGGCTAGGTCATGTAAATGAGAAACTTTTGACAAAATTACTCAAGATGGGTATTTAGATTCTTTCAAACTAAAACCACATCGTCTATGTCATGCGTGTCTATAAGGCAAAATGACCAAAGCCCCATTTAGTGGGAAAGGTGAAAGGGCTAAATATTTTCTAGAATTAGTTCACAGAGATGTGTGTGGACCATTTATAGTTGAAGCAAGGGGTGGGTTCTTATACATCATATCTTTTACTGATGATTTTAGAAGATATGGATATATTTAATTAATGAGGTATAAGTTAGATTCTTTTGATTGGTTCTAATAATACAAGAATGAAGCTGAGAACCAACTTGGTAATAAGATTACGAAACTCCGCTCAGATAGGGGAGGAGATTATCTTAATCAGGACTTCATTGATATCTTATGGGATTTTAAGATTCTATCTCAACTCACTCCACCTTCCACGCCTCTGTGTCATGGTGTAAGTGAAAGGATAAACCGCACCCTGTTGGACATGGTGAGATCAATGATGAGTAATGTGAGTCATCAATTATCCTTTTTGGGATATGCATTACAAATAGAAGCACCCATACTAAACCAAGTAACAACTAGATCGACAAATGGTATTCCATATGAGTTATGGAGTGGACGCAAAGACATGTTATCTAATTTACATGTGTGGGGGTAGTGAAGCATTTGTTAAGGCCTCTTCAGGTAACAAACATGCATCCTGAGGCACAAAGTGTATCTTTATAGGATATCCTTAGGAAACAAGGGGATATTACCTATACAACCCCTTAGGAAAAAGGATAATGTGGACAGACACACCATATTTATTGAGAGGGAGAACATCTCTAAAAGAGATAGTGGGAACAATATAGACTTCGATGAAGTCGAGGATCAAGATACATAAGATTTGGTACAAGAATAGATTCCACAAAGCCCTGTGGAAGAACAAATTGTTCCATAGACACAAGAACTGTGTTGGAGCATGAGAGAGGTGAGAGAACCAGAATGATATGGTTTTCTTGTCACTGAGGATGGTAACTCATTGTTGATTGAAAATGATGATCCTCATACCTATAAGGAATCAGTTGAAGTCACATATGTTGGAAACTGGAAAGAAGCCATGAATTATGAGATGGATTCCATGTACCAAAATGATTTATGGATTTTGGTAGATCCTCCAGTTGATGTAAAGCCTATTGGTAATAAATGGATATTCAAGAAGAAACTGGACATAGAGGGGAAAGTCATCACCTATAAGGCATGACTAGTTGCAAAATGTTTTAGACAATGTCAAGGAATTGACTATAAAGAAACCTTTTCACCGGTTGTAGTGATGAAATACATTATAATCCTATTGGACATTACCGCTTAACATGACTATGAGATTTTGAAAATGGATGTCAAAACTGCATTCCTTAACGGGAACCTCCATGAAGATGTCTATATCACACAACCTGAAGGGATTGTGACTCCAAATGTTTCCAACAACGTATGAAAGTTGTATAAATCCATTTATGGATTAAATCAAGAATCAAGTTCATGGAACATTCGTTTTGATGATGATGTAAAAGAATTTGGATTTGTCAACAACAAATGTGAGCCTTGTGTCTATAAAATGTTTGTTGGAAGTGCAGTTATTTTTCTAATAGTATATGTTAATGACATATTACTAATTGGAAATGAAGTAACTATCTTACAGTCGGTTAAGTCATGGTTGGGTAAATGATTCTCTATAAAAGACTTGGGCGAGGCGATATATATTCTTGGGATCAAGATCCATCGTGATATATCTAAGAGAATGCTAGGCATGATTCAAATTACATACATTTACAAGATACTGAGGATATTCAGTATGGAACAGTACAATAGGGGATTTTTTCCAGGGTCACATGGAATTCATCTTTCCATGAAAATGTGTCCTCAAACACATGAGGAAATAAAGGAAATGAAAAGGATTCCTTATGCTTCTGCGATTGGGTCATTCATGTATGATATGCTATGTACAAGGCTGTATGTTTCTTAAGAATTATGTTCTGTTGACTGATATCAAGATGATCTAGGAGACCGCCATCGGATGGTAGTCAATACTATCTTTAAGTATCTGAGGCATACTAAAGATATGTTCCTGGTTTATAGAGGAGATGTGGAACTAGTCATCAGAGGAAATGTAGATTCTAGTTTCCAGACTGATCAAGATGACATGATGTCATAGACTGGATACATCTTTAGTTTGAATGGAGGTGCAGTGAGCTGGAAGAGCTCAAATCAAGGTTTGGTGGAAGATTCTACAGTAGAGTTCGAGTATATCGCAGCTTCTGAGGCAGCAAAAGAAGCAGTATGGATGTGAAGCTTCATCCGAGAGATGTATGTTTTACCTAGCAGTAATGATTCTATCACACTCTATTGTGATAATACTTTAGTGGTGGAACTTGAAAAAGAGCTAAGGTCACATCTGTGGACAAAGCACATACTTCGGAAGTATCATCTCTTGAAGGATTTTTCTAAGAAAGGTGAAGTTGCATTGAGCAGTATTTCCACGGAAGACAACGTGGAAGACCCCTTGACTAAAGACTTGACTCAGCAGAAATATGATCATCATGTGAGGTCTAGTGGACTAAAAGTCGTAGGTTGTTGGCTCTGGTCTAAGTGGGAGTTTTTAGGGTTGGTGTCCTGAGAACCAACTGTTTGTACTTTTATTACATGAATGTAAACTAATTATATATTGTTCATTGTTCTACATGACTATAATATAATAATGTCTTAGAATATTTTTTCATTATTAAGGTCATGGCAGATCCCTGCTATGTTGTGATCCTTGAAATGCTATAACAATATTCTTAAATAAAGTTCTATGGTTGGATGAAATACTATGATAGGACACATAGTATACAGACCGTCATGTGAGAGTACTCGTTATATGAAGAGACTCTCTCTCATGGAGTTCTCACTTGGTAATCACCAAGATAGAATATTATGAGAACAGACCCACCAGTAATAATTCCATATGTCTTGGTGTCATCGAACATTACTATCTGCGACCCTGTGTAGTGGTGCTTAGACTGGAATATTATCATTAAATCATGTTCTGACTCGAGCGCTTAGATTTTCTGACGAAAACCATCATGAAGATAGTTAGCAGGAAGTAGGGTATGTTGGGTGCATCATGAATGAAATGTTGTTAATAGATATATTGAAGAAAGTATTTGTGCATTCCCTATTTATGGAATTAGATATCTCGAAACCTTTTATTGAAATAGAACTGTCGCCCAAATTCCATCGCCATGGTGTAACAACAAGATTATTTCTGGAAGTCAATAAATGACAGATCAATCATATAGGTTTATGACATTTCCATGAATCCTACATGATGAGACATTGAGGAAAAGGGATTAAATTACAAAGTAAGCGTTCGTATGAGGTGACACATCAATGTGGCATCATCTTCTTTCTCTTGGGTGCCTTGAACCATTCCTAGACATTAATCTTGGACTTTTGGAAAGCCCGCCTAATGCCAATGAGAAAGAGGCCCGGAGGGTCACACAATAAGTGTATCCAAGTATCTCAAGTAGAATTAAGATTATTCTCGTGTGTGGTTTAATAATTATTCTAGGAAGAATAAATCATTTTAATTATGGAGGAAGAATAAAAATGAAAACAAGATATACACGCCTTGTATTAATAATTACATACCGTGTAGTTTCCATTTTGGAAAGGTAATAAAAAACAAGTACACACCATATATTAATAATTACACATCGTGTAGTTTTCCTTTTGGAAAACAAGTACACACCATGTATTTCTGATTACACACTGAGTAGTTTTTCCTGTCTAAATTTTGAGGAAATAATATTGTTTTATTAAATGATATTTATTATAATCAGCATGGGTGCATGTCAAGTAATTAATGATTCAACATGGGGGTTTTCAATAAGAGTTAATGAAATAAATAAAACGCGTAATGCGTTTATTTTTTGTCATAAATATATAAACCTAAAACCCGATTATAAATATCCTCACAATCCCAAAACATTTTCCAAATCATTGTGCACAACAATTCTGGAAAATTCTCTCAAGACTAAAATAACTCCTTCCTCCAAGAATGATCTCAAGACCGAGAGAGATCCTCTTCCATCGGATCAAGACGATCTAAGGCGGAAAATGCAAGTAAAGGTTTCTCCACGCTAGCACACCGAGACTCCATTGGCGATGTCCAGAGATACGTGGTGCACATGTGGATCACCTCTAGAGGAATTCTATACATGGCTTCTGTGACACACCGACGGATCACATCGGAACGTTATCAGAAATATCAATGAAGAAAGAAAACCAAATGGAACTTCTTTTAAATTGATTAAATTAATTATAATCAACCTGTAATGATCCAACATTGTGGTTCCAGGACTTTCCTTCTTCTTTTTCTATTTCTATGATTCAATATGTAGAGTTTGGATTTTATCATCGTATTGATCCCGGATTGATCATTGCTAATTAACAAAATCAAAGAGGGAACATCCAACCCCATGCATCCGCAGCACCAAGAACATTCAAATATATCTTCATGAAAGAAAAAAAATGAATCCATATATGGTTGGAAGAACTGTTTCATAAGAGACATGAAAACTGTAAGTGAGTATGTGATTTTGATCATCATAACCATGTAATTTTATAGATAAAACCTTCACCTAAATTATGAGAAACGATTTTCTCTAGGCATGACATGAAGATTATGATAACCCAACCTCATATATATCATTTAATATATTTTCACTCCTCAAATATGATCAAATAATATTTCTATTTTAGGAAATTGATATTGTTTATTTATTGTGAGATTATTCATGAAATTGTAATCCACATAGATTCTATGGGTTCCATCAACATTATTAGTGAAAAGAACTAGTAAACCCCAATGAGAAGTGGAAGGGTGTATAAACTCATTACCCTCCAACTCCTCCAATTTTATCTTCAACTCCAGAATATCATTAGGTTTCATACTATAAGGATGAATAGTAACTAGTGATTCACTAGTTTACAACCTAATAGTAAATACTACCTCTCATACTGGATGTAGACCATAGAATTCATCCAGAATGATGTCTCTACAATGCTCCACTACCCGAGGGAAAATAATGGTTCATACCCCATGGTCATTTTGGAACATACTAGAGGTGTGAACTATAATGCTACCCATCCTCTAGTGCTGGAGTCTAGCTCAATAACACTAATATTCCATTCACAATAATACACTTTTATAATGCCCTTTGGTGATATAAACACTACCCTTTCATGTTAGAAGTATATATGGGATTGATAGGGAACTAACCATTCCATCCCTAAGAATTCGTCAAATATCATCATTTTGTGTAAGTAAAGTTTCCATAAAAAACGTTTACCTCTTATCTAAATTGGATATTCCATACCACAATGAACACCCTCTACAAGTATACCTAATGTTGTGTCTAGAATGAAAAACATGATTGAGCTCAAAATTGATACCCATACATCCCAAAATTGTCTCAGATAGAAAAGAGTGAAATGTGCATGTATCAAATAAAGGAGACCTTAATGATGAGGATAATATAATAGTACCTTGTATAGTAGAAGGTTTAAAACTCTAATCCTCTAGTGTTGGATGGACTTCATGTAAAGGGCATGTACCACTACCCTAAGTCACTACATGTCTAGGTTGAGAAATGTCGCTCTACTAGCGTTGATACTAATATGTCTGCATGTCGCTTCCTTGATCGTCTCCTCATCCTGGTCGGCTAGGGATATTATAACTACCTCCTGGAAAGGATCCTTCTGGTCTATCTCATGATAGAGTATTATGTATAGATCCCCACTCACTATGAACTGGATGGATGGTTCTATAAAAATTAGGAATATCCCACGTCCTGATGTAACTTCTACCGTCAACTAAATCACTCGAGCACAGGGGTTTGATATGTCCCGGCTTCCCGTAATGGTGAGAAGTAACAAATCTATCTATATGAGGATATTTAATACTTCTATCTCTTAGTGTATCTTCAAAGTTACACTTCCACAAAAAAGATGAAACACTTATAGCCCTAGGAGTAGAACCACTCTAACTCGAACAATCAACATCCCCAAAGTTCCAATAAATAATAATGACATGGAAGACGATTTAATAAATTTTCATAAACCTAAATATATTTAACATCAATAAAATTGTGCATACCAACCCATCCATTAATCTCATAGTGGTCATAATATTATCATCAACAAGATATGGACAGAACCGTAGTAGCCCAGTGAAACGATAAGAATACTATATAGTTGACATACTCCCCTATTTCAGGTTCATGAAATCTCTTTCAACTTCATCCCTTAATATAAAAGAAAATAATTATTCAAGGATTATGGTATGAAAATCTTCCCAGACTATATCACGTTGTTGATCCTCCAAGATGATAACATCCCACCACATGTTTTCCAAATTTTGAAGCATATAACCTTCCAAATGATCCACCACTATTGAAACCTCTCGAAATTATTGATAATAGATATGATATCCTAATTCCAAAACTCTATATCATGTGGTCTTCCATCCCCTAAAAACAAGGGAGCATGATACTGCTAAAACTCATTAGTCAACTCTACCTTTCTCAGTGCATGTCGAAATAAACCTTGCATCAAATAAAAAATATAAATAAATTCCTCATGGAACTAGTTATATTTTTTCATATCAATAACAAGATGTGGTTACAAAGGTAGAACTATAGGAGGAATCACTAGAGGTTCAAGACCCACCACCTCAGGAGCATGGTCATCACAGCCTTCTAAGCGTACGACAAAAGGATGTTGTAGCAGTATGACAATAAAATTCTAAACACACACCCCATAATATATTTATGAAATTATGAATATTTCATTTAATGATCTAAAAAAGGTATAAATCATACCAATGAGACTAATCTTTCCTCTATACCAACTTCAAAATAGAGGTCTAGATGGTAGAAATATACCATAATAGGCCATAATAAAATAAGAGTCACCCACTACCCACTAATAAGGTTGGGATTAGGTCTACTTATCTATGATTGATATATATAAGACTATTTTTTTCAATGTAAAATTAATATTGATTTTTAATTCTTGATTGATTAAAAAATTAAAATCCAATAGAAGGGATGAGTATCATGGTCTACCATTTAATAAACCATAATGGTTTATACTCTTTATGAACCAAATATGGATCAAAATAACCCACACCAAATCACATTCCAACTCATACTACTAAGGTTCCATAGCCCATTGTTCAATAATTGAATTCATATGGTGTATACTGCTACCTATTCTAGAAGGCAATGTTATGTTATGGCTAGAACATTATGTATCAATTCTGTTTTTCAATCCATATTAGATGTGTCAGAACAATTCAATATAATCAATGAACTAATAATATGTGATAGGAAAATGAGCAGTAAAAATCATGACATTTCAAGATGAATGAAATATTAGTTATGTTGAGGATATTAATTATGGATGTAATAATTCTCCTTTCCCTCGTATCATTGGGCCAATGATGAAATAAATACTAAATAAGAATAATAATAATAATAACCACAACACAACATGTGTTTCATCCAACTGTGAAATGATATAAATTGTAATATGAATAAATAGAAGAACAAAAATAAATTAGGAAAATTGTACATTACCCAAAACATGGGTTCATGTTTCCATAGTTAGGATTACTACCAAGATCCAATACTTCCCAATATTTTATCTACTCTGTCCAAATAGTTATTTAGGAAAGGAACTACTCTGACGCCATTTGGTAACATCCCAACCTGGGGTCCACGTAACCCATGCCCCAAGAAAGGGGTGTCCCATGGCCTCATCTTCACCTCCCTATACACCAATGGCTACGAACTATCATTGATTATGTAATGATGGTTCAACTATAAGACTATGACCTCAGATCAGAGTAACACAACAGATACAAGAATGTACAATTAACTACAGTGGAATCATAATATTAAAATATAAAACCTACAAAATAATGTGGATTTATAATGAGATAATTGAATAAGTATGAAGTAGAAGATATTATATAATAATCAACTGATAATATTAAAATTCATAAAATAGAATATCTGATACATGGATTCTAGGAATACTATAATAAAAAATAGAAGGTAGATATATGAAAGGTATACTATAGTAAAATAAAATGAAAAAACATCTCTACAAACACCTCTATCATATGCATCATCATCTACTCTTAATATTAAAATAAAGGAAAGAATGTCTTCATATAAATGTAGATAGATTTCCCTTAATAATACCTACAAATCGAAAATATTCATGGGTTTGAATGGTATCCTATGTATAGTGTGAGTTAAATCTCTATAGGCCACCACAAATGGTGTCTATGTGTAATCCAATTACTGATCATTAAAAAAATAGTTGTAGGTGTAATGTAATTACTAAATCATTTAAGAAATAAAATCATAGGCCTTTCACGTTCATAAGGGACACCTAATTACTCAACCTATATCAAATCATTTCACGAAGGAATGCTCAAAGAGTCGTTATCAATATAGTAGTAATATATAAATATATATTATAATTAAATATATTTCATCAACCTATATGAACAAAGTATGTAAGGATTTAATTGGACATATACGTGGAATAATAGTGCTAATTGGACCATGGTGTAACTTAGACAACATTTACCAATCTAAAAATATTATAAGCCCATGAGATACTGTACATTCCCTTCATCCGAATAGAGTGAGAGATGTCATGATACAAAACATGGGATGTCAAGTGATCTCTCATGGAAACAACCTAACCCTAAAATGTGGAACGTAAATCCCAAAACACATATAGTATGACTGGATCGAGACTCCAAGCTCAACAACTAAATTAATGGATCTTGATACCTCCATCCTCAATAGTACCTTAACATCTTTTTCACAACCTACATAAAGGAATATTATGTGTATAACCAGATTGGGTAATTACCTACCATATATTTCTTTCTATTATCCCATAAATATAGAAGTGGTATAATCATTCATAAAATAATACATTAGGCATAACCAATTATTAATTTCATTATACATGTTCAATTATAATTAAAGCAGTATCATTCTCAATTATCATTCATATAGGTATTAACAATGGGAATTGACATACTATCACTTGGGTTCACATCCATTTAAAACAAATTGATCAATTAATGAAAGCAAATCCAAGTGATCAATTCCATTATAACCATTCAATCCATTAAAAAATGGATTCCAATTCATAAGGCTCTAAATTTAAAATTTTGGTGATATAGTTAATTAATTTAAAGTATTACACTATCTCATTTAAATCAACAAATTCATTTTATCAAAACATGTAAAACCCATTTATAATTCTCATTGGACCAATGGTTTATTTTGAATATCATATGATCACTAATTAAATTTCCCACTTGGGAAATTCCAACAATAATAAGTACAATATATTAAGTAGTGCAGTGGTATATATTTAATACACAAGAATCGAAGGTAATTTCATTTAAATGCTTATCCCAATACTATTTAAGAGTTCTGGGAATTTGAGACAATTTACCAAAATGGTCGTTTTCAATGTCACACCCTTGTGGTATCCAAATATATTATGGAAAAACTCTAAACAACTAAATAAGAATCAATTAACATGTTCTATATACAATGGTCAATTATAAATGATGGAATAATTTTAATTGAGATGATTATGAAAAGAAGAAGTGTGAAACAGTGGAGTAATTAAAAAATGAAAAACTCTAAGGAAAAATGATTCGACTACCTACCTCATGGTTGTAGATGAAAAATCTCTCAATATCACCCTAATATTCATAGTGGGTTGTAAGAGACCTAAGAAATGGTTATAATAACTTAAAATAGAGAAAATTATATTGCATCTAAATAGCATAATGGATGAAAATAAAAATTATCATAGTAGTTTAGAGACTAGGAGATCATACCGAGATGTATATAATGCTTCTAATGGATCAAATAACAGACAAAAAATGGAGGAACTGGTTCAAGGCCTAGATTGGGGGTGTCATTTATCTCAATGGGTAAAGAATGGTGGTTGTGGAATCTACCATGAGGATAATAAATGTGATCAAGGTTTTGACAATAAATGATGGTAAAAATGGTAATTTTATCTGAAAATACGAAAGTGTAAGGTTTGGAAACATGGTTTCTCTAAAAGTGGTAAAAATTATTCTCAATTCACTGATACATGGGGCACACCACATGGTTAGGTTCACAGTTTTACAAACACGTTCAATCCATATATAATGGATATGTCCCTTGGTTTTAACTAGATAAGTGGTTGTGCACCATAGGTCTCATGGTTGTAGACATACTGTGGAACACAATAACTTTTTCCAATTCTATTCCTATAAACACTGAATGAGCCCTGTATGCTCCTGTGAGATCATTGGATTGATTATAATTTTTTATTATGAATGTTTATTGTAATTAAATAGAAAAAAATAATTCCTTAATATCATTGAGGAAATTGGTCCTTAAAACATCAACAGAAAGTGATGAAAAAATAATTTTTCAAAGGAGATAGAACCCCTATAGAGACACCTAGGGATGGAGATGGATAAACTTCTTAATTAGCGTTTGAATCTTGTCTCAAATTCCCATTGATCATAAAACCTTGAATATGGAATTGGGAGTAGAAAATAAGTGATAAAGGGAAATAAATCATCTACTAGAACGAAATTTCATTCCCCACATGATGAAGGATCATTTGATGGAGGTGGAAATAAATATCAACACTAATGTAGATGAAAGAAACCATGAATACCAAATAATGTGTTTCATAGTCAGTATAGATAATATATCCAATTTTAGACCATGTGTTATTCACAATGGTAAAATTATTGGAAATTTGTGTGTGACATGAAAGTGGAATCTATATAACATCTTATAAGGACACAGCCTTAAAAAATTATATAATTTTGAATAAAATTAATAATTCACATTGAGGATCTTTTCAGGTTTAGTGTTTTTGAGAATTAGGACATAATTACTACATTACATATCTGGAAAAACAATGTAGAAACTTCTACTCAGTTTCCATTTTTTTCATAAAATGAACACTCTTGAAAAAAAAAGTGTCATATATAGTTCCATGCTTTAGACAGGATGACATTTCCTTGATCTCATCCTTGACCCTATTCATTTTTAAGTCCTGTGAAAAGCATTTCAAAACATGGGATGAGCATAAAAAGATCAGTAAGGGTTATAAAATAAGGAATGGAAACATCAACCCATAAATAAATAAAAATCAATGAAACTATACTTTTCAATCATAACATACCACATGAAATCATAAGATTTATGAATAACACACAAAAATCAAAAATCATAATGGTAACTTGTGGCTCCTATCAAACTGATAGTGTAGCATTCATAGCTACATAGGGAGTTACATTTGGAATACTCATAGTGGTATATTCCCTAAAATATCTTAGGAGAAACCTTAATTTTTACCTCCATCACGATACCCATAACATTAGAGAGCTATCTTGGGCTCACATTCCCTAAATTTATCATGGAACCACCTGTATATTTAAAAAATGACCAAATAACCATAATCATAACACATAACATAAGCATGAAGGACATATAACATTTCCATATTCCAATCACAATATATAATTTAAGATATTTACATAATAAATACTTTATCAAACCATTTTCAAAATCATTTAAAACATCTAATAATGAGATTTTTGAATCAAAGTGTCTCATACCACATTGAAGCATTTGAATAGAATTTTAATTTAAAAAAAATATTCCCCACATAAATAAATCCTTAAAACCATTTTTAAAACATATACATTAATAAGAATGATTTCTAATAATAAATCATTAAAACATTTTAAATGATATTTTTTTAACGAGTTTCTAACAAATGATAGATTTTTGAATACAAATAATTGAGGAATAACATTAACAAAAACATTATAATAACTTTAAAATTATGGGATGACTGGTATAATATTCCAAAGGACATTATTAACACTATATAATTGTGAATTGATTCATAAAAATAATGTAATCTCAATGGAATGTAAATTGAGATGATATCCCTTATAAAAAATGTATCCTTAGATTAAGGATAAATAAATTATATAATAATGTTTTAAAAATATAAATACACTCAATATGATTGGATATTCAGTGTAAATCAATCATAATACATTCACAGATGTTCTATTTAATACAAAACCAATGACTTGGATATTCAACTCAATGAATGTAAATTGAGTTAAGAATACCCTAATCAAGTCCATATCAATGACTTAAAAAATTATCAATGGAGTGATTATGTGTATAAAAATTATATCAACACAAAGTGGAGTGGAAATTATTTGATAAATAAATAAATAGTGATTCCACACATAATCACATCATGAAATAATCATGAAGTATAATGTTAAACAAAAGAATGGAAATCGGGTTAAGAAGTTCCCTTACAAAAATTCAGCAGCCTAATGACGTAAATTAAACATTAAAAAAATTATTTAATGAGAGAAAAATGGTCTATCATCACATGTACATATAATTTAAAGCAATAAGGATATATAGGAACATATCCCAACATTCGAAAATTTAATTTTAAAGACATAACATAAAAAAGTATTTGAATAAATTAATACGGTGAAAGGTTTCCTCACCGACTTGGTAACTTACGACACATACAACCCATGAAAGAATAATCATAAAATGAAGAATAAAATAATCATAATATAAAGTATATTAAATATAGAATACAATCATGGGAATTACATACACCACACAAAAGGAACTAGTGGAAAATATAGAATGAATCTCAGAGGAATAAAAAGTGAGATAAAACCATTTAACACATGGTAATCAATCGAGTCATATAACCAATTGTTAATAACCACAAAATTAATCATAAAATAAAAATAATATAAAGAGAATAATTATAATATATATATGAAATGGTAGAACATAATATACCACATGCAATAAATAAGTGGCGAACAATAGAAATCACACAAAATTAAATGTGAGATATGAAACCCCTTACCTCGTGTCTGGCATGAATTGTTCTTTCATTAATCTCATGAATAATAAAATAAAGTTAATTTATAATTTTGTAAATCCCTTTTTCAATTTTATTATTCCTTTTTTATCACTTATTACCATGTTATAAACATTATGCAATCATTCAAGTTAATAATGGTCAATTGGTCGATATTTGGTACTTGAGTCAAAAATGAACATCTTATAATTACAAGTTGATCATTCAGTAAAAATTCGATTATCTTTGGAATGATATTCGTGATTTTGATATCATATATATCATATATATCCAGTATATATATGTATTTATAACAGTACATAACATTTGGAGATAAGAAATGAAATGCACCGTTCATGGAGATGGTAAGTTGTACGTACACATGAATGATAGTTTCATTTCTATTTCATATTTAAATAGAATGAAAACATAATTGATACATAGTTATATTATAATTCCAATATAATATCATATATAATATCAGAAACTGAATCCTTTATATGTTGCGCGTATGGAATGAACGAGTTATATCACTTTGAGGGGGCGGTAGTCTGAACTTCCTCAAATTAAATTATCATATTTACCGACTATGCAAAACATAAAGGTATTATATAAATGAAAAATAAAGAATAATATAAAAAATATAAATATAATTTATATCACATATAAATACTGTTCCATCTTATTGTCCACCATAAGATGTTGTAGTATAATATTGAACAATTAGCGTTTCTTGAGGCAGTAGTTCATCGTCCATAAAAACATTATGTTTTTACCCATTAGATGGAGGTGTGTGTAGGTTTTGTTTGGAACCTGCTCATAAAAAACACATTATATTGAGGATACTATATTGTTTATAAAATAAAGTAAAAAAATGATTTTAGGGGGATGGAGAAGGAAAATAATACAAAAGAACTTAAGAGAAGACATTGCCTTCAAATCGGTTAACTCCCTTCGGTTTGAACCGAAATGATTTCTTGAAGAACCTTCTTCCTAAGGTAAGGAATATATGTGGAATAGAGGGATCATGAGATATTATTTTGGAAGTGGTTGGACTATCCAAGTGGCTTGTGATGTGTGAGTAATGGGTTAGAGGTGGTGGCTTTTTATAAGGGGAGGAGGGGCTCTTTAGGGAAGTTAGAATATATTAGTTTATTATATAATTATTTTCGGTTTCTAAAGGTCCAAAACTCATTAAAGATGAAGATAATATGAATATAGTTATAAATAAAATCATCCAATAAAAATTGGATATGTTTTGGATATTGTTGAAATAATTATAATCTTATTTATTTAAACCATTCATTAATGAGGTAAATAATGCATCATTATTGTGTCAT
Source organism: Viscum album (assembly GCA_963277665.1). NCBI lineage: Eukaryota > Viridiplantae > Streptophyta > Magnoliopsida > Santalales > Viscaceae > Viscum > Viscum album. The sequence continues at coordinate 2,115,634,444 of OY728164.1, read as the reverse complement.
AAATAATATTATTTTTTGATGTCTAAAAATTATAAAAAAATTACTATGATGTATGAAATATTTTTATCATTCTAAGGAATATTTATAGTCAAATATATCAATTATGTAACCCAACATTAAAATTGTTTTATCAAAATAATACATGTTTATGATATTTTTATTTTTACTTTAAATAAAATGTTATTAATATCATTATCTTACCCAAGTAGATTTCAAACCCTAGAATTCTCACTGAAGGATTGTCTCACTCTTCCATTACTCATAATATAATTTTAGGACAAGTGTGAAGGTAATATTATATTATTATAATATTTTTTTACCTTGAGTTACCCTATTTAACTTTAACCGCGGTAAATAAAAGTCAAAAGTTACTATTCACCAAAGAATGCTTTAATCTTATTGAACCACATTTACTTACTAATAAAAACCATGTATGTCGTATTTTTGAAAATAAATTCACAGAAATAGTAAAATTTCATTTACATGAAAATTTAGTTTTTTAACTACTACTCACAGTTTTCCCTATTCATAAAAAAGTGAAGGTTTTTAAAAAAATTAAAAATATAAGCCTAAGTTATATTTGATATTCTAAATAAAAAAATGATGTCTATTTTACCAAATTAAAAACATACAATTTCATATAATTAATTTAAAATTAATTTCCACTGTCAAAACAAAAGCGGGTTTTTAAGAAATAATAACTATCAAAATAATAACACATGTTTATATCCAATTTCAATGTGAAATTACTTCCAATGACAAAAACTGTATTAAATAGTAAAAATATAATCTAATTACACTTTAAAACAATTTTGAAATAAAAAATTACCATATAAATATATTACAATAAAAGTCGGTTTTGAATTAAAATACATTATTTTTCACTATTCATAAAAAATTCTCATTATCAAAAAATACCAAAATTTCATCCAAATGAAATATTGAGGTCTCGATTATAAATAAGGGTGTTATTTTGTAAAATAAAACATATAAAAGTGACAAAAATTATAATTAAAAATGGTTCGCCATTAAAAGGCGGTAAAACATCCTTTTAAAGAATACTAGAGTGTTTCATGAATAACATTGGATTCATTCTCATTTTAAGCCTCTAAAATTTACTGGGTAAATTTAAAAACATTTAGGAAACATATTTAATAAAAATATGGTACTTTTTTTAATCATTCTAACACAATAACTATGCATTAACTACCATTTTAAATAATAATATTATGATGTTATTTTTCAGTATAACTCAACGTTGTGTGAAACATAAGATATCAAAGAAACTCGTTGTTGTGAGTTGAGTACGCTATAATAAATAGCAACCCATTTAAATTATAATTAATATTTAATTTAAAAATTTTAATAAATATAAAAATATCATATTCTTTATTTTCTTGGGATGTTGCATCCTCCCCCCTTTTGGAAATTACATCCTCAAAATTTTATAATTGGTCTTGGAAACTTCATTGGAAGTCCCACATTAGAAAAAGAGTAAATAAAGATATCATTTTAAAAGAAAGAAAGGGAAATATATAGGTCACCTGATATAACCCATACTTCGATTCCACGAAAACATGGTTATGGAGTAGAAACTAAGTGTCCATTTCTGATGTAGAGTGATAGAAAACATGATTAGGAGAATGTTTACAACAAGAAAACCCCGAAATTGTGATGGGTTAAATGGTCATTGGTTTCCCAGTAGGAAAATTAAATAGAAAAGGTTTTTTTAATTACCTTTTCATAAAGATGAGGAATTTATTTATGATCTTAACTAATAACACAAGGACACATACCTACATGTCTTGTATACATTTATCCTTTACTAAATTTCTACCACAAACTCTTCTGTTCTCCAAAAAATGAGTATTCAAGATGACTTGGACACATCAAAAGAGATAAAACCAGCTTCTAGAGAATGACATGATCTAGAAAATATAAACCATATATTTCCCGTATCTGTATACATTAACAGAAACTAAAATGATTAGTACAAGATCATATAATCCCCGAAAATGGATAACAATTTATAAAAATAAATACTAATCTTAATCCCCAAAATTTGAAAAAAATACCGAAAGTTCGGCAAAGACCATTCAATAAACACATTTCCTTAAATTTCTTCAAAGTAACCCTGACTAATATTGTAACCCAAATTCAAAAGGATTTAATCACATTTTCATTCATAGTAAATGTTAGCATTTATCTCAAAATAAAATCGACTACTCTTAAAGTCTAATACAGAAGTGTAATTAACCAAATCACATATTCTATAAGATTGGTTAATCATTTCCATAAACATCCCAAATCCACATATGTCCATAATAAAAACATAGATTCTTCCAAAATAAAATTCCACCTTTACTCATCAAAAGAATAGATAATTATTCCTTGAATAAAATTTTCATATATCAGACTTCTAGGTTACACATACTATAACAAGTCTTCCAATGTAATCCCATCCTCAAAAAAGCCTTAATACTTTTAAGCATTTATCATCGTAAAATCTACCATAACTGTTGAATCCATTATATGTTGACTTATTACACAATAAATTTTTTTCATGATTCATTAACCATTAATTACCAACTTATTTTGAAATACTTATTTCCTACAAAAAAAAAACAATAATCATATCCTAATATTCAATAATATAAAAACATATGTTAAGAAATAATCCATACCTTTCATTGGTCATTTTCAGTTTCTTCATCCTCAATTGGAATCGAATTCGGTATTGGTAAACATATATTTGTATGATCCTGGTGGTCACATTATCGAAACTTATTCTTAGGACATTTTTTTCTATAATGTCCATGTACACCAAATTTAAAACATTCAATTGATCCCTCTGAAATATCGTTTTTCCTTTTCCTAGAGTCAACTTTATTCTTCCTTTTTCCATGGAAGGTTTTTTCTCTATGACCTTCATTCCCACTTCTATAGAATCTTCCTGTCCCATTGAATCCCTTTTCCTAGGTGTTTCATTCCACATCCTTGACACATATGTTTTTGAACATACATACCATTATGAATATTTCTTGATCTTTTGTAGGGATTTTTTTCTTGCATAAACGATGCCTTGTAAAAAATCACCTAGGTTTAGGTGGTCAGTCATTAATCCAGACAGTTGGTTGAGAATAACCACAAGAGTTCTCAGGGTATCTTTAATTTAATTCAGTTGCTCATTCAGAAAACCATCACAATTTTCTTCACATCCACTATTACATTGGTGCCTGCAAGATCCATCCATTTACTAAAACCAAAAATTCCAGTGTGATTATATTAGTAAAATCATTATATAATATCTTATAAGGAGGTTATATAATATTATATAATTATTAATGTTATCTTAAACTCATTAAATTTATATAAAACAGCTATGAATATTTATAATATGCTAACCATTATTGTTATGTCACTTATGGTTAAATAACACCCTAACCACTAATGTTATCCAAACTGAACTATGATACCAACTAAATGGACCAGACTTTAAAACATTACATAATCTTGAATTAAATTAATAATTCACATTGAATATATTTTCAGGTTTAGATTTTTAGAGAATTAGTCCATAACTATTACATTATATCTCAAAAAAATTACAAAGTAGAAACTTCTACCCAGTTTCCATTTTTTTATAAATGAAAAACTCTTGAAAAATGAGTCATGTCTAGTTCCATGTTTTAGACAGGATGAATTGTCGTTGATCCTATCTTTGACCCTATTCATATTTAGGTCCTGTTAAAAACATTTCAAAACATGGGATGACCATAAAAAGCAAAGTAAGGGTTATAAAATTAGTAAAGGAATCATTAACCTATCAATAAATACAAATCAATGAAAACATACTTTTCAATAATAGCATACCTCATGAAATCAAACGATTTATGAATAACACACAGAAATCATAAAACATAAAGGTAATTTGTGGAATCCAAACCAAACTGACATTGTAGCTTTCACAGCTACGTGGGTAGTTAAATTTGGAATACCCATCACAGTATTTTCCTAAAGATATCTTTGGATAAACATTAATATTTACCTATTTCATGTTACGCAATGCATTAGAGAGCTATCTCGGGGTCACCCTCCCTATGTTTATCATGAAACAACCCATATATGTAAAAATTTCCCAAATAACCATAACCAAAAGACATAACATAAGAATAAAAAAATTTAACACTTCCACATTCTAATCACAATATATCATTTCAAGATATTGACATAATAAATTCAATATCAAACCATTTTCAAATTCATTTAAATCATCTATTAAAGAGATTTTTTTAATCAAACTGTCCCATACAACTTGGAAGCATTTGAATGAATTTTTTATTTCAAAAATAATAATGTACATATAAATAAATCCTTAAAACAATTTATAATTCATGGACATTAATTATAATTATTTGGAAGAATAAATCTTTAAAATATTTAAAATGATATTTTTGTTAAAGAGTTACTAACCAAATGAGATACTATTGAATACAAATAATTGAGGAATACTATTCATAAAAAATTTATAATATCTTGAAAATAAATGAATTCATGATATAATATGCCAAAGGATACTATTAACACAATATAAATGTGAATTTCTACATAACAACAATGAAGTCTCAATGGATTGTAAATTGATACGAAATCCCTTATAAAAATTGTATCCATAGATTAAGGATAAATCAATTATATAATAATGCGTGACAAATATAAATACACTAAATAAGATTGGATATTCAGTTTAAATTAATAATAGGACATTCACACATGATATTTTTTAATCAAAACCAATGAATTGGGTGTTTATCTCAATGAATGGAAAATGATTTAAGATTACACTTACCAAGTTCATATCAAATACTTAAGAAATTATCAATGGAGTGATTATGTGTATCAATATTATATCCAAAAAAAGAGTAGAAGAAATTATGAAATATTTAATTATATATTGATTCCAATCCATTATCATATCATGAAATAATCATGAATTATAATATTAACCCAATGAATAGAAATTGGGTTAAGAAGTTCCCTTATGAAAATTCAGCACCCTAATGACGCCAAATAAAAATTTAAAAAATGAGTTTATGAGAGAAAAAGGGTCTCTCATCACATGGAAATAAAATGTACAACATTAAGGATATATAATAACATATCCCAAACATTTTAAAATAGAAATATAAAGACATAACATAAAATAAGTCTTTGACTAAAAGAGTACGATGAATGGTTCATTTACCGATTTGGTTACTTACAACGTATACACCCCATGAAAGAAGAATCATACAATGAAGATGTAAATAAAAATAATTTAATGTATATTAACTGGATAATACAATAATGGGTAGTTCATACACCACACAAAAGGAAATAGTGGAAAATATAGCACAAATCTCATGGGAATAAAAAGTGAGATGAAACAGTTTACCACATTATATTCATTCGAGTCGTATCAACAAAAGTTAATAACAACCAAATTAATCATAGAATACCATGAATATAGAGAGAATAATATATATATACATATATATATCAAATGGAAGTACAAAATACCCCACATTCAATAAATTATTTGCGAATAATGGAAATATCACAAAATTAAAAGTGAGATAAGAAACCCCTTAGCTCGTGTCTGACTTGACCCGTTCGTTCTTTAATCTCCTGAATAATAAACGAATTATAATTTATAATTTCTTAAGAAACTTTTTTCAAGTTTATTATTCATTTTATATAACTTTTTACTATGTTAGAAACATTATGCAATCATTTAATTTAATAATGGCCATTTGGTCGATATTTTGAAATTGAGTCAAAAATGAACTGTTTATAATTACAGGTTGATCATGTGGTCAAAATTAAATTATCCACAGAATTGTATTAATGATTTAGATATCATATATATAATATATATCAATTATATATTTGTATTTATAACATTACATAACATTTGGAGATAATAAATGAAATGCACCATTCATGGAGACAGTAAGCTTTATATAGCATGAACGCTACATTAATTTCTATTTTTTATTTTAATGGAATGGAAGAAATAATGATAAATAGGTATATTATTATTCCTGTATAATATCATATATAATTCTTGTTAATCCATCCTTTATATGATCCATGTATGTAATGAACGAGTCATATAACTTTGAGGGGGAGATAGTCCGCACTTCCTCAAAGGAAATTATCATATTTACCCACAATGGAAACCATAAAGGTATTCTATAAATGAAAAATACAGAAGTATAAAAACAATATAAATATAATATAAATCACATATAAATACACTTACATCTTAATAGACACCATAATAGGTGGTACGAGAAGATTGAACAATCATTGTTTCGTGAGGTAGTAGTTCGCCGGCCATAGAAACAATATGTTCATTACACATTATATGGAGGTGTGTGTAAGCGTAGGTCAAATACATCTTATAAAAACAACCTAGTATATTGAGGATACTAGGGTTTTTATTAAATAATGTAATAAAATGTGTTTAGGGGTTGGAGAAGTAAAATAAAACAAAAGAACTTATGAAAAGACATTACCTTTAAATCGGGTAACTCCCTTTGGATTGAACCAAAAAGATTAGTTGAAGGGCCTTATGCCTAATGTAAGGATTTTAGGTGGAAGAGAGAGATATTGAGAGCTTATTTGGGTATTTTTTGGATGAGGAAAGAGGCCTGAGAGGTGTGAGTAATATGTTAGAGGTGACCGCATATTATAGGGGGGAGGAGGGGCTCTTTATGAATGTTCAAAAATATTATGTTATTAAATAATGATTGACATTTTCTAAAGGTCCAAAACATTTTAAAGTAGACGAAAATAGGACTATAGTTCGAAATAAAATCATATAATAATAATTAGATAGGTTTTTGATATTTTGTTTATCTTTATAATCTTATTTATTTAAATCATTCATTAATGAGGTAAATACTGCATCATTATTGTGTCATAAATATTTTATTTATTTGATCTGTAAAAATTATAAATAAAATACCATGATGTATAAAATATTTTCATATTTGTAATGAATATTTATAGTTAAATATATCAATTATATAACCCCACATTAAAATTGTTTTAGCAAAACAATAAATGTTTTTGATATTTTTATTTTTACTTTAAATAAATAGTTATTAATATCATTATCTTACCCAAGTAGAATTCAATGGACCAAAGTATCACCCAAATATTGTCTTGTTCTTTATTTAATCATATAATAAGGTCAGTACAAGTGTTAAGGTAATTTTATATTTTCATAATATTGTTTTACCTTGAATTACCCTATTTAACATTAATTGAAGTAAATAATCTTCAAAAGATACTATTCACCAAATATTATTTTGATCTTATTGAACCACATTTTACATAATAATAACAACCATGTATGTTGGATTTTCTATATTAAATTCACATAAGTGGTGAAATTTCATTTAAATAAAAAAGTTGGGTTTTTAACTACTACTTAGTGATTTTAACAATTCATCAAAAATTAAAGGTTTTTAGAAAAATACAAAAACAATTAAGCCTAAGCTTTATTTGATATTCTGAATTAAAAAATTATTTCTATTTTTCAAAATACACAACATAAAAGTTGGATTAATTAATTTAAAATTAATTCCCGCTATCAAAACAAAAAGCATTTTTTTAAGAAATAATAACTATCAAAAGATTGACATTTGTTTATGTCTACTTTCCAAGTGAAATTACTTCCAATGACCAAAAATGGATTAAATGGTAAAAATTTATTATAATTAAAAATTAAAACCAATTAAAAATATATTCTATCCATAACAATAAATTATATTAAAATAATGTTTTGAATTAAAATACACTATTTTTCACTATTCATTAATAAATGAACATTATCATAAAAATACCAATATTTCATCCAATGTAAATATTGATATTCCAATTCTAAAGAAGGATTTTATTTTGTCAAATAAAAAATATAGAAGATAAAAAACTAGATTTGAAAAGGGTTTTCCATCAAAAGGCGGTAAAAGAAACTTTTAAAGAATATCACAATGTTTCATGCTTAATATTGGATTCGTTCCCATTTTAATCCTCTAAAATTTATTGGGTAAATGTAAACAAATTTTATAAAAAAATTTAATCATAATATTGATATTTTTTTCCATTCCCTCCAATACAACAGCTATGATTTTACTACCATTTAAAATAATTATAATATTATATTATTTTTCATTATAACTCAATGATGTGTGCAACATAAGATTTCAATGAAACCTTTTATTGTGAGTTGAGTACACTATCAAAAATAACACCCCCTTTAAATTAAAATTTATATTTAATTCAAAAATATTAATTAATATGAAAATTTATTATTCTCTATTTTCCTGGGATGTTACACATCAATTATATAATCATTACTCAAAAGATTTTCAAAAGGCCAATGAATTTTTATAAATAACTTGAATTTATTAATTGGTACCTTTATAAAACAATCTCTATCAAAAATGAGTTCAAAAATAATATGTATTGAAAAATATTTATGGTTAATGATTGATAGTACATCATCATTCCAAATCATGAAATATTGGATAATAAAAATTAATAAATTATGGGATGGTAGAGATTCCACACTCATTACAAATAGTGACCACGAAATGTTTTTTGAATCTAATTCGATACCCTCCATAGAGGGAGAAATTTGGGAAACATTTTTTCATTTCAAATGGCTTCAACTCAAATAGAATATTATGAATGGGTTATAGTTGTGCTTGTGAATAGGGTAATCCCCAGATTCCACATCCTTCAATGTTCAGGATGGGGGTTGTATGAAACCAGAAGAGAAGAGTCATTAAGGGGGTTTGGATATTGTTGGATGTAAACCACCCCCTCATACCTATTAATAACAAACTAAGGTTCTAGGTGTGGGATTTGAAAATTGAATTTCCCAAACACAATTTGTAGAGAAACTATTTTCATGAATATGCTATTGTCTCTATGTTTTGTCCATGCATGACATTTTAATATTCTATGAATATTTCCTGATCTAGTAGTTCATTCGGAATGAGATTCTAATTTGTGTCATTCCCATATTTATTTTAAGAAATATATTAAGTATATTTTTATAATGAATGTTATTTTTTGAATAAAAAGTTAAATAACTCTTCAAAAATTATCATAGTAGGGATCTAATAGAAACTTTGAGTCTAGAGTGTTTATTTTCCCCTAGTCATGACATTATCTTTTTCATCACAATGAGTTTAGCTAAAGTGAATTCATAGTTGAATATATAAAATGAATAAAATATATTATTGATTACATTTTTATTGAAACAAAATTATAAAATAATATTAAAATATATAGATTTGATGAGATCATATGGATGTCCGATAAACCCTATATACTAAGTGGATCATTATAAGAGATAATTCAGGGAAGACAACATCAGATCAGAATAGATTGATGATCATGTGCCAACTCAGCTTAAATATCTCACCAACAACAACTACACAAATTCATTTTCCATCTGTAATTGATCAAAATTGTGGTAGGAGGTTTGATATGTATATGTATCATCATTTTGTATTCTAATAATTAATGTGTATCAATTGAACAAAGTATTTATTCATAGATCAATATTTTTTGGGTATGAATTTATATGTTAGATTTAAGGATAATGATTGTTTTTCTTTTTTTTAAAAAATTTCAACACATGTTCATTCATCTTTCCAACAAAATTTGATTGTAGCCAAAATGAACAATGTCCTAGTTTCATTACATACATATATAGTTTATGGGTTTATCTCCCAATTCAACATTTTTCATCATTGGTATTTATTTTTGGACTGTGATTTGATCAATACCATGTGAATGATGACTATGAATTTGAACGATCATCCAATCGATCATTATTATGGGACAATTATGGAGATTTAATGATGTGATTGTGGTATACATTTTTGCAAGTGGATCAATGGATGGAAAGGCATTTTTCAATACTGGTTCGGGTTTTTGGTTCCAATGATTTGTGATAATATGGGATCTCATGCACCGAATATGGACATATACTAGCTATAAAAAACATGTTGGTTTGGTCAACCTAAAATCTATGATGTTTAACATGACTCTTAGTGGAATCTGTTGTTGTGGAATCTTATAAAAAACATATGAGCATTCATGAGTTTCTTGGAAAATTCATACTGCACTACATGTATCCCTATGAACACACACCATGTAGCCACTTCTATGTGGAATTAGGGTTACAACATTTGAAAAATTATAAAATTCCATTTGAAGTGTGACACAAGATATGTGACCCTTATATAACATGTTCGAAATATGAAAGTGGTAAATTCCAAGGGGACATATATTGTTGCATATTTTCTGTTCCTATTTTTATATCATATAACTAATGCTGGATAGATTAGCGTGTACTGGGAGTACACACATAGGTGGCCAAGCGGACCCACACACCATGTACCTGGGATGTACATGGAAAGAGTTATGTACTCAGACATTGAAATGTCCAGTAACATGATCCAGTGTACATGGGCATGGGAAGAACAACACGTTGAGTTCCTGGGAGACATTGAAACACTATGTACATCAAAGACATTCCATTTATTTTGATAAATAGTCCATTTCATGTGAAAGCATGAGATGTGAATTTCTAGACATAGTGATAAATTATTTTTACCCCCATGGACATGTCATGTACTACTTTGAGTATAGGTTGGACACCACTTTCCTCTTAGAGAAGATTCATTTAAGATCTCTTGTCTGCTTTGTTGGACCATTATCAGTTGATGGTGGTCCCTTGCTCCATTCTATAAGGGTTAGTATAGAATCACATAATACGCATGGGATGGTGATCCATTCAAGTTAATTTTTGGATATAGTTGTTGAAATACTTCTTTAATTCCCATAGTGATATCCTATATCATCATCTTTCCCAAGGTGCAGCTCTTGGTATCAGCTTGACCAACACCACACAAGATCAATCCTATACATAGCAGGTTACTCCAGATTGAGTTGTTGTTATACCCCATGGGCATGGGTGTGGTCATCATCTATGTATCGTTTTCATCATACTCACATTGTATACTTATCATGGCGAGTCATGATGAGTGGTAAAAATCATATAGATGAAATATTTGATATTTACTAGTGGATCATATTATCTCATTTGGGTGTCATCAGGGATGGAAGTTCTTGTGGATTGAAAACTCAGGGATGATCATTATCTAGAATCATTTGTAGTGTTTTTATGGCTAGAAGTAGTAATAAACATGTTTTTTATGTCATCTTTCATGGTATATCAATATTTTTTCTATGTATCTATTTATTACTGATGTATCCTACGATTATATGATTGCACTTGATGATTTGTGATTGGTTATTTCAAGGTTTTCCTGTTGGGTATTGTTATAGTCACCCATGTATTGGATCTTCCTACATATGTATTGACATATAAAGATGATATAACATTTTTATGTAGTCCTTTGTGGAATAGTAGTAGGTCGAGCTAGTTTGGTGGAGACTTCCTGAGCTGTATTATAGTGTTGTATTTTAATGTAGTCCCCTCCTTCTATGCAGGTTGGACTTTTCTTTACAGTTTTTGTTAGTCATGTATTTGACCCCTAGTTTCCTTCAATTAAATAATGTCAAACTTAGATTATAGTTTATATATAGATGAATTTTTTATTATTAGTTTCATTACATTTCATCATTATATAACCTGGGATATATGTGTCTGTATATATATACCATAGGATAATTCCCCTCAGGTGTGTCTGATATTCTTTCATAGTGATAGTCATTATCCCATGGCTTATAGGATAAATCCTTGGGGTAATTATGTCTAAGGAAACTTTTTATATGGTTATGACATCAATTTACCAAAGGATTGTACCCCTCCTAAAGTGTTTTAAAAATTCCTTTGTTTAGGATAACATTTTTTAGTTTATTTTTTCTACTAGTGAGGTTTGGATTGGGAACTAGGGAAATAATGTTAAAGTCTCTTGAAATTCAATCTCAGGCCAAGTTGTCTAATGATGGTGTAGAGGTAGATTTATCCATTCACCAATACATTGAAAAAAATTCTTTGTGATGTGATGTATATAGACACTGGTTATAGGAAAAACGTGGGTACATGAATTATATTGGATTGGTTTTTAGCGTCCATTAATTTCATGAGTAAACTCCCCAGATATACCAAAGGACTGTGGTATGTCCTGATAATATAAAATATGATTCTATGATTCTATACTAAAATGATTCTAAAAAAGTGACATGATGAAAACCATTTGAGTGGTGAGGTTTCGGTTCATAGACCCATTGATGGGGTGTTTTCTCCTAGTGGGTACCATGTGGTTCTACCTCAATTGAGAAACACACAGATCCTATTCTGAATTAGGTAAAGGATCATATTCATGCCGAGTAGTCGATAGCTCTAGTCGGATATGGATATTTCTTAAACATGAGTGTAATTATATTTTAGTTCCAATAATGGACATTTTTGATGTTCCATGATTATGTTGACCTTTTATAGGTAGATGATTTACTCAAGGAGGTGGTCTGAGTCTCCATCATGTGTGGATTTGGACCAAATTTGTTGTTGTTCTTACGTCCCTTTTTCTCTATGGCGTAGTAGTGGCCTCCATTTGTTCTGAAAGACAATACACCTATGATGAGTGTGTATTAATAGTTCTAGAGTTAGATATATCCCATGTTATATTGTGGGAAAGACCCCATTCTCTATTGATAGTGGACTAGGGTGATCAGGTGGTGTAAATATACAGAATAGATTTTATCCCAACCTGATGGTGGTCTTAAAATCTAGAATTATCTAGGTTGATGTGAGGCATAGGTAGACCCCCCATTTTGGTGATTAGTTTCACTTTTGTGTGTGTTTTCTGTTCTTTATTAACTTATCTTTTAGTACAAGCCCTTGTTGGGCTAAACTTCTGGGATATGGATAGGATGAGGTCCATGATGTAGGAGATCACATTGAATTTGAATTGGATTCTATGTATAATGTGTGTCCTCAGTGCACGATTTACATTTATCATATAGATTAATGATATACTTATCTATGAGCATAACCTCTATTAAAAACCTAGTGATTCTAGTGGATATCTTTTCATTTTACCCCTATGATGGAGGCTCCTACATAGAGGATCAGTTATTGCATGATTTTACAGATATTGTAACCTATCTCTGGGATGGTATAGATAGACTCGTGTGAAATATCATTATATTAGTGGTTGGACGAAATGATGTTTTCCAAAGTATGTATTTGTTACCGATGATCAATTAAAAGACATCACTACTGGTGAGAGTTGTAGTACTTCCTATTTGTTTGGACGATGAATTCCTCATTGATAAAAAGTGATCTCTGAGAGATCATGGTCATCTTCCATGCCAGATGTTGTTAACAAATTTCAATTAGATGGAATGAGACACCTTTGGAGAATAATTTTCTATGAAAATTAATTTTATGTGATTTTTGAGGAGTATGAGGACATCCATATTGAGGACATGTCAGGTTTACGTCAAAATAGAGAGTTTTATTATATAAGAAAGTTCACCAGAGATTACATGATATCTATGAAATCATATCGGATGAACCCATGGAGCATTGAGAGATGGATTTATGGTTGGAGAATTCTGAAAAAATGGGATTCGTAAGACTCAATGTATTTCCTAGGAAACCCTATTTTAATAACATGATAGGTGGATGAGTTCTTTTTTATGGGTGTCAGTTCATGTCACATGGACTAGTTGAAACGAGGTAATGTACACACTCTTGAGAATTGGTGTTTTATTTTCCTAATGTATGGAGAAAATGTAGACCTCAGCATGTTACCTTGGAATGGGTTTTTTCACAAAAACTTTATAAAAGAGGTGGTTGTACCGAGCATTGCGTCATAGAGTCACTGCCTTTAGTTTTAGTCCATGGTGATACACTTTTTCATGTTGAACGACATAGGAGAGTTCATGGGAAATATGATCCAGATCCATAACAATTATTATAATAGTTTTCGGTATTCTTCTAAAATATTATCCCTATATCCTCTTCATCAAAGTCGGACTATTTAAGACATTGGTGGATTTTTTATAAATTCTAATGGTGTACTATTCATATGGAATCTCTCATGGAGTCAGTCCTCAGAATTGATCTTCTAAACCAAGGAAGTGATAGATCAAATTGAGGTATTTGAGATGACATGATATTAAGGGCCTCCCAAGTAATGGCCCTAGTAGAATATTCCTGTTAAATATTTTTTATCCACTATTGTCGAGTGATGTGATAGACCAGTTGTAATATTTTCAACTTACCTTTTTCGGGGTGTGGATGGTGCAACATACCTCCAGTTGATGGTTTTTAAACCTTAAATTATTTACTGAGTTATGGATGAACTATTCATGAATATTGACTAAGAGATATTATGTCATCATGTTAGCACTGTATGATTTCCTGATTAAATTCCTTGATGGATGGAATCATGTAATCCTTTTCCCTGGATGGATGGTGATTCTGGTCATGATGCTGGAGTACATGTTGAGGAGGTTTTTTCTCATATAAATAAATCTAGTAGGGGTGAGGTTGTGCCATGATCTATTGCAATCATTTGGACCAACATGAGTGTTTTGAAATGATTTCATGTTAAAATGGTTGTTTTTTAATCTTTCCATGGGTGATAACTAACTGATATTTGTGGAGAGTTTGGTACACATGATTGTGATAAAGGAAATCTAGAATGATGAGAATTCTCATTACGTTAATTGTATAATAGGATGTAGAGTTTGTAGTATGATTAGGTATTGGATATGGGAATCCATTGGGGACTCTTTTTTACTTTGGAATAGTGTTTTACCCCTGAAAACTGACCAGTTAAAAGTGAACTATTATGGTTCTAGTGAATATTCTATTGGTTTTCATTTTGGTTTTTAGGGTCATCCCAAATGATCATCTACAATCAGTGGTGTTTTTCATATCATGATAATTACCACTCCAACAACACAATATAAACTTTTTGAGGTCATGTATGAGAGAAAATTTAGGACACCATTATGATGTTCATAGTAAGGGGTGACATAATTTGGGTATTATTTTAAATTATAGTGATGTTTGTAAGTGGTGAAGTTAAAAAAGTGGTGGATAAGCACTGCCTATTAAATTACAGGAGTCGTTGGTGGACTAAGGATAGAGGGCTTCAGAGTTGGCAATATTCAATATCCCATCTATAGTGGAATTCTATCTAAATGAATCTTAGCGCATTTCTTTTCCTACTATTTTGCTAGGTTAGCAATGTGGTGTACTTATTAACTTCATATCTATAGTATTTTTTGTTTTCTCCAATATTTCATAGCTAATGAAGTATTTGTAATACTCATTTTATGATATCAAACATGGTGATAATATTTTTGGGGGTGGATTTTCCTTTTATAGTAGATGGTAATGTTGAGGACCTATGTGAAAAAGAACCTTCAGTGAATTTTTTTTCCTTGGGCGCATCTTTGTTGACAGCACAAGAAATTATCTAGAGTGCTTGAGGGAGTGGGAGACCTAGTTGATTGAACAATATCCTATCATTTTTTTATAATTTGTTCTTTTTGGTACCAAAATACTTAAAGGAAGGAATAATATAATTTCAAATTTTTTTTATAATTCTTTTGAATATTTATATGAATATTTTCATATCAATGCGTTGGGCCAACATGAGTTTCTAATCCCTCGTGTTCATAAAATTAATTTTTGAAATATTTTCTATATATCAATATCATGCATGCATAGTTATCTGAAAAAAATGAAATAACAAAAAAAATGTGTCATTGATTTTAAATTTGAAAGAATTGTTGAGTTCTATATGATAGTTTTACCCAAGCTATGACATAAACATTTCTAGCACTGTGCGTTTGGTTAAAATCCCATTGCAGAAAAATAAATAAAATATATAAAATAAATTATATATTTTATTTAACAAATCATAGTGACCTAAAATCCTCTATAAATATATGGTTATAAGGAGATCTCATGTTTTTATTCTATAACCTAGAGACATAGAGGACCATTGGAGGATAATATTCATGGTAGATTACATTGGATTGTATCAAATTGAGGATCATTTCATATATTGCTATAGCTTCTCACCAATGAAAATAATAAGAATTTTTTCTTTGTCAGCAATTGATACAAATTGAGGTATGATGTTATATTTATGTATTTATCATTATTTTATTATCCCATAATGAATTTTAATCATTTGAATAATATATTAATTCAAGGATCAATTATTTTGTGTATATGAATTTTTTTATGGTATTTGGGGATAATTAATTTTTTGTTCCAGGATTTCTATAACTCTTCATCCTCCTTTACTATGAAAAAGGATTGAGTCCAAAACAAAAAAAAATGTAAAGGATCATTCCTCACTAATATGGAATATATGTATCTCTTCCCATTATAGATGTATTTGCCATTGGTGTTTATTTATGTCCTGTGATTGGAAAAATAATTGATCAATAATTGTTTTGAATTAAATAATTTGATCAATGTATCAATAGTGCCCACCAGGGATGAATATTTGATGACGTGATTGTGGTATATGGAAATGATAGTGAATCCACTAATGGATTAGGGGATTATGATAATATCTTGGGCATGTGGTACCAATAAGGAAGAACAAAGTAGTTCCCAAGAATGTATATGGTTGGATTATGGCTATTTGTGGTGATCAGGTTTGTTCATCACCATATCCATGAACTTTATTGTGATTCCCAATAGGATCGATGGGTGTGGAGACTTATAAGATATCACATGAGTATTCTGGAATTTCAATGATTTACCAAGCTACAAGGAATGTATTCCTAGGAACCCTTTTGTGTGTTACTTGGGTTTTATCATATTTTAAATTATCACATGCCTTTTAAATCATAACACACAACCTATGACCCTTAAACATCCAATTTTTCATGTGATTGGGGTATATTCCTCAGATTCTATGTAATGTTTAATACTTTTTGTGCCAAGCCTCACACCGCGTAACACGTGGTTGATGGATATGAGAGTACAAGGAGTACATACCTAGGTGCCTAAGTGGTTACGTATGTCATTTAATTGATATGTAAATTGGATGAGACATGTAATCATATATTTCCATGTACATAGATATGGTCTGGTAAAAGCAATAATGAGTATAATAGAATGATGAGTGCCATAGAAAATCTACAAACTGTGTACCTCAGGGACACGCCATGTATTTTGTGGAAAAGTAAATATTGAGTGAGCATGATACATGGGTAGTTCCAAGAACAATGAGACACATCATGAAACCTAAGAGACAATTCATGTACTCCTTTGATTACTGGTTTGATTCCACTTTCTTTTTTAAATCACCTTAATTGAGAGCTTCTGAAACCTTATTTAGACTAGTATTTAGTTGATTGTGTTCCTTTGGTCGACTACCAGAGGGTTTGTATGGAATCTTGTCCTACAGATATGATGGTGATCCCTTTAGTGTTACTTCTTGGATAGAGTTTTTGGAATCCTTCCATATGTCCAAGAGTGATATCATCATCATTGAATCATTCTCTTAAAACTCCAATCAAATAATTCTTATGGTGAGACCAGAAGAGTAGTACATCTCATAGGGAAGAAATTGGTGTTATTTGATTCTTGAAGCATGTTCTCTTGACTGAGTTCTATCAGTGATGGTAGGGATCAAGGGATGAAATCTCCTCGATAAGAACTATCTTGAAACATTCACAGTAGTTCTATGATTAGAAATAGTTATTTACACATGCGATGTGGTTTTATTCTGATTATATCTTGGTATTTTGTTTTATGTTTCTCTTTATGGTTGGCATATCATGTGATGATCATACTACTCATAATGCTTCGATTGTGGTTAATTGGTGGGTTCTTACTGTGTATTGATATACTCAAACCAACATCATCTCTACCCTATACATGTCATGTATTATACAAATTGTTTACCTTTTTTGGGGAGTCCTTGGTGGACTAGGAGTCGGTGGAGCTAGATTCGGATATACAGAGAAAGGTGTATTACGATTTTTCATTTGAATATAGTCACATAATTTTGAACATTACAGAACATAATTTCTAGTTTGTGTTGGGATTTTATTTTCCCCATTTTCATTCCAGTACATTACACCATACATTGATTTTTTAGATTATAGATGTATGTACAAATTTTTATTAGTGATTTTACATTTCATCATTGTATGCACTTGGATATTTGTGCATCTATAAATTTATATTGGTCTAATTCATCCCATGTTTGTGTAATATTCCTTCTTGTTTCTAGTCCTCATCCCTTGGCCTATTGGAGGAGGTCTTGTGGTAGTTTCATCTTGGAAAATTTTGGTTCAAGTCCTAACGAAGGCCAAAATCAGATGGATCGAAGCCAAAACACGGTTGAACCATTATGGAACATACATCCATAACACAAAAAAATTATTGGGTAGAGTTTTGAACCGCATGTTCATTACATAATCATCATTTGTTTAAATTTATCCTTTTTTGAAAGAAAATTTTAAATAAAATTTCATTATAATTTTTTTCACCTTTTTCAAAAAAAATTAATGTGAAATATATTTCTAAATTTTAATACAATGATAAAAATGTTTCATGAATCTATTTTGAATGATTCCACTTTTAATGTATTCCCTATCTAAAAAAGATATGTCGTTAATGGGTAATTATCTTGTTCATCCTAAAAATGATCTTATGATATACTTATTTCAGGAAACTGATATAAATTTTTTGTTATACCATTGTAAAATGTTATGTTACCCATCATCATTCCATTGGGTTTTACAGATAAAGTTAATGAATAATTTCATGTGGTGAACGTATATATGTTGTATAATCATGTATTGGGTTGGTCCAATATAGAACCCCCTATCAATTAATTTTTAAATTCTATAAATCTAATTATATAAAGATTTTATATTTGAAACCCATTTCTATTTCATCACAATTCTTTGTGTGTTCATTATTTGTATCACTCACAATGTTGTGGATGTCTATAATTTGGTATTCTCACAACATTAAATAAGGGTATAACTGGTTATCTCCAAACATTATGTGCAGGTATGATCAGGTTTACTGAAAATTTAATTAATTTTCAATCATATTATGATAATACATCAATAAATTATGTAACATTATCATGTTATTCTCCAAATATCATGATTATTGACTCATTTATATTCATTATTTCACAAAGATTTCATGATTATCACTATGATGTTCTATTTCCTTCTATCATGGACATAAAAAACTCATATGATTTCAAGTTCATTTTAATCAGATATTTCACCCATGTTTTGTTTTTCTCAAATTCATATTATGTATCAATTTTATGGATAATATATGGAACATTGATTTGTTTACCCATACTCATCATTTGATCTCACTTATTCATCTAATTCCCATTTAACAATGTAATTATGTGAATGAAAATTACTTTTAGGATTTATTATGTGATATTTTTTATACGATATTGAATTAATAATGGGTAATATGATATCAATATTTATAATCTCCCAATTCACTAAAAAATTGGGTTTTTGGACTATTAATTAATTTATAACATGTAATATTTAAATTAACGAATTCATATAATTATTACGTGTTATGATTGGATTCTCTCAGTTTGGATCAAAGTATGGATTTTATAATCATATGGATTAGTATAAGAGTAATAAAAAAACACAAAAAAGGAAACATTGGATGAATTGAATGATTCCTATTTAAAAATGAAGGTTTCATAGATTATGATATAATAAGGATAACTTCCCACATACATATGGTAATTCACATGGATTCTCTTATGATATTATTTTTTATTACACATTAGTCCATTTTGGTTTTATAAAATCATTTAAAATAGAATAATGAAATTAATATATAGACTAATAAAGTCATTAATATATAAATATAGCTTTATTTTAGTTCCTCATTATTCTTCTCATTACTCATATTCAATAATACAATTGATTCATGTCCTTAAACATTTTATATTTAATTTTTTATCAAAATTACATGGGTTGTGATGATTTTTCTATGGTATATAAAATTTTTTGGATCATGTTGTGTGGGAAGATTCTTACTATATATCTATTTAAACGTCACTTTATATAATTTGATGTGATACTTAGAATGAATAACTCATATCAATTATTTGAATAAGTATATCTGATTACCTATCCAAAATCAACCCATTATAAAATATCAATGAAATGTAGATTATAAAATCCATTTGGAAACATATTTATTTATATGGGTCTTTAAACTCAATAATAAGGGATAATGTGGAAAATATTCTAAGGAATAAATTAAAATTGGAGACATGTTAATTATATGAGAGTATATTACTATATTTCTCAATGAATAAATTTTTATTATCCTGTAATATAGGGTGAGGTATTAATTAAAACTCATTATATGTTCTATTTTCATATTGAACAATCTATATACAATGACCCCCATTTAATTATAATAATTTAAGATGAAACATCAGTTTATTAGGTAAAGAGATTTATACATCCAAACCTCCAATTTTAATAATATGTTTATATTATTGTTTATTTTAATTGATTATATTAAATATAATAAAATTATGAACAACAACATTTATATAATACAATATATTAATGATTTTTCCATCATGATATAGGTGTTTAATAATTATTGAAAATCGATCTCAAATTTGGATACCATTAATGAAGGTTAATGAAGGAATATATATCCATGACAACCATCTGTATATGATATAGAAAAAATGAATTCGTAGTTATTCATGCTAGACTTACAATTTACCTCTCTATATATATGTGTATTTTCAATAGACTCTTTATATATTACCATAAAAAATATTATGTTACAATTTAAAAATGGTATTCTCATATATTAAACAATCTTGGTAAAACATTGAGATCATTTGTGGAATATAGTACTGATATTTTTAGAAGAAAAAAATTAGGAAATGTTTTGCGTGTGTTAATTTTTTCAATATAATACCTCTTTTTCCATTCAATAAAAAGAAATACTATATCTATATATCTATCAAATACTAAGGTGATTAAATAATTGGATTGATCAACCACTCTAAAATAGATCAATAGTTTTATTGGATTAGATGGATATTATCAATTATTTTTGATAAATTGAATGAAATTTTCAAACACACTAACCTATTTTAAAAATAATGGATTAATTTACTCTAAATAGAATAATATGACAATAGCCTTTAGGATATTAATAATAGGTTGTTAACTACACCTTATGTGATAATACCAGGAAGTATATAAGATTTTGATATATTTAATGATACATTAAGGTAGTTTTTATGATGGTTCCTCATGTAAAATGATAAGATGATATCTTATGGATCCCATTAATGAAATAAGTAGAATACAACTTTTAATATTAAATCATTATATATAGAATGGGTAATTTTATCATTATATATTTGAAGGCATTAAGTATATGTTGAAAAATTTGAAATATATACTAATTGAAAGAGCTTAAGGAGTATATTCATTAAAAAAATTGTTGATCATACACCTATAGAGACTATTAGATTTACTAAATGAGTATGAATACATACTAAATTACCACCTTCAGAAAGAAAAAAAGGTTTTTGATCATTATAACATAAATTATCAAGATAACTAAACCATGATAAAGATTAAAAGTGATCACATACTCATGTATATTCAGTGGATTGACCAAGGAATCATGGATGAAGGTATGAAAACATTCCTTCACAAATTTGTTCTCAATAATTCATCTAGGTGGATATGAAAATTTCCAATAATGATACTAAGGATTTGAAAAAGAAGATAACAATATTTAAAAAAACAAATGAAAAATAGGATAAATTTTAATTTAAAAAAATAAATTCACTCCCATGATTCAAAAAGATGTATAAAGAGCCTAAGAAGAACTTATGTTGGGGAAACATGAATATGGAGATTATAGAGTTTATACCTTAAAACATAGAATGTGATTAAGGAAGGAAAGGTATGAGAAATATAAGGTGTTGAGAAAATAATTACCTATAAAAGTCTATAATATGGTGGAAATCACATAGTATGTCATTATCAACCTAAATTGTTCTTATAAATGATAAAAAACCATCTGGGTAGTGGTGGATTGAATTAATAATTTGGAATAATTAAATTTAATTTATGTGGATTTCCCACCCATTTAACATTATATTTTATATAGAAAATAGGTTATTAGACTACATGGTGTACCACATTCAACTATATCAAATTGTGATCCATGGTTCCCATCATCATTTAAGGGTTTTTATAAACTATTGGATACAGAGAAGAGATTAGCACAACATATTATCCTTTAACTAACTATCAATCTAAAATGATCAATCAAACATTGGTATATATTCTATAACCATTCTCAATAAAATTTAAACTATATTGGGGTCATCATATTCAATTAGTTGAGTTATCATACAATTATAGTTTCTACTCTAGCATCTAAATGAAATAATCTTAAACTGAATAATGGAAGAGATGTATATTTGTGACACGTAAGGATGACTTTGTAGTGATACTGATATTAGGACAAGATATTTTCCATGAAATGAAGGAAAAGGTTCCCATATTTCATTAACATATCAATGTTGAAAAACCTTAGTAGAAGTGTTTTGTTATCAATTATTAATGTGATTTTGAGATTGAAGTTGGAAATAAAAATTCCATTAGATAAGACCTTGGAATAAGGTTACGTGATTTGGAATGTAGAATATGTCTTGAAAAGGATATAACATCCCCATTTAGATTCTTTATTGGGAACTGAAAACTTATATTCTCTTAGTACATCCACCAAACATATCCCAGTTGTATGATGTGTTCCAAGTATCCCTTTTTAGGAAGTACATACAAAATCCATCACATGCAATTAAATCATAGGATAAGTAAATAGGTCATGGATTCTGTTGTAGGTAAAAATTGATGGAGATATGAGATCAGATAGATTAATTTATATGAAATAAAATAACCATTGTATTCAATGTTCTATGAGAAACCCATAACTATAGGGAAGTAGTTTGGGAATATTAAGTTGCAATGAAAGAAAAGTACCACCATTTCTATCATATAATAAAATGTAAAGGGGGAAATTTTTTAATGTGGGAAGAATTCAATACCACAAAAAGATAATACAAAATACCATTTAAAATTATGATTTATTCTTTTACATGATATGCCAAAGAGTCATTAATATTTACTTACATCAAAATGTTATAAAATTTCAATTCCAAATAGAATCCATTGTAGTATAAAAATTGAATAAAAATATAAAATATTATTAATACTAGATGTTGATAGAAAACCATGAAAATTAAATCATTATCCTTGAGGATTATAACGATGATCATATATCAATTTATAACATTATAATTAATGAAATGATTTATAAATAAGATAAACATAACAGTAATATAAAATATAGAATGATTTGAGAGAATTTTATATAGTAAGAATGGTTATATATGGAAATGTAATATAGTCAAAACACTAATATGATTGGTTGGATACTATAATTTTAGTAATTATATGATGTTAAAGATTATATTTATGTTGATGATAATATTTTATATAATAATACATAATGAGGAAAATTATATTTAATTTTATATAAAAATATGATATTTGTAATATAGTCATTGAATTTCTAGGTATATTTAGAAGTAACATCACTGAAAATATTTTTATAATATTGATGAAATGGAATCTGGTCATAAAAGTATTCCTTATGAGGCTCATTTTTTCATGATTATAAAATTGGTAGCATCAAAAGAGTTCTCTATAGAAAAATTATATGCTAATATTTAACAAAAATTACTTGATGGAAATCATCTATGAGAGAAGTCCGAAATTGTGGAAATCACTTTGAAATTAATGTTTTTAAAATAACAACACACAATATTCACCATTACTAAATATAAATTGAGTTATAATGTGGATTTATTTAGGGTTTTTCATATAGATTATTAGATAATAAAAACATGATTATGAGATGTAATAAATGACACAAATACTTTTATTATTGAAAATATATTCAGTAATTAATTATTTTCCTAAAATTTAACATTTTGAGTGAATTAAATGAGAATATTATATTAATTAAAAATTGTGTACAAATATATAAATTAATGGTTTTTAAATAAATAATAATTCTAAAATAATTACAAATAAAACCATTTAATGATAAGCGATGATTTTCCAAAAAGTTTGTTATTACATATAATGTTTTCTAAATCAAACACAATAGATTTAATTACTAATAATAAAATATTTCAAATAAATATATTAATATTTAAAATTAAATTGTAAAATAGAATTTATATACTTATTATTAAATGGAATTGAAAAGGAATTGTTTTTTTTCAATAATATATTTTTTCATAAAAAAATTTATGCGTTATGTGTATTTATATTAAAATTAATTTACTCTATAATATAAATCAAATTAAACATGATTTTACATATGCAATGATAATTTATACATTATTTAATAAGGTAAATTTCCCATTTTTAGCATTAAAATAAATTAATTTGGTAAAAATTGTGTTAATGTAATAAAAGTAAAATTAGTTAAATAGATTTAAATAAGGGTAAAGACCTAAAGCACCATGAAACAATAGCCATAAATGAGAATATTAGGTATTTTTAAACCTATTAATAACATAGGTAATTTATTTTCTAAATTTTATTCAATTTGGCAAGATAAATTGCATTCCTTATTTAGTAAAGAATTTGTATTTCTAAAAATGAACCTTAGGCTAACCAAAAAAAGGGATCCCTCATCTAGCCTCTTAATCAAAAACATTTACTTTTTAACCCTTTAATATATTTCCAATTATCTATATAAAATTATTATCTCACATTTTGTAACCCTTGTTTAAAAGAAAATGTCACAAATAATTAATTTCTAAGAGAATCTCAAAGAAAATATTCATGTTTTCAATATATGTGTTATCCAAACCATAATGATTTCTTCTATATATTTATCATACAGGTAACAACCCAAAAAATATTAAAAATTGGTTGGTTTCTATTATAATACAATTTAATGGATACATATGTTATAATCCCAAATAAATGATAATATTAGTAGTCTTGTGGAACCAGATACAAACATACATCCAATGGTCCGAATGCCTTCATTTTTTAATGATTTTTGATAATCCACCTTTCAAGGGGTGAGGTGGAACCTTTTCAAGGTGTGTAAGAATAAGTATTTCATGGCTCTTATGCCTTAGAGGAATTCATTTCCCGTAGGCATCAATCATTACATTCAACCCAGACTAACTACTTGGAATGGATCCTCCCCATCATCTTCATCATGAAATCATCTCTCCACCTTCTCATGGCTGTTCGGCTAGGCATTCTCGTGCATGCACATGCTTGACCTCATGGTAGGTTCCATTCCCTCTCATTCTTGCATCCCTTTTAGCTTTTTTTGTGGTCAATGCTCCTTGCTCATCCTCTTTATAGAGCTTGTTCCTCGTAGGTTTTTTGGTTTGTATCTGCACTTAATGGTGGCTCGATGGGCTTGCAGTGGCATGATGCCTTTGCTGACCCGAAGGCCTGGGGCCCACCCATCACTACATACCCAATTCATTCCCCATATATTGAATTATTTATTCAAATCATAATCAAGATGTATTATCAATAAATATTAGTATTTAATAATAAGGATATATTAATAATTATTTTCCCCAATCAATAAAATAACTTTCATAGTAAAACGTTTTTAATAAAAATTCTATTTGAATTAGGTAAAAAATGTAACGCCCCGACCCCAGTTACCCAGAGTCGGTACTTTATTACATTACATTGGCATGATCACAAAAAAGATCAAATCTCGAAATACCGATTGGTTTTGTAGCCTTGGAAACACTAGATATATTCATAAGTCTTACATTACATCATAAGGTAAAACAAACTACAACAACATCTTGTCTTCATATCCCCTCATACTATCCCTACAGGTCATTCATCAATTACTTCTTCATAATCCTGAAAAAAAACATTGAAAGGGGTGAGCTCAGATTCTCAGTAAGGATAACTTTATAGCATAAGATTTCATAGATAAGCATAAACACTTAAGGTAGTTTATAACTAAAACGAAGCCTTTTAAACTTGAACTTCAACATAAAATGGCAAAGATAAAATAAAATAATTCCATTTACTTACTCACATGGATATTCTACTAGTCGAATGATCACATGCAATATCAATAACCACTTTCATAATGATGGAATGCATAATGCCAGACTATCATAACCACATAGCCAAGGCCTCGTGCCAAGACTACAAATAAGATTTTGTCAAGGCCTTGTGCCAAGAAACTAGTTTGTCTCATGAGACCTACCGATGCATCGAGGAGTTATAGAGGGCTCCACCCGTCACTTATTAAGTCCAATTCATTCCTCATATGAACAGGTTTAAACATAACATAAACATTCGTATTAAAACTAGCATACGAAATGTCAATACTTTAACCACAAACCATGAATGGTATAAATATAGCACATCCACAGTCAAACATAACTCATTTGATACAATATGGAAGATTGTATTGTATCACATTAACCTCAATCAAAAATAATGAAGGATGTTTCTATAGATGAAAATAATCATCAAAACTATTTGAGAGAAATATCCCCCTTTTTCTTGAAATCATTTAAAAGTCACACTATTTGTCAAGAAGCCATTTAAAAATAGATTTTTGAATCAAAGTGTCCCATTCCACTTTGAAACTTTTAAAAGGAGTTTTAATTTTAAAACATTAATGTCCATGTAAATAAATCCTTAAACCCATTTTTAAAACATGGACATTAATGAGCAAGATTTAGATGAACAAGTCTTCAAAACACTTAAAATGTATTTTAGTTAGAGTTTCTAACCAAAAGAGAGACACTTAAATACAAATAATTGAGGTAGTCAAAACTTTATAATATCATGAGAATAAAGGGATTCATGATATTCTATGTCAAAGTACATTATATACACCACATAAAAGTGATTTGGTGTATAACAACAAAAAAGTCTCAATGGAATGTACATTGAGATGAAATCACTCCTAAAGGCAGTATCCTTAGGTTAAGGATAAATCAACGACATAGTTCTGTGTGAAAAATATAAATACACTAAATATGATTGGATATTTAGTGTAAATCAATCAAAGGATATTCAAACATAATCTTATAAAAACAACACCAATGAATTGGATGATTAACTCAACAAATGGAGAGTGAGTTAAAATTACTCTTATCAAATTCATATCGATGACTTGAGAAATTATCAATTGAGTGATTATGTGTATCTAAAGTATATACATAGAAAATGGGAGTGGAAATTATGACATAAGAAAATGAATATTTATTCCACACATAATCTCAGAGTAAATGAATCAATGAGGTTTGCGTAAAGCAGAATAAATGGAAATTGAAATGTCAAATTCCCTTATTGATTTGGTAACATACAAAACATACACCCATGAAATAAGGATCATAAAATGATGATGTAAATATACATGAATTAAATTATATTACACAATTAATACAAACATGGGTAGTACACACACCACATGTAATAAATAAGTGGTGAACAATGGAATTCTCACGGAATTAAAAGTGAGATAAGAAACCCCTTACCTTGTACTTTTCCTTTGTTAGGGGTAGGTTAACCTCCTGTATAATTTTGAAATAATTGTTATTAAATTATTCATGAATCAGATACATTAATATGATATCATATATGATCTTTTAACATTGCTTTGTTAATAATATCTTAGAATTACCGTCATTTCGGGTGTTAACTTACTCGTTTTCTTTTATATGGTTTTTTAAGTAAGCCATGTTTTTCATGGATAGGTTGTATCTTATTCATATCCAGAATGATATAAAGTTCTTAAACATTATTTTTAAATCATAAAATGATAATTATACTTGAATGGATATGATGGAGAATGAATCTCATCGCGTTCGTGGAGACGGTAGTCCGTACGTACGCACGAGCGACAATATCATTCTTTTGATATTAAAATAATATATAATTGGATGGTATATCATATATACAGAATCATTATCATGTTATATTTATTATCTAAATGAGTTACACATAATTATTATACCCACCAAAATAATAATATATTGAATAACAATTACACCACGACGTGGAGACGGTAAGCCGTACGTATGCACGTATGGTGACATGTTATTCAAAGGGTGGATATAATAATGAATATGGTTGTAACACATTTATAATAACATCACAGTATATATAATATACCGGAGTTATTATTTTAGAATGGTAATAACAAATAAATAAGAAGTGGAAGAAGAAAGGAACTTGAAAAGGTGTGGTGAAAACATTACCTCTTCTTCGGGTTCTTCCTTTTGATTTGATCAAAAGGGCTCCTTAGGTTGGCTTTCTGATCTAACTAAGGCCTCTATGTTGTATTGAGGGAAGTTGAGAGAGTATTTTTGCAGGGTTTGGCTGAACCAAAAGGCTTTGAAGGTGTGAAGAAATTATAAGGATTAGTGCCCTTTTATAAGAGGGGTGAGGGGAACCTTTGGAAAAGCTAGAAATATTAATTTATAATAAATTCATATTCGGTTTCTAATGGCTCAAAAGTTTATTATTCAAAGTTTAAGGTGGGGATAGGTATAAAACCAATAAACCAATAGAATTTTGACAGGTTTGGGTTACTATATTAACCTTATCTTTTAGTTTTAACTCTTAGTTAATTAGTTTGACATTTACCATGTCACATTGTATTTTTATATTATATAGTTAATAAACATACTATATGCATCCAAGATACCCCCAAGTGGTCCATTAATGATATAACTATAATTATATAAGTCTCTTGGTCAAACCATAGATTTTTAGGAATTTAATATCAATTAATAATATAATATATTTTTTAAAACCTCTTTTATGTCAATTTTGACACTTTTCAATAGTTGATTTTTGTGAAACTCATAACAGAATGATTACTTAGAAGAATTCTAATTAAATCATTCCTAACATGTCATATTAACTTATAAAATTATTTTAATTCATAAAAAGTCTTAAATTAGTTTTATTTGGGTATTTATAATATCAACTATTTTAATTTTTCACTATTATGGTAATTACTGTATCATCATTGTGTCATAAATATATTAAATTATTTAATGTCTAAAAATTATAAATAAAATATAATTATGTAGGAAATTTTTTTAGCTTTCTGATGAATATTTTCCATCGAATTTATCTTATGTATAATCCTATATTAAAAAATATTTAGAAAATAAACTATGATTTTAACTCTTTTAACTCTTCTTTGAAATAAATAATAATAAATATCCTAATATAATCCAAGTGGACCTAAATGATAATATTTTATTCCTAAGGTTGTTTTTGGTCTAGATACACTTGTCCAATAGAATTAGGACAAGTGTTAGGGTAATATTAATATCATTTTTATTCTTAATTGCCTTATTTACTTTTAATCGTGGTAAATAAAAGTAAAAAGTTACTGTTCACCAAAAATTATTTTCATCTCATTGAACCACATTTTACTCCTTGATATTAACCGTGTCTCTCGGATTTTCAAAATTCCAATCACAGAAGCGGTAAAATTATGTTTTATGAAAAATTCAGTTTTTTTAACTACCACTTAGTAGTTTCACAATTCATCAAAAATTGAAGTTTTTCAGAACAATGCCAAAATTTCACCCTAAGATATAATTGATATTCAGAATTAAAAATAATGTCTATTTTACAAAATTCCACACATAAAAGTTGCATTAATTAGTTTTATAATTAATTCCCGCTGTCACAACAAATAGCGTGTTTTTAAGAAACAATATATATCAAAAGATTGACAATTGTTTAGGTCCAATTTCAAAGTGAAATTAATTCTAATGAACACCATTGGATAAAATGGTAAAAATATATTCGAATTATACTTTGAAACCACTAAATAATATAATTTATCACTAAAAATTATTTTGATTTAAAAAGTTGTTTTTAAATAAAATTTAGTAATTTTCACTATTCATCAAAATATAAGTGTTATCCGAAAAGTTCCAAAATTTCACCCTAGGATAAATTCGATATTCTGAATCCAAAAATGATTTTCATTTTGAGAGATAGAATTTATAAAATTTCAAAAATTAGGTATTACTATTCATAACTGCTAGTTTGATTCGTTGTGGTGTGTTAGAATCTCGAAGTTGCGTACAATGCACGCCATTGCATTATTCGAAGGGAAACGTACCATGGAAGCTTGGGGTGTTACATTCTCCCCTCCTTCAATAAATTGAATCCTCTCAATTTTTAAATTTGTGCTTGGGAATATAATGGAAAGTCCTACATCGGAAAAAGAGTCAATAAAACTATAACTTTAAAATAAAGAAAGAGAGGTATAAAGGTCAACCAAGATAACCCATACTCGGATTCAATGTAGGAAAACATGGATATGGATGATAAACTAAGTGTCAAGTTCTGATGGAGAGGGATAAAAATCATGATAAGGATAAAGTTAACAATAAGAAAACCACAAACTTGTGTTGGGACAAACGACCACTAGTCTCCTAGTAGGAAAGTAAATGGACAACATTTCTTTGTTTTAAGTTACATTACATAAGGATGAGGAATTTATTTATGATATTGACTAAGAATATAAAGATATATACTTACATTTTTAGTAGAGTTTCATTCTTTAATAAATTTCCACCACTAACTCATTTTTTTAAACGATGGGTATTCAAGAAGACTTGGTCACACTGGAAGAGCTAGAATAAACTTCTATAGAATCACATGATCCATGAAGGATGAACTATATATTTACCTTGTCTTTAGAGATTAATAAAAACCAAAATGGTTAGTACAAGATCTAATGATCCCCCAAAAGGATATTCCTTGAGAGAAATAAACACTAATCTTAATTTCCAAAATTAAACCAACAATACCACAATGATAAATAAATACCATTCAATAATTAATTGTCCTTAAAATCCTTCAATATAATCAAAATTAATATTTAAAACCAAAACTTATTAAGAATGTAGTCTTCCACATTAAATTGTATCTCAAAATGACATTAATTACTCTTAAAGTCACATTCTTACAAGTAATTAACCTAATCATTTCCATAAATAACCCAAATAATTATAAATCCACAATAAAAACATAGATAAAAATCCACCATTACTTCTCAAATGAAATCCCATACTATTCTACTTTCCTTGGGCATATAGTGTTCTCAACAAAGTGAACAACTTCCAAAATAACATTTATCACTTAATCACCAAATCATTTTCCTATACTAAGGGTATTCATTTGATAAGACATAAGATCCCAAATCAAATTATTATTGATCAATAAAATAATTTAACTAAAAATAATTAGTCACACTATCCAGGGACTTCACGTAGTCCAGTGGTAGGCGATAAATCCCAATCACACTTTGGTTGTGGGTTTGATTCCCACAGCTTTGTCCAACGCGACGGGTTGTCACACGGTCTGCGTGTTGTCCTTTTTCAAAAACTATATTTTATAATATTACCATAATGAAATAAATTCCTCAAAATAACCATAACATAATTTAACCACAAATCTTATCACATACCTTGAATTTTCATCCCAAATTATGATAACTTATAATTTCCTCAAACCCAATGATCATATAAAACCAAATGATTATTTATAACTATATCCACAAGAGAGGAGATAATTCTTCCTCAAATATCATTCTCACATTGAAAACTGCGGGGTTATAAATATAAGAGAAAATTATTCCAAAGTAAACCCATCAACAAGGAGCACTAATACTTTTTAAACATTTATCCAACCATTTATTTCCACATAGATTATTCTTTGACCACGAAAATATCCTATAGAATAGGGCATTCACTCGGGTAATGGTAAGGTCCCCTGCATTTACAGAAAATTACAGTAAATGGATTCTTGGGACCATTTTTATCTTCTTCCATAGTTCTCATCATTTTTATTCGGCAATTCTTCACTTTATGTCCTTCCTTCCCGCACGTAAATCATTTCTTTGTCCCATTTAGACACTTTCCTAGGTGTCTCCTTCCACATTTCCTGCATGATGGAAATTGAGGATTTCATTCTCCATGGTCTCCACTACTGGAGCTCTTATCATTCATCACCTTTCTCTTCTTTGTTGAGTCCGGTAATTGGTTAATATATATATTGTTGATAATATTTGTGGAAAATTTATTTGGCATAAAGATGATATCTTTTACGCCTGTCAACATTCCATTTTGCTGTTCATTTCCACCACAGTTCTCACCTTGTACATCATTCTCAAAGTCACTATGACTTCCTTGGAATCCAGCCATTGACTAAAACCCGAAAGCATTGTGTGAGTAACAGTAGTCATAAAATCTTATAGAGATTAAAATGTCACTATATTCTCAATTTGAAACACGTTAGGATTAACCGAGGACATTTAATCTCATCTTATATATATAATACCTCAAATTGGTTTGTATAGAAAATGTAAAGTATCCTAAGTATATCCCCCGGGAGTGTCGTAACCAAGAGTGCAGCAAGGCCCGTTGTCATGCACCAATTCCCGTTCGAGTCTAGCTCAAAGCGGTGTTTTCCGGTTTTACCCCTAGGTACATCTGTGCCAGAGCCGCCACTACCTGCTCGTATCCAGACAGGGATGTATTTCTCAGAAAACTCACAAAATCTCTACAATACCAAAATTCTAGGAAGTACTTCTATACTAATCCTCGAAGTTCATCTTAGGTCTAGGTGCTCTAATCAAGGTTTATCTAAATCTAGCTTCCAAGGTTTGTACTAAACTTCCACTGATACCAACTGTAATGCCCCGACCCCAGTTACCCAGAGTCGGTGCATTATTACATTACATTGGAATGATCACAAGAAAGATCAAATATTGAAAGATCGATTGGTTTAGAAGCCTTGGAAACACTAGATATATTCATAAGTCTTACATTACATCATAAGGTAAAAAAAACTACAACAACATCTTGTCTTCATATCCCCTCATACTATCCCTGCAGGTCATTCATAAATTACTTCGTCATAATCCTGGG
This sequence comes from Viscum album, assembly GCA_963277665.1. Taxonomy (NCBI): domain Eukaryota; kingdom Viridiplantae; phylum Streptophyta; class Magnoliopsida; order Santalales; family Viscaceae; genus Viscum; species Viscum album. Next base: position 2,115,601,301 of record OY728164.1, on the reverse strand, counting down.
AAAAACAAAATATTGAAAGGGGTGATCTCAGATGCTCAGTAAGGATAACATTATAGCATAAGCTTCCATAGATAAGCATAAACACTTAAGGCAGTTTATAACTACAACGAAGCCTTTTAAACTTGAACTTCAGCATAAAATAGAATATATAAAATAAAATAATTCCATTTACTTACTCACATGGATATTCTACTATTCTAATGATCACATGAAATATCAATAACCACTTTCATAATGATAGAATTCATAATTCCAGACTATCATAACCACATAGCAAAGGCCTCGTGCCAAGACAACAAATAAGATTTTGCCAAGACCTTGTGCCAAGACACTAGTTTGTATCATTAGACCTACCGATGCATCGAGGAGCTATAACGGGCTCCACCCATCACTTATTAAGTCCATTACATTCCTCATATGAACAGGTTTAAACATAACATAAACATTCGTATTAAAACTAGTATACGAAATGTCAATACTTTAACCACAAACCATGAATGGTATAAAAATAGAACATCCACAGTCAAACATAACTCATTTGATAAAATATGGAAGATTGTATTATATCACATTAACCTCAATCAAGAATAATGAAGGATGTTTCCATATATGAAAATAATCATCAAAACTATTTGAGAGAAATATCCCCCTTTTTCATGAAATCATTTAAAAGTCACACTGTTTGTCCAGAAGCCATTTAAAAATAGATTTTTGAATCAAAGTGTTCGATACCACTTTGAAACTTTTAAAATGTGTTTTAATTTTAAAACATTAATGTCCATATAAATAAATCCTTAAAACCATTTTTAAAACATGGACATTAATGAGCAAGATTTAGATGAATAAGTCTTCAAAACACTTAAAAATGTATTTTAGTTAGAGTTTCTAACCAAAAGAGGGACACTTGAATACAAATAATTGAGGTAATAAAAACTTTATAATATAATGAGAAAAAAGGTATTCATGATATACTATGTCAAAGTACATTATATACACCACATAAAAGTGATTTGGTGTATAATAACAAAGAAGTCTCAATGGAATGTAAATTGAGATGAAATCACTCATTAAGGCAGTATCCATAGGTTAAGGATAAATCAACGACATAGTAATGTGTGAAAAATATAAATACACTAAATATGATTGAATATTCAATGTAAATCAATCAAATGATATTCACACATAATCTTATAAAAACAACACCGATGAATTGGATGTTTAACTCAACAAATGGAGAGTGAGTTAAAATTATTCTTATCAAATTCATATCGATGACTTGAGAAATTATCAATTGAGTGATTATGTGTATCAAAGTTATATCCACAGAAAAGGGGAGTGGAAATTATGACATAAGCAAATGAATATTTATTCCACACATATTATCGGAGTAAAATAATCAATGAAGTTTGCGTAAATCTGAATAAATGGAAATTGAAATTTCAAATTCCCTTATTGATTTGGTAACATAAAAAACATACACCCATGAAAGAAGGATCATACAATGATGATTTAAATATACATGAATTAAATTATATTACACAATGAATACAAACATGGGCAGTACACACACCATATGTAATAAATAAGTGGTGAACAATGGAATTCTCACGGAATTAAAAGTGAGATAAGAAACCCCTTACCTTGTACTTTTCCTTGGTTGGGGGTAGGTTAACCTCTTGTATAATGTTGAAATTATTGTTATTAAATTACTCATTAATCATATACATTAATATGATATCATATATGATCTTTTAACATTGCTTTGTTAATAATATCTTAGAATTATCTTCGTTTCGGGTGTTAACTTACTCGTTTTCTTTTATATGTTTTGTTACGTAAGCCATTTTTTCATGGATAGGTTGTATATTATTCATATACATAATGATATAAAGTTCTTAAAAATTATTTTTAAATCATCAAATGATAATTATACTTGAATGGATATGATGGAGAATGAATCTCATCGCGTTCGTGTATACGGTAGTCCGTACGTACGCACGAGCGACAATATCATTATTTTGATATTAAAATAATATATAATTCGATGTTATATCATATATAAAGAATCATTATCATGTTATATTTATTATCTAAATTAGTTACAGATCATTATTATACCCACCCAAATAATAATATATTGAATAACAATTACACCATGACGTGGAGAGGGTAAGCCGTACGTACGCACGTATGGTGACATTTTATTCAAAGGGTGGATATAATACTGAATATGGTTGTACCATATTTATAATAACATCACAGTATATATAAGATACTGGAGTTATTATTTTATAATGGTAAAAACAAAGAAAGAAGAAGTGGAAGAAGAAAGGAACTTGAAAAGGGGTGGTGAAAACATTACCTCTTCTTCGGGTTCTTCCTTTTGATTTGATGCAAAGGTCCCCTTAAGTTGGCTTTATGATCCAAATAAGGCCTCTAGGTTGTATTGAGGTAAGTTGAGAGAGTATTTGGGAAGGTTTTGGCCGAACAAAAAGGCTTTTAAGGTGTGAAGAAATGAGAAGGACGAGTGCCCTTTTATAAGAGGGGTGAGGGGCACCTTTGGAAAAGCTAGAAATATTAATTTATAATAAATTCATATTCGGTTTCTAATGGCTCCAAAGTTTATTATTAAAAGGTTAAAATGGGTATAGGTCGAAAAACATTCAACCAATATAATTTAGATAGGTTTGGGTTACTATATTAACCATATCTTTTAGTTTTAATTCTTAGTTAATTAGTTTGACATTTCCCATGTCACTTTGTGTTTTTATATTATATAGTTAATAAAAATACTATATACATCCAAGAGACCCACAAGTGGTCCACTAATGATATACCTATCATGATATAAGTCTCTTTTCCGACCCTTAGATTTTTAGGAATTTAATATCAATTAATAATATAATATTTGTTTTAAAAACTCTTTTATGTCAATTTTGACACTATTCAATAGTTAATTTTTGTGAAACTCATAATAGAATTATTACTTCTAAAAAATTTAATTAAAGCATTCCTAACTTGTCATATTAACATATAAAATTAGTGTAATTCATAAAAAGTCTTAAATTATATTTATTTGGGTATTTATAATTTCAACTATTTTAATTTTTCACTATTATGGTAATTACTGCATCATCATTGTGTCATAAATATATTAAATTATTTAATGTCTAAAATCTATAAATAAAATATAATTATGTAGGAAATTTTTTTATATTTATAATTAATATTTACAATTGAATTTATCATATGTATAAAACTATATTAAAAATGTTTTAGTAAATAAACTTTGATTTTAACTCTTTTAACTCTTCTTTGAATTAAATAATAATAAATGTCCTAATCTAATCCATGTAGACCTAAATGATAATATGTTATTCCTATGATTGTTTTTGGTCGAGATACACTTTTACAATAGAATTAGGACATGTGTTAGGGTAATATTAATATCATTTTTACCCTTAATAGCATTATTTACTTTTAACCGTGGTAAATAAAAGTAAAAAGTTACTATTCACCAAAAATTATTTTCATCTCATTGAACCACATTTTACTCCTTTATATTAACCGTGTCTCTAGTATTTTAGAAATTCCATTCACAGAAGCAGTAATATTATGTTTTATGAAAATTCAGTTTTTTTTTAACTACCACTTAGTAGTGTCACTATTCATCAAAAATTGATGTTTTTCAGAACAATGCCAAAATTTCACCCAAAGCTATAATTGATATTCTGAATTCAAAAATAAGGACTATTTTACAAAATTCCAAACATAAAAGTTTCATTAATTCGTTTTATAATTAATTCCCGCTGTCACAACAAATAGCGTGTTTTTAATAAACAATATATATCAAAAGATTGACAATTGTTTAGGTCCAATTTCAAAGTGAAATTAATTATAATGAACACCATTGGATAAAATTTTAATAATATATTCTAATTAAACATTGAAACCACTAAATAATATTATTTATCCCTATAAATTAATTTTATTTAAAAAGTTTTTTTAAATTAAAATTTAGTAATTTTCACTATTTATCAAAATATAAGTGTTATCTGAAAAGTTCCAAATTTCACCCTAGGATAAATTAGATATTATGAATCCAAAAATGAAGTCCATTTTGAGCGATAGAATTTATAAAATTTCAAAAAGTGGGTATTACAATTTATAATGGCTAGTTTGATTTGTTGTGGTGTGTTAGAATCTCGAAGTTGCGTACATTGCACGACATTGCATTATTCGAAGGGAAATGTACCGTGGAAGCATGGGGTGTTACAAAAAACATATCGCTGATAAAAATAATATGAATATTAAAATGTATTGTTCAATAATAAAAAGAGTGTGAATGATCACATAGTTAATTAAATAATAGAGGAGAACATCGGTTTTCAAAAGTATATGTCCTGTGAAAAAATTAAGCCTTTTGGAAAAAATATAACTAACACATTTAAATAAGTTTTCTATAAAGAGTTTTATTTTTAAATGAATAAAAAAACATCCATAATATTGTAAATATCATAAATGGTTATGGAAGTGGGAAATCCATTTAACATCATATATATTAAAACAAAACATTCCTTTTGACTTTTGATGAAAATGTTAAATAATAAAATTTCTAGGAAAAATTTAGTGTTATTCATTTAAAAATATTTTAAAATAAAAAATATAACTTAAATGATTTTATTAAATGTAATTTGTTTAATAAAAAGGTCTTTTATAAGATAATTTTGAAAATTATAGATTAGGAAGAAAAATTCACCGAATCAAAAAAATGATAAGCATTTCATTTAGACATTTTTTAGAGTGTAACAAGAATTGAATTATTAGTCAAAAAGAATAAAAGGATCTACATGTTGAATATTTGAAAGGGTATATATATATAAACTACCAAAATTAAAATGATACATAATACAAAATATCTCTCAATAAAGTGGAAATTGAAATTAAATATTTTACTTTAGAATTCCTCTTAGGTGAAAGTGATTTATCCCAATGAATAATGGTTTTAAACATGTTATTATTTATAAATGAACCATATAATATTTATAATATCATATATTTTCCATTTATAACATCTTATTACACATTATTTAATAATACATCATTATTACCATCATTTATTATGTCAACTATTTTGTTTTATCATGAATGATTTTTCATAGAAATATCTATTCTAGTGAATAGTGTATAGTTAAAACATCTATAGAATTATATAAATATCATATTTTTTCATTTGATACATTTTTATAAAAAATCATTAATGATTAACGTGGAAAATGAATCACTTCAATTCATATAGATTAAAGGTCTTACGTACACACAAGTAATGTAATTATTCTCATTATTGTGAAAGTGTAAATAAGTTGATGATATATTAATTTTTAAATATAAATATTATTTCATAAGTATCATATATATAACTTGTTTATATCATTTTACTATAAATGTGACTTGATGATAGAAAATAGTTTACATCGATTTGTGTGTTTGTAGTATTCCTAACATATGAGTGATGGTTTTTTCTTTTTTGATTTAGATGGATATTGATAAAAATTATTCCATAAAAAAATGTAAGTATTTGGAACATACTGGAGTAAAAAAAATTAATTTAAGGGCATAATTGATGTTTTAAAAGAATAAGTATAACTACTGACCATCATTAAGATAACTTTTTCATATTGATATTCCCATTGTATCTCTTTAATATGGACTTGTTTTTGGGGTTTTGGGAAGTAAAGTAGCTCTAGAATATGGATAAGGATTATGTGAAATACTTCTTTAGGTTTTTTTTAATATACATGGATCTATTTGGTGTATAGAAGAGAGGGGAGGGATTTCATTTTATAACATGGGGAGAGGAAACACATGAAATTTTTCAAAATACTAAAATATATTAATTAATTGATCGAGCCAAATGGATCCAAAATGGACCATTTGTGATTATTAGATGATATATGCTCTAAATATGGCAGAAAAGGATAAATAAAATATGTTTTTGTGTAATTTTAAACCCAATATCATTAGTTTAACCCCTTGGTAAGCATGTTTTAGCATTAGCTATAGTGAATTTGTTTGCAATTTTTACTATTAATTATGGATAAAATGAAATTGTTATCAATAAATAATTAATTTTTATTAGAAAAATGGAATTATGTTGATTATATTCAATTAATATAATGAGTATAATATAATTTAATTTTAAGCCCTCAATACATGATGGGGAATGGTTTTTCAAAAAATGATTTCTTGTATAGACATGTTTTATATCAAATCCATGTGTAAAATTTATATAAAAGATCATAATAGGATTATAATTAATATAATTTAATAAATTATAATTTTTTACCATTTAAAAATATTGCCTTTATAAATTCCAGAAACCAAAATACAACATTAAATAAAGATGATAATTTTAAAGACCCGTAAAATTCAAGGGAATTTTTTTTCTAAATTTGCTTTGGAATTTTACAAGAACGCAGTTTCTGACGGCGCCTGATTCCGAGGCCCGGTGTGCCCGGAATCAATTTCTGAAGTTTAGCTCAGGTACGTTCAGTGAACGAATGAGCGGGTTTTCCTAACTTTTGAACCGGTGATCCAAATTGAAATCCGAGGGCACCGATGAAACCGCAGCACCGATAATTGATTAGGAGCACCTTTTCTGAAGGTGCGTTTACTCGGGAGGAGTTGCTAAAAATGTGAGGAATAAAAATAAATTTTTTACAATTTTATTTTATTTCTTTACTAAGAGGTTTTAGTGTGAAGTAAAATAAAGTTGTGTCATAACTTTATTTCTCTCTTCTAAGTGGTTTAACTTCCATGTGAGGGAGTTGGGGTGGGACCCACTAAATCTTAACTTCTCTTGTTAGGATATTTGTGAGGTGGGGCCCACACGAGCCCCACCCCTTCAAATTCTTAAAACTCCCTCTTAGGTGTGTAACCCTTAAAAACTCACCATTGATTAGGGTGACTTTCCCTCTTCCCACTTTAATTAAAATCCAACACATTAACATAATTATGTGAGTTATGTGTTTTGAATTATGAGTTTTTGAAAATGTTTTCGTAAGTAAATAAAATAAGGAAAAGCGTTATTTTATTTCAGTTTGGTTTTTGCTGTGGAGAATTGTGAGAGGGTGAGTTCTATACATTGAAGAACTTCATCTTCCACGTTGAAGAACGTGAAGAACAGTTATTCTCCAATGAAGAACATTGACCCTTCCACTTAGAAGACTCGGCGACCCGGATTCTTCCGTCTTCATCTTCCTCAACCACAAGGGAGAAGTCGCAGACCGTGGTGATCATCGCCAACGACAACATACCTTCCTTCTTTATCATAGCAACAAGTGAGGAGACGTCGTTTCTTCCTCAGACACACCCCGACGTCCACAGAATCTACTTCAGACCCTGCGATTCCGTTCTCCACGACACCTGACGTGCGATGTCAAATATCCATGTAGGGGAATTTATTTGGTGTTCTCTTATCTTTTGAGAAAAGAACGACGAGCGCGGACCAACCAATTCCAGGTTGATCCATAGATCATTCGTTCATGCGGATTGATGTTGAGGATTATTGTTTTTTTTCATGAATTATTTCTTTGTCGTACGTCAACTTCTATTAGATGGCCGCTTTCTATCATTATAACGGGAGGAGGTCGGACCGCACGAACATGACCGACCCTCCTCCCCCCATGTTGTTTGAATTTGTAGCGGCACGTGAAAGGCGGCGTAGTGGCGTTGCACCGCGTGGAAATTATGAGGAAGGGATAAGAAGCGCAGCGCCGTCGCGCCACGCCGATGAAGTTGAACAAGCCACGGCGCTGTCGCGCCGCGCTGGGAAATGACAAACAAATCCGCACGGGCGTTGTGGGATCCTCGCAGTGAAGGACGAGTCCCGGGAGGGCCATTGGCGAAGCCGACACGAATTTCTGACCACTGGAACCCGTCCGGTGGTCCGTGGAACAGCCCGCCGGTGCGCCTCGCTGGCACGGAAGCGAAGCGCGGTCCTGCGACCACGCGGGACCGGAGGGGGGCGGCGTGACGTGGCCGGCTGCCGCGTCCGCTGGCAAGGGCGGCCCCACGCGGGGCCGCAGTTCTTCACGCGGGGGCAGCGCCCCGCTCCGCTCAGCTCGGCCATAACCGGCCGAGCCGACCCACCAGCCGGGCCGGGTCGCACCATCCGGGTCGGGCTGACCCAAGGGGGTGGGGGGGGGGGGGTTTCGGGTCGTTCTGGGCCCAGACCCCCCGTTTTCGGACCCCTCACGTTCATTCGCCCATATCTTGAGCTGTAGTCCTCCGATCGACGCACGGTCAGCGGCGATGCGATCCTTGGATTGAGTTAGTCGTTTCGGTATATCACACTCAAGGTTTTGGAATACATTGGGTTTGGCCGTGTAGGTTCGTACACGAAACCAACCGGGCCCTCTTAGCGGAAACACTCATATCTTGAGCTCCGGACATCCGATTGACGTGTCGTCGACTTTGTTGGATTCTTCTAAGTGAGACGGATCTTTTGGCTTACTTTGCTCGAGGTTTGGATGCCATTGGAGTGCGGTCAGGTTGGTTCACTCACAAAACCAACCGGGCCCCTGGAATGAAAAGGCCAATAACTCACAGACCGGGCATCCGATTGACGCGCCGTCTGTCTCGTTGAATTCCTCTTGATGAGACGGAACTTTTGGCATACTTCGCTAGATTTTTGGTTTCTGTTGGATAGTGGCCGGGTTGGATTTTACCTGAAATCTAACCGGGCCCCTGGAACAAAAAAGCTGATATCTTTCAGACTGGACGTCCATTTGACGAACCGTCTACGGCATTGGTGATCGCGTTGAGAAACGGTCCCTATGAGTATACCTTATGAGAGTTCGGGGTACAGTTGAGATACGGCCGGATTGGTTCGCACACGAAACCAACCAGGCCACAGGGACAAAAAGTCACGTAACACACAGACCGGGCGTCCTATTGACGCACCATTCATTGCGTTGAGACCCCTGTGACGAGGCGGTCCTTTGAGATACTTCTTCGTGGGACTTGTGATTCTAGGAGTATCGACCTGTAGCTTGTGGAGCGGACCCTCCCGGAAACGAGCGTACAGAGTACGGAGACCATGTAGCCGGCTGAGACCTGACGACTACTTGACCGACTCGCCTTGGGGTGCGTCGACTAGCCCAGTGGACGAAACACTACTTTGTGAAGTGCAGAACCATGGCGGACGGAGCACTACCTGTTTGACAGTGCAGACTCGCGGTAATCGTCCAGAGAGTACCTCTGCAGGCTACTAGGGGGTGTGCACTACTGTGTTTGGGTGGCATACCACGGCGGGATGCACTACTGTGTTTGGGTGGCTGGCCCACGGTACTCGGTAGGAGGAGTACCTCAACAGTCTTAGTTTAGTGATCAGTACCTCGGAGTCGTGACAGGACCACTGTACACTCTAGAGACGGAGCTCTTCAGCAATTACGGTTTCGATAATGAAAATCCGGGTTTTGAGTTGAGTCTATGACCTTTGTGTTTACCTTTTGATTGATATGGGTCACTTGATAACTCAGGTATATGTATGGGCATATAACTAGGTAGTGGTTATCTGTTGATTTCATAATCTTTGTGTTTCTTCATGATTGATATGAGTTACTTGATAACTTAGGTATTTGTATGGGCATATACCTAAGTAGAGGTTATCTATTGAGATCTTCTTTGTGGTTATCCTTGTTGGTTTTAGTGAGACCTTGAGGGTCTCGGGGTCCCTACTGAGTATCGTTATACTTACCCATGCACGGGCTATGCCCGCACATTGTTGTGTTGGTTGCCGACGACGGGCAGTGATGACGGAGGCCGAGTGTTCGAGGACTGGACGGTACCCAGAGGTGGACTACACGACGATTCAGTAACAGAGGTGTAATTCACGGCGAGACGACACTCGGAGGATGTTGACGGGAAAGAGCGTTGTGGAGGCTATCTGTACCTACCCTTCATGTAGGATCCGTGGTGGACGATCCAAGAGCTGTGCCATCTGTACCTACCCTTCAGGTAGGATCTGAGGAGGATGACCCAGGATCCACTTCCGTTGTTCCAACTGTTGCCTTTTTCTGTTGTACTTTGTTCAGTTGTAGTTTTACTTTCATTTGGGTTTGTATTCTAGCCCTTTTTCCTTCCAGCACTTCTCTTTGTACTTAGTGTTTTACTTCCGCTTGTACTCTGTGGTGTTTTGTTTACTTTTTTTAAAGACAATGTCTTCCTAGTTATCGGAATTTACTCCTTTGGTGCTAGTCGCTAGCCCCTGGCCTATGGAATGTGGGCTTAGGGTAGTCACGGCACGGGCCCCGAGGACGGGTCGTGACAATAAATTTTCATTATTGATTTTCAAAAATAATTTTTCATAAAAATCGAAAAAACGCATCCTAAGATAATATTGATATCATGAATTGAAAAATTAATTTTCATTCAAATAATAAATTAATGAATAGTGTAAAATGTATTTATATTATTTTCTACAAAAAATAATCAAAAACAATTTTTTAAGAAAACATATTTTTATAAAGAACAAAATAGATTTAAAAATATTTTATTTTTTAAATCTTATGAATTAAATATTTTTTATTGAATATGATCTTCATATTTATTTCATAATTTGGTTATCCGAATTCATACATTCAATTTCAATGGGATGTTTATAGCAATAATTTTGAAATAATAATATTTTATGGTTCATTTAAGCATCGTGTTGTGTTTTGAATACACTATGAAACTTAATGTTAATTTAAAATATAAATATATTACATTCTTCCCAAATAAAAAATTTTAATCATAAAATTTTTAATGCATAATACCTTCTAATATGTGAGGATATATATTCAATATAATATCTTATAGTTCTATTATTTACTCATAAATTTTATTATCTTTCCAATGTACCTTTACCAGTTGATCCATCAACACATACTCTCTAGTAGAAAGAATCTTGATTGGACCTTCAATGTAATATAGATCACGGTCCAATAATATATCATCTTAGGTGATCACATGAATTGGGTTTGGATTGTAATTTTTTGTAAAAGAAATATAAAACACATCATGTATTCAATAGAGGCTCAGTGGAATTTCATTATAGTAGGCCACAAATCCAATTGATTCAAAAATTTCAAATAGTCTAATAGATCCGGGGATCATTTTTTCAACTTACTAAACCTTATGAAAACCATCAATGGTGATAATTTCATGATTATATGATCTCCCAATATAAATTAATAATAATCCCTCCTGTGATCAAACCAACTCCTTTTCCATATTTTTCTCTTTAATATGAACATGAATAGGCTTTACTTTTCCATTATATCCTCAACAAGATCTAGAATAGCTTGTTTTCTTTCACCAGCTTCCTTTCAACATTTTGGAGTTTTAAATTTCCTTAATTTTATTTATTTATACATGTCATTCCAATACTTTAATGAATGATATAGATATATAAAACACTACCAACGATAAATAATGATTCAAAATACCATTAAAATAACATGGAAATGACCTAAAAATGTCTTCTAATGTTTTGATGGTCCTTTTAGACAGTTCATTTATTTGAGGAAGATAAGAAGATCTCAAAAAAATCATAGTATCCAAGTATTAATAAATACTTTTCCATAATTCATATAAAAATCCGGGATCATGATTAGTCAAAATTGAATTAGGAACACCCATAAGTATTAAAAATTTAGTAATATAGAGTTATGTATGGAGCATAAGTGGTAAATAATAAAATAAATATATGATTTGTGATGATTTGTTAATTTTTTCAACAATAATACAATTTTTATCATTATTTCTGGGAGTCATTGAAAATACATTGGAAACGTATATTGTGATTTCATCCAATTTATATATAGGAACATCTAGTGGTTTCATGACTCTTTTTTGGTGTTTTATCGCATCAATAACATTATAAAAAACTATACATCATGATTCATAATATGAAATTTCCATCTTTAAATTATCTAAACAAAATTTTTCTTTAAAATCCCTAAACATCATGGTGATACCATGTAATACTCATAAATTTGTGCTATGAGATTTATCCAATAATTACCTTTTAACTTAGGTAAATATAAAACACATATCCTAATCACAAAATCTATAACACTATCATCATATATTATGTCTTCCAATTTTTCATCATTCATGGAATTTATTTTCTTTTAAAAATTCACATTATTATGATGAATTGTTTTTCCATTTTTCTGAAAAAGATGATTTAGAAGTCATTTATAAAAGGGATAATGTGTCCATTTCCATAAAAATTACAGTATTTGTCTTTACTTGAATCATGGACATAGTATCAATATATATTCCCATTTTGGATAGAAATATATGACCTTTTCTACATTGTATATCTACGACTTTATTTTCCTTCTCTGGGTGAAAGTGTATCAAAAAATACTAATCCTTGGTTAACTCGATCCATCAGTCTTTCCTCATGTTGAGTTATTTTGGGGAAATGAGATGTTTCAAACTCTTATGATCAGTGTATATATCACACATTTCAACATATTAATAATGTATCCATATCATTATAGAAAATATAATAGTTTCCAACAGATGATAATGATTTAGATAGTTCTACTCATGATTATTTAAATGTTTGGATGCATAATTAGTTACATTATGATTTCACATACGGGAAATACCATGTTATTTATTTGTTGTATCACTGTATATCACAAATATATCATTTATTGATGGAATATTCAAAATCATAGAATTGACTTGTCTCCTCTTCAATTCATCAAAACATTCTTCTCATTCCATTGTCAATATGAATGTAATACTTTTATGAGTGGGGTTGGTTATTGATTTTGACAATCATGAAAACATTTGAACAAATCACTAATATTATCCATCGAATCCATGGATTCTATATTCCTTGGTTTTGTTTGTTTGTGTAGTAAATTATCTGACTACCAGTGTTTTCATAGGATTAGTTGAGATTCCATCCATAGAGTCAATAAGTCCAGGAAAAGAATATTTTTTATGTTTTAATTAAATATTTCAAAATATCCTATTAAAATAATTTAGTTTAAAATACTCATGAATGACACAGAAGTGATTCTCACACTCCATATATATTTTAGAATACACTATGATATCACTAGTAAATTCCATAGAAAATTTGTAAGATGTTCCTTTAATACTATGTTAATTAAATCTGTAAAGACAGAGGGTGAATTTTTTGATCCAAATGGAATCATCTTAATTTTTTAATTTCCATACCATGTATGAAATTATTTCTTTGGAATATCATCCTTCATTACTCATAATTGATAATACCCATCATGAAGTCCACTCATTGAAAAATATTGACCTCCATGAATTCGATCAAATACATCATTAATATGAGGAATATAAAACATTATATTTATTATAATACCATTGAATCCACAAAAATCAGTTCATAATCTCATAAATATATCATTATTTTTATTGAAAAGTAAATGGGATTTCCATGGTGATCCACTAGGTAGAATAAATCTCTTATAACAAAATTACTCTTCGTTTCATCAAATCCACTTGGTCCATAATGTCTATTCAATATAGAATCTAAAATATAGGTATTTCAACAAGGATTAAATAAAGATAAAACATGAATTCATGCTCTTGTGTATGTCTGGGTAATTCCTTATTAAACTAATAAATATATTCCCATAAAACTTGTATATCCATAATTTGAATAATACCTTTGATATATATAGTTTTTGGTTTATATTGATTCAAAATAATCACATTTAGAACTAATACTGACTATTAGATTATACATGACTTAGATGATGAAGCCTTTTCTATACTAATAAGTAATTCTACATATTAACCATAATTTTTTATTTACTTCTCTTTGTAATAAAATTTTGAATCTTGTTCTGAAATATTGTCCATACCAAGGTTTTTATCAATTTCAAACACATGTATATAAATAGTAAACACAAATAAGAAAAATTAATATGTTATAATGGGAATTTCATAATACATCCTAGTCACATTGATATTTCAACTATGTTTTTTACTTATAAATAAATTACTCGAGTATCGAAAAAAATTGAATTTTATTAAAAAATATAGAATATATATAAAAAAGTGGGAGGATCATGAATAAAATAAATCATTATAAATATTTAATTCAATGATTAAAATTCCTTCCAACACAATTTAGTGATCTTAGCCCTTCTTTTTTTTGGTTGTTTAGCCTTTTACATCTCCCATGGGACTTTTATATAGTAGACTACCATGATTCATGGGACATTGGTTAAAATAATTCCATATTTTTTTATATATGAAGCAATGTAAATTATTTTTTCCTTTCTTTCCATTACATTCATAACCTATATGACCCTTTTTAGGAACATGTAATGAAATCATATTCCCTATATGTATTCTCTAGGATGTTTCTTCCTACAATATTATCATTATAGAATTTTATTCATTATCGTCTTCTAATTTTATGTGTTCGCCTTTTATTTGAGTTTAAAAGACCCCTAATTTTCTTTATTTATGATGAATATATAGCATCTATAAAATAAAATCTATTTTTATGGAAAATAATAATATTTCATCTTTTGATGAAAATTTATGAGAAACGAGTTCCCCATAGATACATGGATTAACCCCATTAAATAAACAGTAAATCAAAATTTCAATAATATTTATGAAATCCATAGATTATATGGATAGTCTGTTATAGATAGAATAATACTCTATAAGATATTATATTACCTTTTCAATGATACAGGGGACTCATAATTTTAGTTCATTCATCTTGAAGAATGTAATTTTTGAACAATATTACATTAAAGGATCCACATTCCAAATGTTTTATTTATTCATTATCACAAGTATTTTTTATTAACCACCACTAATAACCACCATCACTATTAAGTAATTATACCACAAATATAAAATTTTCATTTTCATCTCATCTAAAAGAATGAAATATATTCTCAAGAGACATAATTCATTTCGAAACTACCATAATATTTTTTCTTCCCCTAAAATATGGTGGCTCCTATTGCATGAAATTTAGTGAATAATTCTTTCAAAAAAATAAGATTCCATATTCAAGTAAGGTTATTAATTATATCCTAGTTAGGATGCCTTAATTTGGCCACGAATTTCCTAGTTGTAACACCATTTGTATTGGATTTCTTGAGAGGTAGGTTTCTACATTTTTCATTAGTGTTGATAATATTCACTATGATAAAAAATGTTTGTAAAAAATATAATATACTTTAATATATCATATTATTATGAATCAATATATATAATTCTGAATCTTCAGTAACATATATTTAAAATTTATTAATTATTTATTTTATAATAATATTCATCGTTTCTTTAGGAATACCTTCAAATCATAAAAATAATATCAAATCCTTCCTTATGGTTTATAAATAAAATGTGAATTAATAAAATGATATCCTCCATGTCTTCCAAACAAGGTTTAAGGGCCTGGATCCATGTAGATCTACCATTTTCATGTTTCTTAATAATGAGGTGCTCATAGGAGGATTAGAGGAAATCTAGAGTAGTTAGATTTTATGAAGATAGATATAGGGAGAATTCATAGAACGTAAAACTTTTACATGATAAGAAGTAAATATTCAAGATTTATAATTTATTTGGGTAATAAAAATAAATAAAATAGAATGGTGATTAATTTTGTTGAGAAACTAATCCATAAGGATTACACAATATTAAAGGGGGTTACATGTGGTGTAATTCCACACTGTTTTGTTGTTTTATGAATTTATATCCGCCCTAGTTTTTCATAACCATAGTTTTATAGTATAAATCCCTCTTATTCTAGGTGACCTGGAATCCCCATCTTTGGTGTTTTTTAGATCCCTTTAATGTGAATCTATCATCATGCTTCAATATTTGATCTATTGTGACTCGGGTTGATCCAAGGTGTCTTTTTTCCTTCATATTCCAATTTTTTATTTTGATTCAATGTCTTTTCATCCCATTCATCTTTCCATGTGATGGAGTATGATATCCCATGTTTCTAATGGGTTTTATCTTGATTGTTATTGGTGTGGATTTTCTACAGAATCCTCGGATGCATGTAGTACCTATGGGAGGGGTGATCGGAGATCCGTTGTGTGGTTTGGTCTCATGAAAAGAATGTTAAAACCATTTTTAGGTAGGGGATTCATTGATTATATATTTATTTACATGTAATCATAGATTTATAATGATTTATACCTCTATATCACAATGGAATTATCCAAATTAATTACATGAACCATTTTAAATAATTGTTATTGATCGCTTAGCGATGTGATTGTTTTTACTTTTATAACATGTTGCCTCTTGATTTTTAAGATAGTGTAATTTATATGAATTTCTTCTCATAGATGGTTTAGCATGTGAAACTGGTAAAGAATTTAAATCTGTAATTAATTGGTAATTATCTTACTAAATTTTCAAAGAGGCATGTTTAATGAATTTATTTGTTGTTGTAAATTGATGTTAGTCAAATTGTTGAATGTATGAATGTTTAATTGAATTGGTTAATCAACCTCAATCATGATGATAATTTTTTATAAAATAACTAAAATCATGTTTAATTAATTGTTTAATTAAGTTTTGATAGCTTGAGAAATTATTTTTTTTATGTTTCTCGTAGTTTGAAACATTTAATAATGAATTGGTTAAATCAAGATGGAATAATAAATGGTGGTGTGATATAATATAATTCAATTGTAGAGCTTATGTTTCCGTATTTATTATAAATTCATTTTTCATTGTGCCTTGGAGCCATAATATCTCATTTTGTGTGATGGTTGAATGCTTTATTTGGGCCAAGTGCCAGGTTTATATGTTTTTTCTGGATACTTGTGATGTAACAGGAGCATGAGATGGTTGATCCTATATTTCTATTATGGTTTATGGTGAAGGGAGTCTCATAGGTGATGTGATCCTAATATGGATAATACTATAGGGATGTTTAGGTATTTATGGTGGGGAGGCCTTGTTTTCATGTGAGAAGTTAACACCTGGAGTATAGTGGTGCATCAAGATATATAAGTGGGTGTCAGGGAGGACACCAAACATGATGTAACGGGTAGAATATGGGATTTCCTATTATTATGATAGTAGTTTTATTGTTTTAATCAGTTGTTTAGAGAACAACCATGTTTCTATTTATCTTTTTTTCCACTTCTTAGGGTGGATGGTTTTGGTTACTCTTCTTACAAGATATGTGATGATGCATGGGTTATGCCACATGATTTTAGTATTTAGATTCTCATGGTTGGATAAGTCTATTCACTTAATATTTGTGGGACAGACTTGATGAATTTTTCATGTACTCACCATGTTGAACCCCTAGTGTTTTCTATATTTTAATGTTTTCTTAAAATAATAGGTAATATGAAATATAATGATGTCAATAAATGGAAAAATGTTTAACACATTAGGATGTATTTTACTGGGATGCAATACTATGGTTAAAAATCTATGAATTAATGAACATTGTTTTCTTATGCTTCTGTTCATGTAAAAATATTGTAATGTGGAGACGTTAATGGTTAATTAATGGTTAATTAATTAATTAGAATAAATTGAAATAGATAAAAAAATAATAAATTAATTTAATATCACTATTTAAATGGTTGTATTCTTATAGGATATATTGTCTTTGTAGAGGCAGTCAAGAGCGCCATATATGTTAGCTTCAGGCGAGTCTTGGACTATGTTATTAACATAGTGTGGTTGTGAGATATATTTTATCATTTACTTTTGGTGTTTCTCTATTCCACTCCACAATTTCTGTTAGGGTGACTAACAACATGGGGATGATGATCCCTTGGGGTGTTTTCTTCAACAGCCCTGTGGGGGGATGGATGGGTTACTACCCCCTTTGGCCATTCACTATTCTATTTTCAATTACTTGTGCGGGTAAGCATGACTATTATGTTTCCCCATATATGTGTCTAGAGGGATGTAATGGGTTATGGTTAATTCACAAACATATATTCAAGATATACATTCCTAAGGACTACTATTAGTATGATGTGTATTGGCTATGGGGGCTTGAGGATCCTTACTCGGAGTATGGGATGTGATGGCTGAGATATAATAGTTGATGTATGATAAATATTATATAGGTTCTGGTGGATCCCAAAAACTAACCAGTTTCTTTTTATTAACTGGAAATTGTGGTGTGTTGAATGAGGTTCATGTTGTGGTGCTTCACCCACGTGTCTATGGGCTATAATTTTTTATAGAAATTCTCATGATTTGAGATGTTGTGGAAGAGCAGCAAACAATGGTGAAGTGGTATTGGGATAACCTTGATATTAATTATTATTTTATATGGTATTTTATGTGATACTTAGTGAGAGTAACCATGTTGTTGCTGGGAACATAGTATATATGTTTATCTGACGAGTTAGATTCAATTGTTATTAACTGGGGTTTAGATATCTTTATTTACCTTTTGCAGGAGTGTCTTTGGGGAGGATCCAACTGAGTATACTATTATACTCATCATACATATATATAAACAATTTTAATGTTCAATTAGATAATTTTGGATATCAGGTTTGTTACTACAAGATTTAGGTTTAGGAGGAGCTATTTGGGATTAGTTGTCGCAATCGTCATTAATTTTCTTTTATTATTTGATGTTTTTCTTTCAGTTGTATAAGTTATTTCATGGCATTACACTTGTGCGTTGTATTTTTCATATATATTGGAGTCTGAGAAAATGTTGGTCGATGCCTATCTTATTTACCTATTTCATATGTGTTCTCTTAGAGGGTAATTATTCTCATCTATTTGTTTATTATACCCTCTGTGCTAGTCTCTAACCCAGGGCCTACTAGAGGCAGGGATTTAGTGTAACTATCACTATTATCTTATTTTATGACTAGGAAGGGTACATATTGTTGGTATGGAGTCATGAAAGATCATTATTATAGGTATGGTTGATCGAATGAATGGAGTTTGGAGTTTGTCACATGTGAAGTTGTGTATCATGGTGGGGGAAAAGTGTCATTTGTGTTTAGTAAGTGTTGTAAGAAAATGAGACAGGCTATGTCATGGGTATTTAGATACCCCTATCATCTGATGCACATACATTAAATCTTACAGCTGCTACTAAATGTGGTGATACTAGTTTCCGGGTAGGGACCAAGGAAAGGATCATGCATCATTATTCATTTCACCTATAATTGAATTAGTAGATCATGGATAGGTTAACCTAAAAAGAATAAAATAAAAATTATATAACTTCATGGACATCTGTATTCCATGATAATGAGATCTAGTTGTTTTTCATTTTTTGGTAAGGATCTAGGTCGACATCCTCATTAGGTTTTTGGAGAATATTTTCAGAAGGATTCTCTAGAGGATCACAACGATGTGGAGGTTGATGATGATTCTTGTTGGAGGAGGACACTGGAAGAGTTTCATCAATAGAGTCGAAAGAGGTATGAGGTCCAAATTTTAGAAAAATTAATAGAATACTGGTTGGATAATTTTGAGGTTTCATTCAGTTTGATTAGGGAATTGAAAGTGAAATGGGTATCATTGGTGATGACGATGTTGTGTGGTCGAATTGAGGTAGTGGTGGTTCTTATTCATTGGATATAACAAAGAGTCGATAGTCTTCGGGGAGGATTTCCAAGATAGGTTTGGAACCGATATTATTTATTCAACCAAAAAATACAGCTAGTCACTAGGATCTTCTAACCCTTCAGTAGGGTAGCTCTAGCATTTGATATTTAGTGATTCGTTTTACAAAACATCAGTGATATGTTTCAAACATGTTACCAAATGAGGAAGCTAGGGTGATTAATGTTTTATAGGATTTGAATCTAGAGATCCACCTACAAGTCAAAACATTTATATAGATTATTTATCGTGATTTTCTGGTATGAGAGGAGGTCATAAAGAAGATTTTATCTAGAACCAGATCATCCCGATATGGGAGTGGTCAGGTTTCCTTATGACGCATAGCTATGGTTCAAGGTTCTCATTTGTCAGGATAAGATATATTCTGATAAATCAGTGGTATGTCACAGCCCTCAACATCTTGTTTCAATGGGGTAAACATATATTTGGACAATTACAATGGTTCTTATGAAATTTTTCTTTTGGAGGTTTGGGTGATCAACGGCTAGAGTGCCCGAAATTTTTGAGTAGTCAGTGTGAACTAGTTGTTCGTCTCTGAAGACTATTATATCCATGAAAACAACATGTTTCTATAGTTGGGGACTAGTAGAGAGTAGTTGGGTCAAGCAGATGATAATCCAGGGACACTCTCTATCCTTATAGAGGAGAGCGTGGTCAAAGAGGGGTTCATCAGTATGGTCAGTGAGGTCATGGAACAAGTCATGGTCAGCCTCACGCTTTATCTTTCCTAGCCCCAGGGTAGTATTAAATCATTATAGGTACCCTTTTATTGTTTTCTACTTGGTTTCAAGCATTTTTTGATCTAGTAGAGACACACTCATTCATGTCAACATCCCTTGTCCATACTTTGGGACTTGTGGTAGAGAGACTTCCAGTTCCCTTGGTGCTAACTATACATGTTTGTGGTCGAGGAGACTTATTTGATATATTTAGAGACATTGGGATAGTTATAGGAAATAATCAATATTGGATATATTTCCAATGTTTATTTATACAACCACATGACATCATCCTTATCATGGATTGGCTGTATTCTGTATATTATATCATGGATTTCATCAGGAGGAATGTGTTTTCTTCGATTATGATGGGGATCAGGATATGTATGTTAGAAGGAAAGACCATATGTTGGGTCATAGGTTTGTTACATACATGTAATACTTGATGGTTTGGTTAATTTGAGTTCATTGGAGGTTTATCAATAATTTTTCCCTAGTGTCATAGAAGAGTAAACTGATGTATTTCTAGAGGAGGATGTAACGTTACTCACTCAATGAGAGATCGATTTCGGGATCAACCTATAGCCAGGTGTGTCTCATATCTTGATGCCTTCATATAGTATGGAGACATATGTGTTGTGAGATTTTTCTATATAGCTGGATAGCCTATTGTAGTATGGTTTATTTTGGCCAAGTGTGCCACCATGGGGTGAACTAATTTTGTTCATAATAATAGCTAATGAATGTTTATGGTTGTGTGTCGATTGTCATCACATGAACCAAGTGAAAGTGAAGAAGTACTATCCATATACTTGAATTGATAATTTATCCAATAAACTAATTGGTGAATGCTGGTTCTAGATGATTGGTTTGGGGTCAGGATATCATCAGATGTGTGTGAAGGATGAGGATATCCCGAAGAATGAATTCCATTGTCGTTATGGGAAATACGAGTCTGTTGTGATGTTTTTTGGTGTGATGAATTCTATATCTATGTCCATGGGGATAATTAAAGATATATTCCATGAGTTCATATATATGTCCTTAGTGGGTTTCATCGATTAAATCCATGTGTACTCAACATTCAAGGAGGATAATTCATAGCATCTGCATTCTGTCTTGGGTGTTCTTTGTCATGAACTGCTATTCATAAAGTATTCAAAGTGTCAGTTTTATGATCAAGAAGTATTTTTCATGTGGAATGATGTAACCTAGTAGATATTATCTATATACCCACTATAGGTATTAGAATATTTGTCTTGTGAATCATCTATGATAGTGGCATGTGTACAATGTTCCCTTGGTCATGTTGGGGATTACTAGAGGTTTCTATCCAATTTATATTGAGATTAGACTCCTCTGAAAGCATTGAATATATAGGGTTGGATTTTCATATGGACAGGATAGTGTTAAATATAATTTTAGTATCTGATGGAGAATTTGGTTAGTGCTCCATTTCTTTTCCATCAAGTTGAAGATGTTCAGTTTGAGTTTTTCTGTGATTCTTCACTTCTAGGGTTGGGTTGTGTTCTAATGGTATAGATATTGTTCATTTATTATAGATCTTGGATGTTACTACCACATCATCATAAGCATTCCAAACTAGATCTCAAGTTGATGGTTTTAGTGTTTTCCCTGATGTTGTTGACACATTACCTCATCCGTGAGTATTTTGTGGTTCTCACCAATCATAAGGGCATGAGGAATGTTTTCTCGTATTGTGACATGAACATGAGATAGATTCAGTGGATGGAGTTCATATAGGATTGAGACATAGAGAATTATTATAGTCCTGGAAAGTAGAATTCTAGGGCCAATGCACTGATTAATAATTCATGAAATTATGTAGTGCAAGAATGCGGTGATTCCTAAAGAGAGATGAATGAAATTTCACTATTTTACATATATATGGGAGATGTCGGGGGAGAGGTATTATTTTTTATATGATAGTGTAGTCATCCCTAGTGAAATGGGATTAAGAGTCGTAGTTGTGGGATTTTGAGGTGGAGGTTTGGAGAGACTGGGTAGTTTATAGAAAGGCTCCTAATAGTTGGTCTGAGGATGAATAACACTGATTGTTGTTTCAGGGGTGGATTTTTGTTCAATTGGTGATTTGTGAGATGTTTCTCAGAGAGTTCCATAGTTGATCTTTTATAATACATCCTACCATGATTAATATATACAGAGATTTGAGAATTGATTTTATTGTCATTGGAAGAAGCATGTAGTTGTAGAGACTATGTCTCAATGTTTGTTCTACCTTAATGTTAAGGCTGAGCACGTTGTTCCAAGAGAGTTTCTCCTGTAGATAGATTTTCCTCAGTGGAAGTGGGAGGGAATCCCGAAGGGAATTATTTTCTATTAAACTAAATAACATAGAGTTTATGATTCTCTATGGATGGTAGTGGATCCTGTAAAGAAATAGGATGACTTTATAACAATCAGGGAGTTGAGATCAGTAAAGGTTTTGTCAAGGTAGTACCTAGAAGAGGTGGTGAGACTCCATAGGTTACTAAGGATGGTCATTAATGATATAGTTCCTCAAATTACCTCTAGTGTGTGTGATGTATCTATCATGATTTTGGATCTCATATATTCTTTAGATCTACTTTTCATCCAAAAATAATGGGGTAGACAGAGATGACCATAAAGACTCTTGATGAGATGTTGCAGTCTGGTGTCCTAGATTTTTTATGTTTATGGAAAGGGATGAATTATTTGGTAGTGTTCAAAAAGAAAAATATTTTTTAGTCCACCATCCTTACAGTATCATTTTAATTCTTTTTTGTTTGACCTTTATGTTCAATATTATTTTGTATTGTGGTTAGAGAGACAAAAATTCATTGGCTGAAATTGGTGTAGAATACAGTAGAGATAGTTTAGGTGATTCATGATTGGTTGAATGTTCTGATAGATCATCATAAATTCTATTTCCATCATAAGGGGAGAAAAATCTAGTTTGAAATTTGATATTCATGTGTTCTTGAATGTGACTCTCCATCAAAGGCAGTGAAGGTTTGTTCATGGGAGAATGAATTCGCCATGGTTTCTTGGCCCTTTATAGGTGTTGGAATATGTTTTAGTCATCGAAAATAAGATAATTATTTCCTTGTAGATGAGTGTAAATAAATATTAATTTCTATGTTTCACATCTCCTTAGTTATCTTCACAAAGACAGTAAAATAAACAATTAGGGAGAGATCGATCTTGATTAAATGTGACATTTGAGGAGTGGTCGGTAGAGATCGAGGACCATTTAGAGAAGTTGTTCCGTTGGTGAGTTATCAAATTTTTTTGTGCCTTGTGGCTGAACGGTGGCCCAGAGGAGAGTGCCTAGGAACCGACACATGATCCTTAACCCTCTTGGTAAGGACTCTGTAATTGCATCCATGCAACTATGGATCAAATCCAGGCGGATGATGAATTTACAGGTATTGTAGCATCACTGTAGCAGGCACTGTTGCAGTACTGTATCAGGTAATTTAGCGGGAACTGTGTAGTACTATAGCAGGTACTATAGTGTTAACTTTAGCAAGGACTTTTTGGCACTATAGTAGCCAGGAATATGCCCATGTTTGGGCCTTCGGGCCACCGATTTGGTCCCTGAGTCCTATACGAACTTTAGGGCACCCATGCCTTTTTGTCAGTAAGGTCTTTGGGCCATCTCAAGGACATTGGTCCACCTTAAGTGCATATTCAAACCAGAAAACATATAAGGACAAGCTCTACAAGGAGGATGAGCAAGGATATTACCCCATAGTAGAAGTTATACGAATTTCAAGAATGATAGGGTATGACACCTACCATCAAGACAATCATGTGTATGCATGGGAGCCCTGCGAAGGTGGAGAGCTGATTTCATGATGAAGATTCTAGGGAGGAGCACTTCCAAGTAGTTAATGTCTAGGTTGTATGTAATGTTTGAAGACTACGGGCAATGAATTCCACTAAGGCCTAAGGGCCATGTAATAATTTCTCCTACGAGCCTTGTAAGGGTTCAACCTCACCCCTTGAAAAGTGGATTATGAAAATCAATAAAAAATGATGGCTTTCAGGCCATTGGAGAGAGAGTAACTAGGAACCGATGTTATAGATATGCACTTGTTACCTTGAGATATTTAGTTTCTATCTATTCTCTTGTAACTCTAGTCACTTCGGGATTAATAAATTTTCTAGTTTGTGAGATGGATTTCCCTTTTTTGGTGGATTGCTCAATTTTTAGAGGTATATTCCCCAAGAGAGTGTTTAGGATCATTTTTCAACTTTTTTCATGGTTTTGAATTGTTCCCTTGGTGAGGTGTTTGAGCTCATCTGGTGTCGGGAGACATGAAAGGTATCTCATAAGGTGGATATTCAGAAGACCCCTTTCTATTTCCTCTCATGGTTGGTTTCGATCACAAGGATGATATTTTTTATAGGAATCTAATGTAAGGGAATGAATATAATTTTATCAAATATTTTTGTTGATTTAAGCATTGAGGTTCTTGGGGGAGGCTCAGAGGATGTCTAGACTAGTTTGGTTTCTATAACATAGAAGCATAGATAGTGTAGTCAATGTAAAAAATTTACATGGCATGAAATATGGCTTCATATTGTGTAGTGAATCAAGGTTATACGAATAAATAAAATAAAAGGGTGATGTGTTTTTTAGTGAAAATGAACCATGAGGATTACATAGTGTGAAAGGGGATTACAGGTCATTTATTTCCCCACAGCAGTGTTGTCTTAAATCTTTTTATCCCCTATGGTTATTTATACCCCTATGGCAGTAGTATATCTCAATCTCATTCATGGTGACCCGAAAACACCATATTTGGCATTCTGGATATCCCTTTGATGGAAATTGATCATCAGGATTCCATATTTGATCATTAGTGTCCTATGTTGATCCAAGGTGTGTTTTTCCTTTCTTTTGTAGTAGTTTTTTACAGTATGATCTCCTTTCATCCCTTTCTTATTTCAATGTGAAAGGGGATGATATCCCATGTTTCTAATGGAATTTATCTTTATTTTTGTTGTTTCAGTTGTTCCATGGAATACATGGATGGATGCAATTATTGTGTGAGTGTTTAGCAGAGATACATTGCATTTTCTGTTCTCATGTGAAAAATGTTGACACCCTTTTAAGGTAGGGGATTCATTGAATCTATTTTTTCCAATGTGTGATTATAGAGTTATCATGATCTCACCCCTTGGATTGCAATGGAATTAACATAATTAATTACATGAACCATATTAGATAATTTTTATCAATCTCTTAGTGATGTTTTTGTTTATACCCTGAAAATGGGTTTCCTATTGATTTTCTAGATAGTGTGATATTTATGCAGTTCAAGTAATGCCTATTTTAGCATGTGAAATATTTGAAGAACTGACTTGTACAAATAATTTATAATTAATTTTATAAAATATTGATGAGTCATTTTAAATATATCTTGTATTTTTTCTAAATTCATGTTAAGCAAATAGATTCAAGTATGCAGGTTTCAGTTAACTATTCAATGAACCTGAAGAATGATGATTCTTTTTTATTAAAAAATTAATGGAATATTAAATTATTTTTTAATTAATTTTTGATAGCATGATGTAGCATGTTTCTTGGGTTTCTTGTAGTTGTAACAGGTAAATAATAAATTGATTAATTCAATATTGAATAATAACTTTTTCTGTGAAAAAAGATAATGCCTTTTTAGGGCTTTGGTTGATTGGTTTCTTGTAAAGGATGAGTGCCATGTCCTTTGGATCCATGAGAGTTTATTGTTTCTAATGTATAAATTCTTTTTTTAGGTTCATGTACATGTTTCAAAGTTTTATTCCTACTTATTTTAATGTGACGTGAGCCTAAGAAGGATGATCCTAGAGGGATATTATGGTTTATGGGACAGGGAGGTCCAAATGTGATATGATCGTAGGATGGGAGATCCCGTAGGGCTGTTGTTCTATGTGGGGTGGGGATTCCAAGTTGTAATTGAATTATTTGATATCTAGAGTGTAAATATTCATCTGGATATGTGTGCGGATTTTGGGAACACACTAGATATGAGTGAGCATGTTGAATCTGGGCTTACCTATTGTTAAGAAAGAAGGATTCTAATATTAATTAGTTTTTAGACTGATGGCCATATTTTTGTTTATCTTCATTCCTTTACCCACTAAATGAGGAATATTGTTTTGGTTTCAATCCTTTCAAGAGAGGAAATGATGTGTGGGGTATGTCACATTCTTTCTCTGTTTATCTTCTCATGGTTAGATGAGTCTACACTCCTTCTATATGCGGAGAATACCCGATAGGTATTTCATCTACTCATCGTGTTGACCGCCATGTGTTTGGAATAATTGAATGTATTCCATGAATACCTCTTAAAATGGAATTTAATGATGATAAAAATGAATAATTATTTA
The DNA here is from genome assembly GCA_963277665.1 of Viscum album. Lineage (NCBI taxonomy): Eukaryota > Viridiplantae > Streptophyta > Magnoliopsida > Santalales > Viscaceae > Viscum > Viscum album. The sequence continues at coordinate 2,115,574,509 of OY728164.1, read as the reverse complement.
ACCCATTGTGTCTGATATTGATGGGATGCAACTGTAGGGACGAAATTCTTAGAAGTCATGGACTTGGTTTGCTTATTCTTATAGGGGATGAAACATTGTTTTAATAATATATTAATGTAATTTGGAGATGTTATAGGTTAATTTATAGTTATTTAATTAACATCAAGGGAAAAATATGAAAATGAATAATGTAATTTTATGTATCATTCTCAATGGTTATGTTCTTATAGGATATGTGGTCTTAGTAGAGGAATTAGGGAGTCGGATAAGCATTAGTTTCAGTTGAGTCTTAGTTTATTTTATGCCCATAGTGTGGTTGTGAGATATATTATATCATGCAATTTCTTTGTTTCTATATGATACTCCACCATGTCGATTAGGGTCACTAACACCCCACAGATTCTATTCCTTGGGGGTGTTTTCCCCAATATCCTAGTTGGAGGATGGATAGTTGACTACACACTTTTGTCCTACTCTCTTCTATGGGCTGTTACATGTGATGGTATTCATGGTGATTAGTTTTCACCATATATATGTGTAGAGGTCTATAATGTCCTGATGTTTTTCACACACATGCATTCTTGATATAGTTTCTAGAGGACAACTATAGTTATAACTTGTATTGGATTTGATGGATGGAGGATCATTACTCAGTGTATGGGTTGTGAGGGATTGAGTTATAATATTCAATGTACGATTCTTGTTGTACAAGCAGTAAAAGATCCTCGAAACTACCTAGTTACTATTTATATCTCTACATGGTGGAGTGTTTCATGAGTTTCATGTTGTGGTGCTTCTCCTTGGTGTATGTGGGCTATCTTTTTCGAGTGATATAAATAGGATGTGTGACGTTGGGGTAGAGCAAGAAAACCGGCTGGGAAGCGGTAGTGGGGTACCCTTGATATGATATATTATATTATATACTCTTGTATGTTATACTTTTTGAGAGAATCCCTGGTGACGTTAGGAACATAGTATACTTGTTTAGGTGATGATTTAGATTCACTTTTTTTGAAGTGCTTGAAGATGCTTTCGTTACCTTTTTCATGATAGGTTCTACGGAGGATCATACTTGGAATACTATTATACCCAACCTACGTATATATAAATAATTTTTCAGGATAGTTATAGTAGTTTGGAGATCATGGTAGTTACTACTAGTTTCTTGATTATCAGGAGATATTTGCGATTTTTAGCCGCTTCCATCTTTACTTAAAATAGGGTACTTTCATTTTTCCTTTAATTCATATTATTTATTGGATGAAATTATATATAGGAATTGTGGTTTTCATTTAATATTCGAGACTGATCCAGAATTGTTTAATTTCTATCTTATCTATATCTCTCTGAATATTTTCTATTATAATGTAATACCTCTTATCTGTGTGATTATTATACCCTCGGTTCTAGTCGCCAACCTAAGCCAACTAGAGGTGGGACTTGGTGGTCACTATCTCTCTTCTCACATTTCTTTCCCAAGAGGGGTACACCTTGTGGGGAGTGCTTCATGAATTCAATTGTTCTGTAAGGCATGTAATCATATAATATGTGATGATCATGTCAGATCCCAATGAAAAATTTTCATATTTGTTACCCCAATGTACAATTCTTCCAGAGAAACATCCACTTGTAGTATCAAGAAAAGGATGTAACTTCATTGATAAAAAAATAATCAAATCATTAACAAAAAGATATGATGTTATTATATACATACCCTCAATGTCTATTAGGGGGTTGTTTTCCCTAATTTATGATTTCATAAATCAAGTTCTAAATTGTTTCACTACATTTACCTAATACCAAATATAACAACCCCAACTCCAGTAAACCATAGTCAAAAATTTTATATTAGATTTAAATAGATACGAAGTATCTAATTCAAAAACATTCATGAAATTTTTTTTTGAAATATATACAATACATTTACAAATTTAACATTGGGAATAAAATACAAAACATGAAAAAATAAAATTCTTGTAATCCTTGAAACTCATTCAATAAATTCAGCTTCTTATACTGGGAAATAAAAAAATAATTATTTGAGCACAAATGCAATGTAAGGGTTATATAAACTAGATGATTTTAGGAGTAAACAAGGAATAATCAAAATGGAAAGGTAAATACATGAAAATACATTCCATTTAACAAATAGCATGGGTAAAAAATGTAACCATGGATAATATCAAAAAATGTATCTCACAGATTATAATAACATGATTCTCAATAAAAGAAATGCATAATATTGTATTTCATGATCTTAGACATAATTATATCTATACTATTAAAACCTTGTACAAAGACAATTTAATATATCGGTAGGTGCACAATAAAAACCCTATTAATTTGGACAACTAATTTTTCTACTGATATTATTGATGAATTGATGAGTTATTAATAAATGATCCCCTTCAATAACTACATTTTCAATTAATTACAGAAATATTTGATGATCAATTTAATTCATAATATATATTCATTCTCAATAAATATCTATTTTGAATAATGAGTTTTTTATTTTTCATTAATCTCCATAGTTAATGAAATAACATACATAAAAAAATTGTATGTGAAAATTGTATATGGTTTTGGAAATAATCATATCCATGATACAAAAAATATATTTATTTAAATTTAATTCTTAATGATCATAATAATTTGAATGATCTAAAATTTATCAAGATAATATAGATGATCATCGGTCATTGTAAGTTTACATTTTGTAACAAAATAATGTTTATTATAGAATAAAATAAATTAGATGTAAAACAAACTGTAGTTTAAATTGTACTATTGTTAAAATTATAGTTTTCTTATAGAATATCCTCAATATTGTAAAACAAATATTACGGTGGGGAATTTTGTAAATTTCGTATATGTTAAAATTAATTATGCATTCTCACTTTCGATAAAAATGTTTAAAATTATAGTTTTTTGGATAAAAAATAGAAATATAACACTGAAAATAAGGAAAAATGTTATAGATACATCAATATGTAATTGATGAATAATTTGGTTAATACAATGTAATTCTGTAAGATAATTTTGAAAAATATGGACTAGGAAGAATAATAATGCTGATAAAAAGGATCATATTTTCATTTTAAAATTAATTCTAAGAGGGTAACAGTAATTAAATCATTAGTCATAAAAAATACATATATATACATGTTATATAATTCATGTAGGTTTTATAGGCACTTAAAATATAAAATGGTGAAAAATACCAAATATGTCTCAATAAATTAGAAATTGAGACGAAATCCCATACCTCACCCTTCCTCTTAGTAAAATGTTAGTTAACATCCATTATAATGATTTTAAACATGTTATTTATTTATAACATTATAATATTAATATTTATAATTATCTGTATTATCCTTTAAAAAAATATTATTTTGTGTATTATAATAATATTACATTATTTAAAATGTTTAGGTTTTTAACAGATTCATTTTATCCTGCATGTTGTCTAATAAAAATTCATGTTCTTATGAATAGGGTATAGTTCTATTATCATCAAAATGGGTTTTAAATCATATAATATTTATTCATTATATTAATTTTTATAATAATTCATGAATATTTCTCATTGAAAATAAATCACATCACTTCTTGTAGATGGTAGGTCATATGTACACACGAGCGACATTATAATATTCATAATGATGGAAGGTTAAGGAATATATCATATATTAATTTTAAAAATCTATATTATTCCATATTTTCATATATCATCAATGGTTTAATCATTAACACTATACATGAGAGTCAATTATCAAAACCACATGACATCTGTTCATGAGGTGGTAGTTCGCCAAACAAAAGAGTGATTATTTTGATTCACATTTGATAGAGAAGGATATTGACTAATATTATTACATCTATATACTAGAATCTAATTATATTTATGATATTATTTTTAAATTATTTTAAATATTAGTATATAATTTAATGTGGTTAAATAAGTAGTAAAATTAATGAGCCTTGTCAAGATGATTACCTTCTCTTAGTGAAACCTCCCTTTTTTATTGTTATGAGCCATATGGTTTATATTCATGGAATAATAGAATCTATAAATTGTGGAAAATTATTTTGGGGAGAGAATATGGTAGCTTTTGGTCAAGCTCCATGGATAAATATGCTGTAAAAAAGAGAGATCATGGGTGTCCTTTTATAAGTGGGGGAGAGTGCAAACATTGAATTTCTTAAAAATATAAAATATATTATTGTATTATTCAAGAAAAAATGATCCATGATGGACTACTTGTGAATATCAGATGATTCGGGATATAAAATATTTCTAACCAATTTAAATGTGAAATTTTTTATGTTATTTTAATCCTTATCACATTAGTTTAACCATTGGTTATTTTGCATTAACATTTGATGTGATGTTTTTTTTAATAATTTTTCCTTAAATTAATGGAAGAATCTTAATGTGGAATCATTAAAAAATATGGAGATGGTGATTCCAAATTTTGAATCCTTTTTTAAAATTATATTTAAAAAAATAATAAAATCTAATTTAATCGTAATCACGTAAAATGTGAAAAAAAAGGTTTTTTATAAAAATGACTTCTTCTGTATAAATATATTTTTATTCCATTTTAATGTTTAAAATTCATTAAAAAATACACTATTAGATTATTAATAATATAATTGAATATTTGTTTTAAACCAATTTAATTAAAAATGTATCCTTATAATATTTGGAAATGAAAATATTTTTTTAATGAAATTTTGTATTCTTCACTATTCAATGAAAAGTAAAACATTTTCAAACAAAGACCAAATATTTATCTAAATATATTTTTGAAATTATTATTCATTTTTTTCTCATTTAATAAATTAAATATTATAATTTTTGAAAAAAATAATTATATTTCTTACTCTAAAATAGAAGCAGAAATAATTTTTTAATGTAATATATTTTTATGAAGAACTAAATGACTTCACAAATAATTGAGATTTTATCTCCAAATAATTGATAAATTCTTCATTGAATATTATATCAATATATATATATTTTTATATATCATATTATTGTTTTTTCAATAACTAGTATGTTAACTAATAGGTTATTACGGTCATATATAAATAATAATATTTCATTTTTCATTTAACCTCAGTGTTGCGTGTTGTATTTGCTCTCAAACATAAAGTTATTTTAAAATATTAGGATATTAAAATCCTCCACTTCTCCAATATGATATATCACATTAATTCCTTTATTTAGAAACATAAATGATTCTATAAAGTTGAAAATATAGTGACATTATAACATGATCAAATTTATTAATTCATTATAATAAGATCTCATTTGGGTTGGTTCTACAAACTATATAACTGTTGTTATAATGTTCATATCATTAATTATAAATAAATATCGAACACAAAAAATATTATAAGATAATTTTAAATAAATTTTTCTCTCAAAATCCATTAATGGAAATGTATATATAAATGTACATTCATTTATAAAAGCCAATTATTTTTATTGAATCAAAATTCATAAAAATGGGATTGGAAGTGCTCTTAACAATCCACCAATTTAAATTATTTAAAATTATAATTGGATTTTAGAACAATATAAAAAACATAAATATGAACTCCTTAAAAAAATTGATTAAAATATAATCATTTATTAGGTAACAGAACCATCATTTAAAATAAATCATATAAAATAAAAAACAACTCTCACCGGATTATTAATTTTAATAAAAAAATATCAATGAATCTTTAATAATAACTTGTAAATTACTGGTATCAAGTAAAAAAATAAAACTATTTTTATAATATGCATGAATAAAAAAAATTATTATATAAGAGGATTGACTATGGCTGACTACATGGACATCAATGGAATAATTTTTCATCTCTAATTCCATCAATAGGGCCACATTTCATATTAGGCCTAAAAGTTTCATTCATCTAGTGTAGTTACTTCCCCATAAATGTCTTTTATCATTAATAATGTTATATTAATGGTATTTAAAGGTATATTTCATGAATTCATATTATTTTTTTTATATTTATTAAAAATGTCATATGTATTTTTATCAACTATATGTCTTTTCATTGAGTTATAAAAATACTAATTCTTTCATTATAGTCATATTTTCTAGAAATCTACTATAATTGTGTCTATAGTTCATCCTCTCTATATATTCATGGCTTTCCAATGTAACTTTTATTCTCATTATCATAAAAATAATTTTCAATTTAAATTATAGTTATAGAAAATGTGAGGGGTTTTTTACACAATATATATTTAATTGGATCTAAATTAATATTTATATAACATGATATTTTATTCTTTTAATATATATATTCTATTATTTCATTTTTTATTTTTACTAACTCTCTATTGTGATTATATTTTTATTCCAAAATAATTATATTTGACCAATTTATAACAAAATTAAAATATAATGTTAGTTAGAATAGTGTTCTGTCACTAAATTGTCTATTTCTCCTTTATAATAATATTATTTTATAATTTTTTTTCATTTATAATTTTAAAACATTCATATGTTTTATCTTCTATAATCTAGAAAAAAAATTATCTTTATACAAAATTAAATTTTAAAATATTTTCATGGATGGGTATTTTCTCTAAAACTTCCAAAAATGTTTAAAGATGAATTCCCATTAACAATCATATATTTGTAATCCTATACTACAAATTACATTACATATGATTTATAATTTTTCATAGTTATATTAAATATTATTATTTTTAAATATTGTTTGAAAATTTATTCTTTTCACCTTCTCAAAATTGATTTTCTTGGTGACTTTTATTTTTCCCTCTTAGGAAAATGATTCAATGTTGTATTAATTTATTTTAAAATATTTTACATTAATATTTAAATAAATATATATAAATGTCATCCGTCCTAAATTTTATTTCCATGTAAACCCTTTAAACTCCCTTTAATATTATATTTTCTTTTATTGATGTTATTTTATATGATACTATTTGAAAATATAATGAAACCATTCTTCTTTTAATGGGGTTTTCTTGATAGGATAAATGATTAATTTTTTGTAGAACACATTTTTATAGATTACGATTATGAAATGGGTGGGACCAATATGTATTTCTAATGATTTAGGTAATATTTTATATCTTTTCATTTATTGATGTTTTTAATTGACATGATTTTTGTTTTTTTACAACATCAATCATGGTCATGACTTGTTTCCTAAAAAAAGTCATGTGTGAGCATGATTCATTTTTTCAAGCACATTATGTGTGTCCATAATGCAGTTTGATAATGAATTTTTGCATTAGCTTTATTGTATTTTCTCACAATGATATTATATCATATTCTTATTCTTTTTTCGCATTTCTATGATATGATATATTCCTCTCTAAAGGTCCATGGTTTATTATTTTTCTCTTATGTCTATAAATTCTTCTATATGCTTTCATGATGATTCCATTTAGGTTATTTTCCCATCTATCTTTCTTTAGGGAAATATCTTATGATAAAATTATTTTTTTGATATGATATTTATCCCATGATCATGTTTTCTAACACTATTATAACACTATTATAACACATTTACGTGTCATTGAATAGTTTTTTCTATCACTAATAAACTGATATCATTCTTTCATATACTTCTCATTTACCTAGGTAGTAATATAAAATATTTCATGTAAATTTAATTCTTTCCAAATGAATATTTTGGATGATGTATAATGAAGAATGTATAATATTACATTTATATAGATAATATTTCAATACATTAAATAATTGGGTTATAGAATAGTGTATTTATTTTTGAGATGTAAAAATTATGTTATGGAATTTTTTTTAAAATATATAATTTTAAATCATTGTTATCCTCAATGAATTTAATGGAAGAACTTGGTAAAAGATGTAAGATCAACTACGTGAGTTGGTTACAGAATATCTTAAAGATGCATTCATTAATCATAAAATATATATTTATGTTAAAATTACCTTATAAACATAATAGGGTGTAACATCCCAGATATGGATTCCACTCAACTGTTACCACATACCCGGTTGGAAACATAGCCTCAAATGCATTTCCCCAAATACTAGAGGCTAGCAACTAGTAGTGAGTGTATAAGGTTTGAAAGTGGGGAAACTATGCCCTCATTATAAGAGTCTAATAGAATAAAATAAATAATAATAAAATAGTGAAAGAAGTAACCAACATACTACTGAATTAAAAGGCTAAATATTGATTTTAAAAGTAACCAAAAATCATTCCATATATAAGATGATGTAGCATGTTATGTTCTTATAAAAATAGCCAAAACAAACACACTCCAGTAATCCACAATACATTTTCCAAAATAACCAATGAAACAAAGGATGATAAGAAGAATCAGAATCCTCAAATCGATCCCATTCTCTCCTGTTCCTAAATAGTATTTCATGAACTAGTATAAGGAAACTTTCTTGGATCAACACTAGTAATAATATAATTTTTTGGGCCCAAAAGAATGACCCAAACATGGTGTCATACTAAATCCTAGAAGGCAACCACCCATGATCTATGCAGATCAAATAAGGAATATATATAACATTCATTGTACAATATTGAATTTATTAAGCTGGAAGATACATAAAAGTAAATAGTTTTACCAGTAAGCACAATAGATGTATTAGGATAAAATATAAGAAAATATATGTGAAGACTGAATCCAGGCTTGTGCTTTGTCTTGGAACACGAGTAATATATCTTTCCATTTCATTATTCAATTCCATAAGATTATATATGCCTTGTGGTCCAGCCTAGGATCGATGACCACACCCATATAAAGTTAATAGTCAACTCATGACTTATAACATTTTACAATAGATCCCAACTATGGCATCCTTCATTGGATTATATTTTCACTCTCCATTTTGAATAAGTCTTATGAGCCTTACCTTCACATCCATTTATCAGTAATGTATTTCACATCATTAACCTCATGAGTACATCCATTTTCTTTTACATTGAAATTTTTTCACCGAATATATAGACGGTTCAAGTAGGCACATGAGCCCGAACATTTCTTTTGACCAAGACTCTGGCTCTTCCATTTCCAATTACCACATTAATCATTGGATCCAATGACTAATTCCATAATAGAAGAAAAATATATTAATTAAAATATAACATGGATTTAAACAAAAAAAATCATGTGGGAACAATTCACATAATAACTAACACATGTAATTTAATGTGTTAGATGGATTTAATGTCAATACGTATCTCATGTGGGAAATCATTAACATATGAAATTCATTTTTAGTAAGATATAAATGGAATTCAATAAATTCCTCATAGGCATTATCAGTCAATGGATTGTCCAAGGGAAATACCCCAATGGGCTGGCCTTAAATCACAGTAATCAAAAGATATATATGGTTTCAATAATTGATCGAATTACCTAATCAATAATAGGAAATAATAATAGAAAAAATCAATCAATCGACGCCCTAAAAGTGATCACACTACCCCCCAGCATATACATTATGCTGAAAATCATTCAAAATGCACAGAACCACCTACCTCATGTCTGTCTGACTCTTCTCATCCAATTAAATCATTTAAATCAACAATAAATGGAGTACATCAAAAAAATGAGCACAATGCACAACCCCCAATAAAAAGGTCAAGAGAAGAAATCTATTTGAAAGGATCAAAAGGAATTTATCACCCACTGGGTGTATTCCAACAGATCTAATGATGTTCATGTTAGATTTGGTGTCCTATGAACCAACTGTTTGTACTTTGATTAAATGAATAATGTCCTTGAATATTTGTTGTATTAATAAGGTAATGGAAGATCCCCACTATGATGAGACCCTTGAAATGCAATAAAAATATTCTTAAATAAAGTTCTACAGTTAGATTAAATACTATGATATGACACATAGAATACAAACCGTCTTATGCGAGTACTCGTAAGAAGACGAGACTCTCTCTCATGGAGTTTTCACTTGGTAATTTCCAAGATGGGATATTATAAGAACTAACCCGCCAGTAAGAATTATGCATGTATTGTTGTCATCGAACATTGCTTTCTACGACCATGTGTAATAGTCCTTAGATTGGAATATTATCATTAACTCATGTCATGACTCGTGCACTATGATTTACTGATGAAAACCATCACGAAGAGAGTTGGATGGATGTACGGTACGTTGGGTGCATCACTAATTACATGTTGTTAATGGATAAGTTGGAGAAGGATTTTTCCCTTCCATATTTATGGAAGTAGATATCTCAGGCCCTTTTATTTAAATAGAACTGTCACACAAATTCCATGGCCTTGGTGTCACGATGAGTTTATTTCTGGAAGTCAAAGAATGACAGATCAAGAAAATAGGTTTGTGACAATGCCATAAAACCTGCTTGATGATATATTGAGACAAAGGGATCAAATTACATTGTAAGCGTTCGTATGAGGTGAAAAGTCAATGTAGTGTCAAATTCTTTCTCTTCGGTGCCTTTCCCCATTTCTAGACAGTAATCTTGGACTTTAGGCAAGCACGCCTAATGCCAACGAGAAAGAGGCCTAGAGGGTCACACACTAAGTGTATCCAAGTATCTCATGTTGAATAATGATTATTCTCATACATGGTTTAATAATTATTCAAGGAAGCCTAAATGTTTTTAATTATGGATGAAGAATAAAATAAAAACAAGTTATTCATATCATGTATTGATGATTACACACCTTGTAGTTTTCATTTTGGGAAGGAAATGAAAAACAAGTGCACGTTGTGTATTAATGACTACACACCATATAGTTTTATGAAAATAAAAGTACACAACATATATTAATGATTACATATTGTGTAGTTTTTCCAGTCGGGATTTTGAGTAAATAATATAGTTTTATTGAATGATATTTATTATAATCAGTGTGTGCGCATGTCAAGGAATTAAGGATTCAACATGGGGGTTTTTCAATAAGAGTTAATGAAATAAATAAAGGGCTTAATTCATTTATTTATGGTCATAACTCCATAACCACAAACCCGAATATTAATATCCTTACAACCCCAACACTTTTCCTTCATCTTTGTGCACAAAAATTCTGGATAATTCTTTCAAGGCCGAAAGAACACCTTCCTCCAAAAATGCTCTCAAGACTGAGAGATATCCTCCTCCATCAGATCACGATGATATAAGGTGGGAAAAAAAGAAAAGGCTTCTCCATGTAGCACACAGAGATTCCTTTGGAGATGTCTAGAGATACATGGTGCACGTGTGGATCATTGCAAGTGGAAGTCTACACTTTAATTCTGCGATGCAATGACGAATCACATCAGAACATGATCAGAAATATCAACAAAGAATGAATTCCACAAAAGGTACTTCTTTTCAATTAATTAAATTAATTATAATCAACCTATGACGTTCCAAATTTATGGTTCCAGGACTATTCTTATTTTTTATTTATTTATGTTATTCGGTCCGTAGAGTCTAGCGTTAATCGTCATATTGATCCTATATTAATCATTACTAATGACAAAAAAGACAAGTGTGCACATCCACCCATGAGTTTCCACTGCGCCCAAAACCTTCAAATGGTATCAGAGTGAGGTTACAACATTGATTATAATTATTTAGTTTTTGTTGATAATTTATGCATTTATGTTTGATTCAATTCGAAATAAATCGTTTTATTAAACTGAATGAACGAGATTCGTTCTGCCTCATTTTTTTCTTGATTCACATCACAGAAATGAACTTCTAATTTTAATTTTGACTGAAGGTATTCCACCAGCATTTCCTGCCTCAAATTCAAATCACCCTGTGTAAAAACTATAATTGAGACTTTTTTGGTCCATGTAGACCTCAAAATTCTCTCCCAATAAGTAATGTCTCCAACAACATAAATCATGAACAAACACATCTAAATCAATATAATACGTTGTTTAATTCCTCTCATGAGGCCTTAACATTAAAGATCCATAAACAATGACTCGATCCCCCTACATAATAACTTATCCACAACTGATACCTATTTCATTACAGTACACCGTGTACCTTTTGCTTGGATCAAGAAAAAATTAGTATCAATGTTCAAGTCTATCTCCGTTTCAACTCATGAAATCCCACATCAGGGGAATATATCGCTATATACATCACACCATTTTTAGTCAGGTATGTCAGAGGAACTACTAAAAATAATAATTCGTGATTGAAGCACCCTTAGTAACTAGCTTTCCCCAAGAAACATTTCATTTCAAAGATGTTATTCCAAGGTTACCATGAAACTACTACTCTCACCCCCTCTAGATCCATTGATACTCTTGTCTCTGAGGTGATGTGACCCAATAATTTAATATGTTACATCCATAAGTGGCACTTTGTGATCCTAGAATATTATTGATGCTCACTCATTGAACTAAAAATGGTCTTAAAATGTGTTAGATTGTCATGTTTATTATGGGAATATACCAAGTTACCATCCATGAAATCCATAATAAAAGAATCAAGATAAGCATAAAATCGCTATTCATCACTTCCATGAAGATCTCTGGTGCGTTCGTGAGATAGAACAACATAACAAAATACTCATATAGTCCATACCTACTGTGAAAGGTTGTACGAGGTATGTTTGTAGGTTGAACACATACCAAGTGATATCCTGACCATAAGTCGATATTGGAGAACTCTAGTGATCATCAAAGCTAATGAAAGAGGTAATTTATCTATAGAATGGGATATTGACTTTTAACCATCAACTAGATCGGAATATGAAAGTCCACATATTGCCTAATAATACCAACTACATTTTTTGCGAAAATAACCAGTGAACCCCATGAAGATGTGTTGGGTCTAATAAACTCCTTTTCCACCAAGTATTCTATTTACCACTTGAACTCCTATAAAAATTTATTATCCATACTTTAAGAAGGAATGGATACCGATCCAACTCTTGGAACTTGATCAATAGAGAACTCTACCTCTCTTTCTAGAGGTAAAAATGAAAATAATTTGGGAATACTTCCTTGAAATGATCAACTACTGCAAGGAAATCCATCTGATGTGTCCCCTGGTCATCCATATATAAAATGTATATTTGGTATATCATCTTACCCAACCCACGATGCTCGAGTCTAGTTTCCCTCACATGGACATTCCCCTGACCTATGTGTTTAAATGACTCTCCTTTTAGTGATGTAAAACTCACCCTATAGTGATAGAAATCGAAAAAGGCTTGATTGGAGACAAACCAATCCATTCTTATAATGGAATCAAGTCCTTCGATCCTTAAGATGTGGTGGTCTCTTATGAATTGACACCCACCAACCTTAAGGAGGAACTCCTTGCACTAATGCACAACTGTCTTTCAAAATCATAACATAGTTTCTAGCATCATAACATCATCAGAAGTAAAAAAATAGCCATAAGATCTTCATGATGGGAACATATATGAAACTATGTAAACCCATTATATCAAAATGTGTAGAATCCAAAACAAATATGACTAGAATAGTACCTCAAATAGTATAAGGTCCATGTTCCTTCTCCTACTAGGTCTGTTGCACTACATATGTCTATCGTACACCATGACCATGAAAAACTACATAGGTATCCTAATATGATCCACTGATTGGTCTTTGAAATCATAGAGTCTGGCTACCATAGCCATGACCACCACCTTGGCTTGATCGATCTGATGTATTCTAGAAACGCTAATGATAACCCATATTACCACATTCTCAGCACTCGACTGGGTTCATCAAGAAATTTAGTGTAGTAATATCAATTCATCTTCCCATGAAACACCTCCCCAGGATACCAGAAGATACATTTTGAGTACTATATTCTCTATGAGTAATCTCTATACATCACTTCTGGATACTAGTCGAAACAGTACCAGATATCGGTATCGAACCACCCTCGCTCGTACCTAATAAATCCCTCATATTCTACTCAGAAATTAGTTATTCGTTCACTATAGTAGATACCAATGTCATTCATATATATTCAACTACGAGCAGATTTCATACTTGAGACCGTCCTCGAATAACATATTCTTTGACATATCATCACCCACCAGAATAGGTGCGACGCATTGGAGCTCAGTAATTATGGAAGAGTAATCCCTAACTAATAGAGTTCCTTTCTCCAGATGTATAAACTCATGGGATTTATCATCCCTCAATGTCTCAGGATAGAAGTAGTCATAGAAGACAGTATGAAACTCTTCCCATGCCACGTCCTGCTGACTCTTTGTCTATGTAGTAACATTCCACCACCTCTTTTTGGTATCACTTAACATATAAGTTGTGAGCATGAACCTCATCTTAGGAGGTTCCGAAATAAGATTGATGATTGAAAACATTGCCTCTCGAAACAACTCTTCATCAAGTGGCCTTCCTTCCATAGAAAACATGAGCAGATGATGCTACTGGAACACTAATTTCCATTCTACTATAGATGTGGAAAGTCATGGTGCTCCATGATAGGTTATCAATAACCACTAAAATCCTTCACGAAACTATGCATCAGGAAATACTTCTGGTATAATAGCTGGTGTCATGACTAGCATGATTGTAGGGTTCACAAGTAGCCCTTGGCCTACCACCTCTAGGGTGTGATCATCATAACTATACTATTGCATAACTGGAGGTTGTCATGGAGGAAGCACATTGCATGTTCAAGAACACACCTCAATTCCAGTTCATCATGGATTGTGGTTCAAGAGTTCATGAACTAAATAAGAGAATATAACCATACAAGGGTACCAAAATAGGAGTAAACAGAGTGTAGAAACCATATATTGTGTGTACCCTGAACCTCTTACCTGGGAATGTTCTTCCACCGTCCGGGGTGTGTAGTTATACTAGTTACATGGCATGTTATCCTCATACACGACATGTACAAATTCTTTCCTCCTGGACATCTACTTCCACATGGAAAAATTGGCACATGCTTTTCCTAAGTAGGACTACACAGTGTGTACCAAATGTACATGGTATCTAACCAAGAAAAGAAATATTCATTCCCCGAACATGAAGAACACACAATGTGATAGGCTGAACTATAAATTGTGTAAACTAGGTTTTCCATGACATAAACTCCCGATCACCAAGAAAACCCATCTTCCTCATAAACACCAACTTGTGGTATGCCAAATTATGATCCTTGAGGGGATATACTGCCTATGAATAAATGTTTGGCACCCATGTATAAAAAATCACAAAACAATTATAAAAAAATGACTAACATATATTCCATAGTATTATGATCCAAGAGGGCCCAGACACCTTTTAGATCAAAGATTGGCTTCCATCCAATTAAAACCATGACATGTATCAATACACCTATCACAACAGTAGAAATATCTATCATAGTACCTGTCACAATAGCATACATATCTTGCACATCATTTATCACAAGAACATGAAATAATTAATGCTTGTAAATGGGATGCTAATAATGCATTGAATGTGATTTTTAACATGTTTCTATATGATTCATGAGATGTCATACCCACCTCTTATTAGGTGAAAAAATAGAGCCACAATAATATCAATAATAACATCACAATACAAGTTTGTCACCAATGATAAAATTTAATCAACTTTATTAGATAAAAAAATCACGATCTAATTCAAGGAAATTTGGCTTCTCCCTGTATACATGGTAGCTACACCTAGTTCTAGTTTATCACCAAAAAACATTTCTTTCCTATCGCAATCTAATGTCACCAAAAAATAAATAAAAATAGAAAAAAACTCTCTCTGATACCCCATTATTACATTTGAATTCTGATTCCACTCAACTAGTGCCCCATACCCAGTTTGGAACATTGTGTTAATCGAATTTCCCCAAATGATAGAGGCTTCCAACTAGAAACGAGGTGCTAGGGTATAATAGTGGGGAAACTATGCCCTCAATGGTAGTGTGTAGCATAGTTGAAAAAATAATAATAAAATAGTGGAAGTAGTAAACAACATAAAACTAAAGTAAACAATGGATGACTGATATTATAAGTAACCAAGCATTATTATTAAAAAAAATTATGCAACATGTTATGTTCTAATAAATCATCAAAAATATGCACATTGTAGTAATCCACAATATATGTTCCAAAATAAAAAAATAAACAACAACATCTAAAAAGGATCACAATCTTTTTCTCGACCCCATTCTCTCTTTCTCCTAAATAGTATGGTAAGAACCAGTAGAAGGGAACTTTCCCTAATCAAAACCCATAATAAGTTAATTTTTTGGGTCCAAAAGCATGACCCAAATAGGGTGTGACACTAAATCCAAGTAGGCAACCACCCATGAACTATGCCGATCAGTCAGTGATTATATATAATAGGTAGTGTACAATTGGGAACACAATAAAATTAGAGATACTCAAAAGTAAACAGTTTCTACAAGTAAGTACAATAGATGTATTAGGATCCCATCTAAGAAAATATAGGTGATGATTGAATCCAAGATTTTTCATTATCCTAGAAGAAACATCATATATAATTCCATTTCATTAACCAATTTCATTGAATTATATATTTCTTGATGTTCGACCTAGTCCCAACGATACCTCTTGTATAAAGGTAACATTCAACTTCGGACTAATAACATTTACCAGTAGATCCCGACCTTGGATTCCTTCATTGGATACTAGGTTCGCCCGAAATTTAGAATAAGCCTCATGAGCTTGACCACCACCTTTAGGGTTCACTCATGGATTTAACTTCATTAACGTCTTGAGTTTTTCTATTTTATTTTAACTGAGATAATGTTTCACCCAATATATAAATGATGCAAGTAGTCACATGAGCCTGACCTTGTATTTTAACGAGATAGTGCCTTTCCCATTGCTAATTACCACTTTTTATCATTTTATCCAATTACACATTCCAAAATATAAGAAAAAAATAAAAATTAAACTATCACATGGCTTTAATAAAAATAGCTCAGGTGGACATAATTCACATAATAACCAACACATGAAATCTAAAAATTCACATGTCTTTAATATCAACATGTATCTCACATGGGTAATCAATAAACAAAGTAATTCATTTTTAACAACCCATGCATGGAATTCACAATAGGCCTCATATGCATTCTCATCCAGATGGCCATCCAAGGGAAATGCACCCTAGCGGTGTCCCTTAATTGAGACCATCAAAACCTAAACATGGTTTCAAACATTTGACCGGTTACCTAATCAAAAATAGGTAATAATAAAATAAAAAAATCAATAAAGTTATAACCTAAATGTGAGCACAGGGCAATCCGGAATATATAATCAACTCAAAAACTGTAGAAATGCACAAGACTATGTACCTCATCTTAGTATGACTCTCATTATCCAGTGTTGCCTTTCAAATCAACAAATAATGGAGTACATCTTCAAAAAAGAAACAAATTCTCAACCCTAGATAACTAGGTCGAGATAAGAAATCAAGATGGAAGGATTAAAAGTAATTGATCACTCACCAAGAGGATTCCAATGAATCTGTTGATGTTCGAATCGGGTGTCAGATGATGAAATAGGATGAAAATTCCCATTCATATTTTCTGGACACACCGTACATCGAAAAGGAGTCATTTTTATCGGATTGGAAAAAATAATACTACTACCTGATTTAACAAAGAAAAATAAAAGTACATGACAAGTACTTGAAACTACATTTCATGTCTACAAGAAACCTATCCATGCCATTACATGATCGTGTATTGGGGTTATACATCGTGAAACCCTCATTACACACCATTTTTTTGGAAATACACAAGGTGTGACTCCCAATAAAGTTAGGTAACAGGCCTGAAGTGATCTATTGAACTCTTTTTCACCCATTTTCATAAGTAAAAACTAAAAGGAAAGTTCCATACCTCAGGGTAAGAACAATGATCTTACATAGGGGATGTGAGAAAATGGAGTACTAATGGAGAGTCTTATATTAATTTCATGTATTTCATTATTCCTTTCGATACATCATTCTCAAATATAAATGTAACTTATAACCGTATTTCAACTAGGTTAATCAATTTATAAAAAATATGACAATATATAAATTTAAACCACATTGTTAATGATTCAAAAGAGTGATGAATACTTTTTAATAATAATCTTTATAATAATGGTTATATAATGAAAAAAATGTATATCTCAAGTAATTATCCTACAACCAATTTGGACATTACTATCCCTAAGATAGATAATAATTATCCATGTAATTATGTATTGTTATATAAGAGGTAAAATCATAACCTTTGGTATATTTTTATAAATATGGTATTCATTTATGTTAGGTCTCGGTATTTACATAATATATGAAGAATTAATAAAATACACAATACATAGTGGTAAGAGTTTCCGAAGTGAAACTTTTTATATGAATTATAAAACCAAGGAGGAGGATTTGTAATAACTAATAAATGTGATATAATATTAATTAATAATAATAAATATTATAGGGATGAAGAATATAGAAACAAGATATAATTGGAATGTTTATATTAACTAAAATATTATTTCTATATAATAAAATCAAATTCTATATTTTGGATGTCTCCCTTGTTTATATAATTTTGTTGGAAGATATTCAACATAAAACGTGAAATAGATGGTACAAGTTGGTACCAATATAAATCAAATTTAAACTATTGGTTTCATGTTCTTTCATGTAATACTTTATGATGAAACAATACAATACGTAAAGACATGTGTTTTTTCAGACTGTAGTTTTGATAAGAAATTTGATATTTTTCTATTAGATGAGTGTGATGAGTAAAAAGGACTTTTTTCCCAAACAATTGACCTAAGATAATATTTTTGACCACTCTGTTGGTCCCAGAATAGAGTGTTTACCCATGAACAAAAGTTTTGAGGAAATCTCAGTGGTTTGAATTTTAACAGAATATTTAATATTTAAAATGATATAATTAAATATTAAATTATTCTCGCAGGTTCTTTCAGTCATACATTTTGAACGGAGCATCAAATTTAAATTCCTTTTATTCTTTTATGTCTGGAATGGGGAGTTTATCCTAGTTGAGGCATAAAATTGATTCGGGTGTTGGGGCCTGCCTGGGCCCCATTTTATTTCCATCCTTAGCTTCTTTTCTTTTCCTTCTTCTTTCCTCAACCTTCTTGTGCATTATCCATGTGTGGCTCCTCCATCATCACGACCTATGAGTGAAATGGATGATGAATAAATATTAAGAGATATAAGAAAATAGAGGTTCCATTTCGAAGCTCTTGATACGCTGAGTCGGCATTCAACATTCGTGGATGATAAATTCAATGGAAGCATCAGCTGTTTCAACCCAAAGGTAGGTATGTTTATGTTTTTTCCATATATCAACATTAAAATTGATTTTCTATGTTATTAATGCCTTATATTTCTTTCTTATGGCCACATGAGGCATGATCTACTGTTTCGGGGGAGAAAAGGTTGTTTTTAGATATCTGAGGTATTTGCTGTCAGAAAACCCAGGTAACACAGTGGGTATTCCAGGGAAGCATGATATGTGTTCTTCATATTTGGGGAATAATATTTTTTCTTAATCAAATTCCATGTACTATGAGTACACTTCGTTTGGTGGTTGGTTTTTTTCTGGATGTGGGAAAAAATACGGAATAATGGTTTTGAAGAGTACACACCATGTACTAGGAGTACACGCAATGTAGTGGCACATGGACCAGTGTTGAGGTGAAAAATCACACATGATGGTGTTCGGTGAACATTAAAACCTATGTCAAATATCTTACACATTTTGTACTTTTACATGGGAAGACCACATGTACTTCATAGTACATGAATGGTACTTTGTCCAGCCTGTTTTTTTACGAGGGTTTATTAAACCCCAATAGGATGCAATCTGGGGGTCTGTTTCACGTGCCTTCTATGGCCACAAAAGCCTTGATTTGAGACCAATATTTTGAGGCTAGGTGGATAAATTTTGGTGCTAGACACGATTCTTGGTGGTACAAAACATCAATAATAATAATAATATTTTAATTATTAGTATTTGGTGATTATTTCATCAGTCGTATCTTCTGCTTATGATGCTCATTTGATGCATAATTATTGGTGTTGTGACCCTAAATTAATGTAATATGTTTACTAAATGATTTCAAGTTCTAAAACCAAAATTAGTTGTGGTATCCACTCATGATCCTTAGGGTTAATAGTATCATTTCCACTAGTAGACCATTTTGGGTTTTTGGATTTCCCATATTCATTGTTTTTCTACATAGATTGCAATGGTGTAATCTAACTAAAATTTAGAATTCATTTAAATGGTTTTCTGGGGGTTTCTATCTATATAGATAGGTTCTTCCATCGGTTTTCGAGTTTAGTTGTCACCTGATTGTGAGACCTTGCGTGGATGATAGGTTGTGTGTTGGGACTAACCCATCTGACACATTTCATCTGAGATATGTTGTGATATATCTCCCATAACATATACTTTGGGGTACACTACCCTTGTGAGATGTTCCCTTCAGGCCTATAAGTCCATGAGACCAGATGCTTCAAAGGATCCATAGAGGGATACCTTTTCTTATATGCTGACCTAGGGAGTCCCTTGTAGGATATCTCTCCTATTTTACTTTGAGAGGATCCATGTTATAGGATTCCATATAAGTTCTTTGTTTGAGGATCTCGTGTTGCTTTCCTCCCTTACTCTTTTCTGTGGATCCTGTATATGATAGCTTTACTTTTTTTTACCTGAAGGATCCCGAGAAGGATACCTCCTTAGTGTTTTACTTGAGGGTCCCTTCTAGTTCTCGTTTTTTGAACGACCATATGTTATAAATCGGGATTAGGTAGAGATGGTGTTCAATTTACACCTAGAACCTGTGCTGAACTAGTTATCCCATGGGTATGTGGTTTTAGTGTTGGTTTGGGTGCTCAGGCCACCCTCACTCTTTGTTGTATTTTACTTGTTTATTGTTGACTCAGTGATGTTTATTAGAGGTGCTTCCTAGATGGTGGATGTTGAGAATGCCACAAGGAATATTTCTTGTTTGATAAGATTATTGGATGTGCTCTCCTAGGATCCTATTTCTGACCCGTGTTATTTATGGTATTTTTACAGTTAACAGAGGTATTACTTGGGTCTCAGTTATTAAGCCTTATGTTTTGACATAAATTACTTGAGTTATACAAGGGTTCTAGTCATATGAATTCCTTTGACGGTCTCATTAGGATGTTTATTTTTGTATTCCCTGCGTGATACCTAGATTCTTGTTGTAGTAATTACTTGGACGGACTCATTGGGTTTTTATTTATGCGCACGGGTGGTACATGTGTTCCCACTGTAGGAATTCATTAGATGGACTCATTTGGGCTATTTATTTATGTACATTGAGTGATACATGGATTCCCATTGTAGTGATGACTTGTACAGGCTTAGTGGACTGTGGAATGTAATTAATCCTTCAATGAGTCATGGATCCAGCTGAGGGATTCCATGAATATGGTCATTGGTTGTATATGTTTATACCCTAAGTTATACATTGATCCGGTTGAGGGATTCCTTGGACAAGATCAGTGGGTAATAGACCTCAGTAAAATGAGTGATACTTGGATTCAGTGGGGAGATGCCTTGGACAGACTCAATGGGTTGATGAATCCTTTTCCTCGAGTGATATTTGGATTCCCATGTAGGAATTCCTTGGATGGGATCATAGGTAGGATTTTATATGATCATAATGATTACATTCTTCCAATTCAGTTATGGGAAACCAGGGGTGTAGAATGGCGTCTCACCAAATATCTAGATGTTTTTCCTAAAATATTTCTTCATCAGATTGACTGCCAGTATATGGTATCCTTGTTCAGTGATTGGAGGTGAGTACGAGTGATCCCAGGTGTAGGATGATCATTCCCCCAGTGGTGACGTAGCTTGATCAGAGATATAATTCTGGAATTGGTCGATATAGGTACATGTTAATGAGATTATAGTCCTAGATTTCGAATTAATGATACATAGCTTGATTGGCATGATGTCCAACTCAATTCCCATGCACATTATTTATAGTCGATCGGGATTACAGACCCAATGATCGAATGCTGATGTGGTTTCTTGTTATTTGATTCACATACTTAGGAATATTTGCATTTATGTGTCTGTGTATAAGTATAGGACTATAGATTTATAATTACATAAATATGGACATCCATGGTGTCGTTTTCCTAGTCAAAAGAGATTACAAACTCTAGGATTGATGTTGGTTTCATATTTGGTTTGCTTCCTTTTAGTTGTGTTCCATCTAGGCTATGTACGTTGCTGTTGTATATACTTTTAGCAGCCCAATTATAGGTTGCTTGTCAGGGTTAGCTACTGAGATTATTTCTCACCTTGGTATGTTCACCTCAGTTTAAATGTTTCCTATATGTCTACTTTTCAAATTGAACATGAATTACAATGTGGATAGGGTTGAGGCCTAGTGTTTCATGATCGAGCACAACTGATAGAGTGGTTCTGCAGATCGGGTTGGGGCAGTTCGATACTGTCTGTAGATTAGGTACATGGATTGTCTTGGAGATAGTATTAGAGCCCTAAAAATTTATATTCATTTTATTGTTTACTTGTATCTATATTTTCGGAAAAGTGGGTGACCATTGTTGTATTGTATTAAATAGTTATTCAGTATTTTACAGCATTTTACTATTATAGATTGTTCTATTTTCATTTGTTTAATACGTCTTTACTCTCTTTACTTTCTGATCTATATGAAATGTAGTTATTTTTGATATTTTCTTACTCTGGTATGTGGTATTAGTCTCCCCACTATCACTCCATAGACCCTCACTGCTAGTCGGCAACTTCTGGCATACGAGGAGGTATGCTTGAGGCCTTGTGGAGAACTGGCTCGATGCACCGGTTTTTTGGCTTCATGTTTGTGATATAACAAAGTGGTATCAAAAGAGTTTTCTTTCCCTGGTATTTACTATTTGGGATATGTTAGACATGAGTATTTGGAATGTGTCAGATCCTGTGATGGATATCAGACTTCTACGTCGATAACATTTGTTCTGGTGAAGTCTTGGTTTCAAGGGTTTGGGATTTCTATTTTGATTTAACAATGTTATGTTGTATATGATTATCTCCTTTAGTGAAATTTTTTTTGGGTGTTTTTATTTACCATGGATCTTTAGATATTGTTCATTGGATCGATTCTAGGGATGTTTTTTGACTCTTGGTTGGAAAAGGAAATAGGCGTCTCATTCTTCGTACCAGACACATAGGATTCATTGTATATTGGCTTACTAGTGTGTGTTTTTACTGACGACTAGGAACACTAGGTCTGCTTGCACATACTTTTTTAAATTGATGGATGGTTATTTGGATGTAAATTGACGTTTTTTGTTATGAGGATAAGGACTCAGTTCTCATGCACAAGTGGTGCAGTGACCCTAATAGGCCAATATGGAAGTTGATGACATTCATTTCAACCCCTTGTGGGTGTTTTTTCTCGGGTATGTGGTTATCTATTTAGATCACTGAGTACAATGCTGATAGATACCATGGATTCCCTTATGAACATGACCTACTTGGGGTATTTCCATATACAGATACCCGATAAGTGTATGTTCATCTTTTCTCTTAATATTTTCTTGTCACATCTAGGGACTAATTCCTTCTGGGAATTGTCATAGAATATCAGGGCCCTCATAGGCCATATGTTTTAGTATCGACCCTCACTGTTCATTGTGATCATACCTACTTTTCAGAGGTTTAGATCTCTCAGGCTAGGTGGTTACACCTTTTGATCCAGTTGTGAGGATTTTTTAGTAGGGCTAGGTGGAAGGCATAGAGACCTTTTGTCTTGAATTATACCATAGTAGGTTGACATCTGTTTTGTTCTAGAGGAGCCCGCTTGAAATGTTTCCATGCATTTTCCAATTCCTTTTTTGGTAGTCACCTCAGTTTTATGATCTTTTTTTGATCAAGGCATAGTATTTGATTGAGTTTTTCATTATAGGAATGTTAATTTCTTCATATTTTGACTATATGGACACCAGTTGTTTTCTTGAATCAAAATCAATGAGTGGACTGGTGCAAGCTGAGGACCAATGTTTCAAGATTTCTCATGGACTTGGACCCTGAGATTTCTATTGAAATGTCCCTCTGTGTTAGAGTTTACACTGTGAAAATTTGGGTTACTGTAAGACGGTTGACCTGTTGTTGAATCAAGTCTAGGGTTTGATAGGATAGTGAGCGTGGCTCGAAGGGATCCAGACACACCTTTTTTTAGATTCTCGGTTTACTCCTATTTGAGAAGATCATGCACTACCATGATTTGTCTTGAGTATGTTGAGAGAGCTTCAACAATATGCTGAGCTCCTTATTATTTCTTAATATTCTTCCTTATTGATGAGGGAACCTATTGTGTTTGCTCTCTAGGAGTGTTGTAAGGAATGATATATGGTTGGGAGTTCCCAATTGGACATTTGAGGGTGGTTTTCCCTCGTTTTAGTTAAACATCGGTGTTTTCTATGATCTTTTTAGCTTATAGTTTTCTTCAATGACAACGACAGGGTTATTCCCTATAGGAGGGTCCTAGACTGTTCATAGATAAATGCCTTCTGTGTAGAAGGAAGTTGCTAACTCTTTGAGTCTAGTCGTTCGACCGTCCAGATTTCTTGGTTATGAATATACTTAGTTTTGGAGTATGGATGCTGGTTCTTTCACTAGGATTCTTGGGGATAAGATGGTTTACGGTGGGGAGTTTGTAAGGCCCTATGTTTTTTTAGACTTCAGTTTTGAGAAGAAATTTGAATTTTTTCTGTTGGATGCTTGTGAGGGGTAAAATGGTATTCCTCACTAACTAGTTGACCTTATATAATCATTCTGACCACTCCATTGATCCAAAAATAGGGATTTTACCCTAGGATAGGAGTTTGGTGGAAATATGAGCTATTTGAATTTTACCAAAATATTTAATATTTAAAATGATTAAATTAAATATTAAATTATTCATGTAAGTTTTTTTAGTGATAAATTTTGAACAGAGTGTAAGATTAAAATTAATTTTTCTTCATTGTGTCCAGAATGGGGATTTTATCATAGTAGAGGCATAAAATTGAGTCGGGTACCAGGGTCAGCCTGGGTCCATTTTTCTTTCTTTCATTTTCTTCTTTTCTTTTACTTCCTCTTCTTTCCTCCTCCTTCTTTCACATGATCCATGTGTGGATCCTCATTCATCATGACCTATGAGATAAATCAGAGATGGATAAATATTGAGAGATGGAAGGCTATAGGGGAACCATTTTGAATCCATTGAGTGCTGTGTCGGCGTGCGACATCTGTGGATGGTGAAATCAATTGATGCATTGGCATTTTACTCCCGTAGGGAGGAATATTTATTTTTTCACTATCTATTCCATTTAAATACTTTTTTTATGTTCTTAATGTATTATATTTCTTTATTGTTGCCTCTTGAGGCCTGATCTGCTGTTTTGCGTGTGAAAACGGGTGTTTCGCGCGATCCGAGGGATTTCCCATCAGAAAACCCAACTAACATGGTGTGTGTTTCAGGGGAACATGCCATGTGTTCTACCCATTTGGGAAATAAGAAATCATATTATTTACATGATGGGTAATCTGAGTACATGTCGTGTGGTGGTTAGCTGCGTGTCTGCTCATGTGAAAAAGAACATAGAATACTGTTTTTTGAATAGTACATGGCGTGTATTGGGAGTACATGCAGTGTAGTGGCACATGGACGTGTGTCCATGTGAAAAAGAACACAGGATGGTGTTTGATTAATATTATACATTGTGTAAAATAAATTACATGCCATGCAATTTTACATGGGTAGACCCCTTGTACTCCAGAGTTCATGCCACGTACTTTGTCCAGCATGTTTTTGTCCGAGGGTTCTTTAAACGCATTATGTTACAATCCAAGGGACAGTTTTATGTGATGTTTATGGCCACATGACCCTTGTTTGAGGAATAAATTTTGAGGATATTTGCAGAACTTTTTTTGTTTAGAATGATTCTTGGTGGTACGAAACATCCATAATAATAATATTAATTTTTAAATTATTATTATTTGGTGATTATTGAATAGAGCATATCTTCTGCGTTCGATGTCTGTTTGATACACCGTTAGTGGATTTGTGACCCTAAATTAAATACTAACGTTTAGAGACTTATTTAGGGTTCTAATACCGAAATTATGTGTGGTCCCCACTCAGTATCGTTACGTTGAATAGTATCTTTTTCACTGATTGACCATTTGGGCCTATGAGTAGTCCATTATAAGAGTTTTTCTATATAGATCGTAATGGTGAAATCCTACTCAAATTTATAGTTCATCTAATTGGTGTTTTGGGGTTTCTATCTATATATAGAGTATCTTCCTCTAGTTATCGAGTTTAGTTGTCACCTGAGAGTGAGAGCTGGGGTGGATGACAGGTTGGATGTTCAAACCAACCTAGTGGTGAACTTTGATATGAGATAATCTATGAGATATCTTCTGAAACCTATGATTTGGTGGATATTCCCCTTATGATGTGTTCCCTTATGGCCTACGAGGCCATGATATCGGATGATTCCAAGGATCCCTAAGGGATGTATTTTCATATGTGCTAACCTAGGGAGTCCTTGGTAGGATCTCTCTCCTGTTTTATATTGATAGGATCCTTGTTATAGGATTCCTCAGTGTTTATTATTTCTAGGATCACCTGGTTGATTCATCCATTACTATATTCTATGGATCCTTTTTAGGATTTGTTTTCTCTTTTTTACTTGGAGGATCCCATGTAGGATGCATCCTCAGTGTTTGAAATGAGGGACCTTGTAGTTTCCCATTATTTGACCGACCCTGATTTGTCCATCAGTGTTGGGTAGAGATGGTGTTCGGGTGTCACCTAGAACCTATGACAAAATTTTAATCCCATGGGGTTGTGGTTTTAGTGTTGGGTTGGGTGTTTGGGCCACCCTTACTCTTTTTTATGTTTCACATGTTTGTTGATTATCCAGTGATGTTTACCGGAGTTGCTTCCTGGATGGTGGATATAGAGCCTGACACGATGAATCATTATTGTTTGTTGGGATGCTCAAAATTTCAGTCCTTGGATACAGCTTCTGCGAAATGTTATTTATGATATTTTTATAGGTACCATAGGTATTACCTGGGACTTGGAAGTTAAACCTTATGTGTTTTCTTGTATTCCCTGAGTGATACATGGATTCCCATTTAAGAATGCCTTGGAAGGACCCATTGGGTTTTTTATTTAGGTATTCCATAAGTGATACATGGATTCCTGTTGTAGGAATGCCTTGGAAAGACACATTGGGATGTTTATTTATGTTCCCTAAGTGATGCATGGATTCTTATTTTAGTAATTCCTTGGATGGATTCATTGGGATATTCATTTAATTACCTTGAGTGATACATGGATTCCCATTTTAGGAATTCCTTGGATGGGCTCAGTGGACAGTTGAATGCAATTAAACATTGAGTGATTCATGGATCCAGTTGATTAATTCCATGAACAGACTCATTGGTTGGATATGGTTATACCCTAACTATTTCCTTGATCAAGTTAAGGGATGCCTTAGGCGGGCTAACTGGGCAATAAACATATGTACCCTAAGTGATACTTGGATCTAGTTTAGGGATTACATGGATGGAATCAATGGG
The DNA here is from genome assembly GCA_963277665.1 of Viscum album. Lineage (NCBI taxonomy): Eukaryota > Viridiplantae > Streptophyta > Magnoliopsida > Santalales > Viscaceae > Viscum > Viscum album. The sequence continues at coordinate 2,115,546,873 of OY728164.1, read as the reverse complement.
TAGATGACTCCATTTCCTTTAGTGATATTTGGATTCCCATGTAGTAATTCCAGGGATGAGCTCATAGGCTGGATTTTATATGATCAGAATGATTACGTTCTTCCAGATCTATTTTGGGACACCAGGTTTTTAGCATGGCATCTCAATATATGTCTAGAAGTTTTCCTGAAATCTTTCTTCATAGGATTCACTGTCAGTATATGGTATCCTTGTTGAGTTATTAGAGGTGATTATGAGTGAACCCTGGTGTTGGATGAGCATTCCCCCTATGGTGACGTAGATTTCTCATAGATATAATTATAGAATTGGCCGAAGAAGGTACATTTCGATGGGATTATAGACCCATAGATCGACTTAATGATACAAGAATTGAGTGGAAAATCATCCGGCATAATGACCTTCTACAGGATGTCCCTGAAATCAGGATTATTTACCTATGGATTGACTACTATTGTGGTTTCTTTTTATTTGATTCACTTACTCAAGAATATTCATATTTATGTATATGCATATAGGTATGTGAATATTGATGTATATGTATATAATATGGACAAACATGGAGGCACTGGCCCAGTTAAAATGGATTACAAACACTGGGTTTGATAGTGGATGCATGTTTGGTTTACTTCCTTTTGTTGTGTTCCTGCTAGGCTGATCATGTTGTTGTTACATTCATGTTTAGCATCACAATTTTAGGTTTCTTAACGGGGTTCCCTACTATAATTAGTTCTCACCCATTCACTTGAACCTAAGTGTACGTGTAAACCTTATGTCTTATTTTTAGGATGAGCACGAGTTGCATGGTGTATAGGGATATGTCCTAGTGTTTCATGATCGATCTGAATTGCTCAATTGGTTCTAATGATCGGGCTGGTGCAGTTCGACAATGTCTAGATACTGGGTATGTGGATTGGCTCAGATTTAGTAGTAGAGGCATATACCTTTACTTTAATTTTATTTTATACTTGTATATATATGGTCATCCCATTTTTTGACTAGTGTTTTATTGTATTACCTAGCGGTTTGGGCTTTTACAGTATTTTACTTTTAAAACTTGTTCTATTATCAATTGTTTACATCTTCCGCACTCCATTTAATTTCTGTGGTGTATGAAATTTATTTATATTTGATGTTTTATTACTCTAGTATGAGGGATTATTCTCCCCAAAACCACACCCTAGGCCTTCCCTGGTAGTCGGCAGCCTCTGGCGTATAGGGTGGAGTTCTTGATGCCTTGTGACGAACTGGCTCAGACCACCGATTTAGTGGATTCTGGGTCATGACGTTACACAATCGTCATCATGATATAATATAGTTAAATTTTACATTTAAATGAAACCACATGTGATCATTTTATATGAAATTTAGGTGTTATTACTATCATTCAAGATTTCTATCTCATATAATATATCAATATGGTGTAACAATAAGGGTTGGTGACCCCAAATAAATTTATTAAGCTATGAAATTTATTGAATTTTTTATTTCATATTGTGTTGGTAATTTTGGTAAGTGAATATTAATTTAAAAATACTTTAAAAGTGTTTATGTTTTTAAGAATTAATATTATATATAAATCTACAAGAGGATATTGGGAGCACTATAGTTTTTAAAATAAAATATATTGATAATATATTGATACTATAAGTGGATTTTTATAGTTATTTATTATTACAAATATTATATCTCTATGAATGAATTATTATAGTAACCCCAAGTCCATGGGAACAATTTCTAAAAAAATTGATTTGTGGGGTTCCTCAAATCAGTCCATTAGATAGACATAGACAATTTTTCTAAATAATAAGATGAAGAAGTTCTAGAATTTATTATTTCATGTTGGAAAAAAATCCATCTTAGTGTTGATTTTGGGTTCCATTTTTAACAAGGATTGGTGTTGATGAAAAAGGTTGGTTATTAGTGGAGGTGACAAAATTATGTGAAAATTTCTGATCTCAGAGAGCGCAGATGTCTATTCTCATGGAGTGTGAATTATCTGATAATGTAGAGCATGAATATATGATTTTATAGAACTCGAATATCAAAATTGATCTCATAGATCATGAATTTCAAAAATGGATCTCACTGAGTATTAATTTATGAATTGATCTAGAGTAGTGGTTAAATAAATAATGACATGACTTTCATCGAGTCACATAGAGAGATCATGTGAATCATCTAAATAATTCACATGATTTTCAAAGGATCTCTTATAGAGATCATGCAAAGCATAGGATGACGAAGAAGCAATAAATGAAGAAGATATCACACATTCATTCCAAATAACGAGAGTGAAATAATATATTTGTAAAGACCTGGAATTTCCATGTAATATTTTTTAAATATATGTTAATTTTACGAGTTCAGAAAAATTGACGGCGTGTGATTCTGAGGCCCGCTGTGCCCGAAATGAATTTCTGAAGTTTTTTTCTAGTACATTTAGAAATCGTGGGAGCGAGTCATTGTAAATTCTTAACTAGTGCTTGGAATTTAAATCTAAGGAAAAAATTTAACTCGTACTTCCAATATTCTTTTAAGAAGACCATCACCTCAACTGTAGTAGGTTTGGGGTGAAAGTTAGATTTTGGGTTTTTTGTGGAAATAGAATTTAAGCAAAAAAACATTATTTTTTTTGTTGAAAAACCTCTCATGTGAGGTTAAGGAGGTGGGACCACCAAACCTAAAACTTCGTTTTTGAATTTAAGGATGGGGACCTCCCAAATCCTATTAATGTGAGAAACCCCTTGAACTTCCTCATTAATGAAGAATTAACCCTTGGAACCCCTCCATCATTAATTATGCCAACACTCTTTATTTAAGTTGAGTTAATTAATGGTGCCAATTAATTAGGACAATGTGCCAACATAATTAATCTAGCCAATTAAAATTATATTGGCACCTCTATCCTTGGGAGGATTTATTTGGAAAAGGAGAAGGGGAGTGCTTGGAGAAATATTCCCCAATGAAGAACAACCTCAATTGAAGAACGATTATCCGACGAACCGACGAATGAGCTTGGGATCAGAGATGTGTGTCGGGCGCGATGAACATCGACATATTCAATAGATTCCTGGTTCCAATATAAACGAAATAATGCGGTAGGTTGATTGATTGAATCATTTTCCCCTTTTTTTCTTTATGACTCTTCTTAATTCAAGAACTAATTATAGCCGCTTGCTACCACTCTAACGCAGAGAGTGCGGTCCAAAGAAACCTGTCTCGTACTCTCCACAATTCTTGTGATTAATTATTGTGTTATACAGGTTCATCGTGGGGTGATGATCATCAGATATTTTTAGAAACATTTTGCGATTAAACGATCGAAAATATTGGATCCAAAATCATGATGACCTTGCGGAGGTGCGAAGATGATAGCGGACGATGGATCAGACCGGGCCGGGAAAGACCATTCATCGACTGTTCTTCATGAAGGTGAATCAAAAAGTGTTTTTGGGACCGATCGGGGGCCCTAAATCAATGGAGCTGACTTAGAGACATTGGGGTGACCTATAATCCAGATTTTTGTGGTGATCGGACAATCAGAATGTAGATCGAGGCATCACGGGTGGGGCGCAGGTGAGAAGTGCTGATTCTAGAAAATTCCGGAATACACGGCTTGTACTTCTGAAGAACACATTGTGTAGTACCGACGGAGGAAACAAGGGTTTCAGGAATTAGACGGGTATAACATGGCATGTGACCCCGGTCAAATGACGTCTTGGACCTTCCCAGAAGCTCGGTGTGAATTCTAGGGAAAATACAGACAGGAGAAGATCTACACGGCTTCTGGACACATTGTGTACTCTCTACATAGCCTAAAAGATGCGGCTACGCCGGACTAGGCATGTATCTTGGGAATACACAGACACGGGATGGAGTAAACGGACGTGTACTCCACCTCACGGCTAGGTATGGCTAGTAACACGGGTCACCCATGTACCGATTACACGGGTAGGCGTACATGGGTTGAGGCTGTGTACGAGCACATGGCCAGCATACAAGGAGTCGACCCTGGTTACTCAGACACGACGTTTAATCCACACTATATGCCGTGTACTTACTTTTTCTACACGACCAGTCTTACGACAAAGGCCATCATACACAGGTTGTTCCCAGGGCTGAAGACACAACATGTGACTTATCTACATGCCGTGTACTTTTTGGAAAATGGCTTATACTTCTTGTCCACTGTATCTTGGGCATGTTTCATTTTGGTCGATCGGGTTGGATTGAGCATGAATCCAACCGGGCCCTCAGGACTCAAAGGATAATAACATACAATCCGGACATCTGATTGATGCACCATCTATTACGTTGAGACCCATATAACGTGGCGTTACATTGGGATACTTATTCAGGGGACTTCTTGGAAGTTGGAGTATCGACCTTTGTATTTTGGAGAGGATAGTCCCGGAGACAAGAAAGCTTAGTGCGGGAACCCTGTAGATGGATGTGACTTGAGAAAGGGATCCTTTGTTGGTTTGTGATTGAGGGTCTCACATAGAACCACTCTTGGATTCCATGTGGGACTACTCTGGGATCTTGTGTGGGTCTGATTCTGTACTAGGATCCTCTGTGGCTCTGACGATGTACAGAAAATGTACTAGGATCATGTATGGGTTTGACGATGTACAAGGATCCTATGTGGGTCTGATGATGATTTAGGATCCTCTGTGAGTATTCCTCTTAATGGAGTAAGATGATTCATTAGTTATATCTAATCATATTTTCTACCGTACCTAAGTTATACCTAGTTTGAGATGATTCCTTACTGGTGTGGTACATTCCTTCATGGTAATACCATGGTGGTATTCTTCTGTTTGGCGTACCTGTGTGGTACTTACCTTCACGGTATTTCTTCCTTTGTGGAATAGTAGTGCTTTGGGATTTTTAGTTGGACTCTATGATTTCCTCATGATTGAGAATGGTTTACATGATAACTTATGTATATGTATGGCCATAAACCTAAGTAGGGTTGTCAGTTGATTCCGGGTTGTGTGGTTTATCCTTGGTGGATTTTGTGAGACCATGAGTTTCTCGTGGTCCCTACTAAGTATTATTATACTCAATCTACACAGGCTATGCCCACACCATGATTTTTTTGGTGTAGATGACGGACAACGCTAACTGAGGACGAGAGTACCAGGACTGGAGGTAGCTCGGAGGTGGATGTTAGATGAGGCGAACCGCAGAGACAACCATTCATGAGCTGTACCTACCCTTTAGGTAGGATTCATGTTGGACGATCCAGGAGCTATTTCTCACCCATCAGCTATCTTGTACTTTCCAGTTTTCCTTGTACTTTCCAGTTGGACTTGTATTCTGTCCACCTTTTCTTACTGTACTTTCTTTGTTTACTATTTAGTTTTCTTGAGTTCGTATCTTGTTGTGTGCATTATTGCATGTTTTTATAGTTTATAAAGTAAATTCCTTCCCAGTTTTAGGGAATACGCCTTCGGTGCTTGTTTCAAGCCCCTAGCCTATGGATGGCGGGATTGGGGTAGTCACGACACGGGCCCCGGGGTACGGGTCGTGACAAATTGGTATCAGAGGAGTTGGTTCTACCATAGAACATAGGACTATGATATTTTTAAAAAAAATAGTGTTAAGAATAGTGAGTGTGGTTATCATTTTTGGGAATCCAGTGTTGGTGTGGCAACCGATGTATCTATACACTAGGACCCTGACTTCTGATTTCCGACTCAGGGCACGAAAACACTGATTGTGTGTGTGTTTTCAATAGTTTTATTTGTGATCTCTTTGAGTCCTCACACCAGGTATAAATTATTGACCATGATGCACAATTTCTTTTCAATATGCCTCCACGCAGACAGCCTGCTAGGGTTCCATATATAGTATGCACTGATAGCCCACCGAGCGACAAGGCCTCGGTGTAAGGACCTCTTCCAGTAGAGGCACCAACAGAGGCACCTGTGGTACCATTACCTATTGGGCCAATGATGCCACTTTCCCCAGTGGCAGAGGGTGCATGCCTCTTGAGCATGTTTCATGAGTTCTAGCACCAGAGGCCCCCCAGGTTCTGGGGAGAGACAGACCCATAGGCGGCTGAGGATTGGTTGGAGGCTGTAGTGATAGTCTCCAGACTGGTAGGGACACTAGCTGATCTAATAGAGATCCTTGAAGATATCCTTCTATAGGCATCAACAGGAAGATGGTGGATCTTGATGCTCCATGTTCATGACGAGGTGATGGTTCTCTGGGCAGACTTCGAGAGCCTGTTTTGTGCAGAGTTTTTCCCAGCGACTCTTTACATAGTGCGCATATAGTAGCTTCTTCATCTGCATCTAGGTAGAATGACTATGTCTCAGTACTCAGTGAGGTTCACAAAAAATTCACGCTACTCTAATGATATGGTGTGGGACCCATTCTTTAGGGCCCGAACCTTATAGCATGGGATCAGGTGGGAGATCAAAGCTTCGATGATTTCTCTCACCATCATGTCGCAGGCATGGGTGTTAGAGCGAGCCCTCTAAGTGGAGATGTTTCTTACAGAGCAGTCACCAGTAGTGATACCCACTACCAATAATCATGTAGTGGAGTGTTCTATAGCTGTTAGTAGACAGATGTCACAGAGTTCCAAGAGGACCATACCTACAAGTGGACGACCGCATGACTCATGATCATTTGTGCGGGCTACCGGAGACAGAGCCAGTCATGCGAGGAAGAGGGAGTGTATCACATGCTACAGGTAGGGTCACATCGCTTGTGACTGTCTAACCCACCATTAAGATGATCAGAAGATGGTCAAATGACCACCGTTGCTGAGATAGAGGTTTGATCGAGCTGGTCCACAGGGAGAAGGTGGACGTGGCAGAGGAGCAGGATGTGCAACAGGCGGTGAGAGACAATTTGAGATGTTACGACCACCATCACCAGGTGGTCCACCCTGAACATAGAGAGTAGGTGTACAGGGGTGATCTCATATCCAGGCAGCTGAGGCCTATGATCACATCGCTCTGGAGATGATATGAGGTACAATTTCTGTCTATTCCACCTTAGCTATAGTACTTATAGACACAGGTGCGAGTCATTATTTTTTTCCACTACCCTTGTTCGGTGCTCCTAGATTCTGATGGTGACATTGGATCAATCCTTACAGCTAGAGACTCCTATGGGAGAAGATTCGATGATTACTCACATGGTTATGGTAGTGTGATCTTTCTCTAGGAGGTGAGAGCTTCGCCTGGGATCTCCTAGTAGCGGCGTCCAGACCATATGACATCATCTTGGTTATGGACTGGTTATCAACAGTCCATGCTCAAATTGACTATATTAGGCATAAAGTGTAGTGTGTCCTCATAAATGGGACTAGGTTTAACTTCACCAGTGATAGGGGAGACTTTGTAGCACAGGATGGACTTACCCAGAGGGGAGTGCAACCGATCACTCATCAGTTGGCTATCCATACCCTCAGAGCGGTTGATGTGGAGAGTCTGAGTTTACTTGTAATGGTGGACCAATACGTAGATGAATTCTTTAAAGATGTACAGGGTCTACCTTTTTGTAGAGAGGTGGACTTTTACATTGACTTGTACCCCGAGATGAGACCGATATCTACACTAGCATATCAGATGGCTCCTGCAGAGCTTCGTGAGTTGCGGGTAAAGCAAGAGGACATATAGGGAAAGGGATTCATTCACCCCAGTTTTTCTCCTTGGGCAGCCACGATTTTGTTCTCCAAGAAGGAGGATGGGAGATTTAGACTTTGTGTTGACTATCGGAACCTGAATCAGGTCACCGTGAAGAACAAGTACCAACTCCTGAGGATTTTGGACCCCTTTGATCAGCTGAAGGGAGCACAATGCTTCACAAAGATAGATCTCAGATCAGGCTATCACCAGATCAGATTACGAGACAAGGATGTGCAGAAAGAGGCTCTCAGATTTTGGTGAAAAAAATGTGAGTATATGGGCATGCCGTTCTATTAGACCAATGCTGCAGCAGTGTTCATGGGACTCATGAACTTGATCTTTCATCCATACCTTTATTACTTTGTATTATTTTGCATCGTCGACATTCTAATCGAATCTACTACTGCGGACGATCATGCTTATCATTTGTAGATAGTTTTCGACACACTCTGAGAGAAACAACTATACGGTAATCTCTCGATGTACTAGTTCGGGATTCAAGAGGCTCATATTATAGGACATCTCATCTTAGAGGTTGTAGTTTTGGTGTATCTAGCAATGATTGATGATGTACTTTCTTTGGAGCCACCTAGGAGTGTGACAGAGGTATGAAGTTTCTTGGGTTTTGCGAGATACTACCAAGGATTTGTGCTAGAACTCACCATAGTTGTAGCACCACTATCATCATTGATGAAGAAGGGGAAACCCTTCATGTGGTCGGAGAGATGCCAGCGGAGATTTCTGGAGCTTAGGTAGAGGCTAACTAGTGCCCCCATCTTGAGGCTACCGAAGGAGGGCGTAGGGTACGTAGTCTACTTCGACGAATCAGGAACTGGGTTCGGATGTGTCCTGATGCTAGATCAAGAATTGATTTCTTATGGTTCTTGATAGCTGAGACAACATGAAGAGAAATATGCTACCCATGACGTGGAGTTACCAGAAGTGGTCTTCGCCTTGAATATGCAGAGCCACTATTTGATGGGAGAATTTTTTACAGTCTACTCAGATCACAAGTGCTTCAGGTATATCTTCTCTTAGAAGGACCTGAAGCTAAGACAATGATGATGGCTTGAGTTTCTCCAATACTATGACTTTGAGATAGTCTATACTCCTGGGAAGGGGAATATTGTAGAAGATGCACTCAGTAAGAGATCTGGTATATAGCTACGAGGTGAGGCGACGGAGAAGCTGGCCGCTTTGCATATATCCTTTGTGGATCGGGATGAACTAGCTTTTCTTCAGTCTATTAAAGTGGCTCCCCCACTTCTTCAACGAGTTGGGGAGCCGCAGTATGGGGACGCTGACTACGATGCTCGATGTGGTCAGATATCCACAGGACATGCACCTGATTGATTTTCTGAGGGTGGGGTGAAATTCATTCTCTTTAGAGGATGTACTATGGTACCAGTGTTACTTTAGTAGGAAGTGTTGAGGGATTTCCACAAATCCCCTCTAGCGGTACATCCAGGAGTGAGGAAGATGTACCAAGATCTTCGACAACAGCACTGGGGCCAGGAATGAAGAAATCAGTAGCAGAGTTTTCCACTGGATGCCTCATTTATCAGCAAGTGAAGTCATAGAATCAGGTACCTCTAGGCTTGGGTCAGCCTTTACAGGGTCTATAGTGGAAGTGGGATGAGATATCCATGGAATTTGTGATAGAAATTCCACTTACATCTAGAGGGAATGATTCAATTTGGGTGATCGTCGACCGACTCACCATGTCATCCAACTTTCTACCAATCAGAGAGTAGGGTTCAGTAGAGACCTTTCGATACCTCTATGTGTAACATATTTTGCAGCATCATAGAGTACCCTCGATGATTTTCTTTGATTGCGATACGTGTTTCACTTCCTGTGTATGGAAGGGGCTGCCAAAGGCTTTTGGGTCATAGCTTCGTTTGAGCACATCCTTCCATCCTCAGACGGATGGCCAGACTTAGCGGACCATACAGACCCTTGAGGACATGTTCCATGCTTTTTTCCATGAATTTGGTTGCTACTAGGAGGATAAATTTCCTTTGGTGGAGTTTTTCATGCAACAATAACTATCACTCCAGCATTGGGATGGAACCTTTTGAGGCATTGTACGGATGACCTTGCATATCACCTTTGTGATAGACTGAACCAAGGGAGTTAGCACTTGTGGGACCGGATATGGTATGTACAACCATATAGAAGGTGAAGATCATCCAAAAGTGGATGTAGACTACATAGAGTAGGCATATGTCTTATGCCGTCAGGATACGGAGACCTCTGGAGTTCGAGGATGGCGACCACGTCTTTCTACGGGTCTCACCTTGATGTGGTTTGTAGAGATTTGGCTGAGGTGGAAAGTTATCTCCGAGGTTCATTGGACCCTTCCAGGTCCTCATTAGAGTTTGTGAGGCGGCTTACCGCTTAGCTCTTCGAACTCAATTGCACTGGGTGCATGACGTCTTCCACGAATCCCAGCTGAGGAGAAACGTACATGAACCTTCTCATATCATCGACCAAGGAGAGTAGGAAGTCAACGATGGGGAGAATTTTACAGAGGTTCCAGTCAATATTGATGATTGACTGGAGCAGGTCCTTTGTGGGTGGTCAATACCTTCGGTGTGCATTTGCTGGCAGCCTGAGAACCTCCAAGAGGGAACAAGGGAGAAGGAGGCTCAGATTCGTGCTCAGAACCCCCACTTGTTTCCCTAGTTTTGTGATATTTTTTCAGGGACGCAAAGCCTTGAGGTGGGGAGAATGAAAAGACCCAAAATTTCAATATATATATTTTAAATATTTTGGAATTTTACGAGTCCTATAAAATTGAAAGTGCGTGATTCCGAGGCCCGGAGTGCCCAGAATTAATTTCTAAACATATTTATGGGTACGTTCAGTAAACGTGCGAGCGGGTTTCTATAACTTTTGACCAGGTGATCGAAATTGAAATTCGAAGACACCGTTGAACTCGTTGTGCCGATATTCTCTTAAGGAGATCGTTACCTCAACTGTAGTAGGTTTAGGGTGAAAGTTAGATTTTGGGTTTTTTCATGGAAATAGAAATAAAATAAAATAAACTTTTATATTATTTTTGTTGAAAAATATCTCATTTGAGGTTATGGAGGTGGGGACCAACGAACCTAATACCACCTTTTTAAATTTAAGGTTGGGGACCACCTGAATCCTTCCAATGTGAGAAACCCCTTGAATTTCCTCATTAATGAAGAATTAACCCTTGGACTCCCTCCAACTTTAATTATGACAAAACTCTTCATTTAAGTTTAGTCAATTAATGGAGCCAATTAATTATGCCAACATTCCAACATAATTAATCTATCTAATTTAAATTATATTGGCACATCTTTTCTAGGGAGGATTTGGTTGGAAAATGAGAAAGGGAGATCTTGGAGAACTATTCTCCAATGAAGAACAACCTCCATCGAAGAGTGATTATCCAATGAACCGATGAAAAAGCCTAGGATTGGAGACGTGTGGCCGGCGTGACGAACTTCGACATCTTCAACTTCTTCCTCATGCCAGCAACAACGAACAAATGTGGTAGGGTGACTGATTGAATATTTTCCCCCTTTTCTGTTCATGACGAATCATTATAATTCAATAAGAAATTATAGCTTCTTACTACTGCTCTAACATGGAGAGTGAGGGCCAAACAAACATGGCCCATCCTCTCCACAATTCTTGTGATTAATTTTTTGTGTTCTTCTCGTTCTTCATGGGAGACTAATAACGGATCGTTTCAGATTCATCTAGCGATGAAACGATCCCAAATTTAGGATCCGACATCATGACGCCCTCGCAGAGGTGTGACAACCATTGCGGAAGAAGGATCAGACAATGTCATGAAAGACAGTTCTTCGACCGTTCTTCATGTGGGCGGATAAAAACATATTTTTAGGACCGATCGGAGGCCCAAAAACAATGGAGACAACATCCAGACATTGGGGAGACCTTGAATCTGGAGTTTTGTGGTGATCAGACCTTCATAACAAAGATCGAGGCATCACGGGAGGCGGTCTAGAAAGAGGTGTTGATTCTAGAAAATTCCAAAATACACAGTGTGTACTTCTGAAGAACACGTTGTGTAGTACCGGTAGAGACCGCATGGGTTTAGGCATCAGTTGGGTATCACACAGTGTGTGCCCATGGTCACATGATGTGTTGGACCTTCCCCAAAGCTCAGCATGTATTCTGGGAAATACATGGACACGGGAGGAGCTATACAGCTTAGAGTGACAGTGTGTACTCTTTACGCAGCATGGAAGAGGCGGCTACATGGGACTCAGCATGCATCCAGGGAATACACGTACATATAATGGAGTACACGGCCGTGTACTCCACCACACGAAAAGGCGAGGCCAGTAATGCTAGTCACCCCATGTACCGATTACACGGGGTGGATTACATGGGTTGAGGTTGTGTACAGGAACATGGCCAGCATACACGGAGTCGACCCAAGTTACTCGGGCACGGAGTGTAATCCATAGCACAGGTTGTGTACTTAATTTTTCTACATGACCATCCTTATGACATGGGCCGTTGTACAGAGGCAGTACCCAGGGCTGAAGAAACATCATGTGAATATTCTACACACCGTGTACTTTTTGGAAATGGCTTGGTATTCTTGTCCATAGTATCTTGGACATGTTTCCTTTGGGTCAGTTGGGTTGTATCGAACACAAATCCAACCAGGCCCTCAGGAATCAAAGGATAATAACTTACAGACTGATAATCTGATTGATGCACGGTCTATTGCGTCGATACCCCTATGACATGGAATTAATTTGGGATACTTATTCAAGGGATTTCGTGGCAGTTAGAGTATCGATCTATGGCTGGTTGAGTAGACCCTCTCGGAGACAATAAAGCTTAGTGCGAGAATCCTGTAGCTAGATTTGACTTGAGAAATGGATATTTTATGGGTCAGTGATTAAGGGTCCCACATGGAACTGCTCTAGGATTCCTTATTGGACTACTCTAGAATCTTGTGTGGGTCTGATGTTGTACTAGGATCCTGTGTGGGTCTGACAACATAATGATGTTGTACTAGGATCCTATGTGGGTTTGACGACGTACTGATGCTGTACTAGGATCCTCTGTGGGTCTGACGACATACTGATTCTATACATGGATCCTGTGTGGGTCTGACGATGTATTGAAGCTCTAATAGGATCATGTGTGGGTCTAACGATGTACTAATGTTGTACTAGGATCCTGTGTGGGTCTAACGACGTACTGATGTTGTACTAGGATCCTATGTGGGTCTGACGACGTACTGATACTATACTGGGATCCTGTGTGGGTCTGACAATGTACTGAAGCTGTAATAGGATCATGTGTGGGTATAATGATGTACTGAAGTTATACTAGGATCCTGTGTGGGTCTGACGATGTACTAGGATCCTGTGTGGGTATGATGATGATTTAGGGTCCTCCGTGGTTCTTCCTATTAACGGAGTAAGATTATTCAGTAGTTATATCTAATCATCTTTACTACCATACATAAGTTATACCTGGTGTGATCTGAGTCCGTACCTGTATGGTACATTCCATCATGGTAATACCTTGGTGTTATTCTTCTGTGTGGCGTACATGTGTGGTACTTACCGTTGTGGTATTTCATCTTTTATAGAATAGTTTAAATTTGGGCTTTTGAGTTGGACTCTATGTTTTCCTCATGATTGAGATGGGTTTAATTGATAACTAAGGTATATGTATGGTCATATACATAACCAGGGTTGTCAATTGATTCCATGATGTGTGGTTAATCCTTGGTGGATTTTTTGTGACCTTTAGGGTCTCGGGGTCCCTAATGAGTATCATTATACTCACCCCTACATGGGATATGCCCGTACCCGGTTGTGTTTGGTGTAGAAGATGGAAAACGCTGACTAAGGATGTGAGTACGAGGACTGGAGGTAGCTCGGAGGTGGATGTTAGATGTGGCAAACCGTAGAGATGACCATTCATGAGTTGTACCTAACCTTCATGTAGGATTCATGGTGGACAATCCAAGAGATGATTTTCACCTATCAGTTGTTTTGTACTTTTCATTTTTCCTTGTACTTTCTAGTTGGGATTATATTCTGGCCCATTTTATTTATTTTACACTCTTTTTTTACTATTCAGTTTTCTTGAGTTCATATTTTGTTGTGTGCGTGATTGCGTGTGTTTATAGGTTATAAAGGCAATGCCTTCTGAGTTTTAGGGAATACACCTTTGGTGTTAGTCGCCAGCCCCAACCCTATGGAAGGTGGGCTTGGGGTAGTCACGGCATGGGCCCTGGGGGATGGGTAGTTACAATATTAGGATATCATAATACGATCTTATGATGTTATTGAAGACAATTTCAATGAAAAATCATGAATTTCATTTAATATCATGATTGGTTCTCATGAAGCACTAGAAGAAAATCATGTTGGGTATGTGATTTCATTTGTATATCATGAGAATAACCTAAATACAATATTTATGATCAGATGCTGAAATTTAAATTTTATGTAGTTGATCATGTGAAGCGATCACATGTATTGTGTAATGATGATTTCTAAAGTGGTGGAACAAGAAGATAACCACAAATATTGAATTTAATATATGGTAGATTTATGAATTAAAATAACTACTAAATTTTTCATATGAATTAGTGAATTATGAATATGTTATTTGATGTTAAGAATAATAATTTTACATGACCATATTGAAGTATTACACTGGAGCCTTGAAATCCACATAATCTGCAGAAATTCTTGTGAAATGATCTCATGAAAGAGTCTCATGGTGATTAGAATGCACTAACTATTGGAATGCATGTGAAGAAATATTGTTAGCACTGCATCCATGTGAATTGAAATAGGTATCCCTATTTTCATGATATGAACAGGGTTGCAAAATCTGTATAATCAAAATATGGTCTCATGATCCACACGATATGAAAAATATCTCATGATCCACATGATCTAAATAATGTATGGTGATCTATGTGATATAAAAAATGTCTCACTCTCTACAAGAAATCAATAACGTCTCACAAAAGGGACTTATGAAGGGTGTTATGAATTGGTATTACGCATTCTGATCAAAATAACAAGATCCACATAAACAAAAAAGTGTACCTCATTAGAGTTATGTAATCGATTTGCCCTTTGAAATGATCTTGGTGAGGGGGCATGAGGAGGAGTCTCACACAAAGGTGGTTATAATCAGATTTATGAAAAAATAGTATAAACACATGAATGAATTTGAATCAATTCATAACTAATTATAAAAAGAGTACAATATAGGATTATTTCATTCAATTCAGAGATGAATAAGTGACCTATTAAATTTTATATTATTGTAAACCTGGAGGGATTTTGAGTCCTCACCAAATGTTGTAACAATAGTAATCTTTTGTATATTTGGTACATCAACACATTGAATATCATTTATTCATGATATTATTATAGTGAGGGTGAACCAATTAATTTTTTTTCCATGTGCATGATTTAATATCAATTAATATTGTTTTATGGAAATGATTGTGATGAGAGTTTTGTCTATTGATGAAATAATATCCGAAGGGAATGTATTTTTCAATTTTTTATACCCTGATCAAACACCTACTATTATATTATTTTACCTGCATATGATGAAAATTAGAACCATAGAAAAATGTCAAATTAATTATTCTCTATCAATATATTCAATAGTGGTTTCTAGTCACAAAAATATTCTAATATTTTAAGGAAACTATATGCAGTATTGGGATGATTATATAAAAAATACTTACGATATTTAGTTATTGATTTCATCAAAGCTTTGATGTTTGGAATTTTTTTCTAATGTGTATAGTGATGTTTTATTAGAATCATACTTTATATAATTGGATACATATGAAAAATAAACCAACACATTATGTGAGATTTCTAAAACACTACCTTCATGAAGGTGTTGTCATTTTAGTAAATTCATGCCATGGGTTGAATCATAGTAATATATATAAAGGTTATTCCAATGTTGTAGAAGAAAAATTACAGGTTTTATGGGATAAATATGATGATCTAATAATGAACCCCAATGATTCTGTACATACATTATTTGACTATGTAATGGTTATTATAGAAGATATGAGTTTTCTCATATAAATTCTTGAATATTTAAATATAATTATCTGTATCTTGAGTATACATCCATCTTAGTTCAATATGAATTTCTATTTACTAGAATATAACAATAAAAAAGAGCTAATATTGGAAATCTTATAGATGACTCTTGTCGTATATGAGATGTGAAATGATGATAATCAGTTTATGGAAAATGGGAAATCTAAATATTTGGATTTTAAGGCTATAAAGTATCTCAAAATAATGAATATTCAGGAAGAAGAAGTGGTTAATTATTTCATCTCATACCATTCAAAAAATCAATGAAAAGGAAAAATAACATTCAAAGGGAAACATAAGCTAAAAATATTTTTATTTGGAATGGTTGGAAATCTTATATAATTTTTCTTCTATAATATCTAATATGATGACAAGTATAATGTCAAAATTCTCATGAAAAAACCATAAGATTATATCAAATATAAGATAAATATGAATCCAAATTTCATCAAAAACAATTAATATTCATTCACAATCTAAGTAGTGTTTGGTATAATATATGGTAGAAGAAATGGAATACTAAAAGGATCATGAAGAAATTGTTATGGTGGATGTTTTGGGTTATCCATTGTCAATGGAATAATGTGACAAGGATGAAGGATAATTTGACTAAATAACAAACATTCTAGTTGAATTACAATTTTCTATTATGTATATATATGTTTTTAGAGACCAAAAAAGAATTACAATATGGTGGTATGTGGTTTTAAACTCTATATGTAGTAGTAGGAAAAAGATAAATCTATGTTGAAGGATGAAGTTGAAAAGCTCGATCAAAAAAAATAGATAACATAGAGAGAGTAAATAAGTTTAAAATCATTGTTAAATAATATACCATGATTACCAAAGGAATTACTAACATAATAATAGATCATGTAAAACATATTAATTAATAGGAAGAGGTTTTTTTATCCTCTGAAGAATGTTTAAGGATCATGTGAAAATCATGACACATGATTTAATTTTGGAAATTTCAGTTCCATATCTGATAGAAAAAAATAAATTATAATTTATTGGTCTAACAAGATATTCGATTAAATATCTTGTGATTATTCTGTCATATAGTAATGAAACTTTGGTATGATAGTTGATCTCAACTAGAAAGAAGTCATGGTTGATGTCAGACCACAGGTTAATACTCAATATATTAATATTTATTTCATTATGAAATAGAATCGGAGGTTTTAGAGAACTCCAAGGAAAACCATTGTTTGAGAAATGATGCACATGATAACACCTCATATATGGTGTTATTGGTGGGAAATGATGTGGAATTATAATGATATCTATTCAATTTCTACATTTTATGGACATGAACAAATTAAAGAGAGGTATTCAAACATAGTTCAATATTATTTGAAATCATATGATGTGATTTTTTTTATCGAAGAATCGAAAACATGTGTAGATTTTGCTTGTCAATAATGCAGAGGAAGGTATTGAAGTAGAACTAGATAAATTGAATTCAAAACCCCAATGGAATATTTAACAAATTAGTAATGCAATATCAATTTTTATATTTTCAAGAAAATGTTATAATAGTGTACTCATTAAAAGATCAATAAAATCAGTCAATATCAAATATGAATCCATACACATAGATCAAAATGAAAATAGCTAAGAAAGAATTTTTTGTAGATATTTACTGTAAAGCATCATATCCCATTGGATTATGGATTATTTATCATTGATTAACATCCCATATGATAGGAAAATAAAAACTTGTTGATAGAAATTAGTCTTGACATGGAAGGTGTCTAGTGATTTGTAAATGAGGAAGGTATGAATATCATTGGCTTGGGGAGAGCAATGTTTGGGTGGAATGAATTGAAACATGTATGTGTCATGTTCATTGAAGGTCTTACTCATAGATTTCAGGTTTCATTAAATTATGTAAATCAATAAATTAAATAGAGTTTGATATAATGTTTTGTTACATCAAGAGAAAATTTGGGGTAGTTTTTTGAATGGAAATTGTACAAAGGGGAATCTCTAGTTGTTGGATATACAAGAAGAAATATGTTTCTTATCTATGGAAAAAGATAATGACTAGTAGAATATGATTCATGGTCATATGTACCAAAACAATATTGGAATATATAGTAAAATTGGATGCTTCATGATATTTTCCCATATTATCATGTGATCTTACGGATTCGTGTGATTCTTATCAACAATAGAATATTGCAAAAAAATATGTAAAAGGAAAAATATCAATGGTCAAACATAGTTATTATGATATTTTTTGTTTATTTATATAAACCATTTCACCATGATCAATTTATTAGAAGATATTTTTTGTCATTTTCATTGATGATTTTAGCATAATAACATGGGTTCCAATTATCATTCACAATTACAAGGTATTTAGTTTATTAAATTTTTATAGAATATAAGTTGAATATATTATATATAAAAATAACGGGATGATATAAATTTATTATGGAATAGAGTTCACAAATAACCAAGTGGAGGATTATCTCAAGAAACATTGGATAATGATCCATGTTTCAGTAGTAAAAACTCCACACAAATATCGGTTGGTTTAAAGATGAAATTGAATTATCAACAACATAGCCAGAATGATGTTTATCAAGAACGACCAATGGGATATGTTTTAGAAATATTCATTATTAGCACCATTAAAAATTTCAAAAATAGTAATTTTGTTTATTATGTAAGAAATGACTCTTTATGAGTTGTTATATTGAATCAATACAGCATTTAATTAATTTTGTGTTTTCATTTGAAATTTTTATATCCTCAATAAGGATAAATATATGAAGTCTGAATCATATGGATATGAATGGATATATACCTGTTACTCAGGAAAAATAAAATAATATAAATTCATTAATATGTGACTATAAAAATATTTAGAGGGTAATGGTGATGTTGTTTTAAAAAATAATCATAACATTCAATGAATCCGTGAACAGTCCAAAGAGGATAGTGACTAACATTTGAGAAGCTCGGGGGAAGTGAATTCACCTCATACAAATTTAGAAGAGGGCTTGAATTATGAGTTTAATAATAAAATATTTAACCAAAAGAGCCAATTTGAATTAGATAGGATAAATTTCATTAGGGATGAGATATATCTAGTGGAGATGAATATAATTATGACTCTATAGAATAAATATTTCATAACACTTTTGGGGACAAACATTATGGAATATGATTCAATATATAGGATTTTGATTCATGAAATGAATCTAAATCTCCATGATAAGGTTGATGAAGTGATTTCTCTTATTAGAATTCATTACGTCTATCAAATTTCTATAAATCATACGAACAAAATATATTAAATCACTCATGGAAAAAGAACATTGAAATAAAATATCATTTTATGAATGAAAATGTGGAGCACAGAATTGTAAAGGTGGTGTTTGTGCATACTAAATTAAAAGTTACAAAAATCATAATGATGTAATTACAAAGACAAGTGTTTGAATTTTACTAATAATATTTTGATTTAGTTTGAATCTCCACACTTGGTCATTGTGGATGTGTGATACCATTTTTCTTGAGGTAATATTTGTTATAGCTTATTTATTTATATGTGTTTTTACCGTGTTTCAGATCAAAAACAAGTGGACTCTATGTTCATTGAAAAATGGGAAGATGCTGATTGAAGGGGTAGTGGAATATGATAGTTTAAAAACTTAGGATTCAATAAGTAGTCTATCAATGAAGAAGAATTTTGAAAAGGATTGTCTTTTCGGTTCATGATACAAGCATTTGTCCTGTGCAGGTTGAGAAGTGGTCTCAAAGGATGAAATTATTCTATATTTTGGTATTGATAATTCATAAAGTGGAAGGTTTATTAATGAAATGATTAATCCATGAGCAACATATGGTTTTCATGTTTCTTATGATGATCTTGACTCATGTGGGTATATAGTATATATTAAATAAGTCCTTGATCACAAAGTGGAAGGTTTATTTTGGCATTGATATTTCACATTACACAACACTATGACAAAGAGGCTTTCCACCTTTCCACATTTCCCATGTATCAGTATTTTGAAAACCAAACCATTTTCAAAATACCAAATTTATTCACATTACGTTTTCACACAAAAACCATTTCTCAATTCAGCCTATAAATCATTATACCCCATTGAAATATTCATCCTAGTGGGAAGTCTTTTCTACCATGCATGCCATGCTCATCTCATTGGCTACACCAACGACAATGAGATATTTAATGGCTATAACTGTCTCCAAAACACTTATGTACCCAACTCCATGGTAACATTAATTTCATCATAAAATGGTTAGGTACGTCCTTTTATTCTATAAATTCCATGTTCAGACATTCCTACGCATTGCTACCATCCCAACTCAAGGAATATAGCACAACAAATGTCAACCCCAAAACCAAGGCGCCAAAGTGACCGAACAACAGCTCCCACATGAATGCTTAGGACCGAAGAAACCGATGCCACTTGTAACACCCAGCCCATACCTCATTAAACTAAGGAGGCAGTGAGGGTTACTTGGCCTTAAGTGACGTTCTGAATGCACTAAAGGCTGGAAATAAATGCATATGGCTCCAAGAACAATTTGGGGAATGATTTTCCCTTAGGAGAAAACCAACCACTATATGATGCATGTCAACAAAACACCCAAACATGTATTCCCAAAGACAACCATGTTGTTCCCCAATACAACCCAAAACCAATACAACTAGACATGTCCACCAACATCAAAGTATAAAGAGGAAACTAAACAACAAACACCACGAGCCATGACACCGCCACATCTCCACACCACGCTCTAAGCTCCAAGATCCACCAAGAGATCACAATGCCCCACTAAATGAGGGTGATGCCTTACCATTTCTCACATTATAGTACACGACATCTGCAAAGACACCATAGTGCCAAAGTAGGGGGAGAGTACTAAAACTTAGTAGGATTTCCCCAAATGACTTCCCAACACACGCCACTTGGATAAAACTATTAGCACATTTATATAAAATAGTTTATATAAAAATAATCACAAGTGAAAAAATATCATGAGCCAACATGCTATTACCAAAACATATCACCCAAACCAAACAACCAAGGGAAATTCAATAGAACATGCCACAAGAAATTTTATCCTTTACACACTAGCCCAACAATTTCCAACCTGCCAAGAAATGCATAACAAACATCCAAACCACCAAACGGTGGAGATTCCATCCAATCTGTTAACCATTCACAACTAATCCCATATATGCAAAGTAACACACAATAAAACAACCAAACGGTGGAGCTTCTGTCCAACCTGTTTCATTCATTCACAACTAGAGGTACCTCCCAACCACTACCCTTATGGTGGTTCTTCCGACCACTATCCATCACCTTTTATGGTGAGACTTCCCACCCAATTACACACATCATTTCAACCAATGAATAATCAAGCATATAACCCATTAATCCCTAAAAAACATGCAATCAAACAATTCCATTTCATATCAATCCACTTTAATAAATCATATATTTATTGAAAATCATTTTCCATGCCAAACTACCTTTCAATAAAACCACATTTTTATTGATACCATTTTAATCAACCATTTTCCCAAATCAACCATAACATCCCATTTTAAAATCTCCATTATAAAGTCCACAACAAAAGCATTTCACCATAAAACCCCCTTTTCCCCAAAAATTCCCAAATGGATTTCCCACCAATTTCACATAAAAAATCATAATTAATATTCAGCACAAAAATTAATTGTAACAATGAACCACTATTTCTAACAAATTGTAGTCGAGAGAGAATCCACCTACCTTTAAGGTTACCGAGAAAACGACCCACAAGCAATCGCACCTCCAATCCGGCGAACACACCACCAAAACCTCTCTAGATCCCTTTCCCTAGCATTAACAAGCCTTCAAATCATCATCCAAGGTAACCAAAACCCTATATCTATACAAAAAAATTGTAGATCATGAAAACTAAGAAAGATAGGGATGTAGATCTAGAGGAAAACCACAAAAAGCCAAGAGGAGATACTTATCTTGGAGAAACCACCTTCAATCCGCCAAGAAACCTCTTCAAAACCGTTTTAATATGACTGGGAGAGCACCCTCAACCCATGAGAATCTGAAATGCTGAGCAGGGCTTGAGTGGGAGGAGGTTTGGAGTGAAATAGGATAAGCCCGAGGTAGCCCAGAACTTATACCCCTATTTCTAAGTGGCCAGACGGTTAGACCGCACAGTTTGACAAATTGTGCGCTAACCCTAAGACTATACTGCCTAGAGATCAAGGGTCTACACATTTGCCTCACACGGTATGGAAAACTGTGTGCCGGTCGTGCAACACATACTGTATCCCCCTACATGGTTTCTTGAAGCATCAGCATGGTACCCACTAACCGTGATGAAACTGTGTGCCCCCAAAAAGGACTCCAAACTCATTCAAAACCATTCCAAACTCTCCCAACCTCTTCCCAACTTATCTCATGAAATTTAGACACATAAAAAGGCACAAAATAAGGCTACGTACCTCAAACTGGTTGTATTATAATAAGGTTATGAAAATGAAGCAATTAACACACGAAACAACGATAATAACAAAATGTTATAAAAAAAATTTAGATAGAATAATTTAATAAATCATATGTCATATAATAAATTTGAATAAGGTTATGATACGACTTAGTAACATGATAAAAACTGTCATTCATGTGGTTAAATCACATTCTCACTAAATGAAGTGTAAGGTAAGAGATTTCATCACAATCTCAATTCATTGAGGCGTAGTTTAAAGTTATACAACCAACTTATTTTATGAGTTATTTATACACTCCCTTTGAATTATCATGTCATTTATTTATTTATTATAATGTTATTTCTTGTTATTTTAACTATTATTATTTCATTGGGATTGTGAATTAAAATTTCAATGTGTTTTGAGACACCTTGAATGTATGAATATTTATTTATCATGTTTTTTTATCCATTTCAATATTTTTTAAATTTTTTATATATCAATTTATATGGATATAAAATTATTATAAAATAAATTACATGTCTATAATTAATTTCATTCAATGGTTATCAAAATTACTATTTTTTCCCAAATGAGGCAATTTATGAGTTTTTCTAAAAAATACAAAAGGAATTTTTTATCATATATAAAATTTCTATATTCTTCTACCATAATAAAAAAATAACGACTGGAATATTTAGTTACATTTTTACAAGGTTCATTTGAAATAAAAAAATTTCATTTATAATTATCTTCCTTTTTATATAAAATGTTTTCAAAATCGAAGGGAAATTTATCTCAGAAAAATCAATGATTTTGTTAGAGTATTTTAATCTATGTAAACATCCTCTATTAAAAGAAATAATTAATTAAGAATCATCTCTTATTATATAAATAACCATATTTCATTAAATGAATTATGATTTAGTTTGACTGGTGATGTGCTATTTTTATACCATTTATAGTATATATTTTTTACTTTCACATTTTTTATGTCGTCCTTTCATTACGAATGTTTATATTTATTATGTTTCACTCCTTTCATATGTGGAATTCATGTAGACATTGTAAGTGCCATGAAGGGACTTCTATTGTCCCATGATACATTGGTAGGACTCATATGTGCCAGGAAGGGCCTTCTATTATTAATTTCTTACAAGATTATATATGATGTCTTGGATGAAGCCCAGATAATATGTTTATGATGTCACAATTTATCGATTCCCTCATTAGTATTATTTATTAATATTCCCTGTTATTATTAGACTAGTAAAATATTCATTGTTTGGAATCATTCTATTTGGATTATTTATATGGTATTATTTCATCACATTTTATTCCTTCCATATTATGATCACATTATTTATTTAATGGAATTTAATTTAGTGAAACACTTTTCCCTAATCATTTATGATTGTTTATGACAGCTTCCACTTTATAAAGACCCTTACTAGGCATCTATGGTCAACCCTTTCATGTGATACTTTTTTCTAAGGATTCCATGAATTATATTATGTCTAATATGAAGGGTTGCATAGATTAGGAATAATGGAATTCTTAATGAATTTTTTTTGATTTTCTATTTTAAAATATAATAGTAATTTCAAATATATATGTACTTTTACAAATATACTAAATTATTCATTCATATGGTATGGTCATCCATGTATCATATTCCTATATTATATTATAATACACTATCTCTAGGATTCTATGGTTAGGGTGGTTATAGAAAATATGATGTTATTTATAAATTTCATTTCTTGAAGAAAAAAACATATTATTTTACAATGTTGACTCTAAAAAATATACAACAAGATGTGTTAAGAATAAACAATTATTCATGATAAATTTCATTTATAAAAGTAAAAGGGAACATTTAATGTGAGTGAAGTTGATGAAAATAAGAATTTTATAAGAGAAATTGATTAGATAATTGTATGCTTTGACCTTGATAAGGGATATTAGTTGAAAAACACTCAAGAACACTTTACCTATATTTCACATTACATTTTATAGAAAACCACAATTAAGATAAGGGAGTGTTAAAGATCACTAATAATTTATAAATTCAAGAGTTTATTTACATCCATAATATGTCATTACTGTAAAGGCCTATGTTTATTAAAAGCCTCTTGAATATGAATTAGTGCATATGGAATTTAAAAAATTGTCTCTTCAAAGATAAATAAATTACCAAGAGTTAAATGAAAAGTAATTCATGTTTTCTGATATTCTGATTACTTTATAAAATCATATGGAAAATATTTTATATCCTGGGTAGACCAATACATGTATTAATGAGAGGGAAATTGGTTGAAGAGGTGATATTACAATACAATGAGAGAAGGGATATAAGAAAATTCAATTCATGGATAATAAATTTTTTAGATTTTTGGATTATAGAATAAATAATAGGTTAAATGAAATTTAATTCCTTTTTGTGTCCATATTATTGGATGATAAGGTTGTTAGAATATATATTTACATGCATCATTACAAATATAGGAGAATGAAATATGTTAGAGAAATATTTATAGATCACTATATATATAGAAGATTGGTGTAGGTTTTATTAAAGGATTGTAGTTTTTTTGTTGATTGGTTTATAGAACAATATAGTAATTAATGATAATGGTTTGGATGGTAAGGTGTAGAAAGATTCCCAATTATATTTAACATATATTTTATTTCAAGTAAAATTAATTGTTATGAGGTTTATCTTGACAATTCATGTTGTAAAATTAAAAAATGGAAGTTTATAACCCATGTTGTTATTTTCAAAAGAGGTAAAATAATTTTATGCATTATTTGTTAGTTGTTTTGAATATTTTAAATATTGATTTAATTTAATGAATGTAATGTTTTTTAATTGATGCATTGAGTTTGTGAGAATTTAAAATTTCGAGATCATGTTTTCCGCCCAATTATAATTGGACAAATGGTAATATTGGAGGGTAAAACAATTTAAAATAGAATAGATAAATTTAGAGAGATGATAATATAATTAGGAATAACAAAAAATTGGAAGAATCCAAACAATTACATCCCAAATGATCTAATATGTTTAATAGCTTATATGACTAGAACATAAGGTTACAAGGAAGGTGTGATATTTTTACAAAATTTATAATATAGAAAGAAATATATGTTTTTATCTGTAACATTATAATATTATAGAAGTGAATAAAATTAAATTTGGGGACACTAGAAATTTTATTTGTCTATGTATATAAATGATGTTAATGAAATCCCTCGAAATAATTATTATTTTCATACATAGAAGTACACAAGATTTAGTGATGCATAATTAGACGAATCAAATCCTTGAATAGGACAACCTGAATCGAAGATCAATGGAAGAAGAATTTGGGAAAATACCTTTTTATTATAGAGTTCATTAATTATTATGGTTCCAGTATAAAAAGTATAACCATTCCTATGGATATGTAAAGGATTCATTTCATGAGAATCTCATACGAAATCATTAATGTAGTATAATCATGGTAGATATGATATCTTCTATTGATAAATGATAATAACATTACCAATTATAACATTAAAAAGAATAAGGAAACCTATATGTCTAGATAATAAATGATTGAAATAAAGTGTAGGATTCCCAGTCTAGGGTTGAACCATGTTAAAATTTCTGTGTGATGTTTCAATTATATAATCGTCACTATATGTGCGAGTATGTTTTAGAGGAATATATCAAAGATTCAAATATACATAGTGATGGTAGTGGTCTGAAAAAGTTATATGGGGTAAAATTTTATATTGAATTA